>CM057459.1:244570000-245770000 GCA_016271365.2 Neoceratodus forsteri | reverse complement strand
ACATACAGGGGTTACACAGGGTTGCGTTGTGTTTATCATCAAGTGAATACGTACCCCCTCTATTTGGCTGTTATGGTCCCGTACTGCTCTTCAGATGGAAGGACAGTATCATCCTGTGGTTAGGCTTCACCTCCCCCCTAGATTCAAACAGAATATGGAAGGCAGTGTTAAGATGGGGATACGAGTCAGTTAGGAGCGCTAGCGAGCATAGATTACGTGGTGATGGGGAAGTACTGGGGGACGGCGACCAGGCTCAGAGGGTGGAGCCTGAACTCCCCTTACTACAGCAAAGACCACTCATTTAACAATCCTTCCATGGTTGGAAGGTGTTAGTTGTTGTTGCAGATCAACATCCCTGGCTGATGGAAGAAACCAGCAGCAAAGACAATGGCAGATTGGGGTTTCAATGGCGGAGAGGTACCAGTGCAGAGACATCAGTGCCACTCAGGGAGCCCCCACAGAAAAAAAGCAACTGGCAAAACAGACAACAGCTACCACCCACAAAGTACCCAAGAATCCATGAGCAGGTAAGGCATGGTCCAAGGCTCGGCCATGTACCGATGAGCAGATTTGGATGATGGTTATTACACCTTGGGGGAGGGTTTGGGCACTAGGGGGAGCCAAAGATGGGCGCTCAAATCAGGGATGGCTGGATTGGTCCAATGGGCCCGGCTTCGATCTCCTGGGAGGAAATAGTGGGTGAGCCACTAGAAGTGCTACTCCTGGTGGAGGCGATGCATGGGGGGGGGTCAAGCATACAGACAGTGGTCTCTCCCATAGGGTGGACACACCACACCGGCAGAGGACAGGGAATTTCCTGCCCAGATATGCTACACATACAATTAAGGTAAGGGTGGTCAGAATTATGCCTTGCATGGACCTGTACTGGGACAGAGCGGCCTGAGGCCACTTCACACTGGCATGGGACAGGGATTTTCCTGCCTAGGTATGTTACACATACAACCATGGTGAGGGGGGTCAGGTTTAAGCCCTCCATGGACCAGTACCTGGACTGAGCGGCCACCCACCTGTGGGAGGAGGGGTTCATAATGAGTGTTCAGATTCCATACTCATACCCTTAGAAGGGTACGAGATGGCAGAATTCAAGGTCCGTGCTGGACCATTCTCAGAAGGTCCAAGATAGATGGATAAGGGTGGTGGTTGGTGGGGTGAGTGAGCAGTGCAGATATGAGAGTATCTACAATGGGGTTCGTGTCAAAGAAGGTCATTGGAGACTTCAGAATTATTAACCACTTAGCCTGTCCCAGAGGGGGATCCAGTAACTGTTCAGGTTGATCTATGGTATGGCTTGTTACAATGGGAGTCATTTGACAGGCAGGACCTTGGGCTGGAATGGCCATAGCGGACTTGGAGGCTGTATGCACCTTCAAGGGGGCATTGGTCAACCCACACAAGCAGATCACATGGGGAGTCCTTCCCAGTGGGGGGGGAGTTGGATTATTTGGGCCCCTAGGCTGTGGGTCCAGGAGGTGTAGTCCCAGTCTGGAAACATGGGGAACTGTGCTGCATACCACCGTGGTGAACCAGGGCATAGAGCCTCCCCCTAGGGAGATTTGAGGCACAGATTATTTATATTGTATGCATCTGAATATGCATGGTGGGGCAGGCCAGGTACCCGAGTTGGCACACCATCTAGCCAAGAGGTCTTGAGGTGATCAAGAAAGAACAAGACTGACCAGAGTGATGGGACTGCTGGTATCCTAGCCAAGCGGTCTGGGTGCTTTCCAAGTAAGAACAAGAATGACCAGCGTGGCAGATGCCGCTTGTGCCCAGGGCGGGTCTTGCTAGGCTCCTCCTATAGGATTCAGACAGGGTAATGGCCTGCATAGCCATTTGCATGAAAGTGAGGGTGGTTTCCAGCTTGAGGTTTGCTAGCCGTTGGTGGCCTAGCAGTGTTGACATAGTTGGAGAAAGGCTATCTAACAAGTGGGGCTGGACACTCAGGAGTCAGCAGCTGGATGAGACAGCTGCGGCCAGCAGGGATGGTAGCAGGTTGAATCCCAGCAGTGGGCAGATGTACAGCTGTCCATGAAGAAGGGACACATATGGTGTGCCAGGAGAGGTGTTTGTTGTGGATCATGGTGGTAATGAATGCTAGAGGCCAAGGATGGCCTGAGGAAGAAGTCCAGATATTGCAAGTAGTCCTGGGCTGCTTAGGTGCATTGGTAGTAATTCTCTGTTCTCTATTACAGGTTCCCATGATGGCGCAAAGATCATGTGGATTTGGGTCACTCCTTCATCTAGGGGGCAGTGGAATGAGCGGCCAGCTGGCCTAGGGGGAGCAACTGGATATACCTCCTCAGAAAGCATGAATTACGTTGTTAGGGAGTGAAGGCCAGGTGCTGGAAGAAAGGGGCTCCATAGGTGGATGGAAGAAGCTTACACACACTCATTCCGTGAATCACCTTTGGGGTGAGGACATGGGGCCTCTGCGATGAATAGATCGGTTAATGCTGATGAAGGAGGACCTATATTTCGAAAGACGCTGGTGGTTCCATATGGCTCTCATTTAGTTGCACCAGTTCAGCAAAAGTGCTGGCTGCATGCGAGGGTCATTGCTTTATTACTGCATGCACTGGGGTTCAGTGCAGAATGAAAGCCAGTATGGAATCCATGGGGGAAGCAATGGCAAGACATGGGCTAAGCTGCATCTCCTGCCAGGGCCTGTAGGTTGACAAGAAGGGGCATTGCGGGACACAGGAACAGACTTGTAGGACCAGGTGGGTGAATGCCATTAAGTAGGTCTTGGAGGCACAACTGGAGCGAGCTGCTTGGGGGGTCTGACTGCATCCACCCTGTGGCAGCTCGGGAGGATCGCAGACCAATGGTACAGAAAGAAAAGGGGGACTGCATGACCCAGACCTGGATAGCACGTCACATTCCACCCTCATCAGGATTGTCCTGCAAGGGCAGTAGTGCCGGTGGGGGCAGACGCAGGCTCCTTGGACACATGACCTCCTCACTCCTGGCAGTGGGCTCCTGACTTCGGAGGTATATCAGCCATACTGGCACACACTGGGGTTGATCCAAGAATGGAGAGCAGGTGTGTGGGACACCTACAGTGTCTGCATATCCTCCTGGCTGTGCACACTGCTCCAAATATGTGTGCACTTATATAAATAAATGCATGGCTTCAACCATTTCCTGCAAGACTGGTGTCTGTGTGTGTTATTCCAGAGAAAGAGTAGTGGAGAGGTACCAGATTAAGTTAGAGTGCGACTCATTTCTGTGTATTTGGCTTTGGACTCCTGTCTTTCTTACCCACTCTTTCTTTCATTCGTGATTTTACACTTTTTATCTTGGGTTTTCACTTAGCCATTTACACATACTGTATGGTGTTTTCTTTTATGTCTAGTGGGTTTTATCCATTTGGTGGGGGGAGGCTGGCTCAGCTCTGACTTTTGCTTCACCTCGAATTGTTTTGAGTAATTATACTTTACAGTGACCAAGTTTTGTAAGTCGAGCAGAAGTTTATATCTAATGGTTGAATATGCTAAACAGTTACCACAACATATTAATAAAAGTGCAATATACTTTATAATGAATTAAGAAACTAGAGGTGGAGCGGATGTTTATATTTAGATGCCGATTATGCTTTTCTGCTGGCTATTATTAAGTACCATGTAACAGGGGTGTAGTCAAGAATTTTAAACGAGTATTTGAAAGTTGATGAAACTGTTGCCCCCCCCACAATATACACAAATTAAAAGATGTGCTGCCCCGCCACACAAGCATTGCCCCAAGCTCATTCAGTCAACAATATGTAGTAAGCCAGTTATCCCAAGAGCGTCGCATTTAAGCAATAATGTATGACAGGGTGTGTGTTGTGCTGGGATAACATCACGCCTGGGGTGATTGGGCCAGAGGCCACTGGCCGAATGCATCCAATCACCCCAGATGTGACGTTATCCCAGCACAACACACACCCTGGAGTGCATTATTGCTATTATACAATGGGTCGTCTGTGAAAATTTAAAAAAAATTTAAAAAATATATCTTTGTTTAAGTTTTTAACTGATTTTTTTGTATGTGGCGGTACACTTTGTAACAAAAAAGTCCAATTTCTATTATGTGCAGCAGGTGCTGCTACTGCTAGTTAACTACTTTTTTGCTGTTGTGGGTTTGCTCTCCCTGCCCATTCTTTGTAGAGAAAGACGTTTTCTTTTGTGTTGTAGTCTGCCCCCCCAGCACTACTGCTCCTCCGATGTGATTAAGTTCATCTTGTTTCTTCCCGTAAGAAACCGTGATGTGAAGGAAGCGCGAGTTGTGGAGACTTTCCCATTTCTGTGAATGGTAAGTCATCTTGACTTGTGGAGCAGCTGTTGGGATGAGTGAGGTTTTGGGGTCTGGATCAGATGTTGGGAGAGGGCGCTATGTGGAACATGGCCAAATTAAGTAAAGTTTGCCACTTTCAGTGTCAGCCACTATCTGCTGCTTTGCAAGAGAATGGCTGACCTCGTGCGCTGTCGTGACGCTGTGCCTGTGCAACCAAAAGTGAAGCAGGTGCTACGGCAATGTGTGAGAAATAAAAAAAAAAGAAGGTGAGGTTTTCTTTAGGGAATGGTCAGTGCTGGGGGACTTTGAGTAGTGAAAGAGTCGGGACTTGGGACTTGGTAATGCAGCTTGCGAGTGAGTGAAGCGAGCGGCAGAGTGGGGATCACTTATGCAGGCTGCGTGGAGTAATTTTTATGCTGGTTGATGTGGTCGTGTGTATACTGGGACTAGAGCCATGATGTTGTACTGGGATAACATCACGGCTCCAGTCCCAGACAGACCAATCAGAGTCCAAGATTATTTTATGCCATTGTATAATTTATTTTATCTAACACACACACTACCAATCAGACAGAAGTTGACTGGCTTTTAGTTAAGGTGTATAGGATACATTGTGATAAGCCTCTGTACCCCATCAAGGTAAGCCTTACAGAAGTCCATTCACATCAGCACTCATACAATCATGGCCTCTAAGCTTAGCACCCATACCTCTTCCAAAGATCATTTACAAACTAACGCTATAGCATCAAAGGAAGGGAAAAAAGTTCTTCATGTACATCAGGATCTGTTTGTTGCCTCTGGATTTTCCAGACTTTACTGTACTCAGCAAAGTACATTGAGTTTGCCTGCCAGCACCCATGCCATGTAATTTTCTTGTACAAATGAGGGTGAGCTATGTGCATGATCCACTGTCCCTGATGAAGACTTGGCGCCCAAAGTGCCAAGGGAAGGCTGGTGCTCTCATTGTTTGTCCTGAAGATTTGTGCTGGTATATTTTACGAAATTTTAAGTTTTCTGATTTTTGCCTTGAAGTGCACTCTTATGTGATTGAATCCTTGTGTAGGAAGCCCCACAGTTCATTCTTGCGTGCTTGAACTCTGTGCTCTCTTTTATGGATCCTCAGTGTGGGGGGGGGGGGTATCATGACCTGAGGCAGCCCCTCATTTGTTACACCAGCCACTCTGTGTCTGCTTGTTCACCTGGATAGCTGCTCTCCAGTCATAGAAACATAGATTTTGATGGCAGATAAGGACCGCTTGGCCGACCCGGTCTGCCCATTTCCCTACCTACAGGCCAAGCTGCAGAGCCTAGTTAACCAACAGTCTACTTCCTCCTACCCCCCCACCTGAATTGCCTTATGTCTGTCCCATGAATTCTTGAATTCCCCCACTATTTTTGACCCCACTACTTCTTCTGGAAGGCCATTCCATGCATCCACCACCCTCTCTGTGAAAAAATACTTCCTCACATTGCCCCTGAGCTATCCTCCCTCTATCTTCAAATTGTGCCCCTTTGTTCTTGCACATCTCTTTTTCTGAAAGATGTAGCCCTCTTGGAATCTGTTGATTCCCTTGAGGTACTTGAAAGTTTTTATCATGGCCCCCCTCTCCCTCCTTTCCTCAAGGGTATACATATTAAGCCACTTTAGTCTCTCTTCGTATGGCTTCTGGTGCAGACCCTGCACCTTTCTAGTTGCCCTCCTCTGGACTGCCTCCATCCTGTTTATGTCCTTGCAGAGATGGGGTCTCCAGAACTGCACGCAGTGCTCCAGTTGGGGTTTCACAAACTGCCTGCACAGAGGGATAACAACTTCCTGTTTTCTACTGGTGATGCCTCTCCCTATGCATCCCAGTATCCCCCCAGCCCTGCTTACTGCCTTCTCACATTGCTTGCCCATCTTTAGGTCATCTGATATGACTTCCCCCCGGTTCCCTTTCCATTTTTGTTGTTGTTAGTACCCCCCCTTCCCTTTGTGTATTCTTCCCCTGGGTTTTTGTTTCCCAGGTGCATTACTTTGCACTTCTTTGCATTGAATCTAAGCTGCCACACATTTGACCAGTCCTCCAACCCCTGACTGGGACTTGCCCAGACAGCGCTATCAGTGTCATTATTTAAAGTGCAGTTTAATAAGTGGCTTAATTTTGCAGTTGCATTCGACTATGGACTGCTGATTTCCCATGCGTGGTGAGTTTTCTTTTGTTTTCTGTGTTACTGTGCTCTCTGCACAGCTGAAGGGGTGGCAGACCTCCTTGGTAATGCATCTTGTGAACTTTACTACTATCAGTGTGCCTTGCCAACAAGTGAAAGTAGTCGAGCTGACTGGCCTTTTCCTATTCTGGGATGCTGATCCTGCATTGATACTTCTCACCATATTTGCTCCCTTACTAATGTATCAGGACTTGAACTGATGCCTTACAAACTTTGCAGTACTTGAGTAATGTAACAGTGCTGTCGATGTGATATTTGAAACCACTCATGAATCTTCAGCACAGGATGGGGTTTTCATGTGTAACCCCCTTACAAATGGGGGTCAACGAAAAGCCTTCCTTGGGTGTACCTAAATGCCCTCTGCCAGCTGTTTAAAACAAAATTGCATGGGAGTGCCTAAGTGCCTCCATGCAATGTCTCTTTCAGAGCTGCCTATTTGCAGTGATAATTAATCTGAAAGGGGGTCTGAGTGTTTCCTTGCTTGATTCCTGCCCGGATTGCTAAAGGATCTCTCCGTTTCAGCCATCACTACTTGTGCAGAGGGAGCACTGCTGAAAGATGTAATTATTTGCTGAGTATTTGCTAGAGCAGTGAAGAAAATGGAGTTTGTTCTAACCTGCCTTTCTTGCAGCAAGGACAGATTAGTGTAGCTCCTCCATTTTGGTCCTGAACTGCTGAATTGGACCAATCAGTACTTTAGGACTCTAAAATGGAGCCTGTTAAAGTGGGACTGTGTGGTGCCAGACTCTGGGAATTGTAGTTTTGGATGATTGGTGCCTTTTTGCACCTATAAAGGGAGCCTGTTGTGACTGACAAGAGGATCAGCCAACCCAACTGTTTGGATCAGAGGGAAATTCCCCAGCTGCCTGCAGCACAGGGTCAGAACTGAGATGGAGCTGGAAGAGTGAGCAGCTCGTGGAGCTGCTGTCCCAAGGGGAAGCGTGGGGACTTGGCGAGAAGGCTGACTCTGGCCTTCCCACTTTCAGCTTCCCTGCATGGGGAGAAAGGGAGAGAAATGGAGAGTTCTACTTTGGACCATGTCTCTGAATTATTTCATTGTGCTCAGGGTTATGGGCACAATGAGCAGAGGAGAGAGAAGAAGTCAGATTTGAGTTGGAAGCTGAGAGAGAAGGAGCTGCGTCTAGTTCGAGCAATTGTGTGTTCTTGGCGGTAGTTCGCGCGGGCGAATTGCGGAAGGCCTGATTTCTGCCCTGTTAGCCTGCCTTCTGCCCTGAGAGGGGGAAGAGGACTCTTGTTGGACTAAATCCAAATTTGGTGAGAACAAAGCAAACTACTAATTAGGGACCAGGCTTAACCTGTGGAAGACCGAGGATTTTGCTGAATGCGATCGGCCTGTCAGGAATTTCAGTCACTTCTGAGCTCCCAGCATGTTCAGAGACTTGCAATCATGACTGGGGAGTAGTTGGCCTGGTACAGGTAGAATTCTGGTATATAAATGTACTGTGTACGGAAACAGAATCGCGGTTTAGTTGGCTGTGTGTTGCTAGCTTGTACATATGAATGTGCTATGTGCTGGATGGGGATCGCAATCTAATTTCCCTTCTTCTGTGAACTGTGTGCTAGTGGCTGGAAGTTATTTTCCAGCTAAAATCGGACTGAATCCATTGATGCCTACTGCAGACAGGCCCTGCCACGAGGGCCTTGTCTCCCTACCCTGCTGCACAGAGAAGATCCATTGACGAGAGACCAGCCAGGGGATCAGCCCCCTGCTCCTTGCCTGAACCAGAACAGCGTCAGAGCAACTTGTGTGGGCTCAGCTTCCTCTGACAATCAAGAACGTTCATCCATCAGCCCTCCTGTGTTCAGCCTGGGTACCGTGAGTAATAATCAGGGTAGCTCCCTGCAACCTTTCTTAATCAAAAGTGTGTCATCTGATTCTTGTGTTGTTCCTTTTCCACGAACTGAGCCCTCCAGCTCCGGATTACAAATTGTGTGTGTGCATGTTATTTTTCCTTCACAGAGCCCCAACCAGCTGCAATGCCGGCCTACCCCAGGCAAAGGTCCTGGCTAGCCTCTTCCCCCATCCTGGGTACCCAGAGAGTGTGACTGATTGGGACTCTGATTACAGGCACTGCAGTGTGACTCATAGTGTGATTAAGCAAATTAACCTGATTTTCCCCCTGTCCTTGTTACAGATCCTTGAATAAATCAGATCTGTTTTTTCTGCAGTTTACACTGACTGTGGTGCCAGTTTATGTTGAAGGTATTGCATTGTTGCTTTTGTACTGTGTAACCTTATTTTACAGGGGGTCCCCAGAGTCAAGCTGAAGGAACCAGCCCTGGGAATAAGTGCCAAGTATAAGTGTATGTTCAAAGCATATCTGGGGTGTTGGGAAGGTGCATATTGTGTTTTGTGTGGGCCACTAGTGGGAAAAGAGGGGGTCACAGTGTCCCAGAGGGCTGTGGCCTGGTTAGCTTGACCAAAACCAACCCTGACCTTTGGGTGGAGGCACCCATTATCGAACCTAGGCCCCTCAACCTACTGCTAGCCACGCAGGCTGGGGTAGTAGCCCTTAGGGTAGTGCCACCTAGGGGTTACACATGTTTGACTGCTGATTAAACTCATTGTCATTGGGAGTCCCATAATGAGTTTACCAGCTACCTACAGCACATTTGCATTAAACTGCCATGCCAGTGACCTGGCTGTACTTTTTTAAATGCTGGCAATCAATTAGCAACTCAAACTGTGTTGTTTTGCAACTCTTAACCAGCACAACAGCAACTTCTATAAAATGTTTTACAGCTCAGCTGGAATGTATTTTCCGTTTGTTCACATGACGATGTAAACCTTTTTGCATGCTGTAGACAACAGTTTTTGCATGACTTTGTCTTGGATCCAGTAACACTAATGCAATTTTTTGAGAAGTGCTAGTCATACTGGAATTCATACTGGAATTATAACAGAAAGCAGGCCATGAGCCCCATTTAATCTGCCCCTCACTGCTTAGTGGTAGTAGTTCCTATAATTCCCCTGGTTCATACGTTGAGCAAGTACATTTTTAAAAGTGTCAGTGTTTGTACACACTATTAGACTGTCAGGCAGAAGGTATCATAAATTAAAGCAACTCACTGGTGAGTAAGTTTAATGTGACTTGTACTGTACAGTGACCCAATACTAATGGCCATGCTAAGTACAAATCATCCCTAACTAAGAGGGGATAAGGAGCATTGCTGCATGCTGGCTGCATAGGGATCTACTCTCCTAGTTTACGGAAAGGGACAAAAGCCAGTGGGCATATAAAGCTTCATCAAACCCAGCTGACTGGGACACTTATAGGTATCTCAGGAACCAGTGCAAAAGGGCCATTAAAAGCTGCTTCTGCAGATAACAACATATTGCCTCAGCTGAGAACCCCAGGTGCTTCTGTGACATATTAAAGGCCTCCTGAGCTGCCCATTTATGAAGACCGATAACTGTACACTAGTTGATGGGGTTCACTAAAGTTCACTGTGGCAATCCTAGTACTATAGCCAATGCATTCAATACCCATTTCTGTGAACTGTCCACCTCTCCATTGGCTAATGCTCCTGATCTGCCCTCTTCCCAACTTCTAGTAATAACTCACTTTCTATTAAAAGTCGTGTCCCCTGGGGAAGTCCTCAAATTACTGAGGTCCTTCCCAATGGGTGGCAGAACATGTCTAGACAGCATGAAAGCGGATGATTTGTCCCCGGACAAAATGTCGTGGAGAAAACAGCGCGGTCAAAAAGCCAAGTGGACAAATTAATGTTAGATTAAAAAGTCACATATCACATATAGTCGCAGACTAAATGTCGCTGATCTGTATGCGATCTGTATGCTTTGTATGGGGAAATGGGAGACTGCTTGGAGAAACGGACACAGACTGAAATTAGGAGATTTTTAATGTCGCCCATCTGTATGCGATCTGTATGCTCTGTATGGGGAAATGGGAGACTGTTTGCATTTTCAAGGGAGATCAGTTTGCAGCTTATTTGTTTTGTATGCTGCTGACGCTCACAGCACAGATTCACAGTGGGAAGGTTTGGGAGATTTTTGTATGCTTTACGGGCGAACTTCTTATGCGATCTGTATGCTCTGTATGCATTTGAAAGGGAGATCAGTATGGGAAGGTTTGGGAAAGTTTTGTGAAATTGGAATCAGTACTTGTGCTTGTGCTTCACACTGGTTTTGCTTTAAAAAACATAAAATCTTTATTAATTAAAAACGTTAAAAGCGCGACACAACAGTACTTCTGCGTGAATCGGATTTACAGTACTTGTGCTTGACATCGGTTTAGGATGGTACAGCACTTTTGCTTGGGGAAATAGTTTTAAAAACATAAAATCTTTAATAATTAAAAACGTCTCTACACAACATTTATTTTGAGGACACTGGCAATGTCTTCAAGGTATTGTTATGGTTCATAGCGAGAGAAATCACCGCAGATGTGTTTGTATATTTTGTTTAGTCTCAAATATTTACTGTTCTTACTCGGTGAATCCTGCCCAAGCTCCAGTTGCCTTTGCTGAAGAGAAACAGCGTGCCGTTCTTGCCTCAATTTTCTAGCCAGTCTAGCATGAGTTGGATGGGATATTGTAACTGTTCTTGCAAAAGCTCTGTGCCATGCTTCAAGGGTATTATTACTTCTTGGAAGATCATTAACAACACGGTCATACTGATTCCAAGTGCAAGCTTTGGCTTGCCTTTCTGACTTTGGATGAACTCCATGTCGACGGAAAATACCAATGAAGTGCATTGTGTCCTTAAATTGAATACTCACAGGTGATACTAATTAATTATGTGATGTAGCAACTGAGCTAATTAGATCTCCATCCTGGTAACATGAATTCAGAGGTGGGCCAAAGTAAGTTGCGACTAATTTACATTAAATGTATGCCATAGATCAAAGTTAAAAAATGTTACTGCAAGTTTGTTACAGAAAATAGTAAAATATGTCGCAGCTTAACATCTCGGCAACATTTTCGGCGACGTTTAATCCGGCAGTGTAAGCTCCATGCGACCTTTAAACTGCAAGTTTTTGTCCGCAGCATTACAGCCGGTGACTAATCGTCCTAGTGCCAGACAGCATCATCTCTAGAATTCTGTGCATTAGGGCACACATCCTAGCTTCTCCAATTTCATATATTTTTAACTTATCCCTCACCATGGAGATAGTCCCTGATGAATGGAATGTTGCCAAACTCACTCTAGTTTACAAAAAAGGTGATTCCAAGCTACTAAATAATTATAGGCTAATTGCTTTGCTCTTGATCCTGAGTAAGTTTTTAGAAAAAGTGGTTGCCTCACGACTAATTGGTTTTCTTCAGAGCTACAAGTGCCTTGCCCCAAATCAACATGGGTTCCGCAAGGAACACAGCACTACCACTGCTCTGATTCAACTTACAGACAGTATCAAATCCTCCATGGATAAAGGTGTCCTAACTGGGGCCATTTTCATTGACCTCTCAAAAGCTTTTGATTGAGTTGACCACTCCCTTCTCCACACCAAATGGCTTTCAGTAGACCTCTCTTCCCATGCTGACTCCTGGTTTGAAAACTAGCTTATGGAAAGGTGCCAGTATATTAATTTTAATAATGCTGTTTCCTCCTTAGCCCCCATCAAACCTAGAGTCCCCAGGGCTCCAAACTTGGTCCCCTACTCTTCTCAGTTTTCATTAATGACCTCCCTTTTGTTTCCTGCTTTGGCTCCTCCATCATGTATGCTGATGACATCATACTTTACGTCAGTCAGCTTGCCCTCCACTCCTCAAATCAACACATAGCTGAATCTGAACTTTGCAAGGTTCCAGTCTTGGCTATTAAAAATATTCTGGTCCTTGATGCCTCAAATACCCTGGCCGTGTTATTTGGTTCACAGGCCAAATGAAATGATGTGCTATTCCCTTGGCCATCTGATTCCTGGATGGTTCCCACCTCTCCATTGCTGTGGATTTCAGATGCCTAGGCATGACCTTAGACCTAGTCCTAGATTTCTCTCTTCATACTTCCCAGGTTTGTAAAACCTTAAAGTCCAGGTTTGGGCTTGCCTACAGGGTACATCACTTCCTCATTCCCAAGGCCAGGTTCGCCGTTGTCCAGGGTGTCCTTCTCCCATGACTCCAGTATGGCCAGTTAGTCTTTTCTCATGCCTCCAGATAAGTTCTTCACAAATGGGAAGTGACTTATGACAACACCTGTCACTTCTCTTTGTCTTAACTTCACCGAACTCACCACGGTTTCCTTTACTCTGTGCTGGCTCTCATCTGCCACCTTCTTCCCTTACTCCTTTGTCTGCTTCATTGATAATCTACTCAGATCTTCCTCCCTAGCCCACCAATATTTCTCCCTTAAACTCTTTGCCAACTCTACTCGCTCAGATCCTCAGACTCATGCCTTCTTGCAGTCCCCAAATGCTTAACTACAAAGGGAGGACAGACCTCTTCCTTTATGAGAGACCTTTTCCTTCACCCCAAAACTTTGGAACTCTCTCCCACTTTGCATTCATCATAGCCTTCCATCCCGTGTGCTATTGGGCTATTCACAGAAGCTATATGGAAACATTTAAAGGATTCATCCACTTCTTCTTGCACATAACAACTCCAGCATTACCTCTTGCCCTGGGTACCTTAATTTGCCTCCCTTGTCTGTTACAGGTGGGGCTCGTAAACTTGTATTATTGTTGCTTCTCACATATGTTGCCTCAGCCTGTTAACTTCCACCTTCAGGGTTGGTAGCTTTAGTTATGTACATTTTTATGTATTATTTTATTGGATAGCACTCCATATAGTCATTGCTCTGTGAGAACCTTACTCATGTTAACCACAGCTAAGTTGTACTATGTGTTGGTTAACCCACAGCTGCACCCTCTACACCCAAACTAACTGGCTACCTCTACCTAGCAGAAATAAGTTCCAAACATGTCTGCTAGCCAAGAAGGCACTACTGGGCCTACCCCCCGGCCCCAGCTCACCGCTTCTGCACTATTGCCAATCTTTACAACCTAGGAGTATGGTTTGGAATGCCCCTGAACTGTCTTTTCATTGTACTCAGTTGGGCAAGTGTTCATTCACTGTTAGAGTCACTGGCTGGTTAAATGAGCTGCCTGAAACCCTGCTAAATCTACCTAAGTCTGACCAGTTTAAGAGAGCACTACAGGCAACCCTAACAGTTCAATCCAGCTGTAACCACTAATCATCCTAACTATATCCCTCCCAGTGTACACGTTGAACTATGTCAGACTCTGGCTGTGAGGCTGTGTACCATTACTATGTTTGTTTTACACTGTTTCTGTTTACCTGTCTTATTGTAGAATTGTATATAGTCGATCAAGCCTGTTTATTATGTACTTGTTGGACCATTTCATGCTATATTCCACTGAAATTTACTTTTTGTATTTGTTATGTTAACCTGTAATCTCTGTTGCTGGAGTGGAACCTTTGTAAAAAAGCATGTTTGCTCAAAGGAATTCTCTTAAAGTTCAATAAATAAATACACTGGGCTCGATTCAGAAAGCTCCGGAGTTGACGCAAGGTGTCTGTGTCAAACAGAATTGAAGCAAGGGGCATCTTCTGTCACAACTTGCAGAGTTCTCAATTCAGGAAGGCCCCCTGCACTACATTGGGAACCCTAGGCTCCAGTCTGGGCCTGTGCCAGGTTTGCACCAAGCGTATGATTGCGCCAGGGTGCTAGGGGCCTGCAGCAGATGCAAGCTGCCATATCCCCAATGGGAGGATTCAGGAAACTCTCTCAGAGGGCATGTGGTCTGGGACAGTTAGACCAGCGCCTGTGGGACAGTTAGACGAGCCAGGTGCTGGTCTAATGCTTCTTGCGCCACCCCAGAGCCCTCTCTGAGCAGGAGAGAACATATGCTGCTGCCATCCACAGTCTTTGGCATTGTATTTGTCCAGTGTACCAAGCCTGTAACCAAAATTTACATAAATACATACATAGGGAACCCTTTGTGGTGCCTTGCCCACAGCAACCCCCCCATGGTGCCCAGCATGCTGGCATGGCAGTGGACCTCATACAGACCCATTGGGGGGCTGATGCCACCCCTCCCATCACCCATCCATGTCCCACCAGCCCTCCCCATGCCCTGCTCCATCCTCCATGGCCCTGGCAGCCTCTGGGTTGGTCTCAGTCCCTGGGCTCAGGTGCCACGTGACTGCCTGCAGCTTGCGGCAAACCACTCAGGTGCACCATCTGTATGCCACATAACCACTTTTACCACAAGCTGTGGGACTTTGGGACCAGGACCCTATCAGATAGTGAATAGGGTGCAGTGTCCCTGGGGCACTGGCAATTGGCGCAAACTACCATGTGCCGCAGGTTGGGCCAAGCTTTCTGAATCAAGCACATTTTGTTCTGCTTTTCTGTCTGCAAGGTGTGTTATCCTGTTGATCTTTGCCACATGCTACTGGCTTATATTGTCACATGTACCTTGTGTGTTTAGCCTTCTGTAGTCTCCTGGGTCGTGCCTGTAAATAGGTACTAATTTGCCTAGCATATCTTACCTAGTAATCAAAAGCACATAAATAAATGAAAATAAATAGTACAGTGGAGAACAGCTAGAATGCAATGCCTTATGCTAAGCATGTCACACTTTCCTGCATGACACATTGGAGTAATTGCCATTGGACTACATTGTGTTCTTGCAGTATTCTGCAGCATATCACTGGCAAAAACCATGATAACATCATTACATCCTAGCTGACTCCACTGTATTTAGCTATGGGCACTCTATTTATGTATGTATGTAAGTATGTATGTATGTATGTATGTATTTGCTCTATGTATTTAGTCATTGATAACTGGATATGTCCAGTGAGCAAAACAAATTGCCCATTTTGGGTTTATGTGATAACAGCGAAAGCCTAAAGGCAATCACCGTTATCAAGAAATCAAGATGGTGAAAACAAATTTTCTGACACCCCAGCGCACAGCAAAGCGGCGGAGCTTACTTTTAATGTTTTTGCGGGGTGTGCCCCACTTTTCACTTAAGGATTCTCAACTCCGGGGTGCATGTCGGGTGAAACATAACAAAAAAAAAAAAAAGGTTCAGGCTGGGTTCAACAAAGACACACCAGCGCCCGGACCCAAACCCAGTACCCTGCCGACCAGCACCACCAACCCACCTACCACGCCACAGGGTCGGCTTGGCAGCCCACCATGGCACCACCCCTCACATTCCCTCCTACCCCTCACTGTGCGTGCTCACTCCCCCCACATGTACGTATAGTGACATCCTGTCACTATATTTGCCAATCCCCCCATCTGGCCGCCCTACCCTACGGTAGCCCTGGACACATGCGCCGGGGATTGGGTCACCGTTATTGTAGGTGCCCAATCCCTAGCGCTCATATGTCGAGCTGCCCCAATCTTTAGGGACAATCCAGGGCCACGAAAGCCCAGTGTAAGTGCTATGGTATGTTAAACCATATTAAGTGTTGTAAGAGTAGTCTTCATTCAGGGCCTTTGGGGCTCCACACCACTGAACTTTGCGAGGAGGCTGGCCAGGGTTGCAGTTACTATGCTACATGAAGCTCTCGGGCCTTGCAGTGATATGGTGCTTTCACCTAGAGTAGCAATAGGAGTACTGGGCTGTTGCACAGTTTACTGTCACCCTCCTGGAAACACAGAATTGATTTTGCCCACACAGTCCCTCTCCAAACCTGGGACACTGCATAAAATAACAGCCCCACATAGTAAAATGAAATTTGACCAATAGTTTTATTAAAATTGGAGGGTAAGGGAAAAACAAGGGAGCAAAAGGGAAAATTAGAGAAATGGGGTTCTAAGCAGGTACACCCGGCTTATTCCACACAACAGGCCATGTGCAAGAGCTCTCTCAGTTGCAGTGGGTACCACGCTGGGGATGCAGTTGCTGCTGACAGGACTGAAGAGCTGGGAGTGTGCTTTAGTAGGAACTGCAACTTTTGTAATCACATGTTGAGGTAAACACCAAACATTTTAACTTTGTTAGCAGAAAGGGGCCCCTGTTTGCAATCTAAGAACAGAGGTCCAGTTGGCCTCTGAGGGTCTTCACCTGGGTCTTAGCACGGGGGAGCATGTAACCCACCTTTAGTTGGGGTGCCAACTCAAGGCTTGAGTTGTGGGCCAGTGACACACGCTGGCATGGGAAGCAGGGGGCAATCTTTCCAGGCTTGAGGTTTCCTGGCAGTCCTCCCCTTTAGGGATGGCATTGCGTGCCAGCAGTATATGAAGAGCATAAAAGAGTGATCCACCAGGAGACTTGATTAGTCTGCCTTTTCAGGGATGACATGGGGGGTTTCGTTATTGCACAGCTAGAGTACCAGAAAAGAAGCTGCCACTTCAGGTAGAGAGGTGGTCCCCACTGCCAGATCATTAGTCTTGCTAGGGGCTTTACCCACCCATTTTCACTGCAGCAGCCCTGGATCTTAAGGTGGAGAGCTGCAAGCCACAGCTCTGAGACAGCCGCCTTATTTGTTACACCAAATCACCGGCCACTTTGTCTAGGACTGCTTTGTCACCATGACAGCTGCTTTCCAGACTGACTGGGAAGTGCCTGGCCAGGACTACCAGTGTGCCTTACCCATGAAGTGGAAGTAGTCAGACCAACTGACCTTGTTATGCTGGGCTTCTGATCCCAAGGGAAATAGCTTACATTGTTTATTTCTTTGTTCATTTAGCAGGACTTATCCTGATGACTTAAGTAAGTAAGTAAGTAAAAGTTTATTTATAAGCGCTTTTCAGAAACCAAAGCGCTGTACAATAATTACATTAAATAATAAATAAATATTAATAATAAAATCAATCTTTAAACACTTTTAAAAACAAAAAGGTTTTTAGCTCGGATTTAAAACTCTTAATGGTCAGGCAGCCTTGTATCCAGCAAGGTAGAGAATTCCACAGGGTGGGGGCAGCGTAAGAAAATGCACGTGTCCCAGATGTCTTTCAACGAACCCTGGGAATCTCTAGCAATCCCTCATCGGCAGATCGGATTGTGCGAGAAGAACAGTAGGGAGTAAGGAGATCTTGCAGATACCGTGGTCCCTGTTCATGTAGGGCTTTATAGTTCAGTAACCCGACCTTAAAAGGTGATTCGCCACTGAACCGGCAGCCAGTGCAGTCCGCGCAGCACAGGTATAATATGACTGTTTCTAGATGTCCCAGTCAAATGCCTGGCTGCTGCATTCTGCACCAGCTGCAAGCGGTGGATATCAACCCCCTGGAAGCCCTAGGTACAAGGCATTGCAGTAGTTAAGGTGAGAGGTCACAAAGGCATGGACCAAGGTAGAAAGGTCTGCCAGATGAACCAGGTGTTTCACCTGAGCAATATTTCAAAGATGGTAAAATGAGGATTTGACAATGGCCGACACCTGAGATTTTAGGGTCAGGCCATTGTCTATAATAACGCCCAGATTACGTACCTGGTCTGAGGTTGAGAGTTGGACACCATCGAGCCATATGCCCGATGGAGTCCCAGCCCTACAACCCACCTCAAGGCAACCAGGGTCCACAGCCAACACCTCGGTCTTATCCTAGTTTAACTTCAGCCAGCTGGTACTTATCCAATCTTTGATTTTGGATAGACAGTTGTTAAGCACAGAGATCGCATCTTCCTGTCCGGGACTGAAGGACAGATACAACTGGGTATCATCTACATAGCAGTGAAAACCCAGATCGTATTGCCTAATAATGTCTCCCAATGGCAGCATATATATGGCGAACAACATGGGTGCCAAAATGGAGCCCTGCGGCACCCCACAGGATAGAGAGATGGTGTCAGAGGAATAAATTCCTGTGACAACCCTCTGCCTCCGACCTGTGAGGAAGGTTCAAAACCAGTGTAGAACTATACCAGTCAGTCCACAATAAAGCCACAGGCGCTCCAAAATCACATCATGGTCCACAGTATCAAATGCTGCAGAGAGATCAAGAAGGACTAGAATACTACGAGTCTTTCGATCTCTCGCAATCAGGAGATCATTTAAAACCTGGACAAGTGCGGTCTCAGTGCTATGTCTTTTCTTAAATCCCGATTGAAGAGTATCATAGACATTGTGATTTATAAGGTGGTCATCCAGTTGTAGTGCAAATACCTTTTCAATAACATTACCCACAAAGGGCAGGTTAGAGATAGGTCTGTAGTTAGCTAAGCAGTCTGGATTCAATAAAGGCTTTTTTAGGAGTGTTCGAATGACCGCCTCCTTTAGGGGGTCAGGAAAGATCCTCTGCCCCAAAGATTTCTGGACAATTTCAGCAAGGATAGGACAGACAGTATCTAAGCAAACTAATAATAGTGACGTAGGGCCCGGATCCAAGCTACAGCTGGTTGGTCGTACAATCTGGACAATCCTCACAATATCCATGAGCTACGGCCTACCAAAGTCAGACCAGGTAACAGAGGTGTTTGCTTCCTCGCGTCAATCACCACAAACCCTTAAAGAGGGAGCTTGGCCGATACTCGACCTGATGTTGGCAATCTTATCTGTGAAGAACCAAGCAAGCTCATCACATTTTTTTTGTGAAAAATCTCTTCCAGACTGCAGACAGAGTGGATTACTCAGTCTGTCGACAGTCTAAAAGAGTTGAGCCAGTCGGTTCCACGCAGCAGCAATCTCCCTGGACAGGAATTCTGCCTTCTTACGGGTGATTGCTGATTGACAGAAACCATAATGGTCCATCAACCTAAGTTTGTCTGCATCAAGGCCGGATTTCCACCAAGCCCTCTCTAGCCTTCGCCCTGCTCTCCTCAGTTCCTTTGAAGATTCATCAAACCATAGAGTCTTTGGGCGCTGAGTGAGTGGGTGAACACGGACAGGAGCAACTAGGTCCGGAGCCTCACTCACTGCCTTATTATAGGCAAGAACAAGGTCCCCTGGACCCATGCACTCACCGGAAATACCCAATAGATCCAGTACTGCCAGTAGACCCTCTGGAGTAACTCCCCTTAAAGGGCAATACTGGACCACCTCCGTAGAGGCAGGTCTATTTGGGGGTGCCCCCAAGCTGAATATTATGGTATGATGGTCTGTCCACGCATTCGGTTCCACCCCCAAATGCATGACCTCCAAATCCAGTAGAAACACTAGATCTAATGAGTGACCCCCTATATGGGTAGCAGAGGTAACTACCTGTGAGATGCCCAACATAGTCATAAGTTGGAGGAGATTCTTTCCAAAATGCGAGAGTTCATCGTCGACCCAAGCATTGAAGTCACCCAGTATTAACCATCTGGGTGACTCCATTGCCATGTCAACAATGAAGTCTGCAAACTCCTTCAGGAATTCTCCACCATCACCGGGTGGATGATAAATGAGGAGAATCCTGAACCCCGCACCTGCTCCCAAGATACACTCAAAGGAACCAGTGCTATCCACTGGAACATCCACAAGACTCAACTCCGTTTTTAAAAAAATGGCTACTGCCCCGCCTCTACGATCCAATCTCAGGCGGTGTATCACCAAGAACCCAGCCAGAGCAGCAGAAGCTAGTATTGGACCTGCATTCTCATCAAGCCAGGTTTCGGTGATACATGCCAGATCAGATGTTGCAACAAGGTCTGCAATAATAGCAGTCTTGTTCCTGATAGGCCCAGCATTACATAACACCGGCCGAGTTGGATGGGTTTTCAGGGAGGAGCGCAGTACCTGGCCACAGTCTGAGATGCCCTTGGGTATTGGAATCAGGCAGGGAGGACCCCTCTCCTGATCCCATTTCGCCTCAGGGCGTCTCCTAGTCCCAACTTTCCCTATCTGCTCACTCCTTTCCATCCTCCCACTCAGACCAGTCCCTCCACCCCTCAAGTGCCTTCTCATTATCCCAAATGCACGACACCTAATAAAAACATTGGCAGGTAAACAGGGGCAATGAAAGGGGTGGAGGCTCTGGAGCAGAGTGGGAGAATAGTGCCTGACCGTTGTAAAGCCATCCCAACACATCTTAAAACAATCAATAAAATCCAACAAAACAAGCTAACTCACTTTCAACCCAACCCAAATAAATAACCCTCAGATAACAAGTAAATAATAATAATAACAAGACTATAAAAAATATAATAAATGCACAAATTAATAAATATTAACTTCTTCTAACCCACCCCAACAAATGCAAAATAAAGCTAGGAATCACTAAAAATATAAATCATAAACTTAACACCAGAATCCAAATCAAATAAGTCTGAAGTGGATAACAAGTCTTTGAAGCTGTAACTAAAACCAACAAATAAAGTAATTTCCAAGCACTAACTCTCACAAAAGTGAGAGTAAGTGCAATGCAACCAAAATCTCTCAGTCCTCAGACACTCTCACCACCTGGAGAAAGAAGACGTATTCAATATAAAATAAAATATTAGTAAATCTTCAAAGTAGCCAATGTCTTTAAATCTTCAGACTCCCAGACCCTCTCACAACCCAGTGGATCAAAGAAAAAACAGGCAATCGAGTTGCCTTAAACCGAAGGAGTGTAAGTCAATGGATTAAAGTTTTAACCATAATCCATGGTAGAAAGTCAGAGGAGCAAATCCAAAGTCAGTAGAACTGAAGGCTCAGAATCCGACAAAAAAGGGGAAGAACCCTGAAAGTGGCTGCTAAACAGGCCGGATCCAGAGCAACAACCCCCGGAATAGTGTTCACCCACCGGTTGACCCCTCCGGCGAGTCTGGAGAATACCGGCAACTCGTGTCTGCCCTTTAGCTGGCCCAAGGCTGGCGTCGCCCACCCTGAACCCAGCCGAAAGCAGCCACCCCAGGAAACTCCCCAAAAATCCACTGTCTCAAAGCATCCAATATCAGATCAGGACAAACAATTTCCACGACAAGAACAAACAGAAATAAATTCCAAACTTTTCAGATCTCACCACTCCACACCAAGTCAGCGAGTTCATGTACTCCCTCAAAGCTCCAATAACACAGTCAGTCTGCCGTATAATCCTTGTTTATTCTCAATTTACAATCCCCCATTCGTCCTGGCAAAAGTCCAAATAGGTTCCCATAAACTTAAATCACATAAACTTTGCGGGAGTTGAGTAACAGTGCTGCTGATGCGATGGTGGAAGGCCACCCCTGGTGCTTCAGCACTTGGTAGGATTTTGAATCACTGATTAAACCCAGTGACCTCAGGGATGTCAGAATCAGTTTCCCATCAATCTACAGTGACCCAACATTAATGGACATCATATTTTGCTAGGGACAGTTCAGTTACTCAGGACTGTACCTGTGAGGAGCAATTTGGGGAATTTGATACTGGACAACTTTAGAGAACAATATAACTGTTTGCCATTCAAAACATGTCACCCTGTTGTGCTACTGAAAGTGTGCCTCACTGTGTCTTTGTGTATTCTCATTATGAACTGCCCAGTTTGCCCTGAGGGTGCCGTAAATACAGTGAGGTAACAAAACAGTGTCTGCACTTGTTAACTCCTTTGAAATTTGTCTCTTTGAGCATCCTTTGGCCAGACACAAGCCCCCTGCTGAGCAGAGAGTACAGCCAGGACATCAGTGAAGCTGTAAATAGTATCCTGACACACTGAGCCTCAACTCTTCACTATGAGATCAACCTGACTTCTGGTGGTGACCTAACACCCTGACTCTGGACTACCTTTGCCTAATGCATGGAGAACCAGGGTTATTATATGGCACTTTATTAGAATCCATGTTCTGTTAAGAATATTTATTTATTTTATTTATTAGAGAAATCAGAATTACAACCCTTTGAGTCAGAGACTCCTTCACAAAGGCTCCACGTCATGGTGAGACAGTAACAAAGGTGGTGATAATAACAAAATAACATATGCAGAGATAACACTGTAAATGCACATTAAACAGGTTACAGAAAAAAGCTGCGATGGGCAGGTTACCCAGAGTCAATATATTTATATGGAGGGAACAGTTAAAAAAGCAAAGTCAACAGCACATTGAATATTTGGAGTAGTACTTTAATTCATAAAGGTAGATGACCAGGGAAAGAAGAGAGTGGGGAGGTGCGGGGGGGCAGGAGCTGCTAGAGGACCTTGTCAAAGAAGGGGGAGCAGTTCCCCAATAGGGAATCTGGTCAAGGGCAATCACAGTTACTGGAGGATATGATTACCTCTCTGAGACTAGACTTGAAATAGCCCACCTTCAGTGTAGTTGTTGTTTCAGCAGGTAGTTCATTTATCCAAAAGGGTGCTCTATAGATGAAGGATGTTTGAATATATGAAATATATGGAGCTCCATTCTCAGTTGCTACGTCTTGAAGCACAAAATGGGGTGTGGCTAGCAACCCCATTGCACCTCCATAAATGTTAGCTCTCCCACTGTTAGCTGCAGTCGTTCCATCACCCCTACTGCCTGTTTTTATCTAGTTCTAAAAGCAGGGGTGTCACAAAACTCTTCTACAGACTTTGCAAAGGTCACCATGCTTTTTGAATGGCCCAGTGGGCCAGTGGGCCATTTGCATGGTGACCTTTAACCTATTCCCTGCACAGATGTTATGTTTCCTGTGGCTGTGCAGGGAAAATCTGCAACCCCCACAGAGGTCTGCATCCCACACTGTGCATGCAACAATGGGGTCACAAAGTTGCAACCATGAATACTGCTCCTAGTTTATGCATATATTATAAGGTGATTGCACTATCTGTCCAACAATGTATGAAAGCATTATATATTTCCTATAAGTAAGATTTAATAACCTAATAGACAAATGTGACTCACAAATAAATGAAGGTGCAGTTTTGCCCTAGGTCAGAAATGTGCAGTGGGTCTTGTATTGCACTTCAGATCAAATTATGTTCTAATGAGCTCAGAATTGTCCTCGACTTCTAGATGAGCCTGAAACCTCTTGTTTTTGTTAAACTTTCTTACCATACTCTATGATACCAGTCAGTGGATGGCTGCTTATGGAAGCAGTCCGAGATATCTGTTTCCTGATGATAACACACCCTCAGCATGACATCAACCATCAAAGCTTCTGCAGCACGGCTGGGCTTCCTCATGAGCAGAGGCAAGAGTCTAAAATAATCAGAATGAGAGACAGAAAAACATATGTGGAGGGGGTGCTCTCCAGCAAAATTATTTTCCTTTACTTTTTTCTTTTACCTGCAAACAGATGTTGTCTGCATTGCTTTGTCACATTCCAGATGCCTAAGTTACCGATTTCACAGTATGTGCCCCTTCTTTCCACGTGTTTGTATATTGCCACAACCTCTCATTACATATAAGATTGTGTATGAGCAATCATACATAACAAGGCTGTGTTTGATCTGAGGTTTCCATGGTAGTAGGAGACCTCGAGAGCACAGCTCAAGAGGTCTCTTGCTACCATGGAAATCTCAAGATTCAAACTCAGCCTTGTATGTGTACAGTTGCTCATTTACAATGTTTTTTTATAAAATGGGCTCAAGAAATCCTAACCTGACTGGCTACAACATCTTCTGAGCCTTGTCCTTATCAGAAGATATTGTAGTCAACCGGAACTACCCTCCACTCCCGAGCCCGATTACAAAAACAGATCACTGACCTGTGCCAACCCAAAACAAATACACAGGCTGGCACAGCTCATAGCGAGGACAGGCCACTTCCTGCCTGGCAGTGCTGAATGCACATCTATAAAACCCTACCATGAGCACAAACACCATGCCGTAAAAAAACACTAAAACATCTTCCCTATTTAAACTGTAATCTCTGCTTTTATTTTTACCTAACAGAAATGCACAAGCTTCAAAATGCCTCCACCAATCCATCTGCCATCCTCCCACGTTCTCCTTCGTTAGTGTTACACCAAACACTGAACAAAGCAGCCTACTTCCTCTGTCTTCATAGTATTGTTCAGTGCGGTATAACAACAACCCAGAAAATTATACAAAACACTACAGCAGCATATAAACTCGACAGACATTTCTTTTCAAAAACGTGAACCAGGAAATGACAGCCTACGGTGGCTGGTGATGGACATACTCGCTCCCGGTCAGCCAGCCCTATAATCCTAAAGAAAGAAAAATTATTAAAAAAGATAAAGCTCTAAAATAATAAAACATCCAACAAAACATCTTCTATATCTATCTCTGCATGTGTGTGTGTGCATATGTGTGTGTGTGTGTGTCTCAGTCTCAGGATGGGCAGACAATGACGAGAAACAACACCTGGACATGCTCATTCCCATTGCCTCTAAGTCAAATATACAACAAAGAAAAAAAAAAACAGTTTTCACTGATTCTGCTGGTCAGTAGAGCAGACACACCCAGTGTGTGCTGAGTAAAGACACGGACAGACAGACACAATCACTCTGTAGTGACTTTTATTAAAGAGCTCCAGGCCAACGCAAGGACTATTTTTATTCTTTTACTACTGATAACATCATATTTTATACTTTTTTATGTGCCTTTTTAGGTACATATTTTTATTAACTTCTTTACCGCACAAAGCCCATTTTATAAATGCAATAACATACTCCAAGGTGTGGGTTCTCTCCTGATAAGAGCACACCCAGGTGCATAAGGCACTCAGCGCAAGCGCCTCATGCCTAACAATGCACCTGAGCGTGCTCTTATCAGGAGATAACCCACATCTCGTTGTGTGTTATTGCTTGCATAATGTATGAGTAACCATAGGATTAATACGGGAACTCGAGTTGAAGTAAACCGTGGCTGCCATCACTCTGGGCCTTATTAGCACTGACTGAAACTGACAAGATGACTTGACAGTGCTAATGATGGCTGCCATGAATCATGTACTTATTTATTATTCACTGAAAGAGATTTACCAGGAAATGCACACTGAGCCATAAAGCTCATTTCCAGAAGTGCCCTGGGGGAACCAGGGTGGGAGCAAATACATAGTGTAAGCAAAGTGCAGTAAACTGATAGCAAAAGGCACAACTATGTTTAGTATATAAAGTAACATAAATGGCAAATTGCTAAATAAGAAAGATAGGAAAGGAGGAGAAAAAAGGAGGGGAAGGGAGTGGTGAGGACGGAGAGGATGAAAGATAGTGTGAATAGATTGGAGGTAGTAGTGAAGGGGGAGACAAGGAGGAAGAGGGTTGAAGGGAGGAAGGTAGTGGAAGGAGGGGAGGAAAAAGAGGGGGAAAAGGAAGAGGAAGAGTGCAGCGGTTGAAACATTTAGTAGTAGCATAGTAGCTTGGGACTGTCAGTGGATGGGGAAAGAGAAAGGGAAGCAAGACATTAGATAAAGGGCAGTTGCAGGTGGGAGATGTATGGGCTTGGAGTAACAAGGAAAGAGAGCATTTGGAAGAGGCAGAGTGAATAGTAAGGGGAAAAGAGTTCCAGATTTTAGGAAAGAGGTAAGAGAAGGTATTCTGTTCTGCAAGGGATTTACAAGAAGGAAGCATTACTCTGAGCCACGCGGAAGTGTTGTAATCTATTGTGCTGTAGCAGTGATGTCACTAGTGCAGCACAACAAGAGAATTCTAGAAATAGAATTTAATTGGCAACAACGCTCTCTCATAACACTATATCTCAGTTGTAAGCAGCTGTAAATGATAATTGCTGTTATACAAATGCTTCTATTGCTTATAGTTGGTTTTGGTTAGCCTAAGAAAAGTGTATGATATTGTGACGTAGATCTCGTTTGAATATTCAGCCTCAGCTGAGAGTGTCTTTTTTCTGTTTACAGACTGTCACAGCTCACTCTCAGCAGTGTAATCAGCGTGAAAGTCCTTGAGGAGACACTGCCATCAGTGGTCATCTATGTATAACTCCTGCTACTGTAAGAGCTTACACCTGGGTACACCTTTTTTACCCAGTCACTCTATTAGACCACACTGCCTCTATAAATATGCTTCTGTTCATTCAGGCATGAAGTAGATAGAGAACACCTTGGTTTTGTCCAAGGGGTATCAACTTTAGTTATAGGATGTGATTCATGGTCAGTTCTCAGAAACAGAAAATCTTTCCTCAAGGTGACCTGACACAGAACTCAAGACTGAACTAACTTTTTCTCCAGTCCCTTAGTTTATCAATCCAATGCAGCCTCTTCACCACCGTGGTCTGAATTTTGCTGTCTGGCATCAAAGATGGGATATCAAAAGCCGGCCCAGTGGTGTAGAGGGCTGAGGCATCATGCCTTACCTCCTGCCATGCTGTCGACCCATGTTTGCGGTGTGAGCGGGTTGCCAGGGGTCGGCTGGGGTGGGAGAGGATTGAGCATCCAGAGGACAGCTCTCCTCTCTGGGAGGGGAGGACACGGAGGCGACACACCTCTGACACACCTAACAGTGGCTGGATGTGAGCGCCTGGTCACATCGTTAGGATGGGGCAAAGTGGTTGTCAGCGTGCTGTG
Organism: Neoceratodus forsteri; assembly: GCA_016271365.2. Lineage (NCBI taxonomy): Eukaryota > Metazoa > Chordata > Ceratodontiformes > Ceratodontidae > Neoceratodus > Neoceratodus forsteri. Next base: position 245,743,253 of record CM057459.1, on the reverse strand, counting down.
GGTGGAAGCATGCACAGCTCAGCCATTGATGACACCAAAATGCTCCACCTCCAGGGGGCAGGAGGGAGAAAAGCTGGAGGAGAAAATGTCCTGGGTGGCTGGATGAATGCTGGCCCTCTCAGGCACCACTCCTGCGAATGGCAGGCACCTCCCAAAAACTGGATGCATGTCGGCAGGTTAAAGGATCCCTGCTGCCCTGCCATGGTGGGGGTAAGCCATGGATGATGACAGGAGGTGCGCTGCAAGTGGGGAGCATGGGGCTGGGAGGTCAATGAGATGGAGGGCCACCCAGGATGGAGATAAAGAAAAGTATAAAAAAAAAAGATTGGATATCAAGGCTTAAGGCTTCTTCTTTTGTACAATAAGGGGAAAGGGGGAAAGGCACACTAAGCCGAAGCTTGTTTTTCCAGTTGTGACCTGGGAGCACAAGGAAATTAAGTGACTTGCTCAGGGTCACACAGTATGCAAGTGGGGAATTCAAACCCAGGTCTCCCGGTTTGCAGCCCAGAGCCCTAAACTTCTGTGCTATACTGCCTCAAAGGTCTCTGATACACAGATCTGAGGTGAAAAAGTAACAATTAAAAGGCCTTGCCTGTGATTTGGAAGGGCGCGGGTGACTCATGTCATGCACTCTTCACGCAGTACAAAACCGTGCATGTCCAAGCATCCCTTGGAGTCTCACAATATTTTTTTCTTGGTTGGCTTTGCTGCGTGTTGGCTGTCCGCTTCCCCTGTATCTTTGCCTCCCTGCGGCTACCTCCAGCATCCCTCCTCCTGGATTGGCTCCCCTTCCTCTCCTGTGCTTAGCCTTGGCCATTGCTGTCTGACTCCTTGTCTGTTTTTGGGCTCTGAGTGCTCTGCGGGGCTTCAGCAGCTTTCTCTCATATCGCTCTCCCCTTAGGCCGCTCCAGCTGTGGGATGAGGTAATGCAGCAACCATCCGGGAAGGACAGTTATATTTCAAGACAGCTGCCCGCCACAGGGTCCTAGTTGCTTCTCCAACACTGGCTGCCCAAATGTCCTAAGGCCCACCTGTTCTCAACTGCTCTGTAGCTACTGCTGGATCCTAGTCTGCTGCTTGTATTTCTGCTTCCTGTTGTCTCCTGCAGCCACATTACTTGCTTCAATACTTTCTTGGTTTGCATACCTAGCTAGGACTTCCACTGTTTTTGCCTACGATCATAAACTGAACCCAATTATTTTGCATTTAGTTCAGTTCCAGTTTTCTTTGTTGTCATGCCTACTCATCAGTTCCTTATGAGACTGGCTGGTGTGCATCCACCTTTGATTTATGTTTGTTCATTTCATTCACGCCTCAGTCCAGTACTTTAGTCTCTGTCACATTCAGTCAGCATATTATGCCTTCAGTCAGTCATTCAGCCTTGCTTATTGCTCAGTCCTACTCTGTTTTTACTCCAGCAGCCATCAGACTTTACCATCAACCTTTCGCTACACTCCCACTCTGGACATATGCCCGCCATGATCTTATCCATGGCTTACAGGGCCCAGGGCCTGTAAGCCGATGATATCGCTCTGCCCTCTTGAAGTCCACATCTCAAGTGTGGGTCCTTCCACACAGGCAGGGTCCTTCTTTTTCTGCCCTTTGGGTGAGAATAGCCTATGCTCTGGGGAAAACTTCAGCTGTGCAGATCGACTCCGTGGTACATTTTGATACAGTATTTACAACTTCAGCTACCAGATGGTGGGGCCTCTGTGTTCTCAGGGTCTCCTTTTATTGTGCAGACCATGTCAGCAGCACCTTTGAAAGCTATTTTCTCTTCAGTCACCCGTGATTCACCTGCTCTCCTCCGACTTCCCTTCCTCTGCCCTTCAAGGGTGAAGATCATACATGCTCTACCCCTCAAGGGATCAACTCCTATGCCTTTACCCTCAAGGGCTTGGCTTCGTCTCTGTGCATCCCTTCAGTCTGGAAGCCAGGTGAGTACCTTCCAAATGTTGCAGCTCTCCTCCTCCCTGCCTTGTGAGATGGGCTACCTTTGTGGGGAACCTCCTTTGGCTGCAGAGATCAGCACACAGTACCCTCACTGCAGTCCTATTAGAGGGATAGAGTGAGAGCCCTTCCTCTAAAATACTACCCCTGAACTGAGTCTCTAAATTGCAGTAGCTGAGCCATCACTAATTCCAACTATAGCCTGAAGGGAAAGTGACACAGGCCTTGGATTCCTAAAGGTTTCCTCCCTTAAAACAGTGGTTTTCCTCTCCTCCGTGCCGACGGTCAGAAAAAAAATGTGATAGTTTCCGAAGAAGTTGGATGGTGGTTCTCTAGGTCCAAGTCTCAGTCTGGCTGCATCTCTCCTCTCCTTGAGAAGAACTTGCTCATCTGTCTTCCACTGTGCTATTTAATTGAGGAAATATTATTGAAGTAATTTAAGGAAAGAAAATTCAAGATCAACAACAGTATAATAATAATGAACAATGAACAAACCCCAGCACATTTTAGAGAGACCCCCTCACTCCCACCCTGGTCCTGATAAACCACTTATACAGAAGAAATTGTCAACCCTTAGATAAGCACAGTACAAATTGATCACAAACAAAAGCAAACTTTAGGGCAATCAATCGAGAAAAATGTTATCACTAAACTAGGAGCAATGAATGAAGAATTTCCCATCTTTTACAGTAGCACTGTAACCGATGGTGCAAACCCACAATCTGCTTTTCAGCATTTAATGCATTCAAAATCTCTCTATGCCATTCCAATCTGGTGGGGATCTGGTCATCCAGCCAGTCTCATAAGATAACCAATTTAGTTGTGGCCACAATCAAAGCTGTGTATCCCTTTTTGGAGCCCACCAAATCAGCAAGATATCTATCTAATAAACAAATCTCAAGTGTAAACACCTTCTTCAGGTCCAAGAAGGGATCCAAACCCCACTTAATGTCATACCAGAAAGGTATGACCTTCTCACAGGTCCAAAAAATATGGAATAAGGACCCTTCTACCTTCTCACATCTAGTACTCTGGCTGGACGCCAACCTCCTCATCTTATACTATTTCATAGGTGTAAGATATAAATTTTGCAAGACCTTAAATTGCAATAATCTGTATTTATCATGTTCAAACTATTTATACAAATCTAGTCACACCTTTTGCCATTCTGCAGGTGACCAATCAAGCTGAAGTTCCCTCCCCCAGTAATAGCAAGACCCATCTGACCCCTTAGGATCTAAAGGCCGTAGATATTTTTAATGTTGTGATATACTATGGGGCTGCAGAGAAGTTTGTGCAAAATTGCTCAAGTGCACCCTGCCCTTCAACCTCCAGTGGCTGGGAACCCTCGAGTATTACGAAGGACTGAAACCCACAATACTGAGAGTTAGGATCCTGAGACTAATATCCTGAAACTCAAAATCCCGACACTCTATATTTTTCGTGTAAAGTTTGTATATTAAATAAGGGGGTGGGAGCTTGCCTGCTACATTGGGGCTTGAGGGCAAAGCACCCCAAAACATGAAAAGAAAATCAAAATCCCACCATCGGGATTTTGATTCTTGGGCTTCTGGCTTTGGGCTTTTGCATGTCGGGGAAAGACATTTCAGTCTTTCATAGTAAATCCACGAAGCCATATGTGCCACTACCGCATGCACTGTCTGATAAAAAAAATACCTATTCATAGGGACTAGATGTCAAGCCAGAAAAGAATGAAAAGAATGGACCCTGCCATTCTGGACTAGATGGTCCACTGTCAAATTGGAATCCTCATTATTAAAACTTTCCAGGATAGGACAGCGATCAATGAGAAAGTTTGCATTCCAACATACAGGTTGGGAGAAAGCTCTAGTAAACTCTATCCCCCAAAATGTACCCATTTGTTTGTGGGCTTGCATTCATCAATAGATCAGGGTTGAGTGAAGCGCCTTTGGAACTTTAGCTGGGTAATATAAAATAATCCCAATAGTGACAACCCCCATGAACGACAAACCTCCTGCTCTATAAGTTGCCATTGTGACACATAGCCCCCCTCTTCTATCTGCCAATGAAAGATCCCTACCTAAAATATTTTGCTCCATGGGAAGTCAAATAAAAAAGCCAAACATTGTGGAGTCTGACCCCCCACCGTCTACAGATGAGATCATTTTAAAATATACCCACTGGGCTATTTTCCCTTGCCACAAAAACTCGGCAAGAGCACTATGTAACTGCTCGAACGGATGGTAGGGGATACACACATCCAACATATTCGGGGGATAGAGGATACGGGGCAGGTTATTCATCTTAACAATATTTGCCTGACCCCAAAGAGTCTGGGGAAGAGCAGTCCATCTCTGCAGGTCTAGTTGAATCATAGATAAGAGGGGCTCCAAATTATTCTTCTGAAGATTGGACAAATGTCTAGATATTTTAATTCACAGGTAAGTAATCAGTCTGTGCTCCCATTGGAGACCCAATTTCATAATGTCCCATTTCACCACTAAAGAATTTAATGGTAGCACTCTAGTTTCCCCCATATTAAGCTTGTAGGTTGCCACCATACTAAAGGCCTCTACCTCTCACAAAGCTGCAGGGATAGAAAGCAAAGGCTCCTCAATATGCTAAAGAATGTCATTGGTATACAGCAAAAATCTACCAACGGAGCAGCCCACAGTGATCCCTTAATCTCGGGGTTAAGCCAAAGCTGTCTTGCAAGTGGTTCTAAGTACAAATTAAACAAAAGGGGGTGATAAAGGGCAAACTTGCCTAGTACCCTATTCAAGATAGACGTTTCCAAGAGTACTCTATTACAATAAATCTGGGCTCTAGGATTCAGGCATGAAATCTGAATGCATTTAATGAATTTTAGAGTGATCTTGCACTTCACCAGAACAGCAAATAAAAATTGCAAGGAAACCCAGTCAAAAGCTTTTTCTGCGTCCTTGGAGTCTAGGGTCACAGGTACCCTGCTCTTCCAGACACAGCCACTATGTATTGTAATTTCCTAAAAGGATCACCTGAGACTCGCCACCACATAAAACCACCCTGCTTGGCCCCCACTAGGCTATCTTAGACTTTCCCCAACGCAGCGGCTAACACTTTTGCCAAAATCTTCATGTCTGTATTAATAAGAGAGATCAGCCTACAATTACTCAGAAGTGGCATCTTTCCCTGGTTTAAGAATGAGGGCTATCCGGGCTAATAAAAGTGACTGATCCTGAATTTCCTCTGAATGAATAAAATTAAAAACATGGGTTAAGAGTGGGGTCAGCTCATTTCTATAATGCATCTAGAAATTAACAGGAAACCCATCAAGACCAGGGTCCTTATCCAGCATCATACTCTGAATGGCTTGTAGACCCTCCATTTCTCTGATAGGCCCTGCCAGGTGTTTCTGTTGATTTTATGTTAATTGGCAAAGATGAATCTGTCTCAGATAGTCTTCAATATGCTGATCTAAGTGTGCTTCCCTCATATCATCCTTGCATAACTCCTGATAAACTGTAGAAAATACTTTAACAATCTCCCTTGGACGAGTAATCAAGTCGGGGACGCACCCCTTTCTAATTCCCAGGACAACCCTATAAGTCACCTGCCGTCTAAGCCTCAAGGTCAATAATTTCCCAGCCTTCTTCCCTTTGTCTGTATATTCAACTGTCACCCAGAACACAGCTAACTCCACCTTGTCATTGAGTGGGTCGGCATATTGTGCTTGAAGGGAATTCAAAATCTTCCAGATCTGTTCCTTTATGGAAGGGGAATGTGAGTTCTCCATGTCTCTAGTATATTTTAATAATCCATCAGCTATGCACTTCTGTTCCTTCTTGTGCTTAGTGGCTAACCAGATACATTCCCCACAAAATACACTCTTCTCAGCCCCATACAATACATCCACCCTATCCACTGTACCAGTTTGTTCCACTAAAAAATTCTTGATACAAGCCCAAAATTTATCCTCCGTCATCTTATCTCTCAACAACTGGGAATTGAAATGCCAAATTTTATTATGGGCCCCCCACATCCCAAACATAAGGTGTAAGTGTATCGGTGAATAATCTGATAGTAAATTAATTTCAGTTTCACACTATGATACACCCAGGACAGTTCCCGAAAGATAAGAAAAAAATCAGTACAAGATAAAGCATTATGGGGCACAGTATAAAAGGTATAAAACCAGTCCTGGGGATGAAGCAGACACCATGGGTCTTTCAGACCCATGGTGACTAACAGGTCTCAAAGATCCCTCTGTCCAGGAGTAAATTCTTTCCTAATAGGCCCTGCTCTGTCAATATCAGTTTGCTATGCAATATTCCAATCCCCCCCCCCCCCAAGTACAATAGGCCTATTAACAAGCGAGGATAATTCCATAGCCAACCCAGTAAAAAACCTTGGAGAATTCACATTAGGCCCATAAATGGACCGTAGTAAGACTTCATGCAATCCCAGCATCCCTTGTAATAAAACATACTGTCCCTCTACATCAACAGTAAGTTTAATAAAGTGGAAGCCCAATGACTTAGCAATTAAAATGGCCACTCTCTGCTGCTTGGTACTATTCCCCACTAAATACACTTGCCCTACCCACTCCCACTGAAATCTTTGAAGGTCCACAGATTTAACATGTGTCTCCTGCAGGAAGCCAATGGAAATATACAACTTCTTAAGATGTCTGAGTACTATGTGTATCTTTACCTTTGATTGCTCCCCTTTAATGTTGCAAGAAACAAACACATAAGTGTTATCCATTTAATCCAACAACAACAACAACAAAAGAAACAAAACAAAGGGGGACAATTCCCTTAACCCCCAAAAAATATATGACACTAACCAACAAGAATCTGGACTGACCCAGCCCTCTGTCCCCTCCCCGGCCCACAACAAGAAATACAGAGAAAGAAGAAACACAGTAAACATCAAACAATGACTTAGAACCAGTCCACATCATATTCCCTTAGTCCCAGAGACTGCACACCTCTCACTGCTGGTCTGTGATGGTCCCAGATAGCAGTGCCCAGTCTCGCATCCCACCCTCCCTTAAGATATAAAAATGGGAAAAAAGATAGAAACATAATCTGCAATCCCAATGCATTCACAGTATCCTCAGATAACCCCCCACTCCTGAACCCAACTTATAGGAGAGATCTTTCATTGATAGGCCCCCATACCCACATAACTCAGCATGGTGCCCCACTGACCAAAACCCGGGACCCTGTTATAAGCCCTTACCAACTGAGGGGAGCTCCCTCCCAGAAACTACTCCATACTGCTAAAATGGGAAGGGGAAAACAACAGACTACAACCAGAAACCAGGAAGCAACAGGAGCCACTGGAAGCCCAGGAGGGAACCACTGGCCTATGTACTACTTCTCCAGCCAGATTTATCTTACCACCTGTCCAGAGGGAGAACCACCTCTCTGCAGCACATAACCACTAAGTGACCAGGTAATGGGAAGAAGAAATGCAGAAAAGGAGGGGTCTGACTACTGGAGGTATCCTACTCAGTAGATGGCAGCCTTACAGACCTCATCTCACTAACTTCCAAGTAGAAGAAGAATGCCGACCGCTGTATTACAGAGTAGCCACTAGAAAATCAGGCAAAAGGGAACTTACTTTTGCAGCAGTGCCATTGAGTTGCCCCCCCATGAACTTTATTTCTGCCTATATTGTAACTGATCCACCCCAACACAATGTGTTTGGCCACAGTCACATCAAAACATTCAGGAAACAGGAGAAACGAGATTAGAGATGGGTCCTCATGCAAACAAACACAGAAAACGTGAAAAGAACCAGACAACAACATAAACTGCCCCACCTCAACCATTACCCAGTGTTCTGACCATAACAAATAAACCACTCAGTAGCACCTGAGACTCTTGCCTCAGTAAAATGGCATAATAGATAGAATTTCAGGCCCTCCATCAATGCAGTTCTCCCAATTAACTACAATAAATGGCAATAGCAATACTTCAAAGTGTACCAACACAGAAAACAAAATGTAAAGCTCCTCACTGGGACTTGGATGAAATAACCCTTCATTTAGGCTTAAACAAGTCCAGGTGTAACTTTGGTAGATCCTGTCTTGCTTGGTCCACTGACTGGAAGGTACACTGGCCATCAGACAAAGAAACCACTAACTTTCCTGGGTATTGAATCTGATAATGAATATGGGCAGCAAGCAATTTAGATATAAAGATCAAATGCACACGTATTTCATAAAAAGCTTGAATTCACTTGAATTCATGTCCCTGTGTCATGATTAGTGTTTCCTAAAAATATCATGCTGTTTGGTTTTGTGGTTTTCTTTAAATCAGCATCTGTTAATGTGCTCTGCAGTAACTGAAAACAGTGAAGAAACAGTGAAGATGTTTCTGTCCCTGTCAGTAAGCACTGATATCATTCTTGTCCAGCCTGCTGCTTCAGCAATTAAATCCCTGATTGACTGAATAAACTGTTGCAGTTCTTAGTTAGAGCAGTCTGTAGAGCTAATTGTTTGCACTCAGAGTTTCTTACTAACCCATCTGGCTTGTGTTTAGAGAGATATGCTCAACATCTATCTTTCTGTTCTCATAAAAAGTTGATCATTTGGGGTTCGGTGCTGAATTTTAGTGGTATGAATGAATGTCTGTGAGAAATTACATTGTCTGTATCACAAATGTCATTTCTCTGTCATCAAAACTCTGCATTCTGTTCTGGCTATGTAAGACAGGGTTGTTTAATGGATATAAAATAAATCTGCATTCTGTTAAGTTATAGAAGCAGTGTGTCTTTGATGTAGCCTCATTAAATAGGTTAATGTGAGAACAATTTTGTTTTTATGTCAGACTGACAAACATGTGTTTGCCACACTGCTGATTTCAGGAACATGTACTTTATAAACTCATAAAATTCAGTTCTTTGTGGGGTTCTGTGTGAAAATGCATCATGTATGTATATAACTAGAAATACTATAGGGCATCCTGATGCCCCTGTCTCCTGCCTCTCAGTTGAGGCTGCTGCTCCCCACTTCCATCTGTCCCCCACCCCCACAGTCAGGGCCAATGCACACTGTTGCCCCTTTTCCTGTCTCCACAGACAGGGCTAATGTGCTCTGCTGAGTCCTAGAGTCCCAGGACCTTTGCCTTCACAGTTGGGGATGCTGCACCATGTTGCCCCAGGCCACCAAAGGTGGGGCTTTTGCTGCACCCTGCTACCCACTTCCATTGCCCCAAATGGGCAGGGCTGTTGCACCCCATGCACCCCATCACACAGTCAGGGCTGCTGTACCCTGATTCCCCATTGTGTCTTGCTCCACAGTCAAGGCTTCTGCACCATGTTGTCCTCTGTCTCCTGACACCACTATGCTATGCTGTTTCATAGAGCCTCTTTCCTTCACAGTTAGAGTTGTTGCATCATGCTGCTCCCTGCCCCTAGAGTCAGATCCTTTGGTATACTGCCCAAAACTACCTGATAAAAAAATACAATAAATACTTTCATCTTGAGTTATAGGGTGGGAGACAGAAAGTAGCAGGGTGCGGCAGCCTAAACTGTTTCTGAAGGAGGCAGTAGGGTGCAGCAGCCCTGACTGTGTGGAGAAGACAGTGGGCAGCAGGTTGCAGCAGCCTCATATGAGGGCAGGAGAAAGGGGGCTTTTGGGGCAGGGGAAGGGGGGACCAGAGAGCTGCTGCCTCAACTGTCGGGCAGGAGACAGAGGCATCAGGATGCCATATAATATGTCTAGTTATACACATACATGATGTAGTTCCACACAGAAACCCTCAAATAACTGCATTTTATGAGTTCATGCAGTACATGTTCCTGAAATAGTAGAGTGTGGCAGACACAGGTTTGTCAATCTGACATGAGAACAACATTGTTATCACATGAACATATTTACTGAGGCTACATCAAAGACACACTGCTTTTATGAATTAATGGAATGTAGATTTTTATTTTATATCCATTAAGCAACCCTGTGTTATATAGCTAGAATAGAATGCATGGTTTTAATGACAAAGAACTGACATATGTGATACAGACAAGGTAATTTCTCACAGTCATTCATTTATACCACTTCAGTTCAGCACTGAACTCCAAATGATCAACTGTTTATGAGAACAGAATGATTTTAAGCTAATCTCTCTAAGCACAAAGCAGATGGGTTAGTAATAACCTATGAGTGAAAACAATTAGCTCTATGGACTGCTCTAACTAGAGACTGCAACAGCTTATTCAGTCAATCAGGGGCTTAACTGATGAAGCAGCAGGCTGGACAGGTATGATGTAATTGCTCACTGACAGGGACAGAAACATCTTCATTGTTTCTTCACTGTTTTCAGTTACTGCAAAGCACATTAACAGATGCTGATTTAAAGAAAGCCACAAAACCAAACAGCATGATATTTTCAGGAAACACTAATCATGACACAGGGATGTGAATTCAAGAGAATTCAAGCTTTTTATGAAATATATGCATTTGATCTTTAAGCTCTGTACAGGCAGCCCATTGCTCTCTGACTCATGGGGGGAAATCTTGAAACCAAAAAAAACACACACTTGCCCTCCCAAATTATCTCTTTAGTCTCCCATACAGTACCTTCTGTAGGATGTGAATCTTATCCAAAAAGTTCAGCATTCTAAAGATTATCAGACATGGCTTCTCTTCCTGATGATGGCATTGGACAGAGTGTTCTGTGTGCCCGTTTAGTGATGTATTCTGGACCATTCAATGAGGGCCCTGCTATTTTATTACAGCGCTTTTGGATATATTTAATCATATCAGCTTCCTCTGCATGTTCTGGCAGGCCCACTATAACAATATTGTTTCTTTGACCCCAGCCTTTTAAATCCGGCAGGCACTCCTCCAGCCTTGTTACTTTGCACCATAACAGAGTAAGCACAAGGTCAACACAAGAACGCTGGACCTCTACTAAACTAATTCTTACTTCTGCATCCCTCCCTGAGCCTTCTTGTCAGGTCTTCTACAGCTGGCCAGATGGCCTTTATGTCCCCAAGCAGGTCTAACAACATTTCTTTTAAAGGGCTAAGTTCTTTTAAGAATCTCTCTACCGTTAATACGGACATGCTAGAGTCCCCATCAATGAGCCACCCTACTCGAGTGTCTCTACTCTAATTTTACTGTGCTTAGGCCCCTCGGCTCATTCAGAAGGAAAAGGCAGTCGATGCAACTGATTTTTCATATCTTCCTCCATCTTATAAATCCCAAATGAATGGCTCTATCAATGTTCAGGGATGAAAAAGCAAATGGGGGATCAAAAAAGTGCATTGAAGAATTAAAGAATTGTAGTTATTTTAAAGAATTATGTCTTGGGTGGGTCGGAGCTGTGATGGGTCACTGTTTCTAGCTTTGACTTATCATGGGTAAACCCCACCCGACAGTGACACCAGTATAGCAACCTACATCGCTGCTGACAAAATCGACAGTTCATTGACAGATTGCTGTATTGGTGTTCCAGAGACAGAGGCACACTGTCTCCTGGTCCTGCACCCCTTCCCAAATCAACTCTGACTTGGAGTTGATTATAATGAGAATGGAGGCACGGGAGGCAGAGCCCTTCCCATGCGAAGTTCGGGGGGCAAAGCCCCCCCGATAGAAAAATGGACCGGGTGTCCATCAAGATTTATGTCGACCGCAACTTGCAGTTGACATAAATTCCATCGCTGTGATGCCGGGTGGTGAAATTGTTGTTGAACCAGCATCATAGAACCCTCATCATGTACCCCCTCTGTCTTCCACTATGCTTTTGGGCCTTTTTCCTAAGGTGTCTTTGGTCCTGGGCCCTCATCCCTATGACACCTCGAGGGGTTGGAAACCCTTTCATCAGGGTTCCCATGTCCTTATGGCACCCTGACTGGGTGGTAGTCCCTGTTGCAAGGCAGAGAGAAAGAGCACAAGCCAAAGTACACAATTGCACAAGTACCACATATTCCTCAGTCTTCAATCAATCCTAAATCTACTCATGAGAGGCAAATAACCCTGTGAATTAAAAGGCTTTATCTGTGGCTCGGAGGGGCAGCTGATGACACAAGCCATGTCACCCTCTGTGCAGTACAAAACTGTGTATGTCCAAGCGTGCCTTGGATGCTTGGAATTTTTTTTTGGTTGCCACCTTCTTGCCTCCTGCTTCTGCTTCACCTGATTGTCCTTGGGATTGGGCCTTCTTTCCTAAGGAGTCTTTGGTCCCAGGACATTGTCTCTGTGACACCTCGAGAGGTTGGAACCATTTTGTCAAGGTTCTTGTGTCCTTATGACACCCCAATAGGGTGGTAGTTCCTGCTGCAGGGACGGAGTCAAAGTACACAAATGCACAAACACCACATACCACTTAGTCTTCAATACATCCTAAACCTACTCATAAGAGCCTGGTGACCCTATGAACAAAAATTATTACTGGCTCTCTGACCTAATGGTTGCACAGGAGATGTTTTTTGTTTACCCTTCATAGCAAAATACATTTTGCCACATTGATATAGCAAACTATATACTTTTGCCATTGGTGTATAAAGGGATAACTTTTACTGAGTCACTTCCTCCTAGATTAGGTTCTCAAGCCCAAACCTTGTGATCTCAATGTTTGACCAGTGCCACCTGAACTTACTGGTGAACTCAATCTATGTTTTTATCTCAAACCCTCAACACAAAAAGTATTTTTTTATACAGTATACAATGAATCAAATGCCTGCTGCCTTTTCCCTTGACATTTATCTTCTGACCCCTCAAGAAAAACTTAAAAAACATAATATTTAGGTACAATTCAGCTTGTATTCCATACATTTTCTATGGTGTTCTTTTAGGTCAACAAGGCCTAGAGTAAGGCAACCAGAATGTTGGTGTGTATTGTGAGGGGGTTTGACAACAAGAGGAAAAACATACTATCTCGCTATAGATCACTGGTGGGGCCACATCTGCAGTACTTTGCCCAGTTCTGGAATCCCCACTTAAGGAAAAACAAAGATAGGCTGGAGACAGTGCAGCGTAAGGTAACCAAAATGATTCAGGGCCAACAGCGCAGATCCTATTAAGACTGGTTTAAGGCTCTAAATATGTACTCACTAGAGACCAGAAGGGAGAGGGGCAATATGATAGAGACCTTTACGTTCCTGAAAGGAATGAACAAGGTAGACTGCAAGGAAATATTTAGTAGAAATGACAAATCAAAACTATAGGGACATGAGTGAAAGCCAGCAGGAAGAATTCAGGAAGGACATGAGAAAGTTTTATTTTACAAAGAGAAGGGTGACATCATGGAACAGCCTACCAGCAGAGGTGGTGGGTGCAAGAACATTTAATGGTTTCCAACAAGGCTGGGGCCAAGTAAAAGACTTAATAGTTACTCAGAGGGATAGCAGTAGGACAGGGAGCAGGTGGAGAGGCAAGGGTGAAAAATATTGCTAGACAATAGGTTCAGGGGTTAGACAGGGTATAAAAGGGCAGACTGGATGGATCAATGATCTTTTTCTGCCAACATTTTCTTTGTTTCCTCACTATTATTTATTACTGAGGAAATTTGCATGTATATATGATGTTTATCCGATAGAGTTGATCTGCCTGTATATCTAATTCCCTACTTGAAGTCATAATCCCCTGCTGTAACATCACAATCTGCTGTCATGGGAGTAACTGTGATGTCACATACAGTGTATTATGACCTCAGGTAGGGAATAAGCAACAGGAATGTGTGAACTCTGCAGCAGCAAAGATGCTGTTCTCATGCAAACAACCTCAGCAATAAAAAATGGAGAGGAGGAATACAGAGCTAATGTTAAATATAAAATGAACTGAGTCTATATATTACATTTTGTTCATGCTCTCCTGAAGGTGTCGACTTCTCTTTAAAGGTAAGGTAGCTCTATTTCCACAGCAGTTTTATTTGGGGTCTAGAGACCAGTGCAGCCACAAAAAAAATGTGCTGGTGGTTGCATTTAAGAGTCACTCTCCTAAATATTTTACTAGACCTTATTTTGTTTTATAACTCCATACTTTTGAGGTGCTGGTATTTTGCTGACCTTACTTTATGAAATGATAAATAATTTTCAGCCAGTCAGGGTTGTTTATTTCTAAACAGTCTGGGTGCTCTGATAACAGTGAGATGCTCTTGTACTGACAGTTGCAAAAATTCTGAGGTTCTAAGTTCAGTTGGTACAGTTAACTTCCCACACAGGGGGGTCTCTGATTGTTTGCAAAGTAGAACAACTTGATTTTAAATTTGGATTTCAAACTGGAGCAAGGTGACACCAGAGTGGGCTGGGTGGAAGCTGCTGCTTCCATCCAAAGTAGTCTCTCTTTTGCTGCTGCTGCCATCTCTTAATTGTGAGGCAATTTATCTTGCAATGTGTTTTGTTCTCTGGTTTATGTCCTGCTGTCTCATGTTTGTTGAGTTTCCCTTACCTTGGTTCCACCTGTTTTTTTGCAGTATCTTACAGCCTGGGATTGGCATCCCCCTCAGCAGAGTTTCACCTAGTACAGCTGTAATCCAAGTGGCCTAGGGGCAGTTTTGTGGTTGTGATGATGGAACACATTTGCCCAAGAATGGAGACTGATCCAGTGATATTTCTGGTCATTCTTTTTTATTGGTGTCGCACCCCATGTGGTATGAGCAGCATGCTATCCTAGGGCGACCTCCCTGGTTGGGAGTAAGACTAGCCAGAGAGTGGAGTCTCTCCAGCTGTGGCCTCCCTATCTGGAAGTGGGACTAACCCAGGAGTGGAGTCTACCAATGCCAGTCTCCCTAACTGGAGTAGGACTAACCTGTGACTGGAATCACCCCAAAGGCAGTGTAACCACTGTTCAACCTAACACTGGGTTACCTGCCCACCAACAGGAAAAATAAACCTTTCGGAGAAGCCAATGCTAAAAAAGACTACTACAAAGTGAGGAAACCCTTTGATTCCCTTTGGGACCAAAACAGAAATTGCATTCTGGGAGATTATACTGTATCTCACTTAACACAGACACTTGCACTGACTTTCGCAAACTCCACCAAGCTGTACCATCTGCATAAAGATGCTAGCATGTATGGCTTGGGTCTGTTTTGCACTATAAAGGATGGATTATGACAATTTACATTTAACAGCCACAGCTTGGCCTGCTCCAAAAATAATTATCTAATGCATAAACTTGACTTTCTTATACTGAAATAAGCAGTGGTGGACCAGTTTAATTCCTCTTGGTATGGTGCTTGCTTCCTGGTAAGGACAGCTAGCACTCCCCTTACCTACAGGACATTTTAACTATAGCCAAGCTTGATACAGCCAGTCATTGGTGGTTGTTTGCCTTATCCACCTATAATTTCAGTTTGCATTATTGGCTGGGCCTGAACAACTTCGAGGCAGATGTCTGTCTTGGCACTCTCACCCTGATGAAGCAACTTAGTCCATGGACTGAGATATTAGAACCTGGGATAAAGACCATGTGTCAGCAGTGTGACTGATCAACCAGCTTAGTCCATGGACTGAGATATCAGAACCTGGGATAAAGATCATGTGTCAACAGTATGATCAAGCAGTTTAGTCCACGGACTGAGATATCAGAAACTGGGTTAAAGACCATGTGTCAACAGCATGACTGATCAACCAGCTTACTCCACGGATTGAGATATCAGAACCTGAGGTAAAGATCATGTGTCAGTTGTATGACCATAATGAAATGGTAACACCTGCAAATCAGAATCAAGCCACTGACTTGTTAGGAACCTCGCCTAATACCTCTTTCATAAGTCAATTGCAGTTTTGCTGGCCTGGCTCTCATCTCATCTCTGCCATGATTAAACAGCTCTAATCTGAAAAAAAAGCCCAAAAGACTGATTCCAGCCTGAGGGATGTTTTTACAGTTTTGGAGAAAGGCCTGGAGGGTCCTCATGCTTGCCACACTCTTCACACTCACCAAGTCTGCTTGCTCAAAAAATGGAGTGAACTAACCACAAAGAAATAACTCAGGTGTAACCCCAGTGGATAGGGGTGAATACTAAGAGAGGTACCTTTCCCTTCAAGACTGGAGGGTACTGTCTTAGCCCTTGTCATGTGTTCAGGGCTTCCCAATGAAATGAAAAGGAGCTGGCAGTAAGGTGAAAGTGTGGAGACTGGAGAGGAAGAAAACAGTGGGTGAACCAGAGTAACCCCTCTTGGGGACTGTGAGGTCTGTAGTCGGTTTCCAATAGAAGTACCCAAAAATGCCTGCATAGACCAATCCAGGCATGCCCCAGGTGCCTGGAGTGGAGTGGAGTAAAGGGGATGTTGCTGTGTAAGATCAGCCCCGATAGCTGGAGGTGCATGAGGAGGTATGCCTCAGCAGGGGAAACTTTGGTTTACCTGCCAGCGCTGGAGTGCAGCTGGTTCTTGGAGAGTCCTGTTTCATTAGGGGCTTGGTTGTCCTCATAAAATCACATGGCATGGGGTTGTAGGGCACAGAGCAGCATGGCAAGGTTACCTCAGTGTGTTCTGGATGCCTGCTTGCTGTACTGAGATAAAATAAATAGAATTAGAAAAAAAGAAATTGCGTTGTTTATTGCAGTAACTACTATAGTATGCTGCAGTTTTCTGTTGCATCCTGGCCAACACCACCGTATAAGGAGGTGTGAGGTCTCCCAGTGTAGAAGAGGATGGGAGATCTCTGAGTGAACAGTGTTTCCCGAATTTAGGGTGCTGATGCCCTAGAGACCCACAGAATAGCCCCTCTGAATGGGCTCGATTCACAACCGACATGCATGTGGACACCCCGCACCGCTCCATACCCTCACACGAGTACACGTATGCCAGAATTCATGACCACCGGCTGCCAGTTTGTGACACCACCCACCCCTGGTGTGCAGCAGCACAGGGAGGGGCATGGGGATGGGCATCCAATGGGATGCCCATTCCAGTTCCTAAAGTGGATCCATGCACGGATGGGCAGGGGACCCTGGGAAGGCATGTGCCCCCTGGGAAAAAACAACAGACATAAGCCCATGAGGACACCCTCCTGACCTCCCAAGAAGCACAGTGTGCTGCTACTGCAATGTGCAGGGAGATTGCAGAGCTGCCACATCCTGCCATTGACGTGTGGGGGGCACGTAACCACTTACGCCTGAGTCCCCCCTGTTATAGCTATCCTTCCCAAGCCCAGCATGCAAGTGCTGTAGTTCATATGTGCAGCTTGAGGCACCACCCAGTATGACCCCCCCCATCCCACCCCAGGCACAGAGCCACTGGCACAGGGATTACCCATGCAAGGTGCTAGTGCACCATTGATGAATGCTGCCAAGGGTGCACAGGGCACTGCTGTGTAGCATTTGGGCGTTGGAATGCCACGGGCTGCCATTACACGGCACATAGGCATTTGTGAATTGAGCCCATTATCCCTATGTATGACCCTGTGTATATAGATGCGTAACCCTGCATGTCTTTTATTGAACTGCATCCTCTTTTTATTTTTATCAGTAATCCATCAATTTGCTCATATAACTGTGAGTCTGTTTCTATTTCATTAACCAGGTAAGATACACTGGTGCCATAAGGCACCTTTTACAGGTACAAGCCAGTGTAAAAAGGTACAAAGTACATAGTTCATCTTAATTTCAGATAAAAAAACATTAACGAAAATACAACAATTCAAGCAGAACAGACACAATTTTTCAGTGTTGAATAATGAAGCTTCAATTCTTTTGAAAATCCAGTAAAACTGGTTAATGATCTAACTGATACCAGAATGTTGTTCCAGTTGTAGCTTCCAGTTATTTCTAGGCAAGGTGGCAAAACACTAAATACAGTAAGTAGGTTTCTCTCAAAATGGTCCTCTCTGGTTCAGGGTGACCATGAAGGCCAGTGGTCAGGTATATGGTTTCTGGGTGTTAGCCCCCACATACTGCATTACATGAAGAAGCTTCAGGGTGGAGGCATGAAGCACCATTATGTAAAACCGAATAATGGGTCTCCTGCCTGTGGTTTAAAAACATCAGCCTGTGATACTGATTTGTTGGGCTGTGTAGTGACATGGGCTTAGAGGTGTGGCTGCATATGATAACATAGGAACCTATATCATTCCCTCAGAAACACTTAGTGCTTCCATGGACATTCTCGAAAACTGTTGAGATCTTTACATGAGGATGTGGAATGATTGGGTCATAGCAACACTTTGCACCTTGTGCATTGTCATTTCTACTGACTGAGGATGGCAGCAGATTAGAATGGCACCTTAAAAATGTGTGCTTGATGCATACGGTATAAGACCTGGCCTAAAAGAGCAGCATCGCTAGGCTGCAGCCAGTGTACTGTGCACCGATTTATCCCCTGTGGAGCTGGATAGCATGAACATTGAAAACATTCTTGTGGTGACAGATCTTTTCACCAACTATGCTCAAAGCCTTTCCATCTAAGGATCAAAAAGCAACCACGGAGGTGATACTGCTAAGAGAGCAGTTCTTTGTGCACTATAGGATTCCAGAATGTATGCATTCATTCTGATTAAGGCAGGGATTTTGGAAAGTTGCTTAGTGAAAGAAATTCTGCCTTTGCTGGGGGGGTAGAAAAATCAAGACCCACCCCATAACAATATCAAGGAGACATTCAGCTACAGAGGTTTAGTAGAACACTATTGAATATGTTGGAGACTCTGAAACCACCTCAGCAATACAAAAGGAGCCAGAGGGTTAGCCATTTAGTGCATGCTTATAACAACATGGACTGAGTCAACAGGATTTTCATCTTGCTATCTCATCTATGGACAGCAGGCCAGACTGCCTGTGGACCTTTGTTGCAGAGTTTCTGCTGTTGGGGCACTTCTGGAAATATTCATTTGCTTTTTTTAACCAGGTAAGTACACTAGGCACACAGATGCCCATTTTCAGGCACATCCTGGGAGAGTTACAGAGACACAGTAATGGCAAAAGCAAGAAAAATAATACATCACTAGCAGCAAGAACAGATTGGAATAAACTGCGGTAAACATGGCCATTTCAAAACCAGAAAAGCAAAACAATAAGACGTAACATCATACACAGGGAGCAGTAACATGATTACCAGAAAAATAATACATTAACCTGAATCTACATTTATGAACACTAAACAAAGGGGATCATGATATCAGGTAAACTGCATGGCATGGAACAGGTGTGCCTCACAGAAATATTAGTGAGAGCTAATCACAGGTGTGCAGTGTGGAACACATATGTCCCATGGTTAGCAGCAATAAATGGAAATAAGTAGTCCTGAGAGCCATGGGAGTTTGTTAGGGACAGGAACAAGGATCTGTGAGCAGTAGGTAGTCCTTCAGGGCTCTGCAGAACTGCAAGTGACCAGGAGAGCGGCGCACAGTAGGAGGTAGGGAGTTCCAGCATGTTTGGGTATAAGTGGCAAATGTCGGCCAGCCTAAGCAGATAGAACATTTGCACTCCTGGAAAAGATGAGAGTGTGCAGATTTCAGGCAGTAGGTTGAGTCGGGTCACTGCAGGTGGGTGGCCAGGGCATGTGGGAAGCCAGACCTCAGCAATTTGTCTACAAAGCGGCACAGAAGGAATGAATGTTGTCTTGCTGGGGAGGAACAGCCTAGGCCAGCACAGTGGTGGAAGAGGTGGGTGTCTTGAGGTGGCTAAAACAGAATGACAGACATTGTTTTAGGTTACAACTCATTTTGAGAGGGTGGTGTTGTTAGTGCCAAGTAGAGGTGTGTGAAGTTAGAAAACTTCGCTTCTCAGAGAAATTCACAAATTCGTCTCAGTTCACAAATTTAATGCACGGTGCAAAGTTCTAATTTGTATCACAGTTAAAACTTTGTGAATGGTGGATTTGATAACTTTGATAAAATTGCTGCCCACAGATGAAGTTTGCAATGATCTATGGGACTGGAGATCACATGTTACTGCAGTAAGCTGTATTGCTATGCATAGGCTGAATTCAGTGTCGTCTTATGAAGAGAGCGTTGGTGTTAAGTCTGCTCTGAAACTCTGTGCCCAAAAACCTTTCAAAAGTGCTTCAAACACATAGTATTTTGAGCAAAAACACTCCTAAGAATGTGTAGGACGCCTCGTGCTACTAGATTACAATATTTTTTTTTAATTTTCCTGGCCAATTTTTTTCTTTTTTTTATTCTTTGGTTACCACATAAGGACCACTAGGGAGAAGTGCCTGTTTTCAGGGGTGGTCCAGGAGAGCACTGGAGAGGTTAAGTGACTTGCTCAGAGTCACATAATATGCAAGTGGAGGTTGTGGGAATCAAACCTAGATCTGCTGGATGCACCAAGCTCATTCACAGCTCATTACTCTAACCACTAGGCTGCACAGCCAACCCCAGATGACTGCCTTTTAAAGTAGTGGTTTCGTTTTGTGTAATAAAGCAGTGCTGTGGGGAGAGAGCTGTGTTAGCTAGTTATTGAGGTTGCAGTTTTACTGCAACACTGACAGTAACTATCATTCCAGTTTTTGTGTGTCTCCTTATTCTCTGTCATATATTGTTCATGTAAAAAAATGTTTGTGTTGTTTTTACAGTAGCTACTGTCAGCTCAGTAAACTGTTGTGTTATTTAAATCAGACCACTCTGTTGAAGTGTTTCAGGGTTTCTACTGCTGCTTACATTTACTTTAACTGCAGAGTTAAAAAATCTCATATAAAAATATCTGCAAAGAGATGCTCAAGCAAAGTTTGAGTAGCTGGTGGCGGCAATGTTGCCAATAAGAGTTCAGAAGGTGGTGTTATAGCTCTGCCACAGGTTCATCAGGGGCCAGTCATAGTAGTACTCAAAGAGGAGTAGTTGGCGCAGGTGGTGGGGACATTAGTGTGGCCAAATATTTCTCAGCCACATCTGTGGCATCAACACTGTTGGGTACTGGCATTGCTGGCAATGAAGGACAGTGAAGGACATGACAAGAGGATCAGTCCAAGAAGCAAAAAGGGTCTTGCTCTGGACTTGTGGTTGAGGATGAAGAGGTGGTTGGTGTTGTGCCCATGACTGCTGTTGGTGGTGGTGTTGATGAGCTTGAGCGTTACTCACAGTCTGATGCAGGAGATCTGACCGTTACATGCATGGATGCTGAGAAGGAAATAGAGGTTGGAGAAAGTGAGGATGAGGAGGAGGACAGATCTCAGAAGGAGATTATCAGTCTTGGTGGGGATGGGGATGATGATCTGGACCCTCTATGGGAACCTGTAAGTAAGAAAAGTTAAGGATCATGCTGCTGAACCTGTGGTGCTGTGTACAGCACAATGATTTCAGAATTACCAACCCCCATCCGCCATCTGTTATTGCTGTTAGCACTGTTGAACCAATAACACAGCATGACTCACCTGCTGTCACAGCAGTGCAGAAATCGTCCTCAAAAACAGCCATTGCCACCTTTCCAATGTCCTCCCAGTACCAGGTCAACCACCATGAGCTACAAAATCCCTAGTTTGGGACTTTTACAGCCTGGACCCAACTAACAAAACAATGGCTATCTGCCAGCTATGTTGAGTGCATTTTAGCAATGGGAAAAAGGGGAGCCACGTAGGCACTGGTGGGCAACACACACACCTCAAGTCCAGGCACCTGTTATGCTGGACTCAGCACCAAAGGGAAGCTTGTATAGGGGGGCCTTCTCCCTTATCAACCTCATTGTGCAAGGCATCCCAAAATGGCATGGATATAGTCCCAGTGGAGTCAGAAGAGACTGCAGAGGACTATTACAGAGATGAGGAGGAGGATCCAGCAAAATTGTCTAATAGTGGCCATGGTGCCAGTGGTGGTTTGAGTACCAGCAGCCAGAGTCACCAGTGCACATCAACCTTACACTGCATAGCATATTTGAGCGCCATAACAAATACCCACCCAATTATACAATTGCTTGGAAATTGAATGCAGCCACTGCTGAAATGCTGGTAATTGATCTGTTGCCATTCTCTTTTGTGGAGATGTGAGATTCCGAAGATTGATGGTGCATGCCTGTCCAAAATGGCAGATTTCATCATACTCAGAACTATACTCAGAAATGTAGATGGATAGAAGGCTCGAGCCCAAGAAGTCCATCTCCCCTACTAAGGGTTACTATCCCTATTTATGTTGAGGAGATAGGTATCCAACCTACTCTTAAACATCTGAAAGGTTGGAGCCTCCACTACCTCTACAGGTAATGTGTTCCAAACAGTAATAATCATTTGGATATAGAACTGTCTCCTAGGTCTTTTTTTTTTAAAAGCCAGCCTAAGTTGTCTCTCATGGCGTCTCAGAGAAATGTCTCTATGCTATAGATCGAGACCTGGAAGTGTAGCCGGGTCACATGACCTCTCCCGCCTCCCTGACAGCAGTAAAACCACTATTAGCCCCTAAAAACAGGACAGCAGCCCTTAAAATGACTCTTCCTCCCACAAGAACTAGCTGGGTAAATGGTATAAGCCCCCCAATTCAGGTTTTCCTGGTAGGGCTATGGCCCTCCGACCCTCTGCCGAGCGGCTGTGGGGTTAACAGGCTAAATTAAGTAATCTGGGGCCCAACTTCAAGGAGCCTGCCAGGAAGACAAAAGGGCAGCTCCCTAAAGAACTACAAACTGATTGCTGCTGGGACAATACCCAGAGGCAGCCTGGAGATCACCTGGGGAGTTGCAGCCAATAATAGAGAGGCTGCTCAGGGGAAATAAAAGGCTGTTTTTTGGCACTGAAAAGGGGTTGGAGGTCAAGCGGTACTGCAGGGTGGATGTGAGAGGAGAGACTTCTCTCATGAATACAGTCCAACTGGCTGTGCAAATCCTGCCTACCTCCATCTACCAGGCTGCGTGCAGGAGGAAAAGTAGCTGCTTGTGAGACTGAAACAGGGTAGAGAAAAGCAGAGTTTTATAGCAGCCTAGCTAGTTTGAACTTCAGTTTGAATTGAGAAAATAAGAGATGGGCTGTGGACTTTGAAAATAATCCCTGCTCCCCACAGCACAGAAATCATTAAGTGAAACTGACATTTCAGCCAGGCTGTAGGTTTTGAGACTGTGGAAGCATTGCTGCCCTGCGTTGGTCCTGAGAGTGATCCTGCATGTTTTGGAAAGGGTTTGGGGAACATAAGTAAACTTGGTTCCCTGGACTGAAGACATCGACGCACCGGGTTGAAGGATGAAACAGGCCTGCCTGTGTGAATTCTGTATACAAAGGCCCATAGGCGAAGCTGGCAAGGCCAGGCAGGTGAAGCTCATCATCCCTGGAACCATCAAGTTTATCTTCCCCACCAGTGGTGCACCACCTATGTCAAAACCTCCATGGTAGTGTGCAATGCAGCTGGCTGTGAACCCCCAGAGTGGACTATCAACCGTGAGTACCCCGAGCTGTGGCTCTGGGGAGTCTTTTAGTCAGCTAGTCAGATAGGATTCTGGGGGTAAATCATTCCACCTCTATTAAAAGATACTCAAGTCTGCCAGTATAAGATAATCAATCCAACATGCATTGTGTTCAGCTGGGCCACGATGAAAGACCCCAGGCCTGCACCACTGCACAGGGACAATCTGGGTGCACCCAAGGGGTGGTGAGAAGGGTTGATACTGGGGAAGATATTGTGCCTAGAGTGAATTGTGTTTGATATTCTCCTTCTTGTTCGCCTCCCCAATAAATGTTACTGTTTGCATTTTATTCACTGTCCCTGTGTTATTGAAAGAGTGCTGCTGGGGAATGTGGGGCAATAGTGTGGAAACTGTAATTTGTGTGGAGAATCTACTATTGGGGCAGGGTACTGTTTCCTGGGGGCTGGTAACCTGTTCTTTATCCACAGGATTCCCTTGCCATTACCACAGGTGGAGGCACCATGCCACGTGAGCTGTCACTGCAGAACTCAGGCTGGCCCCCTCAGAGGTGTGTTCAGAACTACCCTGAGGGCTCCGGAGCAGCCAAGGTGAGTCAAAGGGCTGTTACAGTGGAAATATTAAAACCAGCCCTGCTGAAAGCTACAGTAGTTCGGGGTTACAACCCTCCCAAACTACAACTCCCACAGCACCTCCTGTATTAGAGCTAGCCCCCAAGCACTCGCAGCTCTGAAGTAGTAAAAACGGCTCCCTCTACTGCCAGACCTGTCTCACCAACAGAGTGTTGGTCTCACAGTATGTGGACAGTAGGAATGCAGGAAAACCGTCTCACACTCGGGGCAGCTGGCTTCATAGATCAAGAACCGGAAGTGTAGCTGGGTCATGTGACCTCTCCTGCCTCCCTGACAGCAGTAAAACCACTATTAGCCACTAAAAATAGGACAGTAGCCCTTAAAAGGACTCTTCTTCCCACAAGAATTAGCTGGGTAAGTGGAAATATTAAAACCAGCCCTGCTGAAAGCTACAGTAGTTCGGGGTTACAGCCCTCTCGAACTACAACTCCCACAGCACTTCGTGTATTAGAGCTAGCCCCCAAGCACTCACAGCTCTGAAGTAGTAAAAATGGCTCCCTCTACTGCCAGACGTGTCTCACCAACAGAGTGTCGGTCTCACAGTATGTGGACAGTCATGAACCTATTTCTCCACCTGTGGCATTCCTAAATTTTGTAGGACTGTGGCATGCACAGTAATACATGCCTTGCAGCATTCAGCATCAGCATACATCTTAGTATGGACGTGTGGCCCAGTGACTAAACAGTGGGCAGCCCTTATTTACGTATTTATTACAGCCCATGGCACAGGTACCTGGTGTAGTACTGTATTTGATGCTGGAATGGAAAACAATTGTACAAAGCCCAATTGTGGGGGTAGCAACATTTCAGCTATTTGCCAGCATGCCATGTTTGCAATGAAGAGTGTAAGTGGATAACACACAGGTCAGCAAATGTTAGAACCACTCCTGACTGAGAGTGATGAGCTCCTGCACCCACATTCCATGAAACTGAGTTTTTATTGCGAGCGACAATGGCTTGAATGTGGTTAAATGCAACAGGGATGGTGCATTTCTCAGGGTTCCATGCATGGCACACTGTCTTAATCTAGTAGTGCAGGAGATTCTATCATTTCCTGAAATCAAATCCATGTTCACTGTGGCCCATTACATTTGGGACCACTTTGTTTGTTCCGGAAAGGCCTGTGACCATCTAAGGCACCTGCAGATCCAGAACAAACTGCCTCAGCACTATCTGAAGCTGGAAGGCATCACCAGATAGAATTCGACACTCTACATAATCAAATGCCTTTATGAGCAGTACAAAACCCTCTCCAAATAGCTGCTGCTGCATACAAGCCATGACGATTCCAGAGTATCAGTGTCTCTGACAAAAGATCAATGGCGACTAATGGATGGACTGATCATGATCCTAAGGCCATGTGAACATGCAACACAGGCAGTGAGTGGAGACATTGCCTGTATCATTCAGGGCTCCCACTTCTAAGGGTGCTGAGGCAGATGCTGTTAAATGTAAAGCAGGTGCCAGAGGCAGGTGGAGGCAGGGGAAGCTGTGCCTTAATGGAACACATCCTGCATGCATTTGACTGCAATAACCATATTTTCAGCATTCTGCAGTCTGCAGATTTTGCGATTGCCACCATGCTAGACCCACAATATAAAAGGGGCTGTCATCGATACTTGAAGGTGGTCGTGATCAGGTACAAAATCTAACCAATCAAGTAATAAAGACAGATTCATGAGCACAGATGTTATGGTCACATTTATGTAAGGCACAATGTGAAAAGTGATCACAGACCAGGTGTTGCTACAACCTTAGTTAAACGGGCTGAAAAAACAGGCCTGGTAACTGAAAAATTACAGTAAATCCACTTTGGGATGCTTTGAGCCAGGAGGGAATTGCAGATGTGGAGGAAAAGGAGGAGGAGGCTGATAAGTCAGCAGGAATGTGTGCAGTGCTACACATGGTGGATGCATATTTGGCAGGTATCAGGCACCTTAACTTGTCGAAAGAGCCACTGCTGTACTGGAGTAGTAGGGTCACTGATTGGTCAGCACTGACCTCCATAGCAGTCAAATATCTATGCTGCCCAACCACGAGTGTCAGCGTGGAGAGGGTATTCAGTTTGGCAGGGGCCATTGTGCAGGACAGGTGTAGAAAGTTGTCCCTTAGAATTGTTGTCATGCTAATATTTAATAAAATGAATGCAGAGCACATTCCACATAACACAATTACATCTGCGTTTATACCACATGACGTTGGCAGTGGTGAAGAAGAAGAACCAGAACAGCCTGGTGGTATCAGCACTGGCAAATTGCCTTCCACTGAGGCAGATGACACAATAATGGAGAAAGAATTCTCATGTGGGAACAACTTGTGAGGGCTGCTTCCTTGATGAAGATGATTGTAGCACATAAACAGAAAAGTGTTAGATCCCTCACTTCCTCCATATCAGTTGAATCCCTTTCTTTGTGGCTCAATTTTGCTGTCATGTGAATATTTTCCCCTAAGTTGTGCTGCTGTTCTATACATCCATCTGATTAACACCATCTGCCCTCTTCTATGTAATGCCCACGGACAAAGCAGAAAATCTTTGAAGACTACATCAGCCAGCCAGTCGGCTAGCTCACCAGCCAGCCTGTCAGACATCCCGTTAGCCAGATCACCAATTAACTTGCCAACCATCCTGCCAGCCAGCCCTACAGCCATCCCACCAGACAGCCTGCCAGCCATCCTGCCAGCCAGCCTGACAGTCATCCCACCAGCCAGCCTGACAGTCATCCCACCAGCCATCCTGACAGTCAACGTGACAGTCATCCCACCAGCCAGCCCGACAGTCATCCCACCAGCCAGCCTGACAGCCATCCCATCAGCCAGCCTGACAGACGTCGCACCAGAAAGCATGACAGCCATCCTGACAGCTAGCCTGACAGTCATCCCACCAGCCAGCCTGCCAGACATCCCAACAGCCAGCCGGACAGTCATCCCACCAGCCAGTCTGACAGTCATACCACCAGCCAGCCTGCCAGCCACCCTGACAGCCAGCCTGCCAGCCACCCTGTCAGTCACCCCACCAGCCAGCCTGCAAGCCATTTGCCAGCCCACCAGCTTGCTTGCCAACCCACCAGCCAGCAAGCCACACCTCAAGCCTCTCCAGCCACCCAGCCCATCAAGACCACAAGATCAGAAATCCAGCAAAGGCCAACATTGTTTGCTGTAATGGCAAGTTACTTTCATTGTTTTTCACACTACTTATCTTCATTGCTGGTGGTGAGTCCATCATCGCACAGTAAGGGCTTTCACCTTACTTACAAACCTACCTGGTCATAATGTCACAAGCTTAATAGCGTACGACATTATGGCTAACCCGGTACAGCGCAGTATGCTACCACTACTCGTGCAATACCGCGAATACTGCTCTACGCAGTATTGCAATACCGCGTATACTGCTGTACACGGTATTGCACCAGTAGCGGTTTCCCAGGTAGAGGATAAGACCTCTGCTGGGACTGGGTTCTGACAAGCAGCTGCCGTGGCTCACAGGACTGAACCACGGCAGTAGGAACCCAGGCGCTGCGTCTGGGACTGGGTTTGATTCCCGGTCCCAGAAACATCTTATTTTTTTGTGGACTTGTGCACTCCCTGAGTTGCCCCGGAGTTGCGAATCTTTAGTGGAAGGGGTCTGGGGGTGTGAGTACAGAGCTTCCGAAAAGAGACTTGTGCCTCGTGGCATAAATCACACTGTACTGGCAGCGTGATTTTGCTATGCGGCATAATGTCTTGCTACATTATGACCCCGTGCCACTTAGAAGATGTTAAAATGTGTTCATTTCTTTACTTTTGTCTCCCTCTCACTTCAGACAACCGACCACAAGCCATAGGCTAAAGTTGTGTCTTCCTCCTCCACCCCTCTCTTTGGAATCATTGTGCCAGTACGTCATTAATTTGATAGTAAATATCTGACATTATTTTATTCTGTTTTTAAGTTTTAATGTTAACTTTTCCTTTTCACAGGTAAACAGTGACACAGTGGCTATGCCATGTCAGGCTAAATAATTTCTCTTTTTTTGTTCACAGGTGACAGGTATAGAATGAGTGGGATTAGACAATAGATTTATCATGTGGCCACAACAGTGGCAAAGCAAGACTAATTTTTTTTTTTTTTCTTAACAGGTGACACGCATAGTAAGACTTGGAGTAGACAATGTATATACTGTCTGTGTGTCAGTCACTCACAGTAGGTACTTTAATAAGGTCTACATAATTTTCCCTTGTCTTCACAGATCTCCTTCTGTCCTCCTCTCTTCTCATTCGGGAAGCAAGATTTCTCCTCCTCTGCCTCCAATGTATGGGACACCTTTGTTTCATTTCAAGGCAGGCCCATCACCAGTGTGACAGTAGGTATCCTTCAAAAAAGTTATTTTAATTTTTTTTTCTTTTCACAGGTGAACTGTAATCCAACATGGGATGTATTATAGTCTAGTTTTTATCTTGTAGTCATATTAGGTCTGTATACATTCTGTCATCAAGATGAATTCCTCAGCCTCCTACAACAAGCATAGAAACATAGAAACATAGAAGTTGACGGCAGATAAGGACCGCAAGGCCCATCCAGTCTGCCCATTTCTTTTTCTACCTTATAAATGTGCCATCGGCCTTTGCTCTGTCAGTGACCTATCTATTCATAGTCATTTGTATTGCTCCCTTATGCCTATCCCATGCCTGTTTGAAGCCCTGCACTGTATTCATAGCCACCACTTCTTGTGGTAAGCCATTCCATGCATCTACCACCTTTCTGTGAAAAGAATTTCTTCACATTCCCATAATCGGCCTCCCTCTAATCTCATGCTGTGTCCTCTTGTTCTGCTATTTTCTTATATTTAAACATGTTAGACTCTTTCACCTTGTTTATGCCCTTAAGGTGTTTAAATGTCTCGATCATATCACCTCTCCCCTTTGCTCAAGGGTATACATATTGAGCTCCGTTAATCTGTCCTCATATGTCTTCTGATGCAGTCCCTGCACCATTTTGGTTGCCCTTCTCTGGACTGCCTCAATTTGGTCAATGTCCTTGTGAAGGTGTGGCCTCCAATACTGCCGCAGTACTCCAGATGGAGGCCTAACCAATGTCTTGTACAGAGGGATTATTACCTCCTCTTATGACTTGTGATACCCTACTAATACACCCTAACACCCCTAGCCTTATCTACTGCTTTAGAGGTCTGCTTGGATGATTTTAGGTCATCAGTGATGATGATGCCCAAGTCTCTTTCTTCCTTTGTGACTGCTAGCTAACTCCCTCCCAGCCTATAAGTGGCTAGGGTTTCTCTTCCCTATGTGCATGATTTTGCACTTCTTGCATTAAATCCCAGTTGCCACTCTTCTGACCATTTTGCTAGTTTATCCAGATCTCTTCTCATTCTGCCCACCCCATCTGGATCATCTACTCTGTTGCAGATCTTGGTGTCATCTGCAAACAGACAAACCTTACCTCTAGTCCATCTCGTGAGGTCACTAATGAAGATGTTGAATAGGACTGGCCCCAGGACTGATCTAAGTACCCACTTGTGACTTGCATCTCTTCTGACTGTATACCGTTTACCCACTCTCTGTTTTCTGCCAGTCAACCAGTTTGCCACCCAGTTGACCAACTTCTGCCCACCCTGAGCCTACCTAGCTTATTTATCGATCTTCTATGTGGAACAGTGTCAAAAGCTTTGCTGAAGTCAAGGTGGCGACATCAACTGCTCCCCTTGGTCCACCACTCTGGTTACCCAGTCAAAGAAATCTATGAGATTAGTTTGACAGGACCTTCCTTTGTAAACCCATGCTGTCTTGGATCCTGTACCCCTATGGTTCCAGGTGTTGCACTATCCTTTCCTTAGAGTGCCTCCATAATCTTGCCCACTACTGAGGTAAGACTGAGCTGGTCTGTAGTTCTCCGCCTCCTCCTGCTACCACTCTTGTGGAGCGGGATCACATGAAACCCTTCTCCAGTCTTCTGGGACCTCTCCTGTGCTCAGAGACTCACTAAACAATTCTGCTAATGGCTCTGCTAGTTCCTCCTTTAGCTCCTTAAGTACCCTGGGATGTATGCCATCAGGTCCCATTGCCTTATCACCCTGAGCTTAGCAAGCTCTTGTAGGACCCTTTCTTTTGTGAAGGGAGTAGTGCTCGCCTCCCTCCCTCCCCCCTGTGTCCATGATGCTGAGCTGTGGGCCCTGCCCTACCTTCTCTTCAGTAAATACTGAGCAAAAGTATCTATTTAGGATAGATGCCTTTACAGGGACCTCCTCCTCACATGCTCCCTTTTCTCCATTAAGCTTAGCAATACCCCCTCTGGACTTTCTCCTTTCACTAATGTATCTATAGAAAGTCTTGTCACCTTCTTTTACTGTTCGTGCTAGTGCAAGCCATTGCCATCTTCTAATCTCCACCAGATCACTGATGTGGTTAACCTTGCCGACTAATGCTTGGACCTCCTCCTCCAGCATCTCCTCCATTGTATACGGTGTTATTAAAGTCAACACATCCTCTGTATCAAGCACATATAACAGTCCACGCTGCTGCCTCATTGTACAATTTGTCACGCGTCAGAAAGATACCTGAAAGAAGAGAAATAGGAGCAGACAACAGTTACACAGTGACATTTAGATATCGATAGCATTTAAGAAAAAGTGAAAAAAAAATACTTACTTGCCATGGTACAAAACACTCCAAAAGGAGGTAGTACAGCACAGTGGTTTAAGGCTCTGAGCTGCAAACCTGGAGACCTGGGTTTGAATCCCACAGCCCCCACTTGCAAACTGCGTGACCCTGAGCAAGTCACTTAACTCCCTTGTGCTCCCAGGTTGTACCTGTAAACAAGCTTTCAGCGTAGTGTGTCTCTTCTGGTAAAAAACAAATAAATAAAATTAAGTAACCATATCTAGGCAAGACCCATGCAGCAAAATGATCCAATCACCCTAATGATAAATACCTGCACAGAGAAAAACTGTGACAAAAGAATGTTGGAAATATAGTGCTTTCAAATACCATCCCACCCCTCACAACCCCCCAAAAAGACAAAAAAGCACTTAGCTTTGCTGGTAGGTCACTACAAAAGTGATACTGGAGTTGAAGATCACCATCAAGATCCAGTTGTTGTGCACTACAGTCATAAAGTACAGCAGCAGCAGCATATAACATTTCTGGAATCACATCTCATTTCTGGGAGTCATGTGACTTTTTCCAGCCATGGAAATTCACTTTTATTTTCCGGGCACTAAAGTTCACCTTGACAGTTGCTGTGGTGACTTGCACACCACCAGCTAGCAGCAGCATATAACAATTCTGGGAGCACATCTCATTTCTGGGCATCATGAGAATGTTTCCAGCCATGGAAACGCACTTTTATTTTCTGGGCACTAAAGTGCATCTTGTCACTTGCTGTCGAAACTTGCACAGCACTCAGCAGCAGCAGTGGCAGCAGCATGCGACTTGGGGGAACAAACACATCTCATTTAATGGTGTCGTAAGAAAAATTTACAACAGCAATGCATTTAGCAACATGATCTATTTATTCTCTCACTCGTGTCTCAAAATAATGGAATACAACATTTACGGATATTGAGTTTTTAAAAAAAAATCTTGGATGTGATTCAGCACAATTAATACAAAGTGTGTTACAACAAGAGTGCTTGGGGCAGTTACACATTGGGAAATACTATGTGGCAGCATGTAGTAGCCTGTTCAGTTTTTTTGCGGCACTACAGGAAAATTCTGGAATTCATAAAATTGTTGTGAATTGTGACTAATGTGCAATTAATACAAAGTGTACTACAACAAGAGTGTTTGGGGCAGTTACGCACTGTAAACTAGAGCATGCAACATGTAGCTGCTTGTCCAATTTTTTTTTGGCACTACAAGAAAATTCTAGAATTCACAAAATGAATGTGAATTGTGACGAACGCACAATTAACAAAAGTGCATTACAACAAGAGTGTTTGAGCCAATTATACACTGTGAATTACCATGTGGCAGCATGTAGCAGCCCGTCCAATTTTTTTGCGTCACTGCAGAAACATAAAAACAGAAACTCACAGCAGATAAAGGCCACATGGCCCATCTTTGCTGCATTGCTTACACTGTAGACCCTTCCAGGTCTATGGCACTCTCTTTTCCACCCCATTACATATCCCTTATGATTCCCCTGTGCTTTCCCAGACCTTTTTGAGTCTCACCACTGTTTTCACCACCACTACCTCTGCTGGAAGAATGTTCCAGGCATCCACCGCCCTTTCTGGGAAAAAGTATTTTCTCACATCTCTCCTGAACCTACCCCTCTCCAGCTTCATATCTTGGCTCCTTGTTCTAGAGTACCTTTTCCTCTGAAAAATACCTCCCATTTGTACCTTATTCACCCCATGACATATTTAAATGTCTCAATCAAATCCTCCCTCTCCCTCC
Source organism: Neoceratodus forsteri (assembly GCA_016271365.2). NCBI lineage: Eukaryota > Metazoa > Chordata > Ceratodontiformes > Ceratodontidae > Neoceratodus > Neoceratodus forsteri. The sequence continues at coordinate 245,711,089 of CM057459.1, read as the reverse complement.
TCTCCTCTCCTCCAGGGTGTACATATTTAGTTCCTTTAGCTTCTCCTCATAGGACATTTGATGTGGACCTTGTACCATCTTGGTAGCCCTCCTTTGGACAGCCTCCATCCTATGTTCTTCCTGAGATATGGCCTCCAAAACTGGACACAGTACTCCAGGTGGGGTCTTACTAAAGACCTATATAATGGCAATACCACTTCCCTCTTCCTTCTGGTAATACCCCTACTTATACATTCCAGCATCCCACTAGCTCTCCTGATCACTTTGTCACATTGTCTAGACAGCTTCAGGTCATCAGATATGATTACCCCAAGGTCCCTTTCTTGCTTGGTTGCTGCTAGTATCACTCTCCCCATTTTGTACTGCACCCCCAGGTTTCTGTTTTGCATTAAACTTTAGCTGTCAAACTCTTGACCACTCCCCAGTCATTTCAAGTCTCTATTCATCCTTTGCACCCCTTCCTGGGCATCCACCCTGTTGCAGATCTTGGTGTCATCTGTAAAGAGGCAGACCTTCCCTTCCAGTCCCTCTGCTGTCACTAATGAAGACATTAAAGAGGACTGGCCCCAGTACTGACCCCTGTGGTACTACACCGGTCATGCTCTCCTCCTCAGAGCGAACTCCATTTACCACCACCCTCTGCTTCCTATCCCCTAACCAGTTTCTTACCCAGGTTAACACCTTATTGCCCACCCCCATGCTACCCAACTTGTTTTCCAGCTTCATATGTGGAACAGTGTCAAAGGCCTTGCTGAAGTCCAAGTAGGCCATGTCCAGTGCCCTTCCCTGATCCAACACCTCGGATACCCAGTCAAAAAAAACTTTCAGATTTGTTTGGCAAGACCTCCCCTCCATAAAACCATGCCACCTCTGATCCTGCAGTCCATTCCAGATGTTCCATGATTCTTTCCATTAATAGTATTTCCATCAGTTTCCCTACTACAGATGTCAGGCTGACTGGCCTGTAATTTCCCACCTCCTCCTTGCTACTACTTTTATGAATTGGGACTACATCCACCCTTCTCTAGTCCTCCAGGACCACACCAGTCTCCACTCTCCAGTGAACTGTTAAACAAGTCTGTCAGGAGTGCAGCTAGCATCTCCCTGAGTTCCTTTAACACTGTTGGATGTACCCTGTCTGGCGACATAGCTTTGTCCACCCTCAGACTAGTGAATGCTTTCCTGACCCTCTCCTCAGAAAAGGGACTGGTGTCCCTTCCCTCCCACCCACCCCCACTGTAAACACTGAGCAGAAATATTTGTTTAAGATGTTTGCCTTTTCTTGGTCCTCCTCAGTACAGCCCACTGCCTCTTTTATTAACCGTGCAATCCCTCCCTTGGTCTTCCTTTTCTCACTGATATACCTGAAAAATGCCATGTCCCCCTTTGACACTGTCTGGGCTAGGGCTATTCTTTCCTCAGCTTGCACTTCTGCACTCCTTACTGCCTTGCCTGCCTCCCTCCATTACCAAAGATACACTTCTCTGTCTTCTTCTCTCTAGGTCTCCTTATGCCTTCTGAATGCCATTGTTTTTGCCCTTACCTTTACTGCAACTTCCCTTGAGAACCATAATGGTCTCCTCCTTCTGCTTTTGCTTATTTGCCTGATGTACAAGTTTGTTGCATTTACTGTGCTCTCTTTTATTCCGGCCCATTTTCCCTTCACCTCTTCTCAACATATCCCCCCAGCAGGTTCTCTCTGACGCATTACACCATCTTTGTAAAGTCAGCCTCAGCCCTTCTGAAATCCAGACCCCTCAGCCTTGTGCAGCTGGATCCCACTGTTGTTCTTATATTAAACCATATTGTGCAATGGTCACTGGTCCCCTGACTCCCCGCTCTGACATCTGCCACACTGTCCCCATTCGTAAGTACCAGGTCTGTCTGGTATTGCCCCACCCCAAGTGGGTTCACTGACCAGCTGCCTGAAGAATGTTCTCTGTAGGAAATTCAAGACGTCTCTGCTCCTATCTGATGCTGCAGCAGGTAGGTTCCGATCTACATCTGGCAGATTAAAGTCCCCTACGAGCACCTCCTCCCTCTTCTGGTTCCCTACCACCCTGGGCGATCGCTTTGCTCAGCTGGTGAGAGGTTGCTAGAGATTTCTAGAGTATGTTTAAAATCATCTGGGGCCTGGGCTTTTATGCATGCAGCCCCTTCTCTTTGGAATTCTCTACCCCACCAGTTATGAGAGTGTGTGACTGTGGAGGGATTTAAAAGAGGTCTGAAAACTTATCTTTGGTATTATGCTTTTGGTGACTGATTTATTTGTTTTTTGTTTTATTTTAATTGTGTATTGTTGCATTTAAATTAAGTATGCTGATTTGCGATGTTTTAAAACTGTGAGGCGTCTTGGTTCTGAAAAGGCGCCATAAAAATAAAGTTTTATTATAATTATTTATTATTATTATTATTATCCATTTTGCCTGTGCCTTCTAACATCTCTTTGTCTATGTCTTCTCCCTGTGTTGGAGGCCTGTATTCCACTCCCATGTGAATGGTGGCACCATTTCCAGACTGGAGGTTAACCCACAACACCTTGACTCCCCGACTTTCCTGTACCTCTCTCACTCTGATGTTTTCCTTAACATAAAGCACCACCCTTCTACCTTTCCTTCCTACCCTGTCCCTTTTAAACATTGTGTAGCCAGGTATGGCCATTTCCCAGTCATGGCTGTTTGTGCACCATGTTCCGTCCGGTGATGGCCACAATATCCAGGGGAAATTCTAGAATTCATAGAATTAATGTGAATTGTCATTAATCCACAAGTAACACAAAGTGTGTTATAACAAGACTGTCTGAGGAAGTTACACAATGTGAACTATGTGGCAGCATGCAGTACAGCGTCCAATTATTTTGTGGCACTGCAGCAAAATTCTGGAATTCACAAAAATAATGTGAACTGTGATTATCGTACAATTAACACAAAGTGCATTACAACAAGAGTGTCTGAGGCAGTTACGCACTGTGAACTAGTGTGGCAGCATGTAGCTGATTTATGCACACTTAACACAATGTGCATTGCAAGTACAACAATACTGTTTGGGGCAGTGATACACTGTAAACTGCCACGTGGCAGCATGTGGCAACCTGTTCAGTTTTTGTGGGGCACTACAGGAAAATTCTGGAATTCACATAATTAATGTGAATTGTGATTAATGTACAATTAATGCAAAGTGCATTACAACAAGAGTGTTTGGGGCAATTACATGCTTGCATTACCTGGTGGCAGCATGTAGCACCCTGTCCAGTTTTTGTACACACTGAAGAAACTTTCTGGGAGAAAAGAATTTAAGTAAATTGTGATTTATGCACAGCTAATACTAAATGAGTCACAACAACAGTGCTGGGGTAGTACAAACACCCAACACAGTACCATGCAGCACTACCAGTGGCAGACTGACATATTTATTCTGGTGGTAGAGAAAAATTAAGGAAAGAGACGGAAAAAGAGATGAAAGGTATCAATCAGCTGTAGGTAGTAGATATAATTTGTGTTGCTGTTTTGTTTCTTAAGGACAGCAGCAAGAGTACAAATATAAAGCCCAGGAACAACAAGTGAAACAATGCAGTTAAATTGTAAAGATAGATGAAACTTTTTTTGTGTGTTTTTAAACTTCTTTTTTTTTTGTATTTTTGTGGGGAAACAAATAAGTAGGACGGTTGGAAGGAAAAACTAGAAAGAGGACAGGGAATAAAATTAAACAGTAACAGGGAGTTAACCTGCTTTAATATTTTGAAGAAAGTGACAAGTGCCAGGGTCAGTGAATGCCACTACCACCAGCATCCGCACTACTGCGGTGAAACTTAACCATCTCCTCAAGCAGCTTCTGCTGATTGGCGAGGATAATTTTAATATCCTGCTTCACCTCTGTGAGTGGCTAATGGAGGTTCCCCCACTTTCAGCCTTACGTTGGCAAGCTCTAGTGCTGATGTTGTTGTTGCTGGAGGTGTGGGTGCTGCTGGTTCAGCTGCCTGAAGTGGAACCAACTAGGATGCTTGCTGCCGCACCATGTGACATGAACCTCCCTAATGCCCTGTTCATTGGACTTCTGTCAGCACAGATAGATCACCACCAGAACCTACACCACCATTACTTCCCACTGTTCCTTCTACCACTCTGCCCAGTGATTTATTTTTAAATGTATTCTTTGATCCCCAGTACCCAAGTGGGTGCCCAGCTTGCCCTGGCTGAACTGGGCCTTGCATAACGTGCTCTGGTCACTAGGTTCAGTAGTCAAAAAAATCCCACTCCAGGGAAGATTTGGGGTTCTGTTGGCAAGGGTAAGTTGCTGCTGTTGGAGGAACAGAGGAGCCTGAGGATGATTACAGAGATCCTGTGCTGGGGATGGAGATGTTGCCAGTGGTGGAATCACAGTAGGAGGCAGGGGGCCAGTGGTGGAACCACAGTAGGAGGCAGCGGGGTGCCAGTGGTGGAACCACAGTAGGAGGCACGGGGGGCCAGTGTGGAACCACAGTAGAGGCACGGGGTGCCAGTGGTGGAACCACAGTAGGAGGCATCGGGGGGCCAGTGGTGGAACCACAGTAGGAGGCACAGGGGGTTCTTGCTGCTCCATCTCAGGAGGAACAAAGGGCTGCTGTTCCATACTAGTTTCTGCTCTTGCTGCTGCTGCTGGTCCAAACAAGACTCATCTCCCCTCCTCCTCCTGCTGTGGGTGTGTCCCTGTTGGAGGAGCAGGTGGGGCTGCTGCTGCTGGTCCAAACAAGACTCATCTTCTCCTCCTCCTCCTGCTGTGGGTGTGTCCCTGTTGGAGGAGCAGGTGGGGCTGCTGCTGCTGGTCCAAACAAGACTCATCTTCCCCTCCTCCTCCTGCTGTGGGTGTGTCCCTGTTGGAGGAGCAGGTGGGGCTGCTGCTGCTGGTCCAAACAAGACTCATCTTCCCCTCCTCCTCCTGCTGTGGGTGTGTCCCTGTTGGAGGAGCAGGTGGGGCTGCTGCTGCTGGCACTGCTGCTGCATGGGTGGGAGGAGGTAAAGTGCTATGGGGGGGCACTACTTGAAAAAGCCAGGATGGAAAAGAGTTATGGCACTGCCACGGGTGTGAACACCTCCATAACAACTCTCCATCACAATCCAAACAAAAAAAAAGCATTTGTCAATGCCGAATGTTGCCTTGCTGGCATTGGCATTGGTAGTGCAGGAGTTAGGGATGAATAACAGGAATCTCAGTGAAGTATTGAACTGAAGCCAACGCCACCCTCACCCTGTAGAGACTGACAGGCATCGGGGTGTACCTTTGGGTCATTAGCTATAATGCTTATGCCATTCTACCTCACCCTACCCTGCAGACACTGACAAGTGTTGTGGTGTGCTTTGGGGTCATTGAGCTGTATACTTATACCATTCCATAAGGAAATACACTGAGGTAGGTGCAGTATAAGAGAATGGGGTGAACTTTAGGGCTGAGCACTGCAAGGCAGACCTTGATGCCTGTCACTGGCTGCAGGGTGGGGGTGGGGGTGGAATGGTGTGAGCATAAACCATGCTGATGGTCCAGTGAGGTTCAGGTAGTGGAAAGAGAAAAGAAGGCGGCCTACAAAAAATATAAAACAACAAGAGGGGATAGGGAAAAGGAAATATACCATCTTGCATCTAGAAAAGTCACCCGGATGGTGAGGGGGGGCAAAGTCCAGCAAAGAGCAGCGGCTGGCACAGGGGATACATGGAGGGGAAAAGGGTTTCTTCTGGTGCATTGGAGAGTGGAGAAAAACTAAGGGCCATCTCGGCAGATTGAGATCAGAAGGAGGCTGGGTGGAAGAGGCAAGGGACCAGACAGAGGTATTAAACGAATACTTTGCCTCTGTGTTCACTAGGGAGGGGGATGGGATATCTACAAAACAAAGTACAATGGGGATAGAAGCGGTAGTGAGTGGGATCAGGGGAGCAAAAGAAATGGAGCAAGAGGGAAGGAGAGGTACCCCAGGGGTGTCACATCAGGATAAGGACAAAAAGGCCAGTATGGTGGAGGGGGCGGATGATGCTATCTCCACCGAAAAGGTGTGGGTAGCCCTCAAGGCTCTAAAGAAAGATAAATCTCCTGGGCTGGATGGCATTCATCTGAGAGTACTATGGGAATTGGCAGACATACTGGCTGCACCCCTGGTGGAGCTCTTCAACAGGTCGCTTGAGACAGGGAGGGTACCTAGGGATTGGCGAGAGGCACATGTGGTGCCAACCCATAAAGGGGGGTCGAGGGAAGTACCAGGTAACTACAGACCCATCAGTTTGACCTCTGTGGTGGGAAAATTAATGGAGAGTATACTAAGGGAATGATTGGGGGTGTACTTGGAGGAGGTGAGAGGTCTGGATAGTCGGCAACATGGGTTTGTGCCAGGTAGATCACGTCAAACTAATCTTGTGGAGTTCTGCAATTGGGTAATATCAGAACTGGACAGGGGAAAGCCTGTGGATGTATTATTCTTGGACTTCAGCAAGGCGTTTGACTCTGTCCCCCACAATGGTCTGGTAGAGAAACTCTCTAGGAGCAGGGAAGTGATTCTACCGCTGTACAATGGACTGGTTAGACCACACCTTGAGTACTGTGTACGGTACTGGAGACCACACTTGAAGAGGGACATACAGCTCCTGGAGAGGGTAGAGAGGAGGGCAACTAAGATGATACGAGGACTAGGGGATTTGTTATATGAGGACAGACTTGAGGAGCTCTGCCTGTTTTCATTGGAGGAGAGAAGAGACAGGGGGGACATGACTGAGGTCTTCAAGTACCTTAAAGGAATAAATAGGGTAAACATGGAGGGGATCTTTAGACCAAAGCAGGGAGGTATCACCAGAGGGCATAGTTTGAAGTTGGAAGGTGGAAGAGTGAGGGGGGAAAAGAGGAAAAGGTTTTTCACTGAGAGGGTAGTGGACCCTTGGAATTGCGCTGCCTGGAGAACAGATTTGGAGATCCACAGTGGAGGGCTTCAAGAGAGGGTGGGACAGACACAAAAAGCAGATGTATTAGATGATGGCCTGGCCCAGGGGGGTTGGGATGGATGATAGGGGTTTCTGGAACACAAAGGGGGGAGGGCCTCAGCACCCAACTAGGAATCTGAGGTTCGAGCAGACTCGATAGACCGTAAGGCCTAATCTGCTGGCAATTAGTATGTTAGTATTACAGCCAGTGATCCTGATGCCTGTCAGTCTCTACAAGGTGGGGAGTTACAGTTGGAAACCCTAATGCTGTAGGCGTTTGTTAGTATTTTCACTCCAAATTTTCAACATAGGCTTTTTGTGACGCCACCTCATGAAGAGTGGCACTATCAGTTTGTTAGCTGAAAGGTAGTTTTGCACAGGGGCTATGCCATTTGGTGACACAGGGACAAAAATACATTTTGGGCAGGATGTGGAAAATGACAACTGTATTGTTCATGAGGAAGTGTAAAAAAATTGCAATGTTAAAAATCTATGAAAAATTGGTGAAGTCATGAGCATGCATAGAAAGAACGCAATACACGTCCATAATCCAGTTATTTTAGGATGTTTTTTAACCACATTTTCAACATAGGCATTTTGGGACATTCCTTCATGAACAGTGGCACTGTGATTTTGTTAATTTGTCCCAAAAGTTGATTTCCCTCAGCAACCACGCTATTGTGTCCATAGGTGCAAAAACATATTTTGGGCAGGATGTGAAAAATGGCAACTGTATTATTCATAAGGGGGTGTGAAAAAAATGCCAGTGTTGAAAATCTGGCATGAAAATATTGCACATTTGCGAAGTTACAAGGGTGCCCGGAAACTGCGCAATGCACTCTTGTAACGCAGTCATTTTATGGATGCTTGTCAGAAAATTTTCAACATAGGCATTTTAGGACCTCTGCTCATGAACAGTGCCACCACCATTTCCTCAAACTGTCCCAAAAACTGATTTTGCACAGTGACCGCGCTGGACATGCGAAAATACTTTTCAGCCAGGATATGTAAAATGACAGCTGTACTGTTCATAAGGAGGTGTGGGAAAATGGTAATTTTGAAAATCTGGAGTTAAAAATATTACAGATTCACAAAGTTATGAGTGTGCATGGAAACTGCGCAACGCATGCTCGTAAAACAGCCATTTTTTTGGATTTCTTCCACCAAATTTGCAACATAGGCTTTTTGAGAGCCTCCCTCATGAACAGTGGCACTGTCGTTTTGTTAATCAGTCCCAAATGGTGATTCCAAGCGGTGACTGAGAAATCACCTTTTGGGACCAAATGATGCCATGGCAGTGACTGAATTCATAAGGAGGGACCCCAATAACCCCGTGTTGAAAATCTGGTGCCAAAATTCTCAAAAATGGCCGAGATATGCACTAAAGTTGAAAAATGTTCAGTTCGCAGTCGGCTTTGAAGAGGGTAGACATGTTCTCGGTCCACCAAAGACCATTACACTGGGCTCTGGAGGTAAGTATGGGGTAAGGGTGTGTGTGGGAGGAGGCAGGGCACACAGAAGGTGGGCACAGGGTGGGGGAGAGGGCAGGGAGACTGCGAGGGACTGTTTTCTTCTTTCACAGGTTTAAAAAGAAAAACGCCATGAGTCAGTTTTTCTTTTTCAGGGATTTGGCATGCTGGGGTGGGCTCCCAGCATGCCACTAAAATATTTTTTGGGAGGATACCGATGGAAGTTGGGCACCCCCCATGGCATACTGAAGGGAGGGGACAAGAGCCAAGGGAATGGGCACCCCCGCACACAACAAAAGCAGGAGGACAGTATGCCGACGTGGAGGGCTCCCCATCTGCAAATAAACGGGGAAGGGGAACTGAAGCTGATGGGGATTGGGCCCCCATCGGGCAAAGAAAGACTGTTGGGGGCGCATAATGCCGAGGTGGATTGTGCACCCCCTCAGCATACATTGTAAATGGGAGGGGGGTAATTATGCTGATGGGGAGTGGGCTCCCCATCAGCGAAAGAAGTGCATCGAGGCACTCTGCTGGTGCTGTCATCAGACATGTCAGGAGGGCATGTCATTGTGCCACTGCATGATTGCAGCAGACCTTTTCTTAGATCTGGTGGCCACCTGACGTATGCCTGGTGTCAGCGCCTGCAGCTGCCTTATTGGGAAATGAGGGATGCACCTTCTGATACGTGCCCTGCATTCATCCACAGTGACTGCACCTCCAAATCTGCTACTAGTGCAAAATGTTGGCTGGCATGCACGTGTGAGCCAACATAAAAAGGGAACAAGAGATACAGAAACAGCAAAGATTCAAGACAATGAGGAAAATAAAACTAACAAATAGGTCTATAAAGAGATTCAAACTAAAGATTAACTATTAAAATAATGTTCCCTAACTAAAGTACAATACATAAAAGACAAAAAGATAAAGAAATTACTGTAAGCAGTGTTGAAATATGTACTGTAATTTTTTTCTTGTGCAGAACAGGCTCCTTCTACTCCCTCTGTCTGACCAGAAATAAGAAACAGGAAGCAAGACAGACAGTCACAGTACAGCGATGTACTATGTGATCTGCAGAAGCTTTATATGTGACCTTGAGACAAGTTGTTTACCAAAAGCCTCATTTTCACAAAAATTCACATTGGCAACAAAAAAAGTAAAGTTACAAGGCAAAGTCACAAGAAGAAGTTGGACATTTGTGAATTTTTAGCATAATGACAAAAATGTATAAACTTATCTGCGAAGGCAAATTTCAGCAATTAGCCTGAATTTTGTGGGCAAATTAGAACTTTGCAATGTCTCAAGTGCCAAGGAATGCCAGCAAACCATAGGTGAGAAATGGCAGGTGAGTCTAGTGCAAGGTCTGTATCACCAGATCTCTGGAAGAGACCTTGAGTAGCTAATCATCCAGGCATGGGAATAAATACTGTGTCTCTTAACAGAGGGCCATGGATACCACAGCAAAGTATTTGGTAAAGACCCACAGTGCTATGGACAACCAAAGGGCAAGTCACAAAATTAGTTTTGCTTACCCTCCTGAAGGAAACACAAATACTGTTGGTGACAGTACTTTATTTTGCTACGTAGGTAAGCATCCTACATATCCAAGGTGCAGAACCAGTCTTCTTCTGATAATAAGGGATGGAGGGACTGAAAAAAAAATCCCAAACTTTTTGTATTCTATGTACTCTTTCCGATCTCTGAGGTCTAAGACTGGATAAACATTGCTCATCTTTGGTACCAGAAATTTCCAGGAGTAAAATCCCTAGTTCTAGTTGGAAAGGAGCATGGACTTAGTCACCCTTTTTTCCAGAAGAGTGTGCACTTCAGTCTGCCAGAACAATGACAGTGCCAGAAGGTAAATACAAGGGCTGGGAGGATGTACAAGAGGTTGTGCCTGTAGATCCAGACCATGGCCCTCCTGAATAATATCCAAGGACTACCTGTCTGATGTGATCTACCACCATTTGGGCAGGAATAGGGAGATCCTGCATCCATCCTAAACTCCTCCTGGCAGTAAAGCAGGAGGGGGAAGAAAGAAGTTAGAAGGAGGGAGGAGGGCAGGCTAGAACACCACCTTGTCCTTTACCTTTGGAGGTCTTGAAGGGGACAGCAAAGTACTTCTTCCACTGGAATGGCCCAGGAGTGGCTGACCTGCCATACTACAAGAGAGGCAGGAGTGGGACCCCTACACAATGAGCTGCCACTTCTGCTGAGAGGAGGCTGTGAACCAAGGGATTTAAGGGAGCTGAGATTCATCTTACGTTGATTGCACCTTTTGGAGGGTCATTTCCACATTGTGGCTGAAGAGTTTAGAGTCACAGAAGGGAGTCTTGTAGCATTGATACTTGTACACCACTGGCAAACACAGCAACATGCAGCCAGCAGTATTGACGAAGGTAGACACCAGATGCAGTGGCACAAGGAAAATCATCGAAGGCATCATAAGCAGAACACAATAAATCCTTGCTAGCCTCCAACCTAAAGGTAACATATTATTGAGCTTCTGTCTTGGAGGCACCATCAGACATGCTATCCATAATGGTGGACATAGATGGCCAGATGCTATTCTGATATTTTATCTTATTTAATAATTGGTAGTACAGAGCCCTTGTGCCCCTCTTTTTTAACTGAATAAACAGTTTTGTACATGGTTAAACAATTGTTATTCATGGTCAGCAACCATGGTCATTCATTGTCCATGATTTTTACCATGATTATTCATGGACAAACACTGAAACTAAATGGACAAAGGACAAGCCACGGAATACCGTGATCAGTATAGTTTGAGAAGTCCTCAAGTTGACCATGATCATTCATGATTATCCATCTCTTACATTTCTTGCATTATAAAATAACAACCTTAATATACTGTAATGAATACATATTATCCACATACTGTATGCTTTTGAAACATATTACTTACTCATTGCTGCTGGTGCTCCTATTTCCTCTTTTTAATGTAGTCTCTCCTCATTCATACCTGAAAAAATGTCCTAACTGCTTAATTATACAACCATAAAATTAAACTATTTTAAGATATGGTGAGTTTTTCTATTAATTTTTCATTCTTCAGTAATTAATTTCTTTTTGTAAAACTTATTTTTCTTTACAAATATTATTGTGATCATCTTAAAGTGTCAAATTCTGTATTCTGATGTGCAAACAGATTCTGCAAATTTGGTTGCTATCCCATGCAGTTATGACCATGGAAAACACATTTGTCAACCAGGGTTAACCCTGGTTGACAAATGAGTGTCCAGAACATTAAGAAAACATAATGAGACAGGGCTTTATACATGCAGATCATGCTTAAAGAATTCTGTTGCAACGCTGACCAAGAACAGTAGCCTAGTGGAATCAAAATAGTTTATTAATTATCATGGTCTATAGATAAACTTTCGGCATTAGGAATACATCTACAATTTGAATACATTTTAAGAAATAGCTTTTTACTTTTAAAAACAGAAAAAGATACACTGGGCATCTGTCATTTACAATATGGTAACAGATGGAATAATTCGGTTTGAGAAATAAACTGAAATCGGAAAGGGTTTGGATAGATTATCAGTGGCAGAAATAAGAGGTGGCATAAACTTAAAAATGAGGTGAAATAAAAATTAAATAAATCAAGGAAGTCATAGTTTCCAATCTAATATTCACGCTTGGATTTGACACCTCCAACAGTGTTTAAAATTTCATTTTATTTTAATTTTAAAATGAAAGCCTGTGGACAAAATGTTCTTGTTTTCAGTGGGGACCATGCTCATATCTCATCGACAAATATAAACAGTACATATTAACAATACAAAAATTAATAACATGTAGCAGGAATTGAATTACATCTCATAACAATTTTTGGCTGAAATAATATAGCACTTTAGTAAACTAATAAAGTGCCCCTGCCTGGTTTCTTGTCTAAGTCTCAATGGAAGTATCTTCCAAAAAGCACCAAGTTAGTAATAAAAAGAAGCTTGCCCTATGTTCTTATTACATTTTGGTGATTTAAATCTCTGGCAATAAGATAATCTGGTATAAATGTTTGGCCTTGTTGGTTCCACAATCATAAATCTTAAATTTACTAGTACTTCACCATAGGTTAGTTTCCATGACCAATATCCAAGCTGGTACTAATTTTTGGTTGTAAAATTTGTCATGCAAAGATATTATTTTTATATAATCATTTTGTTTTTATTGACCAGGTAAGCATGGTAGACAGTTACAATGCCTATTTTCAGGTATGACCCAGAAGAGTTGCAGTATATAGTAAAGGTAATGTGTCAAGCCTCATGCAGAGTAATACATAAGTCCATATTGTACAATGAACATTCATGTTGTTCAGAAGGAAGACCAAAAGCAAAACAACATGATTTATTGATGAGAAGCTCAATTTAATATATTCATAACTTCCCTGGTGGGGACCACAACTTGGACAACAAAATTCACTGATGATATTAAAATGGGGGCATTGGTATTAAACATATATGATGCCAACTTTTTTCAGAATAGCATCGACTGCCTAGCCAAATTATCAGCTAGGAAAAAACTGCAATTTAATATGATGAAATGTAAAGTGATGCATTTGGGCAAAAGGAACAAACTGTATGCTTACACACTTAATGGATGTCAACTTCAGACAACATCATCTGAAAGAGACTTGGATAAAAAAATAATTGATGACCTAAATAGGTCTGAACACTGTGCACAGGTTAAGAAAAAGGGATACAGCATTCTTGCTTCTGTAGCAAAAAATATTTGGAGCAGAGACAAGGAGGTTATAATCCCATTGTATTCATCCCTGGTGCACCCCCACCTGGAATACTGTGTAAGCTTCTGGGCACCCCACTTGAAACGAGATCTGAGGAGTGTGGAGGGGGTTCAGAGATGGGCTACTAGGATGGTGAGGGACATGGGTGGGTTGATTTATCATGGGAGACTACAAGAATTAAATATCCACACCCTTCAATATTGTAGGTTCAGGGGTGATATGTGTTTGGTGTTTAGAGTCTCCAAGGATGCATACCTCTGGGAATTTTGGGGGTTAACAGAAAGGCCTGATGACAGACCATGTAGGGAACACCTATACCAGCTTAAGGGTGACTGCTACAATAAAAACCAAAGGGGACACTGGTTCTCTCAAAGGGTGTTATCTGACTGGGATGGGCTGCCAGATGCGGTGGTATCCATTAGTGCAATGAACCATTTCAGGCGTGCATTGGATGTCCACTACCATTCAATCAAGTATAATTTCAATGTTTAATGGAGCAGGACTAATAAGGCTTACACTAATTGTGCCTGAAATCAATCTTATGAATCTCATCAATACTGTGTAGAAAAAAGGAGTAGATAGATAAACTGTAATCAGTTATGGGAAAAATGTCTGTCAAAATGGCCATGTTCTGGCTGGCCCAGTGGTGCTGAGGGCTGAGGTGCTGGATGCCACACCTCATGCCGCACCAGCGACCCTGGTTCAGGAATGATCCTGGGCCACCGGGGGTCAGCAGGGGGAGAGAGGATTGAGCATCTGGAGGACTGACCTCCTCTCTTAGGGGGAGGGGGACAAGTCGCCCTGCTCACTGACTGCTCCCTGGCAGTGGCTGGAGGGCAGTACAGGTCAGGAGGCTTGAAGCCAACATCCTCACATCAGAAGGAAGGGGGAACGGGTGCACACAGGACAAAACAAGCCTGGCAGACTCAATGATTGTCTGCCGCTCCTGGGAGTGGTCCCACGGGTTCTGGATTGGGTCTCTGGGAAGGGGGAGAAGCCGATAACCTCCTCCTGGTCCTGACATTGGGGGCAATCCATGGGGGAACTACTGGAAGCCACCTAGCATGGGAGCAGTGGGACTGGAGAGAGAGAGAATCCCTCCAATCAGAGAGCCATAGCCACCTGCCAGGGCTCAGGTGATCAAAAAGTATTTACAAAAAAAATATGAAATTTTCTAATTAAGTGCTTTAACAAGATTATCTATGTGTTGTTGAAAGGTCAGGTGACTATCTATGGTCACGCCAAGATATTTATATGTGTCAACTTGATCCAAGATAGATCCATCTAATGTTTTTATTTCAAATGGGATTTGGGAACCAATATGTCTGATAGTAGTGAATAATATGGATTTCATGTTTTTTTTTTTTTTTATAATTTTAACACAATTTATTAGCAATACACCATTTTTGAATGGAGTCAAAATCAGATTGTAATGAGTTAACCAGCTTATTTCAGTTTTTGGATTGTGAGAAGATTAGTGTCATCCATATACAACAGCACTTTGGAGGATTGAACAGAAAACTGAAGGTCATTATGTAATAAACTAAAAAGTAATGGACCAAGAATTGATCTTTGTGGCACACCTAACATAACAGAAAGAACAGCTGAAAATTTGTTCTGCATTTTAACCTGCTGTACGTGGTTAGACAAGGAATCTTTGAACCAATCACAACTGAAGAGGAAAAAAAATAAGACAAACCAAACTGTCTAGCAATAAAGAATCATGCACAAGATTAAATGTACTGGATAAATTGGGATTATGTGGTTTCTGATTATGAGATGTTATATTTATTTCCATGAAAGGTGAGTGACCTCCTGACCTTCACAAGTGGTGAAGCCACTAGTGTTTTCAAAAGAGATCACTGACCACCAGCGAAGATGAATGTCATATCTCAAAAGCACCCATCACATATCCAGTTTATGCACTACACATTAACATTTCTAAGATAGTTTTAATTTACACAAAAGTGGAAGTTTCCCATAGTGTAGGAGATTTTAAGTGCTGACAGCTACCATGTGCTGTTTTTCAGAGGTAGCACATGCTGACTGGACTGTGTCTATCAATGGTGAGGCAGAGGTGGCTTACTCAACTAGCTAGATACATTTTATGACGTACTGTACTGTGAAGATAAAAGATTCATCAAGTTTGCTGGTGTCCTCTGCTACAGATATGGTTTTTATTTAGCCTAAAAATGCTAATGTATATTGTATAAATCAATATAGACAGAACCTTCTTGTTCACCACTATCCAATACCTTATGTATAGAACTGGTAAAGTATACCAGTGCTGTCCCTGTGCTGGTATTTTGTTCAAAAACCGTTATTCAGTAGATTGTTATATTTTTGTAAATTGTCCATAGTCTGATCATGTACAATTATTTTTGAAGACCTTAGATGGTAGTTCATAATACAGATGTCAGTCTGTAATCTGATGTTTCAGTACTGTCCCCATTTCTTAAACAAAGGCATGTTTCCAGACAAGGGGTATCTCTCATGAGGTCACACCATGGACCTACAGGGGCAGTATCTCTCAAAGAGTAAGTGAGACATTAACCAATTTTGTTGTAAGTACCACTAACTTGTGCATTGCCACCTTAAATAACTTTAGAATAATTCAATCAGGTCTTACTCTAGCTTTGAGATTCATTTTTTTCAGGTACTTCTAACAATTTTGTTCAGTGATTACCTAAAAATAAAATACAGGTTGAACACTACTTGAGTCAGTGACATACGACACCGATAAGTTCTTTCCATGAGATGTAACAGAAGCAGCAACTTTCTCTACTTCACTTGTGAAATAATAGTTAAAGTCATTGGCTATATCAGTTGGGTCACAACAGGAAGATCCATTAACATTAATGTAGTTTGGTGCTACTTTACAATTTCCTCCAGTCAGTTCTCTTACACCATTCCAAAACAAGCACACGGCTCTAATTGAAGAAAATTGTTTTTCACAAAAATGCCTTTTTTTCACCCTTTGGTCACTGGCTTGTTCTCTCTTGGCCCAATTCTTGCCTTGTCTCATTCCCTGGGATGAGCAGGAGAGCCCTATCTGCTGCTGCTCCCTCACTATAGAATAAATTGCCTGCCGGACTTCACTCCCTGGATACCCACTGCCTGTTCAAATCATGCCTCAAAGACTGGCTCCTAGCTGAATCTAGCTGTTGGTGTTTCTCTGGCTAGCTTCACACTCCCCTCTCCTCCCCTGATAGCCTGCAATGATTACCTGACACTGTGTATCCTTAGCTGCCTTACTGTTACCTGATATCTGCCTCAGAATTTAAGACTCTGTACCTAATGTTGCCAAGGTCCATTGTTTGTGTTTTCTTGCATTCCTTTGACACCATTGTGTTTGAATTGTCATATGC
The DNA here is from genome assembly GCA_016271365.2 of Neoceratodus forsteri. Classification (NCBI taxonomy): domain Eukaryota; kingdom Metazoa; phylum Chordata; order Ceratodontiformes; family Ceratodontidae; genus Neoceratodus; species Neoceratodus forsteri. Next base: position 245,694,552 of record CM057459.1, on the reverse strand, counting down.
TATATTGTGTTTTGTTTAATGTTGCCTCCTGTGCTATTGTCATGGCATGGGTCATGCCTGAAAACAGTCCCTTGGATCAGTGTACTTAACCACTTATCAAAGTCTTAAATAATTAAATTACCTCTGTCCACCACCTTCCACCCTGGATTGCCCCTAGGACAGGACCATTGGGGAGCCCCCTTGTAACTCTCTGAATGGTGCCACATGGTTAGTACAGTGGTAGAGTTTAGGTTTGCTGGCATAAAGCACCTAGCTTTACCTGAGCTCTTTTCTTCTAGGATTTGCTTGAAAGGACAGAGCAAGGAGCAACATTAACAGAGCATGGAGAAACAGTAAGGCTTCTTTTGGCTAAGCAGAGTTATTGCTGTGTTACTATTTTGTTGTGTGCTTACAGGTTGTGCTTACAGATTTTATTACTGTTTTGTGCTTACAGGTTGTACAGTTTGGTGCTTGATTTTTCTCTGATTGAAATTGTTTTTTGCAGGATATATTTTCTGCTAAATTGTTACAGGGTGTGCTTATAGGTTTGTTACTGTTTTGTGCTTACAGGTTACTGCTTTTTCTTTCTCTGATTCAAATTTTTTTTTAAAGGAATATTTTATGTTAAATTGTTACTGATTGTGCTTACAGGTTTTGTTACTGTTTTGGGTTTACAGGTTTTATAGTTTATTGCTTTATTCTCTGATTATAATTGTTTTTTTGCAGGGTATATTTTCTGCTAAATTGTTACAGGGTGTGCTTACAGATTTTTTACTGTTTTGTGCTTACAGGTTACTGCTTTATCTTTCTCTGATTCACATTGTATTTTTGCAATGTATAATTTCTTTTAAATTGTTACAGGTTGTGCTTACAAATTTTGTTACTGTTGTGCTTACAGGTTTTACATTTTGATCTATGTTTAGGCTAAGCAAAATTACTGTTTTGTCACTATTTTGTTTTGTGCTTACAGGTTTTTGTTTTGGGCTTAAAGGCATTGCAGTCTCTTTCTCACATTGAAGTAGCTAAATGCTTTTCTTCCACAGGTCTTCCAGGGGATTAGTAGTGTAAATTGGGGGGGGGGGGTGGAGCTGGCAAAGGCTTGGTACCTTCCAACAGAAGGAAGATTTAAAAGGTCAGGCTAGTTGGTGTGTTGTGGTGAAGTCTAGGTTTGCTGGCATAAAGCACATAGCTTCACCTGAGCTCTTTTCCTCTAGGGTTTACTTGAAAAGGACAGAGCAAGGAGCAACAGTAATAGAGCAAGGAGAAACATTAAGGCTTCTTTTGGTTAAGCAGAGTTACTGTTGTGTTACGATTTTGTTTTGTGCTTACAGGTTGTGCTTACAGGTTTCATTACTGTTTTGTGCTTACAGGTTGTACAGTTTACTGCTTTATTTTTCTCTGATTCAGATTTTTTTTTATATTTTCTTCTAAATTGTTGCACAGAGTGTCTTGCTGAAAGGAAGGAAAACATTCACCGGGTGGGGGGTCAGAGCTGTAGCTGATTGTTTCTGGGGGGCACAGGCTGGGTAACATGCTCCCTGAACTAGTGGCCTTGATGGAACAGGGACACCTGGATATCATGGCAGTCACAGAAAACATGGTACACAGAGAACCATGACTGGGATGTCAACATACCAGGGTACACAATCTACAGGAGGAACAGGGAGGGTAAAAGAGGAGCAGGAATATCTCTCTATATAAGGGAGGGGATCAAAGCAATGGCACTAAAGGATAAACAGGGAGGAGAGGAGACACTGTGGGTCACCCTGGAGACAGGAAATGACACCACAATCCGTACGGGGGTTATATACAGACCCCATCTCGGTGGGGAGGAAACTGGGCAAATAAATGATAGAAGGCATCCTTAGAATAGCAGAAAAGGGGGAGTTATTGTTGATGGGGGAACCGAATATGCCAGACATTAACTGGAGCACCTTTGCTGCAACCACATCCAAGAGCAGGGTAATTCTCAGTGCCCCACAGTGGGCATGCCTCAGACAGCTATTGTTGGAACCCACTTGGGAGGGGGCAATCTTAGACCTGGTACTCTCAAATGGGGACAGAGAGAGGATCTCAGATTTAGAAGTGGGCAGCCATCTGGGAACAATCAACCTTTAAATATCTTGGGTTCTGGCTGGATAATAAAGTTAACTTTCTATACCATGTGAATGAAGTCTCGAAGAAATTAAGACAGTGGCTAGGCTTATTCTATCGTATTAAACATCTGCTCACCCCAGAAGCCAGAAAGAGACTAGCACAATCCACATTCTTACCCTTATTGGACTACCCCGACCTTCTTTACATGCATTGTCCCATAGCAGTGCTCAACAAACTTAACACGCTCTACCACAGGGCTCTAAGATTTATCTTCAATCTACTCTTCACACTCATCACTACCTACTGTACCAGGAATCAGGGTGGCCCTCACTTTCAGCTAGGAGAAAAAGAAATGCTCTACTTTGGCTTTACAGAGTACTATCCAACAATCTGCCTACTTACATTTTGAGCCTCTTCACACGGGCCAAGGAATCATATGGCTTGAGACGTTTCTTCTTACTCTGCTTCCAGATTCCTAGAGTGAACACATCATATGGTGCTGCTGCCATCAATTTCTCACTCCCATCACTATGGAATGCCATACAAAACTCCTTAAAACTTACCTCACTCCCAGGCATATTCACATTTAAAGATTCACTAACTGTACTGTTGAAGGAAGCTTGTAACTGTTTTCATAGACACTGAACAACCTACATCATGCTCCTCACACAAAACCTATGGCTAATATGTCGATTAAGATTCCTCCCTGTTAGGGTTATCTAGCTCTCTTAATTCACTCCCCTTCACTCTGGCCTTCTTCTTCCTTTCATCTACCTTTAACGTATCTATTTTCTTCTCACCTGCCCCCCTCCATTCTTATCATTTTTACCTTTACTACTATCTGTAGAGTGTCATGGATTTTTGCTCCTCTACTTTTACATAATTTTTGTTCTGAATTATATGTGTTCACCATTATGACTGGCATTTAGATACTGTCCTTCCATGGTTCACCTGTATATGTACATGTTCACCTGTATACCAGTGTCAGTGGCACAGTAGGTAGCACACTCGCCTCTGAGGCCGGGAGATCAGAGGGCTGTGGGTTCAGTTCCCACATCTGGCACTTGGCTTAATATCCCAGTACTGACACTGTAGTGCAGCATGAGAGGGGTGCTGCACTTCTGAGGTGCCGTCTTTCGGATGAGACGTTAAACTGAGGTCCCATCTGCCTGGATTGGTGGTAGTTCAGGTGGATGTTAAAGATCCCATGGCACTTATCGAAAAAGAGTAGGGGAATTTCCCCGGTGTCCTGGCTAAATTACCCTCATTCACTAAAAATACCACCAACAGCTTAATGTGGTTCAAGGTCAGTTGGCATTCATCTGTATCCCCCTCCACCGGGTTGTGCCTGAAAATAGGCAGGATTTGTCTAGTGCACTTATCTGGTCAACAAAAGCTAAATAAATATATAAAATAAAAATGTTTTTCCATTTTTGTTTACTACCCTATTTGTCTTATGTTTGTTCTGAAATGCAATGTACTATTGTACAATGTTTCTTAAATTTTTGTTACTACCTTATCTGTATTTTGCTTGTACTGAACTGCAATGTACTATTGCCCAGGATCATCTTGAAAATGAGCTTGCTCAATGGTGCATATGCCTGGTTAAATAAAGTGATTGATTGATTGAAGCAACCACCAAACAGTGTGGTTCATGATAAACACAGCTGTAGAGTCAAGGCACACAAAGGTGAGGGTATTGGACTTTAGGAGGGCTGACTTTGGCAAAATGGGGGAGTGCCTCAGAAAAGCACTAGCAAACAGGCAAGATGGTGGGGTGGAGGAACAATGGGGAAAAATCAAAGCTGCCATCACAGAAACAACAAGACTTTGTGAGAAGCAAATAAACAAAATGAAGGGGGAAAAACACTATGGTTTTCAAAAGAGGTGGTGGAAAAGGTTAGGGAGAAAAAGATAGCATTCAGGAAGTATAAGGAAACACAGAAGGAGCAGGACAGAGAACTGTACCAGTTAAAGTAGAAGGAAGCGGGGAAGGCAGTCAGAATAGTAAAGTCCCAAACTGAGGAAAAGATAGCCAACTCAGTTAAGAAGGAGGATAAAACCTTTTATGGGTACATTAGGAAGGGAAGAAAGACCAAGGGAGGGATAGTGAGGCTTAATAAAGGTGAGGGGATGGGCAGAGGGTGACAGTGACAAAGCAGAGATACTGAATGAATACTTCTGCTCAGTATTCACAAAAGAAGAGATGGGAGAGGTACCTAAATCAAATAATAGAAGCACAGTGGATTGGGGGGTCAATACCAGTCCATTCACAGAAGAAAGGGTCCTGAAAAAACTCCTAAAAGTGAAGGTGGACAAAACAATGGGGCTAGATATGATTCACCCAAGAATTCTAAAAAAACTAATGGGAGAACTAGTGGCAGCACTGACTACCCTGTTTAACAAATCATGGGAGGAGGGTGTGGTACCTGAGGACTGGAGGAGGGTGAATGTGATTCTCCTTCACAAAAGTGGGAGCAAGGCAGAGGCAAGAAACTACAGACTTTTTAGTTTGACCTCACTGGTAGGGAAAATGATGGAATCACTTCTGAAAGAAAGAATTGTTGAGTACCTAGAGGCCAGCAGGGCACAGGACACAAGGCAGTATGGATTCACAGTGGGAAGGTTATGTCAGATGAGTCTAAATTCTTTGACTGGGTGACCAAAGTATTAGACAAGGGAGGAACTATGGATGTGGCCTACCTAGACTTTAGCAAGGCATTTGACATAGTTCCACACAAAAGATTAATAAACAAGTTAGCCAGCCTGGGAGTGGGTCCCAGGGTGGAAAACTAGGTAAAAAATTGTATGGACAACAGGACACAGAGGGTAATAGTAAACAGAGTCCACTCTGAAGAAAGGGGGCTTACTACTGGGGTACCACAGGGTTCCATACTGGAACCGGTCCTCTTTAATGTCTTTATAGGTGATATTGTGGAGGGACTGGAAGGAAAAGTATGCTTCTTTGCAGATGACACAAAGATCTGCAACAGGGTTGATACATAAGGGGGAGGTGGAAAGGATGAGAAGGGACTTGGCAAGCTTGGAGGAATGGTTAGAATTATGGCAGTTTAGATTCAATGCAAAGAAGTGCAAAGTAATGTACCTGGGAAACAAAAACCCAAGGGAAGATTACACAATGATTGGGGGGGAAGGGTATTAAAAACAATAAAAATGGAAAGGGATCTGGGGGTAGTCATATCAGATGACCTAAAGGTAGGCAAACAATGTGAGAAGGCAGTAAGGAGGGTGGAGGGGATACTGGGATACATAGGGAGAGGTATCTCCAGTAGACAGGAAGTTGCTATCCCTCTGTACAGACAGTTGCTGAGACCCCATCTGGAGCACTGTGTGCAGTTCTGGAGACCCCATCTCTGCAAGGACATAGACAGGATAGAGGCAGTCCAGAGGTGGGCAACTAAAAGTGTGCAGGGTCTGCACCAGAAGCCATAAGAAGAGAGACTAAAAGAGCTTAATATGTATACCCTCAAGAAAAGGAGGGAGAGGGGGGGGGCATGATAAAACTTTTAAGTGCCTCAAGGGAATCAACAAAATCCAAGAGGGTAGCATCTTTCAAAAGAAGAAGAGATGTGCAAGAACAAGGGGGCACAATTTGAAGACAGAGGGGGAACAACTCAGGGGCAACATGTGGAAGCATTTTTTCATGGAGAGTGTGGTGGATGCATGGAACAGCCTTCCTGAGGAGGTTGTGCAGTCAAAAGAAGTGGGGGAACTTAAGAATGCATGGGACAGACATAGATAAGGCAATTCTAGTGGGAGGTAGGAGGAAGTAGGCTGTTGGTAAAACTAGGATCTGCAGCTTATCCAATAGGTAGGGAAATGGCAGAATGGGTGGGCAAAGCACTCCTTATCTACCATCAAAGTCTATGTTTCTATGTATGAGTGCCTTGGTACTTGCATGGGACTTTGGCGGGGACAGGTGTCATCCTGCCATAGTCAGAGTACTGTTTTTTTCCCCACTGTTGTTAGGTGGTGTTGTGTGCAGTGACGTAAGGGTGCAAGTGCCCACATCTGACACACCTCTCAGAACCTTCAAGCTTCAGCTGCGATGGCATCGCCAGGGCTCAGTCAAGCACTGAGTGCTTCCCCATGAACCCCCTTGAGGAGGAGAGCCATCCATCAGAAACTTGATCCTCCTTCTCCCCAGGCTGACCCCCATCACCCTGAGATTGCACCCAATCCCAGGTCACTGGCATGGCTGCAGGTAAGGGATGGTGCCTCAGCCCTCCATGTCACTGGGCTGACCTGACAAAAATGCTTTGACTTCTGCAGACTAATCTGTTTACTGTGCTTGTTTCTTAACTCTTTGTATATGTACATATATATATATATACACACATATCCAGTCTTCCTATATTTATGCCAAACCAGAGCTCTATTCCCCTCATCAACTGTGTAAGTTCTGAAGTAATCCATCTACAGTATTTGTATTTCCTCTCAGTCTTATATTTTTATAAGGGGCATAGATGTTACAAATTTTGTTAAACTCAGATTGAAAAATCAAGCATCATATCAATGCAAGGTATATGATCCATAAAGAACCAGTCAACAGTTCTTTTCTTTTGTGAGGTAGGAATCTCAGATCTCTCCTTAGTAAAGTCATTAATAGTAGTTATACCCAAACTGGGTAAATCCCCAGATAAGGTTACCAATTACCGACCCATATCTCTCATGAACTATGATATTAAGCTCTTTGCCAGAATATTGGCTAACAAAATCATGCAGATTTGGGATGGATTAATTGGGCCAAAACAAGTTGGCTTTATGAAGGGTCGATCATCAGTCAACCACCTAAGGAAATTATCGCATATCTTTTCTGCCTCCAGGGAAGCCAATCAACCTATGGGCTTGGTTTCCCTCGATGCAGAAAAAGTGTTCGATAGAGTGAATTGGGTATTTTTATTTACTGTTCTGGAAAAGTTTGGTTTCCCCAGGATATTTATTAAGTGGGTACAAGCTTTATACTCCTGTCCCAGTGCGAAGATTTATTGTAACGGAGTACTACCTGGGAAGATTGAACTACACTCCGGTACTCACCAAGGTTGCCCACTTTCACCTCTTTTATTTAACCTGTATTTGGAACCCCTACTTACCCTTCTTAGAACCTCTCTTTCCACAAGCGGAATTCCCGTTGCCTCATTAGACCTCAGACTCTCTGCACATGCAGATGACATAGTGCTACACCTCTCAAATCCTGCCACATCAATTAAGGCTGCCCTTCAGATTATCAAGGATTTTGGCAAGTATTCCAATTACAGACTCAATCTGGATAAAACAGTGATAATGCCTTTAAACCCCTTGGTCATCAGTTCTGACTTTGCTCACTTGGGACTGGAATGTGCCACTAAGCTTAAATATCTAGGCGTCACTCTCACACAATCCCGGGTATTAATGAAAAAACTAAATCTGGATGATCTGGTTAATATATTCCATTAGGATTTACAAAGATGGGCTTCCCTTCCCTTATCTCTACAAGGTAGAGTTAATATTATCAAAATGAATGTTCTTCCCCAATTTTTTTTATCCCCTACACATGTTAATTATCTTGTTGCCCCTTAGTTGGTTCAAGAAAATACATGGTATTATTTCATCCCTTCTATGGAAAGGTAAAACCCCACATTGGGCTTACAACTGCCTTGGGCTCCCTAAAGACATGGGAGATCTTAAACTGCCCAATTTCCTTGTATACTATTTTGCAAGTCACATAGCAAAATATGCTAAATTGCCTAGAGTAGAGACCTTGCCAAACAATGTTCAATACACCCCCCTATGGCTTCAAATTGAGAGGGCTTTGATTGAAGAGGCTGGAATTTCACTAGATAGCTTGCATTTTATATTGCCTAAGTGTCTGCCCAGAACACTTTGGAATTCAGTAATTTTTACATCTCTGAGGGTGCATACACAACTCTGTAAAGTGTTTTGTTACCCCAACACATTGGATGTTTCCCAACTGATTTGCGGCAATCCAAACTTTAAAGTGGGGGGCCACATGTTGAACCCCACCACAACATCTTCTCTAGCAAGGAAGATGGTCCTTGACCTTGTTTCCAATGGGTGTATTTCTCAGATTCACGAACTGATGACACACTTCAGGACGCCAGTCCAGTCCATCTTTAAAATCCTCCAAATCCGCCACTTGTTACTCGCATGGTTTGGCCTGACACCATGGACTAATAACCAGAAAGAGCTTCTCCAATTATTCCAAATGCTGGCCTGGCAGTCCCACTCAGTGTCCCAATTGAATAATGTCCTACTTCCCTGAGATGACAGGTTATTCCAGATACTGGTCTCTCTCTTTCCTGGATTCTACCTTTGACTGGAAATGTATTTGGTCAGACCTTTATCACCTGTAATCCAATGACAGGCTCCACCTTATCCAATTTTATATTTTAAATGACATCCATTACACTCCTGTTCGATTGTCTAAAATGGGGAAACTCTCTTCTCCCCTATGCACCAGATGTGGGCAGGCAGATGGGACTCTTAGGCATATTTTCTGGGATTGCCCAAAGGTATCCCCTCTTTGGGAGACAATCAGACAGAAACTGGACCCACTTTTGGGGTTGAAGGAATTCTTTCTCCCTGAACTCTGTTTGGTAGACTACTCCAGGGTACATGTCAAAGAATGGAGATACTGGTTGGCTCTGATTTCCCAATTGGTTAAAAAAGTGGTTTTATGCTATTGGAAAGACCAGACTGAAATTGTACATTCTGAATGGCTCAATGAGTTATTGCATAACTTGAGGATTGAAAAAATGATAGCTAGCCTTCACAATTGCCTGCCAGTATATAGAAAGAAATGGGAAAAACTGCACACATTAGCCTTGGTACCCCCTTCAACCTAAAGAGTGTCAGGAGTTTTCTAGTTCATTTTTTTTTGGTTGTTGGTTGATGTCTTCTCTACTTTCACAGCCTCACCTATGAAGTTTACCTGGAATCTAATACAGCTAATTTTGGACATACAAGAACAGAAAGGACTATAGTCTTGCTACATTACACTGCTGGGGACTTGGGAGGGGGTTAGCATAGAGAACTTCATGTTGTTAGTGTTGTGAGTTGTAGTTTGTATGCCTTGTGTATTATGAAACTATAATAAAGTTTATTAAATAAAAAAAGAACCAATCAACATTACCAATGCATGCTTGAAATCATTTATCTTGTGTTTTGTTACCAGTGATCTAGACCCTTGTAAAGTGCTTAAGTGGACCCATCTCAAAATGAGGCTAAACTGACAACTGAAAATATTTTATATATGTTTATTGTACAATCTGTAGCATAAGTAGTTTAAATGATAGTACAACGTATGTGTTAAAAACAGCATTTACTGAATACTTTAACCAGGATACCATGTATAATACAATCTTTAACAAGATGCAAAGTGAATACATTTGACTAATATAATTAAAAACCAAACCATGAAAACCAAGTTCAAGTATATTTATTTAATTGGCTCATAAGACTGTGTAAGCAACAAAATACATACAAATTGCAAAATGCAGTCACTATTCACACATGAAATCAATAACAAATGACCTTTGGCCAAAGCAAAAAATGTAAAATTCTAAGGCTAGAACACATACCTGGATGAAGCTCAGAAAAGTAGTCCATTAACCATTACCAAAGATATGAAACCCTGTTGGGAACAGGTTTGGGTCCAGTTATCTACACCCCTAAGCCAAATGGTACACTCGAGAAAAAAAGAAGAAGCATTTATTAAAATACATAGAAAATAATAATTAACTGAGTAGCATCAATACAAACATAATGAATAAAGATACTTTGTGATTTTAGTTAATGTAGACACATCATGGGAGCTGAATAGAAGTTTTACCTATCTTGTCTGGGGAAAGAAAGGTATTTTCCAAGAGAAGATTCAACCATTTCCCTCTGATGTTTTTTTTTTCAAATATGGGAAAATAATACGATGCGATATATCTCCAACCTGAAGTGTGTAAATATGCTACAGTCTTTGGGATTTTTAAGAATTGCCAAATATGCTTCTCTACGAAAGCTTTGCTTACTTGATTGATTTATATCCTTTGTGTAACACAGATGTGGAAATTTGAGCCGTGTCTTCTAGTACAGTAATGTCTCTGAATGGTAATTTGATTTACTAATTACATCTTCCCTTGGGATCACAAATATATCAGTAAGGATGCTATTCAATCCTGCAGAGAAGAGTACTGTTTTAACAAAAGATATAATAGAGAAGACAAATCTTCTGGAACAATAAGCTATTCGGTCTTCTAAACAGATACGTGGAAAGCAAAATTATGGGAGCTTATAGTGGGACTCATACTAGGAATGTCAGATGCTTGGAAGACCATGGCCCATAAGTAGCTTCAGCCAGACACCCTTAAACAAATTTCAATATATAATTGTCACTATTTGATGACTCTTTAGATAAAGAAATGCTTTCTAGCTGAGGTTTTATAACATATTGAGCCTTTAACTGAAAAGGGTGCCCCCTTGTTTGTATGTGGTTATTTTTTATGGTTAGATTCAACTCTGACATGAGATATGCATCATGAATATATCATATAGCAAAAGCAAGTCTCCCCTTTTTCTTCTGACATGAAGTGGTATCAACTTTAAAGAATATAGCCTTTTAATATATGTGAAGTTATTCAAACCTTTAACAGTTTTTGTTATCTTCCACTGAAATTTTCTGAATTACATTATTATATTTACTTGTATGCCATAACTGGCTGGTATAGTTAAAATGAGGGTGTATGTAAACAGGACCTATTGATCAGGAGCACAACTTCTACATCTCTACTCTTCATATGTTTCTTAATGGACCACCATATGTTGTTAACTCTTGAAATAAGTGCCGTACAGTGTGAGTGAAACTTAAAAGAATTAGATATAATTATACACAAATATTTTTGTTCAGTAGCTGTTTTTAAAGTAATGTTACTTAAAACATGATTATTAACATAATTATTACCACAGTTATTTTTACCAAGGTGCATTATGTTGCACTGATCTAAATTAAACTGCATTCCCCATCTATAGGCCCCGGTAGTGATTGTGTCCAGATCCTTTTGCAGGGTACAAATTTCCTTAGTATCACCACAGAGTCCACCCGTCCTGCTATCATCTGCATATTTAGATGTGCAGTTACATACCTCATGATTCATATCTGAAATAAATATAGAGAATATGATTGGCTGTAGCACCGATCCTTGCAGTACCCCACTAGTAACACTACCGCTAGCAGAATGGTATCCATTTACTGAAACCACTTCGCTTCTATCTTTTAGCCAACTTTTGACCCAGCTTATTATTTTATTATTGATATTTAGTTGTGCCAGTGTATCTATAATTGCCCAATGTAATACAGTATCAAATGCTTTACAGAAGTCAATATTGAGAATGTCTACAGGGGTACCATTATCAAGAGCTCTACTAATATTTTTCATAGCAGCAGAGTAAGTTTGTTAGGTGGGATCTTCTAGATTTAAACCCATGCTGATTAGTATCTTCTCTGTTTGTAGTATTTAAATGCTGTTTGATTCTGATTAAATAGTTTCCATTAATTTTCCAGGAACAGAAGTCAAGCTTATTGGATGATAATTCTGCATATCTGATTTATTCCCCTTTTTAAATAAGGGAACTACTTCTGCTAATTTCCAGTCTTGTGGTACTGACCATTGTTTATAGATCTGTTGAACAGTATATCCAGAGGTTTTAATACACTTTTACCTAGTAGTTTAAGCATTGTGGTTGAAATTTTATCTGGACATGGGTAACTATGATCTTTACCTTTCTTGGTTTTAATTTCAATTTCAGATTTTGAGATTAAAATGGATTAATCAGTGATGTTATGTGTAGATATCAATTGTCCATTATATTTAGTAAATACTGTACAAAAATAATCATTAAATGCTTCAGCAAGGTGATAAGGATTGGACACAGTATTGCCTTTTAAATTAATTGGATCAATTCCATCCCCATTACTTTTCATGAATGTATGTACCTGTAAAACAGCTTCTGTAGATTCTGTATAAAAATAGCTTATTTTTCATGAATTAACAGGGACCCTGGTTTTCCATTTTCACCGGTAACACCGGTAACAATCACGGAATCCTGCTTGGTTTGCGGATTTTGAATTCTTGTACCGGTGCCTCACGGAAATTGCATGTCACTGCACAGAATCTCTAAGATTTCAGCATCTCTTTCCATTTTTTTTATTTTCTCTTTCTATGTCCCCTTCTCACAGCATCAATCTCGACTTTTCAAAGATCCCTAGGCTGGGTATCCTAGCTTCACCCAGGTAATGCTCAGGAGCTCCTGTGGGCCTGCCCTATCCTGCCTGGATTAAATCCTTCCCAGGTGGGAAGGGAGGGAACCCCAGGTCACCCCTCCACACTCTGTTAGTGTGTGTCTGGCAGCTCAGTGGGTCCCTCATGGAGCCTGGTTTTGTAGTCTGGGGCACCTGGGTCCCTTCTGCCAGTGATCTATGTATGGTGATTGTTCCTGGTTTTCTGGTCTCTGTCCCTGAGGGCATTTGCACTAGAGGAGTTCCACGGAGGTAGGTCACACAGAGACATGCCACTGCTCCAGATTCTGGCTAGCTTCCTCCCCTCCTGATGTCAAGGCACAATCCGATGTCCGTCACACTCCCTCCTGCAGTGAGGGCTGACATGTTGTTGTGCCTCTGGCCTCCACCAGGGGCCAACAAATGCTGAGCTGTGAACCCATCCTCCCTCCCAGGAGAAGGTGCGTGGTCATTGGACAATCAAGCCTTCACCCACCAGCTGGCCCTCCAGCACCCAAGTCTGTTCCCTAACCCTGGTCAGCAGTGTCACAGGCAGAAATCCAATTCAGGCAGTTAAATTATGGATAGGAAAAAACAAAGGTAGTCCACCTTAGTGGTGATGGTTCAGATTAATTCACATCTGAGTTCTAACAAGCAAAGAGACCAAGTCATTTGTAACTTGTGCATGTGGGGTGTGAGTGTTGAAGAAAGGGGGATCATAGTGCTGTCACTACTGCCATCACCCCTGAGGGATGTGGACTGCATTGTTGCTACTGCCATCATACTGAAGGGGTGGGGCTGTAGTGATTCTGCCATCACCACTGATAGATGAGGAATGTAGTACTGCTGCCATCACACCTAATGGATGGGGGTCACAGTGTTGCTGCATTTGTCACACCTGAGGGAGGGAGGTCATAGTGATGTTGCTGCTGCCATCACACCAGAGGGATGGGGGCTGTAGTGCTGTTGGTGCTGCCATTGCACCTGAGGGATGGGGCCGTAGTGCTGCTTCCATCACACCTTAGGGATAGGGGCTGTAGTGCTGCTGCTGCTGCCATCACATCTTGTACCTAAAATAACTTTCAGTTGGTACAAGGATGGAAGGTTGTGCAACAGTGGAGGTCAATATTGCTAAAATGCATGTTAGCAGAGTTAAAAATTGTTAAATAAAGTACAGAGAACCAAACACCGGTGAAACCGGATTTTGGCTTAGCAGACACCGGTGACAATACCGTTTTTTAAAATGTGCAAAATGGAATTTGCCCTTTCTCAATCCCGGTAAACCAGTGTCCCTGTGAATTAATGTTTGGAGTGATATTTGACTTCATTCAGCTCTCAGAATTGCCTGCTTCACAAAACACGTACTTTCAAAAGGTAATGATAAAGCTTTGATAACAGTATTTCTAGGGAAGAAGATTCAGTATTTCCCCCAGACCTCAGCTTCGTACAACATAGATGTTCTTATATTAGCATTGAACAGTCAATACCACCCTATTTTGAGTTAAACATTTTGAATGCTCCTATAGTCTTAGTCATCTTTGAGTGGATCATTGCCACATGCTGTGACCAGTGAGTATTCACAGTGAGGCTAACCTTAAAGTAATCCATGCCCAATAGTTTCATAGTTTGTTTTTTTTTATTAATGAAAGGTTGGGAGAGTTTCCATGTTTTGTATCCAAAAATTACCATTTCAGTTTTGTTCCTGTTGATGTTGAGGGAATTTGGTGACAGAGATCACATAATTTATTTACCATCCATTGAAACCCCAGTAATGAGTTTGAAGCAAGGAACACGTTGTCAGCATTGGCTAAGTGCCATGCTGCTATGCCCAAGACCTTAGGAGGATGCAAATCAGGGTTGTTCAGCTCTTCAAGAATAGTATTTATAAATAAAATAAAAAGGAGCAGAGCAAGAATACAACCATCTTTGTCCCCCAAATGTGTCTGTCATTTATTTAAGTGTCCAAACTGATCATATTGAGCTTGAAGCCAGGTTGAACTGTGCAAGTGAATCAAGATGTCTAGTAAATAAATATCAGTCCCCATATCTTCAAAGTGTTGCCATAGTAATTTTCTGCTAATGGTATCAGAAGCAGACTAAAGATCAATGAAAACAAAATAACTAACCTTTTCTAATGTTTATCTATGTTAAAATATGAAGATAAAGAATAAAGCAATGTTGGAGACTGGATCTTCCTTCACCATGGAACCATCATCAAGCAGGGATACTAAAAGTAATTTTTAGATCATGAACAAACATGACTGCTACCTGAAAAAAATGTAAAATGTAATTAGAATTATTTTTTCATTTACCAAATTGAAAATTGATTTTGTTCTCTGAATTTGTCTCTCCTGATTGTGTTGTTTTTCAAGGCATTTGTGCACGAACTGTGGACAATCTTGTCCATGAAGCATGGATGAACCATTGATGGAATTATGAACAAAGATCAGGGATAGAGCAGGGATGACCATGGATGTCAATGGACAACCTTGATTACCTGTGAAAACATGGACAACTAGAAACCGAGCTGTAGCACAGGCAAAAGTCCATTAGCCCGTGGTATCCAGTTACTTGGATTCCTTATCAGGGAGTTTAGTGCTCATATGAAGAGGTGCATTGGTCTTATCTTGAGCCACCATAACAACCATTGAGTCTGTTTCAGGCTAAGTGGTATTATAGGCCTTGGAGGAAGGAGTTACATAGCTAGATAGCAGATGGCATATAATGACTTTTCAGTCTTTCCAGTCTGCCCATTTCCTACCTAACTTTCTGTCTCACTTCTTGTCAGACAAGAGTCACTGGAGCTCATGCCCTTCTGGTGCCGCAGTGCCCCCCTCCACCAGCTGTCCACCCACTGCCTTAGGTCTTACAGTCTCCATGTGCCTATCCCATCAATACTTGAAACCAGACACTGTTTTGCATTCTACCACCAGCTTTGGTAATGTACTCCAGGCATCCATCGCCCTCTACAGGTAAAAAAAAAACTTCCTATCATCACGTTTGAGTCCCTCCACTAACCTCCGCCCATGTCCTCTGGGTACAGTGTTTCATTTCTGGTGAATAGATTCCTGCAGTCTACACTGTTGACACCCCTCAAGAACCTTTATATCTTAGTCATGCCCCCTCTCACTCTCACTTCTGGCCTCCTTAGAGTACATGTTAAGGTTCTTCAGCTTCTCATCATATTTATTTTACCAAGAAAAAGCTCCATTGAGCAAAGCTCATTTGTAAGGAAGTCCTGGTTGGGACAGTCATATAGTACAGAGCTAATGCAGTAAGAACATAATCTAACATGCATACATGATACAAATATGAGATGAGCATACAGAAGTTACAGAAATATATAACAGAGCAACCAGAAAGTTATAAATATTACAGGACCTACACAAAAATTAATTGCTAATTTGTAAATACAAGTGCAAGTATAGATAATCTAATAGTTAAAACTGTGTGTAATTACTGACAATCACACGTCTACATAATGACTTTCAAGAAGCTTCTTAAAGGAGTTGAGACTAGTCAAGGAACTAAGTTCCAGCATGATTTGCATTTTTTTCCAGAAGGTGGGGCAAGTCAGCTGATGGTTATTTTATCATAGAGAAATAGATGCCTTGGAAAATCAAGAAGGATCACATTATTTTTTCGTAGATTGCACTGTCCCAAAGACCTCTTAAAAAAAGACCACAATGTATTGCTGCAGGGTGTTACAAAGGGCCTTACATAACCAGATATGTAGATTTCTTAGCCTTCTAATGGCCAACTACATCAAGTCAACTGCTCTGTAAAGGGTACAGTTGTGAGGCCTTGGAGGAAGACCAGTCACTAAGGGTACAGGAAGATGAGTAGCCTTGAAGCTTTATTTGCTGCTGACATCTGTTATGTAAATAGCTCCTGAACCAGCATACCACTGTTGGGCTAATGCCTACATCAGCAAGCTTATACAGCAAGATGTTGTGGTCGACTTAATGAAAGGCCTTGTTGAGATCGGCACAGGGTCATAATGTCACAAGACATTATGCTGCATGCAAAAATCGTGCTGACAATACAGCATGATTTCTTGCAGGCAACAACCTGGTCCCAGATGCAGCGCCTGGGTTCTTTGCTGAAGTGGCTCAGTCCATTGAGCCACTGCAGCTGCTCGGTGGAACCCCATCCCAGCAGAGGTCTTATCCTCTGCCTGGGATACTGTGAGTGGTGCAATACCACATACAGCAGTATTCGCGGTAGTGCACCAATCGCTGTGTGGTACAGCACTATTCCGGGCAAGCTGTAATGTTGTACACTTAATAGTATACAACATTATGACCCAGTAGGGCTGGGACCTAGGAAAATGGTGGCATTAATGTGTTTCTGATCCATATAAGTGAATCAGTTATTAGTGACTTTAACCAGAAGCATTGAGGTGATATGCAAAATTTTAAAACAAGACTGTGTGGCAGTGATGACACTGAAATCATTGAGATAATCATATAGTTTGTTAACCAATTTTTCTAAGATTTTAGCCAGTCCTGGGAGTATGGAAATTGGTCTATAATTATTTAAGGAAGCCTTGTCTTTAGATTATGTGAGCCATTTTCGAATGTGCTGGTATTTCATTTTGTTTATTTATTTGATTATTCCTAGTTACAGGATATGCAATACCAGAGAAAAGAAATGTGTCTGGGAATCCCAGCTCCAACCATGTGAGCCTGTTGCTCAGTGGTTCCCAGTAGGTCACATTATTTCTTTCTCACCACAAATTGTAATTTTGTTTAATTGAAATATTAGGGAGGCAGTCATGGTATACGGTAGAGCTAGCCATGATACAACACAGTAACTTGCAGTGAGTGACATATTACAACATACTGCACAACAAAAGGGCTTCATTGCCATTGAATTACATTCCTCTCTGCAGTATATGACAGCACTGTGTGATACACTGCAGCATTACTGCATTGCATCCTGGCTGGTACTGCTGTAGCTTCCTAAATTCAGGAAAAAAGGTTCTAGATGATCAACTCCTGCGCTTTTTCGATGTCTATGTTTTGGAGGAGTCATTCCACTTTCAGAAAGGAAAATGGCTTAAAATTAAAAAGGGCCATGGCCAGCCCAGTGGTGTAGAGGGCTGAGGTGCTACAAAGCACCTCACCTCTCCCATGCTGGTGACCCAGGTTCAGGAATGAGCTTGGGTTCCTGGAGGCTGGCCAGAGGGGAAGGAATGGAGAGGAGATGAGCAGCTGCCTGGCAACTCTCCTCTCCCGGATCAGCGAGGCAGGTCATCTCAGCTCTTGGCTGCCACTGGATGGAGGTCTAATGGTAGTATGCTGATGCTCTGGGGGATGACATTGTGCCAGGTGGGTGAAGTGGGACTAATGGTTTCAGCATGCACGTGCACCTCCACAATCATGGATGACTGCATTTACCATAGTCTGGGGGGGGGGGGATAGGTGGAAAGTGGATGGGGAGATCGGGCTTCAATGAAGCCCTGCCCAAGGCACTGTGACCCACCCTGCTGGAATACCTGCTGGAGAAGGAGGAAAGAGGTAAGGGGGGAACAGAGCTGACAGCCCACCTGGTCACAGCTGAGGAGGATAAAAAAATGTATTTAAAAAAATGAAAAAGGGCTTTACTGGGGTGAGCACCTGTAGGCTCCATCACATCGGGTAATGTCAGTGAAGCTGTGGGAGAGTTATTAAATGCAGCTCCAGCAGAGGCAAAGTAGGAGTTTAACTCCTTGACCATCATTTGTTTATCAGTAATTAACTTATCAACTGTCAACTGCTTTGACAATGATGTAGGGGGATACTCTCCTTCTAAGTCTTGACTGACCTCCAAAATTTAGATTTGCTTTTTAGTTTCTTGCAATAGGTTTAAATAATAGTTGGGTTTAACTGCCTGAATTAATTTTGTGCAATGATTTTTCATTTGCCTACAGCTCTGCCAGTCCTATGGTGATTTAGTTGATCTGGCTTTGGCTCACTGTGTATCTTTATCCCTCAGTGTTGAATTCCGTTCATGGGTAGACCAGGGACAGCTTCTCTATTGTGTCCTACATTTCACTAGCAGAGCATGCCTATTTATAACCTTGAGCACTTGATAGTTGAAAATTTCAGCAGCTGTGTGTGTTGAAGAGGCCAAATAGAAACTCTGCCAGTTTATATTTGCTAAGTCGTGCCTGAAGTCTGAGCAAACACCCGTGAGGGTCTAAAAACCTTACGTTTCGCTCCGGGTGTTTACTGTAGCGGTATGCATTGCCATCCTTGTATACTCTTCTATATGTCTCTTTTAGCAGAATGAGTCTTTTCAGTGCTTTTCTGTTGCTATTATAGTACAGCCATTGTAATAGCACTTACATTTTTATACACTGTTTGTTTATGTATGTCTTTTTGTATTGGAGGAATAAAAGTACTTTTTACACTAAGACAACAGTTGTATTTATATAATTTTTTTGCCTTATCATCCAGAATGGGTGCTTTATTCTTTGGGTTTGGATTCTTATAAGTGATATATGAGCACCATTCTATTTGGATGATTCTCGGGAGCGCCTTTTTTTGATTGTACCTTTGGCTAATTTAGAAGGTTGTGTACCTGATGTTAGCGGATGTGCTGTGTAGAACAGTACTCTGCCTGGCAGCTGACATACTTAGCTCTGTTCCACATATTACATCATCAGCATTGTGACCTCACTGACTATGACATCACTGCTGCTTAGGAACAGCCACTCAGTAGTTTCTAGGACAGTTACCTGTGATGTCATTGTCAATGAGATCATAACGCTGATGATGTAGTGGGGGGACTAGAAAAAGATATATCAGCTGCCAGCCTGAAAGCTATTCTACACATCCAAGAAAATATTATCACCTAAAAAACTTTCTAATGGGAATAAAGAAAAAGAAAAATACTTCAGAAATAAAAAGTTACAACTGACTACTTCTTAAAATTTGTATAATTTTACTGTCTGTCTGTTTTGGTTCCACTAGCTCTCTGCTGAGAATGATTCCCTCTCGGATACTCTTCTGAGTAGTTTCCACCACACTCACTCCCCCTATCCAGAAGTTAGTTCTAGGATTTTTTCCTACCAATCATAACCTTGCATTTATTGGCATTGAATTTAAGTTGCCACACCCAAAACTACTTCTCCAGCCTTTTTAGATCCCTTTCATGTGCATTACTCCCTCCACCATGTCCACACAGATATTGGTGTCATCAGCAAAGAGACAGTCCTTACTCTGTATACCCTCTACTATGTCACATGAAGATGTTTAACAACACTGGCCCCAGGACTGATCCCTGGGCACACCACTGGGAACCCTCCGACCCCTGAGAATTCCTCATTTAGTACCAACTGCTGAATCCTGCACCACACCAAATCTCTATCCATCTGGTGAGTTTTTTACCCACCTCAGGGTCTTCTGGTTTTTAAACCAGCGAGACTTTTCTGAAGTTTGAGTACAGTACAACAACTGCTTGGCCTCCATTTACTGCCTTTGTAACCTAATCAAAAAACTCAATTAGTTTAGTCTAGCATGACCTGCCAGTCACAGATCCATGCTGTCACTTGCCCTGTAGTCCTTTAGCCTCCAGTTACTCCACCAGGTACCCCCTTTATGATGGTTTGCAGCAACTTCCCCACTATCAAGGTATGACTTACTGGCCTGTAGTTTCCTGGGTCACCTCTGTCCCCACTCTTGTTGGATGGCACCGCATTAGCTAGCCTTCAGTCCACTGGCATGACTCCTGTTTCCAGGGAGCAGTTAGTAAATATATCAGCCAGTGGCACCACCAGTGTCTGACTTTTCTCCCTCAACACCCTAATGTGTATTCTGTCAGCTCCCAGTGATTTATTCACTTTCCAGCCCTGCATGCTGTTGGGTCCTGGTGATTTATTCACTTTCAGGGCCCTGCATGCTGTCAGGGCCTGGTGATTTATTCACTTTCAGGGCCCTGCATGCTGTCAGGTCCTGGTGATTTATTCACTTTCGAGGCCCTGCATGCTGTTGGGTACTGGTAATTTATTCACTTACAGTGCCCTGCACGCTGTTGGATCCTGGTGATTTATTCACTTTTTGGGCCCTGCATGTTGTCAGGTCCTGGTGATTTATTCACTTTCGAGGCCCTGCATGCTGTCAGGTCCCGGTGATTTGTTCACTTTTGGGGCCCTGCATGCTGTTGGGTACTGGTAAGTTATTCACTTACAGTGCCCTGCACGCTGTTGGATCCTGGTGATTTATTCACTTTTGGGGCCCTGCATGTTGTCAGGTCCAGGAGATATGTTCACATTCGGGGCACTGCATGCTGTCGGGTCCTGGTGATTTATTCACATGTGGGGCCCTGCATGCTGTCGGGTCCTGGTGATTTATTCACTTTTGGGTCCCTGCATGCTGTTGGGTCCTGGTGATTTATTCACTTTTGGGTCCCTGCATGCTGTTGGGTCCTGGTGATTTATTCACTTTTGGGGCCCAGCATGCTGTCGGGACCCAGTGATTTATTCACTTTCGGGCCCTGCATGCTGTTGGGTCCTGGGGATTTATTCACTTTCAGGGTCCTGCATGCTGTCAGGTCCTGGTGATTTATTCACATTTGGGACCCTGCATGCTGACAGGTCCCAGTGATTTATCCACATTCAGGACCCTGCATACTGTTGGGTCCTGGTGATTTATTCACTTTCTGGATCCTGCATGCTGTCGGGGCCTGGTGATTTATTCACTTTCTGGGTCCTGCATGCTGTTGATCCTGGTGATTTGTTCACTTTCTAGGCCCTGCATGCTATCGGGTCCTGATATTTTATTCACTTTCAGGGCCCTACATGCTGTTGGGTCCTGGTGATTTGTTCACTTTCAGGGCCTTGAGTCCCTTGAGCACTGTCTCCTCCAATACTATTCCTACCACTGAACCACTTCCTTGTGCTCTGAGGGCTCTGATTCCACAATCTGTGAGTGGCCCATTTTATTTTATTATTAAAAATGAACAAAAATATATGTTTGCGATATCTGCCTTTTTCAAGTCATCTTCCACCCATCCACTCCCACTCTTTAGCCTAACAATACCCTCTTTTGTTTTCCTTAACATAACAAAAGGCTTTCTTTCCCACCCTGACCCCTTTCACAATTCTTAGCTCTGTATCTGCTTTTGCCTTTCTGACTGTTCTGTCAGTACTGATTAGCTGTTCTAAATATTCTCTTGTACTGCTCTAATTTTTCTCTCTCTCTTGTGCTTGAAGAATGCTGCCCTCATTATTCTAATCACTTTCTCTACCCCTTTGGTGAACCACAGTGGTTTGCTGTAATTCTTATCTACCTGCATAACGCAGTTGCTTCAGCTATCCCTTTCTTGGTCTTAATCATAGCCACATCCTGCTACAAAGTTAGCATTATTTTTTTCCACCCGTGGCCCTTTGGTGCCTCACTGCTTCATATTTTTTTCCACCCACCACCCTCTGCTGCCTCAATATTTCAAACCTGCCTAAGCCTCTCTACTACCCACTGGAGAGACTCCTCTGTCTGCTGGTACCATCTCTAACCCCCCACCATAAATCGCTTCACCACCAGGCATCTAATCAGTCTCATCACAGGTGCCCCTGCTGCCACCAAGAGAGAAGTCAAGTGTGTTAACCTGACATGGCTGGGGGGGGTGATCCATCATGCCACACTGGCATAGGGTAGGTATAGAACCTGTCATCCGATGCACCGTGCTGGAATTTTTTCATTTCTTCCTAAGTCCCACCCATCCCTCCAATACTATAGAGACCAACTCAGCACCCCTCCTATAGGCGAGGCCTAGGCTGACAGCATGTCATCACCCATGCCGTCAGTTCTACATGGCCAACTAGCACAGGAGCCACTACAGAAGCAGGGATCTCTGATCCCTCTCCTTGAACTCTGAATGACTGTGTGCCCCAGACTTTAGCAGGTTTACGTGATGGGTCAGACTTGTGACCCGATTCCTGATCCCCTACATGGTAGAGATACAAATAGATACATACAATTTTATGGCAGCTAAAGACCCAGCGGTATACTGAGCCTGCCCATTTCCTACAGTACCTAACTCCATGTCTGACCTAGTATTGGATCAGGTAAACTGGGCTTTTTGCCCTTCTGGTGCTTTGATGTCCCTTACCCACCTGTCCATCCTTCCCTTGACCCTCAGGTCTATTATCCCATTGTGCCTATCAAGTCTATGTTTGAAACCACTCACTGATTTGCCTTCTAACACCTGTTTTGGTAAACTATTCCACCTATCCACCACCCACTCCATAAAAAAGTACTTCTCAACATCCATTTTCAATCTCTCACTCCACATCAACCTCCACCTATGTCCCCTGGTTTTGTTGCTTTTATTCCTCGTGAATTGATCCCTGCAGTCTACTCTGTTGATGGCCCTCTTGAACTTGTAAATCTCAATCATGCCCCCCTTCCCCGGTCTCTCATAGAAAGATAGAAATTGTTAGCAGAAAAAGACCACTGATCCACATTGGTTCATCCAGTCAGCCCTGTATTACCCTGTTCTACACCGGGACCTATTGTCTAGTCAGGGTTTTTGGCCTTCCCTTGCCCCTGTCCTACTGCTAACTATTACGTTTTTTACTTGATCACAGCCATGTTTGAAACCATTAATGGTTCTTCAGCTCACCACCTCCTATGCTGGCAGACTGTTCCATGACTCAACCACCCTCTGTAAAATAAAACTTTCTCATATCCCTCCTGAATCTCCCCACCCTCCTCCAGCTTTCACTCATGTTCCCATGTTTTTGATTTGCCATTTGTACTGTGGTATCCACATAAGACCTCCCCTGCTGGTCCTGTATCATTTTCATGGCACTCCTGTGTACCCCCTTCAAGCTTTGCTTGTCCTTTCTGAGCTGAGGACTCTGGAATTGCACACAGTACTCCATTTACAGCCTCACCATGGACCAGTGCAGGAACAGTATCACCTCCCTCTTTTGGCTATTGAACACCCTACTTTTATGTAGCCCCCCAAAATATGGGGGGGTTAGCTTGTTGCCATTTCTCCCATTCTCCTGCTCCCATCCATGGAGCACCTCCCGATTGCCTGCCAGATCCCGCAAATGTGTTCCTGTTTTCACTGCCATAGCCCGAGTCCAGAAGGGTGCCCCATTCCCCCGATCAGCCCCCACTGTATGTTCTAGCCCATCTTGGGCTTAAATCCTTGTTTGTGAACCACCGGCATTCTATGGTGCTGCCGGTGTGCGTGCACGTGTGTCTAGCGCCTTTTGATCTCCCACCCACCGACTTTGTGGACAGTCGGGAGACAGTTCAGTGGTCCCTGTCCCTGCTTGGGGCAGTGTGAGGACCAGTGACCTCAGCAAGGGCCACGAGAGCCCTCTTCTTGAATTAAATAAAGAGTGAAGGAAGCGCTACCAGGAGGGCATATTAATGAGCAGCCCTCATGAATATTAATAAGCTGACTGTCCTAGTGCACTAGCGACAGGCTCTCTTTCGTATATAAATGTAAATAAGTGTGAGCATGTAGGAGGATTTAAGAGAGCATCAAAGGGCTATTTGCAAAGGGGTCAAATAAATAACTGAAATATTCTGGCCGCACCAGTGTTAACATTGGGACTCAGGATAAATGCCTGCCTGCTTTCTAGGGGTATTTGATTATGGCAGCAGCGACAGGCTGTGGACTGAAGCAAAATTTCGAAGCTGGGCAGTGCTTAAGAGGGCACATAAAGGGCTATTGAACTGTGGGGCAGGTGAACAAATAAAGAGTTTAATCTGGCTGCACCAGGACTTTTATTAGGGACTGTGTAAATCTGCAAGGGGAACGTGTGTATGAGCAGCCATGATAGTGGAGCAACAGCCTGATATTGCAAAGTGCTTATGGGGAAACTGCAGGGACCTAATTTCAGGTGCCAAAACAGGGAGCCTACAGTGCAACAAGTGCAGTTAATGAATATTCATTTATCAGACTGACAGGCAGGATCAGCCAATCATTGTGGGAGCAACAGATAGCTTTAACCAATAGGAGCCCTAGAAGGTCTCCATAAAAGACAGTGTTTTTAGTTGTGCAAGCAGATTCCATGAGGGCCCCCCACAGGGGTGGGGGCTCAGGCTGTCAGCTAAAGAAATTGTCCTAGCAATCCAGTGCAAGCCCCTACACAGGGGAAGGAGCCTTTCTTCTGCCAAGAGAAGTAAGTGGCTGCCAGAACCATAAGTGGCAAACCTAGGGGTTGCCAGAGAATGTCCTCCAGGGCTAGCCAGAGCCTTTCCACACTGGGGAAAATGTGGACCAGCAACCTGATGCAAAGTCAGCTGTGAGAGAGCTGAACCTGCCTCAGCAGTGAGAGTACTGATGAATCCAGAAACCTCAGAAGGAGGAAAGCAATTTCTGCAAGACACCTGAGTGAGTAAATTGCATCTGCCAAGTGCAACTTTAAGGAAAGTTTTGAGGTGCATTGAAGCCTGTAGAGAACTGATTGTAACTATCTGTTTGCACCCTGCATTTACATCAATTCTCAGAGGGTGGATATTAGCCAAGTGACCAGATAGGGGTCCAGTAAATTATATAAATGTGTCTGATCTGTTAAGTGCCTACAGGACTGGAAGGGGAGTACCCAGAGAATGTGACTGTTCCTGACATTGCCTGGGAGGTCAAGTATTTTGTCCGTGGGAGCTGCAAGTGCCAGTGTGTACCACAAGGGATTGCATGTGTATCGTTTGAGCTTAGAGAGTGCAAGTTATGTGTTGAAAGAGCCTAACAGAGCCATAGTAAACAAGTTTATTGCCAAGTGCAAATGTTTGCATCGAAAGAGTCTATTGCATCAGTTTGCCAAGAGCAAAGTCTGCAAAAAGGTAGAGAGGCAAGCCTTAAGCTCAGTCCAGTGTGGTAATGATTGTTGTGCTTTAAACTCCAGCTTCATGCTGCCAAGGAAGATGAGAATTTGCCTAAGAGACTGTGTCCTGTAATCCATGTGGGAGCCATAACCTGGGCTTTGGATGCACACACCGTGTAGGAGTGTGGGTGCTTGCCCCTAAAATTAGTGGGAGTATGCCATGGTTTTGAAGTTTCTAACTGACCAGGAAAGGGCTATGTCTGCCACATGGGACACATGGAAAATAAACTGTGGCTATTGATGCAGTTACCACAGAAACATAAATGTGCTGAATGCGATGAATCTAGCCTGATCACATTTGGGACACAGCCTGTTAGTGTGCCACCTTGGCACTGCCTTATGCATCTCCCTCTAGGGGGTATAGCCAGACATGGGGGTTGAGACGTGCTATCCCCGGTCCCATCCTGGTCATCCAAAAGAAGTGCTTTCTGCCCAGAGAGGGGCACTGCTTCAGAAGTTTAAAGTGTTGTTTCCATCATCAAGCTTTAAAACCCTTGCAGTCAAAAAGGGGGTTGCCTGGCTGTTGGCTTGCCTTCATTTTGACCTCCGGGAACAGAGCCCACATGCTGAGAGCATTCAATCCTGCCATGTACAGACCTATGAAAGCATCTAACTTTAAGTAATGCAGGGTCCAGTCCTGCATCAAGGAAAGTGACTTGTAAATAATTAAAGCATGCTATCTACTTATCAGGCCAGAGTGTTACAGTTCAAGGTTTAAATAGACTGGGCCATCCGGCCATGGATAAGTAGCCCCCCTACCAATTTGGGACTTACCTTACGTGTCTTCCTGGACTCCAGCCATGCCCACTGCCAGGCAGACATCCTGCAGAGATAGTAAATCCATGGTTGTCTGTTTTATCGTGTTGATTTGCGTGAGAGTGCCATGATGTGCCTCCGCTCCTGTCCCTTTAAGTCTTTATCCAGTGTGTGGATAGTAAATGGTCTGGGTTTGGTCCAAGTGTTTCAAAGCTTGTGACCGGCCTGATGCTGCTTTAATTTGCTCCACTCTGCTGTCAATAGTAAAGCAGCGGGAGCTTTAACTAGTACTGTAAATATTTACTTCTAACTTGCTGTTATATTTAAATTAGAGTGTTTGCTTTAACCTGCCTTCTTGCAGTTTGTTTATCCAAATGAGAGCTACGATGTTTGGTCCGGGACTCCCAGAATTTGGACCAATTGGGACAAAGGGGACCTTGAGGGGTCCTTAGTTCAAGTGCCTCGTAGTTCTTGTAGTTTTACAGGTTGGCACCTAAACTAACAAATGGGAGCATCAGAACTGTGACTGACAGCTCGCCTAGCCAGCCGGGACACAGGAAAACAGGATAAATCCCAAAATTGTTTGAGAGAAGTTTGGCAGTTGGAGTTAGAGTTTGGAGACTGAGCAGCTTGAACTACCAAGAGGCTGCTCCAAGGAAAGAGCCAAGGAGAATTGGTAGGGAAAGGCCTGACTTGCCTTCCTGCTCTGGTTCTCCCGCATTGGATTGCCTTATAGCAGTAATCAGACAAATCTGAAAAGTAAGTTTTATCTGCAGCAGAAAGCTTCAAGACTCTGAGGAGTGCAGCTTGAGTTATTGGACTGGAAAGAAGCTCCTGTGAAGTATTCGGTCAAAGAGCTATGGTTAGAGCCTGCCTTTGTGAATTAAGAGGTTTGCTCAGTGAATCGACTGCAATAGCAACCAGCCTGAAATAGGACTGAGAGATAGAAAAGTTAATGCTGTTCCTGTTAAAGCAGCAGTACTACCAAATCAGGAAATGATCTATCAAAATTCTGCTGTTTGGCTGTAAGAATGTAGCCATAGTTCCAGTTTCCATATCTGTAAATATTTTTTTTCAGTCATCTTTAGTTTTTTAGATGTTTGCAATTTATTTGAATTCTTGTGGTGCCATAATAAATATGGTGGATGATTAATTTTCAGCTGCGCTTTTCCATCAGGTCGCATCACGCCTTTTGACTACAGCAGTGGGACCCTGTGCTGACCATTCCCGATGTCCCTGCAAGTCATACACATTTGCAGTTGACAGCAGATGGGGTTCCAGTGCAACATGCTTGGTGGCAGAAATGTAAACAAAAGCAGATGATAACTGAGCAAATTACTCGTCGATAGTACAATGCCGGAGGGAAAGAGTACCAGGTATATGATCAGCAGAGCTCAGGGAATAAACTGTCAAAGAAAGCGTAATTTTTTTTTTCATAGTACTACTGCTTTAAATGTGCTGAATGTTTATCGTGGGTCAAGATCTGATTTTGCCAGTGACTGAACTGTTAGCCAGCTGGAGGCCTTCACCAGCAAGAAAACTGAATTTTGCCAGATGTGTTTAGCCAGTCTTGGGCCTATGCTGACCTCAGCCCAAGCCGATTATTTCTGCAGCAGTGACTGCTTTTGTCAGCGAGAAACCAGATTGGGGATCCAGCCCCAGTGCAGCAAGAAATCACAGGTTGCGGCCACCTGGAGGGAAAGGCTATAATGTGGAGGTGTGTCATGCAGGCCCAGTTTCTCCATGTTCCTTGAAGATCAGCAGGAGGTCTTCATATCGCCAGACCAATTCCAACCAACTAATGTTGTGAGTAAACTCAGGGTAGCTCCCTGTAACAATTCTTCTTATTTTGTGGTAACATCTGATTGCTTCAGTATGTTACAGGGTTACAAAGGACATGGCCAACCATCCAGGAATACAAATAACCAAAGTCTTGTTTGTGCATGTTGACTGCCTTTTTGTCCATCAAGGGCCCCACCAACAGCTGCAACCCCGGCCACCCCAGGGCACCGATTCTGGCCAGCCAGCATAGCATTCTGGGTACCCAGAGTTGTTAGACTGTTTACTGTGGGACTAAAACACATGCATGCACCGTAACCTGAATCAAATCAGTAATCATTCTTCCAGATTCACTCCCCACCCTTGCTCCAATTCCCCTTAATAAATCGATTGAGTTGTTTCACTGTTATATTGTCTCACATATATATCATTGTCTGAGTGAAGGTTAATGTGCTTGGGGGAAAACATATTTAAAAGCATATGTTGGCATTGAACATTGTCTTACAGGGGTATCCATGATGTTTACCAAAGACCAGAACCGGGTGGTAAGTGTACAAGGCATGAGCATATCAGTAATGCTAACTGCAAACTGTATATTAACTGCCATATAGGATTATTGTCAAGCAGAAGGTAATTGGTCACTAGGTGGGTCTGTGAGTGGTTATAGTTTCCCAGAGGGCTATACCAGGGTAGGTAAATACCCCCATTTATGTTACTCTGGGCGGAGGCACCAAAATATTGCGATTACTGAGGGTAGGGAAACCCTGATAAGTGTTAACAGTGAACCCAGGCCTCTTAACCTGTAGCCAGAAGTACAAGCAGGGGTAGTAGCCCTAGAGATAGTGCCACCTAGGGGTTACAGATACAATTATTTTGAGTTATGAAAATATTGCATATGGTTAATCATTCTTCTTTATTAAGGGCCCCATCTAGCCAGCCAACGTACAGCTGTACTGACCATCAGCCCTGCAACTTGTAAGAACGTTAAAGTACCAGGTACCCAGGTTAAATATTGGGATTGCAGAGTTCCAATACATTTGGGGACTGGCATATGTGTGGGCAAAGCTTGTAAATATGTTCCATAACTATGCAGCTAGATAGATAGCCAGGGCTCTGACTATCCCAGAGGTTGGTGGGGCAAATGTGATGGATATCTAATTAATGTGATTAGTGCAAACCAAACCAACCAAGCCAATCTAAATAATGTCAATAGCCTAACCTCTACTCCGATTCACCCTTCCTAGCCCTCCCCATGTAAACACTGTTATTGTGGTTTACAAAGAAACAGAGAAACATAGAATTGGATGGCAGATAAGGACCACTTGGCCCACCTAGTCTGCCCATTTCCCTACCTAATGCATAAGAGATCCTAGTTAACCAACAGCTTACTTCCTCCTAACCCCCACTAGAATTGCCGTATGTCTGTCCCATGCATTCTTGAATTCCCACACTTTTATTGACTCCACGACCTCCACAGGAAGGCCGTTCCATGTATCCACAGCCTTCTCCATGAAAAAAAATACTTCCTCACATTACCTCTGGGCCGTTCCCCCTTTATCTTCAAATTGTACCCCCTTGTTCTTGCACATCTCTTTTTCTGAAAGATGCTACCCTCTTGGACTTTGTTGATTCCCTTGAGGTACTTGAAAGTTTCTATCATGCCCCCCCCATCTCGAGGATATGCATATTAAGCTCCTTTAATCTCTCTTTGTATGTCTTCTGTTGCAGACCCTGCACCATTTTAGTTGCCCTCCTCTGGACAGCCTCCATCCTGTCTATGTCCTTGCAGAGATGGGGTTTCAGAACTGCATGCAGTACTCCAGATGAGGTATCACCAGCTGTCTGTACAGAGGGATAACAACTTCCTGTTTTCTACTGGTGATGCCTCTCCCTGTGCATCCCAGTATCCCCCCTGCCCTCCTTACTGCCTTCTCCCATTGCTTGCCCACCTTTAGGTCATCTAATTTGACTACCCCCAGGTCCCTTTCCATTTTTGTTGTTGTTAGTATCTCACCCCCCATTGTGTACTCTTCCCCTGGATTTTTGTTTCCCAGGTGCATTACTTTGCACTTCTTTGCATTGAATCTAAGTTGCCATACATTTGACCATTTACTCCAGCCTTGCCAAGTCCCTTCTCATCCTTTCCACCCCACCTTGTGTATCAACCCTGTTGCAGATCTTTGTGTCATCTGCAAAGAGACATACTTTTCCTTCCAATCTCTCTGCAATGTCACTTATAAAGACATTAAAGAGGACCAGTCCCAGTACTGAACCTTGCGGTACCCTGCTAGTAACCCCACCTGTCTTCAGAGTGGACTCCATTTACTATTACCCTCTGCATCCTGTTGTCCTGTCAATTTTTCACCTAGGCTACCACCTTGGGACCCGCTCCAAGGCTGGCTAACTTGTATTTTAATCTTTTGTGTGGGACTGTGTCAAATGCCTTGCTAAAGTCTAGGTAGGCCTTGTCCACAGCCCCTCCCTGATCTACTACTTTGGTCACCCAGTCAAAGAAATCTATTAGATTTGTCTGACATGACTTTCCCACTGTGAATCCTTGCTGCCTTGGGTCATGTGCTCTGCTGGCCTCTAGGTACTCAACAATTCTTTCCTTCAGAAGTGATTCCAAAATGTTCCCTACCACTGAGGTCAAACTAATAGGTGTCTAGTTTCCTGCCTCTGCTTTGCTCCCACTTTTGTGCAGTGGAATCACATCCACCCTCCTCCAGTCTTTAGGTACCACCCCATCTTCCTATGACTTGTTAAAGAGGGTAGTCAGTGGTGTCACTAGTTCTACCCTTAGTACTTTTAGAATTCTTGGGTGAATCCCGTCAAGCTCCATTGCTTTGTCCACCTTCAGTTTTAACAGTTCTTTCAGAACCCTTTCTTCTGTGAATGGACTGGTATCGACCCCCCTATCCAGAGTGTTTCTACTGTTTGGTTTAGGTACCTCCCCCTCCTCTTCTTTTGTGAATACTGAGCAGAAGTATTCATTCAGTATCCCTGCTTTTTCACTGTCACCTATGTCCACCCCTTCCCATTATTAAGCCTCACTATCCCTTCCTTGGTCTTTCTTTGCTCCCTAATATACCTATAAAAGGTGTTATCCCCCTTCTTAACTGAGTTAGCTATCTTTTCCTCAGTTTGGGCCTTTGCTATTGTGACTGCCTTCCCTGCCTCATTCTGCTTTAACTGATATAGTTCTGTTTCCTGCTCCTTCTGTGTTTCCTTACATTTCCTGAATGCTTTCCTTTTCTCCTTAACCTTACCTGCCACCTCTTTTGAGAAACATAGTGGCTTTTTCCTTCATTTTGTTTTGTTGATTTGCTTTACACAAAGGCATGTTGCCTCTGCAATGGCAATTTTGATTTTTCCCCATTGTTCTTCCACCCCTCCTTCTTGCCTGTTTGCTAGTGCTTTTCTGAGGCACTCCCATTTTGCCAGAGTTAGCCCTCCTAAAGTCCAACATCCTTGCTTTTGTATGGCTTCTCCATAATTCTGTCTCATGAGCATATTATTAGTGTCAAATCATTAAATGCAAATGTCTTGAAATGTGGGGAAATGTTTGTTGGGGCTTGCTTGGGGTGGAATTGTAGTACTGTGGGTGGATGTAGCTTCCCAGAGGGCTGCATTATCTAAAGTCTAGACCCCCTTAAAGGTAATCTCTTGGTGGAGGCACTGCACAATGTATTATCTTGGGAAAGAACCTGTTTAATGGTAAAAATAGAAACCCAGGCCCCTCAACCTTTATTGGACATCAAGGCAGGGGTAGTAGCCCTTGGTACATCGGCACCAGGGTTGCATATATATCCCAGCATTCTGCTTACTCTCCCATATGCCTTATTGGATTGGGTTGAACATTTAAGTGTGTTATTATTAATGACTCCCAAGTCCCTTTCCTCAGTGATCTGAACGACTCTCACTCCCCCATGCTCTAATCATTTCTAGGGGTTTCCTACTGATATGCATAAATTAGCATTTCCTGGCATCAAATGTAAGTTGTCACACCTTGGACCACCTCTTCTTTATTTCTGGATCCCTTTTTATTGCCATTATTCACCCCTCCATGTCCACTCACCCACAGATCTTGGTGTCATCAGCAAAGAAGAAGATCTTGCACTTTACTCCCTCCACTATGTCACATATGAAGATGTTGAACAACACTGGCCCCAGGATCAATCCCTGTGGCTTCATACTGGTAACCTCTCAGACCCCCAAGAATTCACTATTAAGTGAGTTCTTCCCCCCTTCCAAACTGATTTTCTATCCATCTGGTGAGTTTGTCCCCAACCCCCACATTTCCACATTTTTAGCCTTCCTTCTGTGTAATACAGAATCAAGGGTCTTGCTGAAGTCCAAAGATAGTATATCTACTTTTTGGCCCCCATTTACAGTTTTTGTAACCTGATCAAGAAAGTCTGTTAGGTTAATCTGGCATGATCTGCCTACCATGAACTCCTGCTGCCTCTTGCTCTGTAGTCTGTTACCTCCAAGAACTCCACCAGGTTCTCCTTTATGATGGTTTGTACCCGTTTCCCTGTAGTTGCCTGGGTCGTTTCTTTCACTACTTTTGTGGAGTGGCTCCACATTAGCTACTCTCCAATCTACTGACAGGACCCCTGTTTCAAACGAGCAGTTCATACAGTTAGCCAATGATGTCACCAGTGTCTGAGTCACCTGCCTCAGCACCCTACTAGGGTACATACTGTCAGGTCCTGGTGATTTATTTACTTTCAGAGCCCTAAGTCCTTTGAGCACTCTCTACACAGATACCATTCCTACCTCTAGTCTGTGTTCCTGCAGTCCTAGGACCTGGATCCCACATTTTGAAAGTTACCCATTTTCTTCCACAATGAAAACAGAACAAAAGTATTCATTCAGGATATCTGCTTTTTTGTTGTCATCCTCCACCCATTTTCCCCACTCTTCAGCCTGACAATTCCTTATTTCATTTCTCTTTTTTTCTTGAGATAACAAAAAAAGGCTTTATCACCCTCCTTGACCCCTTGTGTAGTTCTTAGCTCTGAATCTGCTTTAGCCTTCCTGACTGCCCTGTTGGCATCCTTTAACTTCTCAAAATACCTCCCCCCATTGCACTCTGTCTGCTCTCCCTTGTACTTCCAGAATGCTGCACTCTTTGCTCTAACCATCTCCCCTACCACTTAGGAGAAGCACATCTTTTGTTTATACTTCCTAGTCTTACCTGCCTGCCTCATGCAGGTATTGGTTGCTTCAGCTATTCCTGTCATAATCATTTCACATTTGACATCTACCCCTTCTCTCCTCCCTACTTTTTCCAGTCTTTCTCTGAGCAACTCCCTCATTCTTCCAAAGTCCATCCTTCTACAGTCTAGGACCCTCATTTCTGAATTGGAGTGATGGGCCTCAAGGTTTATGTTAAACCACACTGAATAATGGTCACTGGACCCCTGTGGTTCTGCCACCCCGACATCCCCAGTGATATCACTGTTCGAGAGTACCAGATCCAGGATAACTCCTTTCTTTAAAGGTTCCTTGACATACCACTCAAGAAAACATTCCTGTTGTACCTCTACACATTCCTGACTCCTAGCACTCTTGGTCACCTGGATTGCTTAGTCTATGTCTGATATGTATAGGTTTCACATTAACACTACCTCCCTCTTTGCTGATGATTTCCTAATCTCATCTCTTAGTGCCCTTGCCTTGCCCCCCCGACTCACCACCCACCCAAATGTTTCTTCCTCCTCAATGTCATCTGTGCCCAGGCTGTCTCCACCTCATTCACCTCTCACATTGATGTGTCTATTGTGGCCTCTGTGCCTTCTTGAAAATTCAAAGACACTCCTCACCCTAAATCCAATACCAAAAAAGTGGGGTTCACTCCAAAAAGCCACACATATTTATCATCGTCTTCGTTTATCCAACCATGCACAACAATGACTTGAGTGATGTTTCATGGCTTGACCATCACTTCATCAGGCCCTCTATAAGCTGTGTACTACTTGTTCCTGAATAACCACAAATGTGAATATGTTTCTTATATGGAAAAACACCTTTCTGTACCAGTGGATGCTATCCCTCTCCTGCTATTTTACTGCTTGGTAAGCACCAATGTGGCCATGGGATCACTCACAGTTCTCTGGTAGGCTCCTCCAGTCTGGAAGAACCTCCCGCTGATTCGTCACCCGCCCTAAGATTTCTTCCACACTAATGTCAGCTATGCTTAGGCTGACACCTCACTCTTTTCTCCCACTGATATATCTACTGTAGCCTCTGTGCATTCTTCAATATACAGGACCACCCCTCCCCTAACCCTTCTGCCTATTCTTTCTGAAAATGGTGTAGCCTGGGACAGCAAGGTTCCAGTTGTTATTACTGGATGCCCAGATTTTAGTGATGGCAGTTAAGTTTAGTTCGATGTGTTTACGCAACTAGATGAGATGAGATAATGCTTGTGTAACTTGATTTGCTTTGTGGCTTTCCGCCTCTCTATCCATGGGATATACCACCCTGTAGGGATACAATGCAAGGAACCCTAGGAGAGGGTTCTCCCCTACAGGTGCTGTGGGAATGATTACATCGGCTAAAGGTAGGTTAGGAAGAAGCCCAAAAAGAATACCTAAAGGTGTCGAGCATCGAAGAGGTGAGAATGATGAATGAATGAATTCTGAGAAGATGATAAGGGCTGACCTTCTAATGAGAGAGGGAAAAGCCAGAGCCACCATCCACCTCCATCCAACAGCAGAACCTAACTGATTAACCAAAGATAGCACTAACTCTAACTAATATTATGACCATTGGCACAGAGGAGAGGAAAAAAACCCTTTGAGGAGGAAACCTCTGAGGATCCAAAGCCTAGGTCACCTTCCCTCCAGGCTACTGATGTTTGATTTGAGGATGTATGTCATTAAAGAGAAGAGTTTGGTAACGAGAGGGATATGAGTAGGGAGGATAATGATGAAATAGGGAATTTCTCCAAAAGAAAGCACAGGTCAAAGAGAGAACATGAGGCTGTGCACAGATCAAAGAAGGAACATGAGGCAATGATGAATACTGATAGTAATCACCGCAGGAGGGCGGCAGGTCTATGAGGTAGCATAAGCTCCAATGAGAGGTATGCTTGATTGAGTGAGGCAAGTAAGTAAATGCTGAGGCCAATAAGGCATGATTATGTGATGTGAACGATGAGACCCTGATGTTGTAGTCAATGATGTAGCATAGGTTTCAATGATAAGAATGCTCAAGTAGGCGATGTAAATGGATAAACACTGAGGCAAGGAAGAGTGAATGATGACTGGAGTAATGAACTTGATACATGTGGAAGGAAAGCCACGGGTCAATGATGATGGAGTGAAGCCATGATTGGAGCGAATCCTTGATGGCTGGTATGAGAAAATTCAATGATAGGAATGTTCAAGGAAGCGAGTAATGAGGCTCCTCATAAAGCGGTAGACTCCGAGACCAAAAAGGCATGTCTGAAACTAGAGGGCATGAGAATCTAATGCAGACTGAAGATGATGATGATTGCCACAGGAGTGCAGCAGTGAAATACAAGAAGACTGAGGAAGAGGAGACATGAAATGAACTTGAACATGAACTTCAACGATGGTGGTGGGCAGCCAGCCAAGCAGTGATTGGATGAAGTGCCAGCCCGTAGCAAAGGGTGACAGACAAGAAGGCATGGCCATGAATGGAGATAGAGTTGAATCGAGGTGACTGACATTGCAGGACAGAGATAGGCAGCCAATGTATACTGATGGACTGATTGAAAGAGATGAGCAGGTTGAGGCAAGATATCGTGGAATGCGAGCAAATCGGATGATGAGGACTGAAACCATGACTGGAGTAAATCCTTGATGGCTGATGATGGAATGCAGCCATGAATGGAGGCTCGATGAGATAAGAAAGGGTTAAGGAGGACCGGGGTCAGGAATGAGGACCAGAGTCAGGAACCTGATACATGTGGCAGGAGGGTCACGGATTGATGAGGTGGCACAGGAGTCGTGATCGGTATGCCTAAAAGAACTATCCACTGCTGGTCAGACTGAGTCGGTTGGGATGAGAAAAGGCGCTAGGACGAGGAAGGAAAAATAGGAAGGTACAATGATGGATTGAGGCCATAGAAACATAGAAGTTGATGGCAGATAAGGACCGCAAGGCCCAACCAGTCTGCCCATTTCTTTTTCTACCTTATGAATGTGCCATAGGCCTTTGCTCTGTCAATGGCCTATCTATTCATACTCATCTGTA
Source organism: Neoceratodus forsteri (assembly GCA_016271365.2). Classification (NCBI taxonomy): domain Eukaryota; kingdom Metazoa; phylum Chordata; order Ceratodontiformes; family Ceratodontidae; genus Neoceratodus; species Neoceratodus forsteri. Next base: position 245,658,592 of record CM057459.1, on the reverse strand, counting down.
TTGCTCCCTTGCCTGTTTGAAGCCCTGCACTGTATTCATATCCACCACTTCCTGAGGTAGGCCGTTCCATGCATCCACCACCCTTTCTGTGAAAAAGAACTTCCTCACATTACCCCTTAATCAGCCTCCCTCTAATCTCATGCTGTGTCCTCTTGTTCTGCTATTTTTCTTACATTGAAACATGTTAGACTCTTTCTCCTTGTTAATGCCCTTAAGGTGTCTGAATGTTTCAATCATATCACCTCTCTCTTCCTCCTTTGCTCTAGGGTATACATATTGAGTTCAGTTAATCTGTCCTCATATGTTTTCTGATGCAATCCCTGCACCATTTTGGTTGCCCTTCTCTGGACTGCCTCAATTTGGTTAATGTCCTTGTGAAGGTGTGGCCTCCAGTACTGCACACAATACTCCAGATGAGCCCTAACCAGTGTCTTGTAAAGAGAGATTATTACCTCCCTCTTCTGACTTGTGATACCCCTACTAATACACCCCAACATCCTTCTAGCCTTACCTACTGCTTTAGAGGTCTGCTTGGATGATTTTAGGTCATCAGTGATGATGACGCCCAAGTCTCTTTTTTCCTTTGTGACTGCCAGCAACTCCTCTCCCAGCCTATAGGTGGCTTCAGGGTTTCTCTTCCTTATATGCATGATCTTTCATTTTTTTGCGTTAAACCCCAGTTGCCACTCTTCTGACCATTTTGCTAGTTTATCCAGATCTCTTCTCATTCTGCCCACACCATCTGGATCATCTACTCTGTTGCAGATCTTGGTGTAATCTGCAAACAGAAAAACCTTACCCTCTAGTCAATCTGCAATGTCACTGATGAAGATATTGAAGAGGACTGGCCCCAGGACTGATCCCTGAGATACCCCACTTGTGACTTGCATCTCTTCTGACTGTATACTGTTTACCACCACTCTCTGTTTTCTGCCCGTCAACCAGTTTGCCACCCAGTTGACCAACGTCTGACCCACCCCGAGCCTACCCATCTTATTAATCAATCTTCTATGTGGAACAGTATCGAAACCTTTGCTGAAGTCAAGGTAGGCAACATCAACTGCTCCCCCTTGGTCCACCACTCTGGTTACCCAGTCAAAGAAATCTATGAGATTAGTTTGACAGGACCTTCCTTTTGTAAACCCATGCTGTCTTGGATCCTGTGCCCCTATGGATTCCAGGTGTTGCACTATCCTTTCCTTAAAGAGTGTCTCCATAATCTTGCCCACACTGAGGTAAGACTGACTGGTCTGTAGTTCCCTACCTCCTCCCTACTACCACTCTTGTGGAATGGGATCACATGAGCCCTTCTCCAGTCTTCTGGGACCTATCCTGTGCTCAGAGACTCACTAAACAGTTCTGATAATGGCTGTGTTAGTTCCACCCTTAGCTCCTTTAGTACCCTGGGATGTATGCCATCAGGTCCCATTGTCTTGTCCACCCTGAGCTTATTGAGCTCTTGTAGGACCCTTTCTTTTGTGAAGGGACTAGTGCACACCTCCCTCCCCCCATGTTCATGGTGCAGAGCTGTGGGCCCTGCCCTACCTTCTCTTCAGTAAACACTGAGCAGAAGTATCTATTTAGGATAGATGCTTTACATGGTCCTCCTCCTCACATGCCCCCTTATCCCCTTTGATCTTAGCAATACCTCCTCTGGACTTTCTCATTTCACTAATGTATCTATAGAAAGTCTTGTCACCTTCTTTTACTGTTCGTGCTAGTGTTTCCTCAATTTGGGCCTTTGCCTGCCTTACTGCCTTCCCTGCTTCCCTTAGGGAAGTTTGGTATGCCTCCCTATCTTCATCCTGCTGCATTCCCTTATATTTCCTGAAGGCCAGCCTTTTGGCTCGGACCCTTTCTGCTACTGTGTTTGAGAACCAAAGTAGTTTCCTTCTTCTTTTGTACTTCCTTTTCTCACTAACACAATGGGATGTTGCTTCAAGTATTGCATCTTTAATGCTTGTCCACTTTGCCTGTACCCCCTCACCTGTATTTCTTTTTGCCAGTCTAGCTTAACTCTGTTGGCCATCTTATCAAAGTCAGCTCCTCTGAAGTTCCACATTTTTGCCTTGGAATGGGATGATTTTGTTCTAGTGGCCAAATTGAACCATACCATGTGATGGTCACTGGCTCCCAGGTGACCTTCTAGCTAGAGATCTGTGATCCTTTCCCTGTTAGTCAGTACTAGATCTAGGATAGCCCTGTCTCTAGTGGGTTGTTGTACCAGTTGTTTGAGGCCCTCCCCCTGCAGGGAATCCACCATGTGTCTAGTTTTTGCAGATGTCCCTGCTGGTATTGACCAATCGGTATCTGGCATGTTGAAGTCTCCCATTATCAGAACCTCACCTTTAGCTGTCATGTTTTGTATATCTTCTAACAGTAACATGTCTATGTTCTCCCCCTGGTCTGGAGGCCTGTACACAACTCCAGTTCATATGGCTGTCCCATTTCCTGTTTCCAGGGTGACCCATAGTTCTTCTGGCTCCTTATGCTTATTCTGAATTTCTGTAGCTTTGATATTTTCATTAACATAAAGGGCCACTCCACCCCCCCCTTTTTGCACCTTGGTCTGTTCTGAACAGTACATAGCCAAGTACTGAAGTCTCCCAAGTGTGGTTACTGGTAAACCGTGTCTCGCTAATGGCTACTATGTCCAGTTTAGCCTCTGTCATTATTGCCTGCAGGTCTGGGATCTTGTTTACCAGACTACGGGCATTTGTGTACATGATTTTCCATTGGTCAGATTTCGGTGTGTTAGTTGTTGGGCGAGGTCTGGCATTTCCCCTGTGCATCGTACGGGGAGCCGGACCTTTTTCTTTACCTGATAATGCAAATGAACTACAAACATGCTGAACTCCTGTTTGACCACTAGCTGAGGGGGGAAGGGTGTTCTTCCCATTCGATGTTTCGGGTGCTGCACCCCGCTCCTCATTTGCTAGTTTAAATATTCTGCAAAGACATCAAACTTCTGCCCCAGTGCACTGACTTCCTCCTTAGTCAGATGCAGTCCATCAAATTTAAAGAACTTTCACTCCCAAAACTTTTGCCAGTTCCCTACAAATTTGGGTTCTTTTTCCTGGCACCAGCCCTTGAGCCATATGTTTAGCTCCCCTATCTCCCCTCCTCTGACATTTCATCCTTCTGTCCCCCTCTCCCAGACTGGCAGGATCTCAGAGAAGGAGATACCGGATGAAATGGATGATAGTTTGTCACCCAGCCTGGTCAGGTGTTCCTTGGTCTCCACAACTGACCAGCTGGCAAGATCATTAGTCCCTATGTGTACCAGGACATCAATTTTTTCTCATGCTTCTTGAACAATTTTAGCAATGCAGTCAGTGTCTCTCCACGCTGATGTACCTGGGAGACATCTGACCATTACCCCTGGCTGGAGATACATATCAACTCCCCAAATCATGGAGCCTCCTATGATCTGAAGTTTTTTGGATTTCCTTTTTGCTTTTTTTGTTTTGGTTCCTGTTTTGGGCGCGTTTTGTTGTGCTAGCTCCTGTGCTGCAGTGTCCTGCTCTGCAGTGTCCTCTGCCCCTTTGTTTGATTTCAAAGATAGAGGCAGATACCTGTTTGTAGTTTTTATATGGTTTGTGGAGGTGATATGTGGGAGAGCACTGGTGATGGGGAACCCGATATGCCCCTCCTAACCACCTGCCAAACTCCCGGACCAACTACCCTCTGCAGTCGAGGTGCTTCTGTTGGATGTTGGGGAAATGGCGGGCAGTTCTTGTAATATATTTCCTCTTGAATATGCAATCTGAGGTGCGCAATCTCTGCCCATGCTGCCTGGAGCTGAGCCCTTAGATCTCCAATGGCCCAGTATGTACGACAGTGTCCTAAATCCTGTAAAACTGCCCTTCTGAAAAGTGTTCCACAGTACCTGCAGTTAATGATATCATTCCAGGTAAGTTGCTGGGTTTATAACCTGGTCCAAGTAATTAGAAGGAAGAAAATGAAAGCAAACGTTTGATTTTGTGTTTTGTTTGTTTGTTTTTGTATAACTTGTTATAACAAGTTAACTTACTAGTGCCCCTGTAAATGAGGTCACTGTGTGGATAACCCTCTGAACTGCCCCTTCCTGCTTTGCTACATGAAATGTCACGACTGTGCTACCCTATAAAAGGAGTGTAGTGTGGGGTGGTTGGGGATGGGGGTGGGCGGCTGGGCCCTTCTTCTGCTGAAAAAGAAGAACCACAGACGAAAGAAACAAGGAGGTAAGAACAGAAACAATCAGCCAGCAACAAATGCAGTAGCCCTGAAAGCTTATCCTAATGACAGATAAAACTGTGAATCCTGTAAAGCACCACCTGTAATAATTTCACAGAAGATATACCCTGTAAGAAACACTTTGCTACAGAGAAAAATAAAGCAGTAACATAAGATATACCTTGCAAAAGACAATTTGAATCAGAGGATTACAGCAGTAATCTGTAAGCACACACCTGTAGGCACATCCTGTAATAATGCAGCAGAAGGTATACCAGCAACAACAATTTGAATCCAAGAAAAGTAAAGCAATAAAATGTTAGCAACAAACAGTAACAATACCTTTTGAGTACAAAATAAAAATAACAACACACAGTAAACCTGCCTAGCCAACAGAAGCCTTAATCCTTATTGTTGCTCTGGTAAGGTTCTTTGCTCTGTCCTTTCAAGCAGCCTAGAAGAAAAGAGCTCAGGTGAAGCTCGGTGCCTTGGCCAGCAAACCTAGTCTTCCACCCATGGAAGCTGGTACTGGAAAGCGAGGTATTAAAGGATGAAGGATGGTAGGGAGAGGAATGGGTAGCATCAGACCCAGCCGTTACAGAGATATTGAGTCGATACGAGGTAGCAGAGGTAGCAGTAGGTGAATGAGAGGCAGACTCACAGAAGAAGGTATGCAGTGTGTACAGGATAACTGAACGAATGGCCACAGGTCGATGAGGGATGGCTACGGTTCAATGAGGTGGCATAGGGGCCATGGTAGGTATGCCCAAAAGAAAAATCGAATGCAAGCCATGAGTGGAGCTAATCCTTGATGGCTGATACGGGATGAGAACTGCAGGAGGGCAAGCCGGATGAGGAGTGCACAGATGGAAGAGAAAGAATTGGATGATGGACGAGGGCAGAGGAAGTGGGGGAGAAAGTTACCAGGAATGAGTAGGAGCACCTGGTAGAGTGCCCCAGTCCAGGGTGAGGAGAGGCCGAGTGGATGCACCGCTATGTGGCACAGATCGAAGAAGGAACAGCAGTGTCGCCGCTGAAAAGCTGCTCCATATGAAAACTGTCCCCCTACATAGTAGTGCAAAAAAACACTTTACTTAGCATGCAGAACAGTGGAACAGAAAAGAAACACTATAGCATAAAACAAATAAGTCTGCCAAGCGACAAAACAGAAGCACACAGTAATAGGCAGGTTAAAAAGATGAATAACTCAGCTCCGAATCCATTTCGGCTACCAAAGTATGCTGTGCCCCATCAGAAAATGGAGGGTGGAAGAAAACATTGGAAAACAAGAATCTGTAATAGGAAAAGTCTGTACCCAAATGGTGCGGCATGTCTGCTGGAGCCCAGATAAAATACTCCCATGTAGCGGGCGAGAAGAGAGCTCAGAAGTGGAGTTAAAACGGAGGCACGCTCCCTCTCCTACTCGCTGGCCCACTCCCCCGTAAAGCCATAGAGGTGGAGATGGCCAAACAGCCAATGCAAGGGAGCCACAGGAACCAGGCGGACACAGAGATGCATGGGAGGAGGTTCCGGTATGAAGAAATGCCGCTGGGTACTCGGCAGAATGAGTGCCCACCAACGGAGAGAAAGGAAATGAATGCAGGGGAAGCCGGGATGAGCCACAGCTGAGAGGGACCAAATGAAGGAACAGCGACCAGGAACGGGGAGCCAAGTAAGGCAGGAGAGACAGGAGGGCAGGGGGGAGCTCGGAGGAGCGGGGTTTGTAATAGGCTAGAGATGTTCAGGAGCAACAGCTGGGAGAAGGGAGAAATGGCTGAAGCATGCAGCGAGGCTGGGTTGGAGCAGAGGACAGACGCCTAACGGGGGCAACGATGGAGCCCAAAAGAAGTGGGCGATTGAGGGCAGCTGCAAACGAAATGAGGGAGAAAACTACCAGACCGAGGAAACCACCAACAAGCACAGGGTCAGGAGAGCGTGCCGGCGGCTGGAGGCTACCACAGGGAAAGGAAATACTATGAGCCAGGAGCAATGCAGAGCGGCAGTGCCTCCGGCTGCAATGAAAAAATGAATCCTGGTGAGGCCCAGGATGTGTGACCCATTTAAGCCTGATGGGGGAATGACGTAGCTGCTCTGCCCATCGAACCTCGGGCTTAAAGCCCTCCCATTGGATCTATGCCATTACTGCCTGAAGCTCCCATTTTGTTACATAGTTACATAGACACTGTCGGCAGATAAGGGCCTATAGCCCACCCAGTCTGTCCATTTCAGCTTGTACTGTAGGTTCACTTTATGTTTTCCTAGAAATCTGTTGCCCCTTACCCCGATCTCCAGAATTCCCTTATGCCTATCCCATGCATTCTTAAATCCTGTGATTGTTTCAGCCCCCACCACTTCCTCTGGCAGGGTATTCCACTTGTCCACCACCCATTCTATGAAGAAATTCTTCCTTAGGTTTCCTCTGAATTGCCCTCCCTTCAACTTCATCCCATGCCCTCTAGTCCTGGAACATCTTTTTCGCTGGAAAATAGTGTATTTCTGCACCCAGTTCCTCCCTGTAAGGTACTTGTATGTCTCTACCATATCCCCTCTCTCCTTCCTCCAGGGAGTACATATTCAAGTCCTTCAACCTGTCCTCATAGTACTTGTGGTGCTATCCCTGTACCATCTTGGCTGCCCTCCTCTGAACCTTCTCTATCCTGTCTATGTCCTTATGTAAGTAAAGTCTCCAGAATTGTACAATGTACTCCAGGTGGGGCCTCACTAGAGTCCTGTATAGTGGAGTTATGATCTATCTTTTCTTGCTGGTGATGCCCCTGCCTATGCATCCCAGCATCCTATTTGCTTTACCTGCTGCCTTGTCACACTGTTTCCCTACCTCGAAGTTATATCAGAGATGATAACCCCAAAGTCCCTTTCCTGCTTGGTGCATGCTATATCCTCACCCCCAACTGATATGTTGTTCTAGGGTTTTTGTGCCCCATATGCATTATCTTGCACTTCTTTGCATTTAATTTCAACTGCCAAACCCTTGACCATTCTTCAAGCTACTGCAGGTCCCTCCTCATTCTGTCTATATCCTCTGGCATGTCCACTCTGTTACAGAGCTCCATGTCATCACTGAACAGAGAAATTCTGCCTTCTAGGTCCTGTGCAATGTCACTGATGAAGATGTTGAATAGGACCAGTCCCAGCACTGATCCCTGTGGTACCCCACTGGTCACTCTTCCTTCTGTGGAGTGACAGCCACTTACCACCATCCTCTGTGTCCTGCCGCCCAGCCAATTACCTACCCATCGCATTACTGTCCTGCCCACTCCCATATTCCACAGTTTGTTTAATAGCCTTCTATGTGGCACAGTGTCAAAGGCCTGTCTGAAGTCCAGATAGGCCACATCCACTGCCCTCCCTGATCCACCTCCCTTGTCACCCAGTTGAAAAATTCAATGAGGTTGGTCTGGCATGACCTCCGCCTTGTGAAACCATGCTGCCTTGGGTTCTGTAGTCCATTGGCAACCGTTCCACCAATCTCTCCTTCAGAAGTGCTTCCATGATCTTCCCCACTACCAAGATGAAGCCAACTGGTCTGTAGTTCCCTGCTTCCTTTTTGTTCCCTCTTTTGCATAAGGGGACTACATCTGCTGTCCTCCAGTCTTTGAGTACCTCCACTGTTTCCAGTGATTGGCTGAACAGGATTGCCAGAGGTTCAGCCACCACCTCTCTTAGTTCCTTTAGGACCCTTGGGTGCACCCCATCTGGCCCCATTGCTTTATCAACTCTTACTCCTTCCAGTTCCTTTAGGACACTTTCCCGTGTAAAGGGACTTGTGTCCATTTCTGTGCCATTCCCACCTCTTGTACACCCTTCTGGTCCATTACCTCCCTTCCTCAGTAAAGACTGAGTGGAAATATCTGTTCAGTATGTCAGCTTTACTGTTGTCATCCTTCATGCGGCCCCCATTCCCCCCCTTCAGTCTCATTATCCCTCCCTTTGCCTTTCTTTTTTTCACTAATGTACCTGTAAAAGGTTTTGTCCCCTCTACCCACTGATTTTGCGATGCACTCTTCTGTCTGAGCTTTGGCTTCCCATACTGACCTCCCTGCCTCCCTTTGCTTCTCCTGATACTTCTCCCTATCCCCTTCTACCTGCATCTTTTTGTATTGCCTGAATGCAATGTTTTTGGCTTTCACTTTCTCTGCTACCTCCTTAGAAAACCATAATGGCTTCCTCTTCCTTTTCCCCTTGCTAACCTGCTTAATGCATAATTCTGTTACTCTTGTAATCCCTGTTTTAAATATTGCCCACTGTTCCTCAACTCCTGATTTCCTCCCCATTCCCATTAATGCCTCTTTCAAGCATCTCCCCATTTTCCTAAAGTCTGCCCCCCTAAAATCCAGGATACTTGTTTTTGTGCGGTTTGGTTTTGCTCCTTCTGTGATTTCAAACCACAGTTGTTCCCCAGGTGCTCCCCCACTGTTACCCCATCACACTGTCCCCGTTTGTGAGCACAAGGTATTGCCTTCTGCTGAGTTGGTTCCACGACCATTTGCTTAAGGAAGGCATCTTGAAGGGAGTCCAGGATAAATCTGCTCCTAGTTGATGCTGCTGCTGGGATGCTCCAGTCCACGTCTGGAATATTGAGATCTCCAACCAGCACTACCTCACCCTTGTCTGCCATCCTTTGGATGGCTAGCATCAGCTCCCTATCTGTTTCTTCCTCCTGGTCTGATGGTCTGTAGACCATGCCTGTGCAGATGACTGACCCCATTTTCCTTTCCAGCTTAACCCACAGTATCTCTCCCCCATTTTGATCCTCCTGGATCTCTGTGGCCTTTATGCCATCTTTCACATAAAGGGCCACCCCTCCTACCTTCCTGCCTGCCCTGTCTCTTCTGAATATGTTGTAGCCGGGTATGGCCATCTCCCAGTCATGGTTATCATTACACCAGGTCTCTGTGATGGCCACAATGTTTCCCTGGCTTCTGGTATTCAGTCAAACAGTTATCCATGACCTCTGTTTGCTTTTCATCCCCTGCCTTTGTACTTCATTGTTTTTCATTCTGACCCCTGGTCTTACCTCTGGTTACTTCCTTATCTTATTTCCTTCCATGCCATTCCCTGTTTGCCCTCTTAGCCCTTTTTTATAGCCACTGACCCACAGCTTTCCCCTCACCTGCCCTACTGTCTACTCCCCCCCCCAATAGCCACCCCATTTGCTACCTCCTTTTTGCATCTCTCTGTCCAAGTCAGGGGAGTGCCAGTCAGACTTCCTGCTCCTGAGGTGTTACGCGTACTTTTTTGGGCCCTAGCCCCCACCCCAAGGCTAGTTTAAAAGCACCAAATCTCTGTTCTAGTGCCAAGATCCCCTCCACAATCAGGTGCAGCATGTCCCTCCTGAAGAACCTCCAGTCCTGCCAAAAATCATCCCAGTGTCCTATGTATCAAAACCCCTCCTCTCCGATCCTTTAACCACCTATTGAAGATAAATATTTTCAGCTTCCTGCTCTCCCCCAGTTGTGTAACTGGCAGTACCTCTGACCAGGTCACCAAAGATACCCAGTGTGTAACAACTAGCTTCCCACCACCTCCTGCACAGACTCCTCACCCTGGGGATAATCCTCACAGCAGTTGCCCCAGGGATGCAAGTTGTCAGTCTCCCCTCCTTCTCACCAGCACATACTACCTTTTCTGTCTGTAGTGTTTCTCCCACCTTGTGCCTAGGGGCATGGTAAAACTCTCGTGCAGGGCAGAGGGCTGCAAACAACTTGCACCATACCTTACCAGCACAGGCCTGGGAGGTGGGGACTAGGAATACAGAGACCTCAGAAACAGAGACAACATACAAACAGAATATTCATACCTGGAGCTATTATCAGCAGGCTGTTTATTTCAACATTCCACAGTACAATTGTCACTACTGTCCCAAGAAGGATGACTTCACAGGCCACTTTCTTAATCACAACCCCTAAGTTCATGGGGTGGCACTTTCTTTACCATAACACCATCCATGCAGGATAGCTATTTCTTTACCTTTACCAGGGACAATTCTAGGTGGCATGCCATGGGGAGGATCATCCCATGAGGAACACCCTGGCGGTGGTACCTACCCCAGGAAGGGTGAGACACTACCTAGGAAACAATTCTCTTGCTTAACTGGGTGCTAGCTATTGACATTTACATAGGATATGGGGGCAGAGCATGGCTCCCTTACAATATGGAATTTAGTCAGTCCAGCCCCTGTATGATGCCTCACTTGCCCCATACGATACCTTGGTCCCTACTGACCTATTTCAGACACCCATAGCCTCACCAAAATCCAATAGAACTGTCTGACCCTGACTCGTGTCATGCTCACACATCACATAACACTTAACAATGCATTACCTGACTACACAGAGGTGCACTCCAGGTTCTTCTTACCCATGATTACCTGTACTTCCCTGGAGGCTGACTCCTGTGCATTGATCATCTTGTGGACCTGGGCATGGACCCACAAAGGCCCTGGTGATCTCCTTTGAGAGGAGGCCCCCTACTGCTCCCATGGTACTTTTCCTAGATGTTTCTCATTGGTGATCTTTTGCTGGTCTGTCCCCCATAGGGCAGGGTTACCATGGGCTTCCTTCATTCCACTGGCATGGGGAGGGCCACTCCTCATCCCCAGTGGGGCGAGCAGTACTTTCATCTGGATAATCCCTACCTTACTCCAGTCAGTCTCCCCAAAAAGGCACAAAAAGGAGGAGCAACTCTACCCCGTGATCCAACTAGCCTCCTCCTTATAAAAACAGGCCATGAGGCACCAGTGCAGAAGCATCCAAACACTTAGTCTCTAGCTGGGTTTGGCAGGAAACAGATCTAAGAGCACAAGTTAACGGCCTATTGGTAACTTGCTGTCAAGTGAAGAGAAAGGCTTGTTACACACTCTTTCCTCAAGACTTTGCAGTCCCCACAAAGGAACACGTTGCCAACTTCCTTTTTACTAATATGGTTACCATCCACCTATTTACTAATATTCCATTATGTTTATCCCATGCATGCTTGAAGCCCGCTTCTGTTTTCACAGCCACCACTTCCGCTGACAGTCTGTTCCAGGTGTCCACCACTCTTTCAATGAAGTAGTACTTCCTCGCCTCCCTCTTAACCCCCCCCCCCAGATTCACTGCATGCCCTCTGGTCCTGGTGCTTTTTTCTCATTTGAAAGAGACTCCCCTCCTGTACCTTGTTCACCTTCACCCCCATGAGGTACTTGTATGTCTGTATCATGTTCGTGTACCATCCTGCTCTCCTGTCTTCCAGGATGCACATGTTGAAATGCCTCAGTCTCTCTTCATAGGGGTTTTGATGCAACCCCTGTACCATTTTAGTTGCCCTCCTCTGTACTGCCTCTATACAATTCATGTCCTTTCTGAGATGCAGCCTCCAAAACCGGACGCAATAATCTGGTGGGGGTCTCACAAGCAAATGATACAGTGCCAACACCACCTCCCTCCTCCTGATGGAGATACTGCTCCCTATGCAACCCAGTATCCCACTGGCTCAACTCACTGCTTTGTCACTCTGCCCTACCACTTTGAGGTCATCAGATATGATAACCGCAAGGTCCCTTTCCTGCTTAATGACTGTCAGTACCTCCCCCATCCTATACTCAGCTCCTGGGTTCCTATGTCCTTGGTGCATGATTTTGTACTTTTTGGCATTGAACCCAGCTGCCATGATCTTTACCACTCCACAAGTTTCCCAAGGTCCCTACACTTTCTCTCCACCTCTTTTGAGTGCCCACACTATTACAGATTTTGGTGTCATCTGCAAAAAGGCATACATTCCCTTCTAGCTCTTCTGCAATGTCACTTGTGAAGACATTGGAGAGTACCATACCCACTAGTGAGCCCTGCGGCACCTCGCCAGTCACTCTCCCATCAGATTGCATGCTGCTAACCACCATCCTCTGTTGCCTATCCATTAACCAGTTCCTTATCCAGTTCACAACTTTGGATCCCACTCCTAGGCTGGTCAATTTCTTTATCAGTCTCCTGTGTGGCAGTGTTGAAGGCCTTGCTAAAGTCCATATAAGCCATATGTCAACTGCTCTCCCCTGATCTAGTTCCCTGTTCACCCAGTCAAAGAAATCAATCAGATTCATCTGGCAAGACCTCCTAACATCATGAATCTATGCTGCCTTTGGTCTTGTAGCCCACTGAATTCAAGTTACTTTACCAGCCTTTCCTTTAACAGGGTTTCCATTAATTTCCCCACCACAGATGTGAGACTGACTGGCCTATAGTTGCTAGCCTCCTCTCTGCTGCTGCTCTTATGGAGTGAGACCACATCAGCTCTCCTTCAGTCCTCCAAAACCATGTCTACTTACAGCCAGCTGTTGAATAAGGCCATCCGTGGGGCAGCTAGCACCTCTCTGAGTTCCTTTAGTAGTACTCTTGGGTGCCTCCCATCTGGATGCATAGCCTTGTATACTTTCAGAGCTACCAAACCTTTCAGGACTCTTTCCTCTAAAAATGGACTTGTGTTTATCCCCCACCCTTGCTCTTGCTGTTCCCTGGTGTTCCATCCCCCCCCCAGCTCCACTGTGAAGAATGAGCAGAAGTACCTTAGAAATACTATATGGGCATATGTGGAAGTCCTTTACTATCACATTCCTCTAAGAGTGGCACTGCTTCTAGCTGGAGCGAGTCTCCCTTGGAAGAGCCAAAGTTCTTTGAGGTAATCTGTATAGCAGCTATCTGACCAGGTACTCTCTGCTGCAGTCTCTGCACCAGGCAAAGTATATCCTGCCTGGAACTGAGAGCGTGAACGCCCCATGGGAGAATGATCAGATGGGTCGCCTGCCTTCTTTAGGGAAAACAAGAAACATTACATAGCACAAATGGTGCCGCTGTAAACTGAAATGCACCTTGGTTAAGGCTGTGGACTCCTCCGACCCCATTAATGTTACATGTAGTAGCTAGGAGGGGGCTTTCTCTCTCTTTTTTCTATCAAGGTCAGACTCCCCCCAGTGGTATAACCAGTTCTGCATCCTTCTATGTCAATATAGATGATCTTGTCAATTTGTAGGCCCCTGTCAGTGTCCCAGGTAGCCACTTTGCTTCTGGCTATGTGATCTATTTCTTCCTTGTGTTGTTAATTTCATTGCATGGTCCCCTTTAGTCAGATGCTTTTTAGCTTCAGCCAGTAACAGCCAGTCTCTGTTTGCCTTGATGTACAGTACTTCCCCAGTCACCAGGCATGTAAGGGGAAACAGTAGCCATGCTTGGACTCTACCCATCGTAATCCACTCTTGAGGTAACAAAGACATGGAACAGTGTCACCGAGTGAGTTGGCTCTAGACAGGCTTTAATCTGGGCAATATTAAGCAGATGGAAAAGGCCTTTTCAGACCATTGCCAGCACTTGATGTTCCAGTGTCAGCTTGCTTCCCACAGTGATGTTCAGATTCCTCACAACCCTATCCACTGCTTGGAGTGAAGTCCCATTTAAAGATGGTAAAAGGGCACTATCATTATTTACTGCTAACCCAACCCAACCTGGTTTCACCAGTACCACCTTTTGTTTTAAATGGGTTTATACTGAGTCAGCTGGAGGCTATCCAGTCTTGTATTTCATCCATACATTCATCTTACACAGTGACTGCATTAACCCCATTGGGTGCACAAGACATGTACAACTGGGTATCATCTGCATAACAGTGAAAGTCCAAACTCTACCGCCTAGTGATCTGCCACAATGGCAGCATGTACACAGCGAATAACACGGGGCCAGGATCAAACCCTTAGGCATGCCATAGCAGAGTGCTGCATCCTCTGAAATGTTACCTCTTAACACCACCTGTTGCACCCTACTGGACAGTTAGGACTCAAACTATGAAAATGTTGTTCCTGTGAGTCCTACATAATACCTTAATTGAAACAGCAGCACCCATGGTCCACCATGTGTGAACAGAGATCCAGCAAAACCAAGATGAAACAATGTCTACTGTCTCTTGCCAAGAGGAGATCATTGAACACCTTGTTATGAGCAGTCGCAGCGTTATGCCATGGCCTGAAACCAGACTGGAGAGGTTCATAGATCTCATAGCTTTCCAGGCAACTAGGAAGGTTTCAAACTGTCCTGCAATTCACCAGAACATTGGGATTCAGAGATGACTTGTTCAGAAGGGGTCTCACCACCATCCTCTTCAGTGTGGTTAGAAAGACACCCTTCCTCAAGGAACACCCAATGATCTTAGAGAATATTGGCATAAAGACCTCCCAGTAACCTAAAAGAAGACAGGTAGGTCCAGTGTCTAAACTACAATAGATAGGGCACAACCCTGAAACCACCTAGAAGGCCTCTTTCGTCGAAACTGGCTCAAACTCCCCCACCATACCAGAGGACCTGAATTAATCACTGAGTGGGTACAACCAGCTGATAACCAGCCACTTGAGATGCTCCTGGTCAGAATGGAGGATGCCTTGCAAAGACAGAACAAATTAAATTCATTGCATTTCTCTGCAGAAAACACTCTTCCTGACTGAAGACATGGAGAATTTAGTACATTCTCAATGATATTGAAGAGTTGGGCTCTTATGCTACTGTATGCGGGTATTATCCCTATTTCAACCTTTTACCTCCATATAGATTTCAGCTGTATTGTATTGCTGCAACACAAAAACATTGTAATACCTGGGGAACGTTTTTTCTCATAGGAGAAGCTGGTTATAATTTGCCATTCTAACCCGCTGGTTATAATGGTGAACATGCGCCAGCTTCTTCTCAGCCCTGCTCACGCACAGTATCTTGCAAAGCTCCTCAACCCTGCTCCCACTCAGTACATCGCACAGCTCTCTCTTGAGTGCTCTCATTGAAAATTACTTGTGACTCCCAAGAAAAGCAATCATACAAGAAAACAGCAGCAAAATATCTAGCCCTCACTAACCTTTTTACAGCAGTTACAGGCAGTTTGCTCGCTTTCTCTCGCTGTCTCCACATAAACACTGTGAACCCTGACCTCAGCCTAATTTGCATATTACCGTGACAAGGACAACCTGGTCTTTATAAAAATTGTTTTACATATAAACCACAAACATCTTAACGGTTGTTACAGTTTTTTCTAAAAATTAAAAGAGTTTCATAGTGTGAGATTTATTGTTTCCTACAGATTGTGCTAGCTAAAATTTTCAGTGTAGGAAGGAAGCCGCTGCCATTCTGACACTGAAACTTAGAGCATCCTCTTTTTTGCCAGTTTTAAGAAATTAATAAAACAGACAAACACACATTTTATAACAATATGCCTCACTTTATTCTCTTTGATAAAACCATCAATGAATAGAATGCTGCAATCAAGTCAAGCTGCAAGGTCTCAGTCAAAAACATTCATGCTACTGTCTGTGTTTATAGAACAAACTGCTGTTGATAAACCAGTTATTCTGATGAATTATTTATTTTCCTAACCAGGAAGAATAGTCATAACATATAGAATAATACATGGGGGGGATGCATAACGAGAATTTAATCCACGCCTGAGGTGTGGGATGCCACATAAACAGGGACAGTGGTTTACCGTGATTGAGAAAAGGCAAATTCCATTTTGCAGATTGACAAAACCGGTATTGTCACCGGTGTCTGCAAGTCCAAAATCGTTTTTTAACGGTGTTGGCTTTGTAACCTGTATTTAACCATTTTTTCACTCTGTTAGCATGCATTTCACATTTCTACATCTGCTGTTGCATATCTGCACTTGTAGCTATCAAGTTATTTTAGAAGCTACAGTTTGTCAAGGCAGCAGGCACTACATCCCTATCCCTCCTGTATAATGACAGGACCACTAATGGCCCCTATCCTTCTGGCGCTAATGGGGACAGCAGTACTGTGGACCCTCCCTCTGGTCTGATTGGCAGCAGCCTGCAGCCCCATCCCTAAGTGTGATGGCAGGAGCAGCACTGTGGCCCTCCTCCCTCCTGTGCAATGGCAGCAGCACTGTGGCCTCCATCCTTCCGGTGTGTTGTCAGTAACATGGTGGTAAAGGTCTGCAGCCCACAGCCCTCAGGTGTGACAATACAGAATATTAGATTGCAGGACACTTGGATAAATTAAAAGGAACTAGCCATTAGAGACTGCCACCCATCACCACACAAATGCAGACTGAGTTACCGCCTACATGACCTTTCTCGTAAGTTCTCATCCCAAGAAATGTTAATGAAGTCAATAAAAGCAAGTATACCATTTCAAGAAAGGTAGTTTATGAAGAGTGCAAATATTGCAAATCAAAAACAATATACAACAGTTGAAAAATGTGAACAAAAACAAAATCTAAATGAAAATGTGCAGAATGTAGAAAAGTGAAAATAAATATTGAAACACAAGTGAACTAAAACCTAAATACAAACACTCGAAGTGTCAAATGTGCAAAGGTACAATAACTGTGGAAAACTGTGCATAAACAAAACCTAAATGAAAATGTGCAAAATGTGCAATACAGTATGACAAAATATACAGTGAAAAAATGAACTAAAACAAAATATAAATACACACACACACACGACAAGGAATATGGAAAAAATAACAATGTTATTGAAAGTGTTTACACCCTATAACTAAAAAAATGTGCAAAATGCCTGTAGAAAATGTCCACCAATCTAATCCTTTGATTTATTGTACATAAGCTGGGATAGTAATCTCATATTGTCTACTAGCAGGTTACGTCTTTGGTCTGTGTGGATCTGTCCGTAGACCGAGAAAGATCTCTCCACATCGGCACTCGACACAGGTATCCAAATGGCTTGCAGAGCAGCTTTGGCCAGTACTGGTAATTGTGGCTGCACTGAAATCCAGTACTGGCCAACATAAAGTCCATTATGTCTGGAAGCTCTCCTATGTCCTGCCCAACATAGATCTCCCAGTCCTTTTGTAGTGCAATTTGGTTGTACAGTTCAAATACACCAGTGTCACTGGAGTAGTGTGTGAAGTCTCTACTCAATTTAGGAAGGTTGTAGGGGTTCAAAATACGGCAGGCTTTCAAGAACCCTATGGCTGGGTTTGTTTCCATGTGTTTTGCCATTTTGTTTAGGGCTACTCCAAACGCTTTTTGGAAAATTGCAATCTGCTCCTGCTTAACCTGTGGCCTAAGAGTAGCTAAGTATTCATCTGTCCTTTCTCCAAATGCTTCCATTTTTGATACACCAATCTGAAACCTCTGTTTTATTCCATGTAGTGCATCGAATACAGAAACAGCCAAGGGTTTGTCTTTCCTTTGTAGAAGTTCTATTGTGCTGATGAGATCATTGCAGTTTTCAGCGATGAAGGTTGTGTGAATCTGCAGCTCTGTAAACCAGTCTTGGAAAAGTTTTCTCAACGAATTCATGGAGTTGCAATCACTTGCTTCCTCTTGGAAGAAGTCTCTTAAGTGCTAAAGATAAAGTGAATGGTACTTAACGGTTTCAAACCAAGTGTTCCAATGGGTTAAGACAGGAACAGGAAGCAATTTTTTCTTTTCTACATCTCGCCCCTCCAGGAATGCCAAGTACTCTCTCTACGCTTGGGCGACTGCTGGAATGAGTATTTCACAAGTGCTACAAGTTTATTGACCAGTTCAAATGGTCAATCCATGTATCTCCCACCAAGGATAACACATGTGCCCAGCAACCAACATGGATCACATGGGCACCAATAAGGCCATATAAAACCTCTTTGAAGCACTTCACCATGTACCGTGCATTGTCACTGATGAAGCGACTACTTGGTCCATCTCCACATCATATTTCTGCAATGTCTTTATAACACATTGTGCGACAGTGGTGTGATTTACTGCTGTCAACTCTGTTGTTTCTGCAATGATAGATTGTCCGCCCTGCATACCAAAAATTATGTTGAGTATACAGCGAGCATCTCGTCTGTCGTCTCATCGCACATTACAGAGAATGTCTTCCCTTTCAAGCTGTGAAATTCCGTCCTCCATTTCCTTTCTCAATTTGGGCAAGTAGTTCTGCCTTAAGGTGGATACCTTTGGGAGAGCACCAATTCCTTTAACGTTGTCCCCATCCAGTCTCTTATGCACGGTTGATCCAACTTTCCGATGGGTATATTTTGCACCACACCTCAAGCCCTTAATACACCCAATACAGTATTCTCCCGTGCTGCAGCTGCAGGAAGTTGTGGCATTAAAGCTGGTGTGAAGCATCACCTGTCTGTTGCTATTTTTCTGGCTTGCATTCTTCATATGTTTTTTACTTTTGCAGTGATCCACCACTGTGTCCTTCCTCACATAGTCAATGGGGTGATCACAAAAGTGACAAAACATTTTCCCTCCATCCTCATACATGCCTTCCAACTTGAATTGCAATGCACGGTCCTTAGCAGTGACACTGGAAAGTTTTGCCATTTTGCTTGGTGTTGCCATCACGATGTGTAGAACAGATGACTCCAAAGAACTAAAAAGTGGAACACAAGTTGGAGAGATATTAAAAACAGGCTTTAGAACTACTTAAAGCTTCACAACAACGACATTAAGGATTGAAACATCACATAACTTCTGCCCATGGATGAGAGTCTGGAGAACAGCAACAGAAAACATGCTGATCTCAGCTGCTCACAATCCATACAAAAACAATACCAGAATCAGAATCTCACTGCTAATCCATGTGGACCATGCTCAATCCATGGATGGCAGTCGGTCGGAGCAGCTACAGAAATCAAGCTGTCCTCAGAAGCTGTCACAGGCTTGACTATATAATACAAAAGTACAATATTGACATCCAAATATAGCCCTGGCCACAGCTGATGAGGAATCCTGATGACATACAGGATCCCGGGCTTGCTGCCCACGTTGCACCAAGACCTTATCGGTCTCCCCAGCTCAAACAAACTAAGACTTGGAAAAACACATGAATCTGAAGATCACGCCATACCTTTTAGAGATGATTATTTCCAGCAGAAATTCACACCAAGCAGGAATGTTGAAGCCTAAAATTTGAAAAAATAAATAAAAATTATTATGTAAACAAAGGACACACACACACACACACACACACACACACACACACACCCACATGCAAAAGTAAATGACACCTAGTTAGACATGCCATCTGCCTCCTCTGCTGGGAGACAGAACCTAAAAGTCCGGCTGTGAGCCACCAGGACTATAGTGTTACCAACATAGCCATGGTTGCAGCCACCTATCCTGAATGCCAAGCAAGGGGCCATATAGCTAGGATCTTATTGCAATGATTCAGCTTGCCACCCACACTGCCCAGTCCTAGCTACCACCATCCACAGGAAACACCTTTGTGCAAACCACCCAGGGTGTATAAAACGTAAAGCAGGATATCCCCAAATGTCTGCATTTGGGAACAAGGGCTCTGGGTCAACATCTGGCAGGTTGTAGTAACAAAACCCACTTCCAAGGAGGATGTTGATGCAGACACCCTCCATTCATTCAAGTCACTCACCATGGGCAACTCCTCACTCACTGGGTTGCGGTACTCAGTGACTGGCACAAAGGCCGTCACTGAAAAAAGTGTCCAACAAGGTTGGTGTCAGTATCTCTGCAAGTCATTTTCAATTATTTTAATTGTGGTTGATGGTGGGGACTTTACATGGCAGGCCAACTTGCCACCAACACTCCAAACCATTCAGTCACTAACCACCTGAAAATAAACTACCTCTAATAGCTACTGTTGCCCCCATACCAAAAAGTGAACCAGTCTTCACCAAAAAAGTGAACGATGAGACATCCAAAATAAACTTACTTTTCAGCGGACAGGACATGTTGCTGTTAGCAGTCTGAGTTCAGGCATCCACATCAGTCAACAGGCCAGGGTTGGGTTTGAGCTGAACAGCAGTACAGTCTGTAGAGCACAGCCTTGAAAGCACCGAGAAGTCACTTTAACTTCCATCTCCAGGCAAAATGGAAACCGCAGCCTTTCCTCAATATTTATATGCAGCCCCACCGTCCCTGTGGCAGCAGCATGTCTTGACACTGCAGCCCCACCGTCCGTGTGGCGGCAGCATGTCGCGGCACTGCAGCCTCCACCCGTCCTGTGGCGGCAGCATGTGCGGCACTGCAGCCCCCACCCGTCCGTGTAGACGGTAGCATGTGCGGCACTGCAGCCCCCACCCATCCGCAGTGACAGCAGCATGTGCAGCACTGCAGACCCCACCTGTCCCGTGTGATGGCAGCATGTGCGGCACTGCAGCCCAATGCCATGTACAAATCTGTCCAGGCTCAGACGTGAAGTAAGCTGAACCACCAGACGCCAAGGTGGACTCCATCGGTTCAGTCCCTATCTAATATATAGATGCGTGCCTGATTTGGTTTATTTGTAAACAAAGTGCATCCAACTTAAAAACTTCAAGTGATTAATGAGGATGCTAATGGAGAGATACAAACAATCTCTGCCAAAGAATAAACCAATCCAGAATCACAAAAATAGTAAATTGTGAACTTTCTGGTTATCTTGATGAAAATGGAGCCTCTTAGTTTTCATGTCAGAGCTCAAACTCAAGAAAGTAGTTCTGCTGGCAGGATGGTAACCCAGGTTGCTGCAAAGGCCGCCCCAGCAACAACTTCTTTATTCAGAACTTTTAAATTTTATAAGCACAAATCAAGACAGGCCACCAACAGGCCTCCAACATATTCCATTAGAAATTCTGGCAAAAGCTTCAACATAGAAAATGTATTTAATAAAAGTGGTAAAATTGTTAACATGCATTTCGACAGTTTAACTTGTCTATTTATCCCCTAGGTAATCCAATGTCTGCATCCTTCAAAATTGATGAAGGGAACCGAGAAGAACAATCCACATTTCCAACTGCACAGATGCCCTCTGGGTTCAGATGAAACATGGAGGTTGATTCAGTTTGATTATGTTTAATAAAGATTTTTGTCTGAACGTGTGCCTATTATTCTACACAGATATGCACACCACCCAACAGCAATACTTTAAAAATGAAAAATATGCATTTTAATAAAGACACATGCCCAACAAATCACTACCAAACCAAACAACACCTTCCCCAACCCGGGGTGGGGCAGATATGGAACAGCTGCATCTGAAGCCTGGGACCCAGGCCTGTCATGCAGCCAGTCCCACCTGGGTATCACGGTGCTGACCATCAACAAAAGAGCACCAGAGCATGGCACGGACCTGGCCGACTGGCATACATGCTGGAAAAAATGGTTCTGCGCCACTCTGCCTGCCTGCCCCTCCCTCAGAGGCCAGAACCATTTTGTGCCAGCATGTGAACCAGTCCGCCCAGCCCATCCCTCAGCCGACCATCAACAAAAGAGCACCAGAGCATGGCATGGACCTGGCTGACTGGCATACATGCTGGAAAAAATGATTCTGCACCACTCTGTCCACCCGCCCCTCCCTCAGAGGCCAGAACCATTTTGTGCCAGCATGTGAACCAGTCCGCCCAGCCCATCCCTCAGCCGACCATCAACAAAAGAGCACCAGAGCATGGCACGGACCTGGCCGACTGGCATACATGCTGGAAAAAATGGTTCTGCACCACTCTGCCTGCCCGCCCCTCCCTCAGAGGCCAGAACCATTTTGTGCCAGCATGTGAACCAGCCCGCCCCTCAGCCGACCATCAACAAAAGAGCACCAGAGCGTGGCACGGACCTGGCCGACTGGCATACATGCTGTAAAAATGGTTCTGTGCCACTCTGCCGCCCGCCCCTCCCTCAGAGGCCAGAACCATTTGTGCCAGCATGAACCAATCCGCCCAGCCCATCCCTCAGCCGACCATCAACAAAGAGCACCAGAGCGTGGCACGGACCTGGCCGACTGACATACATGCTGGAAAAAATGGTTCTGCGCCACTCTGCCTGCCCACCCCTCCCTCAGAGGCCAGAACCATTTTGTGCCAGCATGTGAACCAGTCCGCCCAGCCCGTCCCTCAGCCGACCATCAACAAAAGAGCACCAGAGCGTGGCACGGACCTGACCAACTGGCATATATGCTGGAAAAAATGGTTCTGAGCCACTCTGCCCGCCCGCCTCCCTCAGAGGCCAGAACCATTTGTGCCAGCATGTGAACCAGTCCGCCCAGCCCGTCCCTCAACCCGACCACCAATGCCACATTAGCAGCATCAAGCTTCCTTCAGAGTAGGTGACAAACTCAAGGGCATCGACAGGGCTTTTCTATTTGAACCCCTGCCAATCCTAAAGATCCCCTCCCAACCTGTGGGAATTTCAGGCAGACACCACCCTTCCTAGAGTACCACATGTAGGAGCTCCAATCTGCAATGGGCTCTTCTCAAAGGGATCACTGACCTGCACGGACACTCTTCCCCAACCCAGCAGACCTGCCCTGCCAGCCCAGCCACTCTCCCACCAGCACAACCACCTGCCCACCCCCAAGGACCTGCCTGGACAGTCAGCTCACCCCAACAGACCTGCCCAACCACTCTTCCCAACCCAACAGACCTGCCCAGCCACTCTCCCCACCCCGATGCATCAGCCCAGCCACTCTGCCCACCCCTACAGACCTGCCCGGACACTCTCCCCACCCCAGTGCACCAGCCCAGCCACTCTCCCCACCCCGATGCATCAGCCCAGCCACTCTTCCCAGCCCCACAAACCTGCACAGACACTCTGCCCACCCCACTGACCTACACGGACACTCTCCCCACTCCAGTGTACCAGCCCAGCCACTCTCCCACCCCGATGCATCAGCCCAGCCACTCTGCCCACCCCCACAAACCTGACAGACTCTCGCACCCCTGACCTACGGACACTCTCCCCACCCCAGTGCACCAGCCCAGCCACTCTCCCCACCCCATGGACCTGCACGGACATTCTCCCCACCCCAGTGCACCAGCCCAGCCACTCTCCCACCCCGATGCATCAGCCCAGCCACTCTTTCCACCCCACAAGCCTGCACAGACACTCTGCCCACCCACTGACCTACCGGACCTCTCCCCACTCCAGTGCACCAGCCCAGCCACTCTCCCCACCCCGATGCATCAGCCCAGCCACTCTGCCCACCCCACAAACCTGCACAGACTCTCTGCCCACCCCACTGACCTACACGGACACTCTCCCCACCCCAGTGCACCAGCCCAGCCACTCTCCCCACTCCCACTGGACCTGCACGGAGACACTCTCCCCACCCCAGTGCACCAGTCCAGCCACTCTCCCACCCGATGCATCAGCCCAGCCACTCTCCACCCCCATGGACTGCCGGACATTCTCCCCCACCCCAGTGCACCAGCCCAGCCACTCTCCCACCCCGATGCATCAGCCCAGCCACTCTTCTCACCCCCACAAACCTGCACAGACACTCTCCCACCCACTGACCTACATGGACACTGTCCCATCCCAGTGCACCAGCCCAGCCACTCTCCCCACCCCATGGACCTGCACGGACACTCTCCCCACCCCAGTGCACCAGCCCAGCCACTCTCCCCACCCCGATGCATCAGCCCAGCCACTCTTCCCACCCCCACAAACCTTTTACAGTTACGGTGTCCCAACTGGGGGTAGCTTGCTAACACTTTAATCCAGGGAGATTCTACTAATGCCTGTAAATTCACTTCACTACATACAGCCCCTGCATTAATATCCACCGCATCTGCCTCTGGCTCGTACATGTATGGCTGAATTTGTTAACTGATTAAAATCAAGTGCCTAATCAGAATCACTGCCATTTCATATGTTGCTCTTACTTACAGCTGGTGGGATGCAAAGATTTAATGGAGCGGCTGCTCCATTTCTTTGGAGGCAGTTCTTCGGGTGCCAGATGGCTCCATGCAGCAACACTAAGACCCCGTATAAGAAAAATAAAATAACCTGTGGCGTAGGGAATTGCTCCTATTCCTGTCTCTCTCACTCTCCTCGGAACAATCAACGATGTCGATCTCTCCCCCCCGATTCCCACCAAATGCCATATTCTCGGGGAGTGTCCAGTTATCAGGAACTTTCGGGACAAATGCAAGACAAAAGTAAATCAGATTTTAAAGGTGAACAATGACCAGGCCTGACAATGACATACCCTCAGACTTCCTTAATTGAGTTTTGAGGTTTCCGGGGTTTCCGGAGGTTTCCGGTGGTTTTGGGCCTCTCCCCTATCCAGAGAAAGTTGGGATTAGTAACTACTTTGGCATTTGGGAACCACTTTTTCAGACCAGTGCTGGCGGAGGTGTGGTCTCACAGGATCGCATATGCATATTGCCAAAATAAACAAACAACTCTGAGCCAGGCTTACTACCCCCACAACACAGGCAGCAGAAAACTTACGGGAAGCGAACAGAATGAATTGATGGCCGATGATGGGCAGAGATTGTCATTGCAGAACACAGCAGACAGCAAAAGAGCGGCAGCAGCAAAGCAGAGTGCAGGTAAAAAGCCAAACATGCTGCACGCAATTTATAGCGCTCTGTTCTCACAATCAGCGAGAGACAGCGCTAGTTCCATTTTGGCGCCCGTTTTCCATGGGCCAATCAGAAATCCACACATCCGTCCGCGTCACCGCATATGCGGTAAACCATTGTCCCTGCACATAAATCCAGAGGGTGAAGTCCAAGGGGTTTATCTAAGCATCCCACACTGAGGTTGTGCATTAAATTCAAGTTTACATTGCCCCCCATGTGTTGCTTTATGTAACTGCTGGGGGCGTTTTCTCAGCCAGATTTCCATGAATAAAAAAACTCACTTTTTTCAAACACAGTTTTTTTCATTTATGGAAATCTGGATAGAAAAAACACCCCCCAGTAATTACATAAAGCAACACATATGGGGAATGCAAAACTTGAATCTAATGCACACCCTTGGTGTGGGATGCTTAGATAAACCCCTTGGGCTTCTCTTTCGGGGTTTATGTGACACCCCACACCTCAGGTGTGGATTAAATTCTCGTTATGCACCCCCCATGTATTATTCTATATGCTACGACTGCTCTTCCTAGCTAGGAAAATAAATAATTCATCAGAATACCTGGTTTAGCAACAGCAGTTTGTTCTGTAAACACAGACAGTGGCATGAACGTTTTGACTGAGGCCTGTACCTCACTTGATTGCAGCATTCTCTTCATTGATGGTTTTACCGTACACTGTCATAATGTTGTAATCTACAAAAAAACAGTTCAAGATAAATATTCAGTGTGAACAACGATAACGTGAAAAAGAATAAATCACTGCAACATTTGTTTCTGTTTTTCTTGGTCATCTAGTACTGGAACAGATAAAGAATACCAGTCAAAAAGACTAAGAGTTTGGAGTTTCAGGGGAAAAAAAAGTGTCCATCAGGTTTGTCTACAGTCATCCAGGCAGTTACAGCATTCAAAATTATGTGAAAGAGTTGTAGCCATCAATAATAAGAAGTGAAATCAGTAAACATTATAGAATTTGGCATTATTTCTTCTGACTTCCTCTGAAATGCCTGATCAACTTAATAACAGTTCTCTTGTTCAAATGAATTATTACGCTAGAGGCTTGGGAAAGACTCCTATATTCCTTTGAGCTTTTGCCTCTGTATCTCCATCCTCTTATAAGATTATATTATTAACTTTCTGCATATAACTCTGTGGAGCTTAGTTATTTTTCCAACCTTCTTTCATTTTGACCTGGAGAAATGTTAGGAACCCCTGCTGCAAATGTCCCATCTTTCAGCACCTCATTATGGTGAGCTGTTTTTAGACTGTTGTTGCTCTTAGTTACGATCTGATAGATTGATAAGCCTCTGGACCACGTCAGTCCAAAACTTGCTCTCACGTCCAAACTACTTCTTTTATGCTGCATGGATTGGTATACTCTGATTCTGTTACAGCTAGTCATTAATACTTGCCCACAGTCCATTCTGGTTTGGGTGTATGATT
The DNA here is from genome assembly GCA_016271365.2 of Neoceratodus forsteri. Taxonomy (NCBI): domain Eukaryota; kingdom Metazoa; phylum Chordata; order Ceratodontiformes; family Ceratodontidae; genus Neoceratodus; species Neoceratodus forsteri. The sequence continues at coordinate 245,632,617 of CM057459.1, read as the reverse complement.
TCAAAGATATATGTGGGCAATAATTCACAGCAGAAGTAGGTCCTTCCGTGACATTTATGTCACACCATTTGATCCCGCTTTTCATGACTGCGTGCTTGGCTAACTTAGATTAGCAGGACATAAGTGTGATGGAACAAATCCAGAGCCAGATTGGCTACCGTCAAATGTGTGAGGGACCTTAGGTATCACTTTGACTGGCTCAAAAGAATAAAAAATGAACAGTAGATTATTCCCAAAGACTAATGAGAAGAACATTAAAATACAAAATGATTGGGTGAGTTTGTGGTCATCATGATTAACAGTTGTGGAAAAATGAGTACTAGTATTGAATACAGAAGATACTGTCATTTGATTTATTAAAAAAATTGATGAAACCTAGCAACAAAAAAAAAACAGCTCACCTGTGCAATGGTAGCGCTGCTGTTTAGCTTGCAGTCGTGACCAACTGTATTTCGGAATGAGTCTGAGGATGATTGTGCAATCCAGGTATCGCTCTCCTCGTCCAGGGGTGGGGGTCCACACACTCAGTGCATGACTACCATCTAGCAGTAGCAGAGGCTAGATGGTAACACTCCCTGTCTTGAGAATGTGGGTGGTGCTACAAGATGCCGGCTCACTGCATGCGGGAGTGCTCACAGACATGCCTGTGCATCATTGCACAGGCAGTACCAGGGGGAGAAAGGGAGAAATGGCTGCTGACCAGGCAGATAAAGCCTTGCACTGCCCCCCACATCCATCACCAGGCCTCTGCTACCTGATCCTGGGGCAGGCTTTGAACTTCACCTCTGCTGCAGGGTGGGCTGGATTGAGCAACAGAGTCGCCATGGAAGAGAAAGAAATCCTGCAGCCTGTAGTGTGTCACGAGTGGTCTAGAGCTACAGAATTCAGGTAGGAAGACTTAGCGGATGGGATGGTGGCAGTGGTGATGGCCCAAGGAGGTCCTGGTCAGCAAGCAAGGGGGAGATAAACAGTGTGGAGAAAAAAACATAGTAATTTAAGGTCCGACGACACACACAAAAAATCACACATACCTCAGTAATACAAAGCATTATGGGACGTATATGCAAATTACCATAACATCATTTTGACTTGTTCTACTTTAAAGAGCAGCTGACACAATTAGGACAACTTTAACAAAACATAATATTTAGATACAGGTCGGCTTATACTTCACATTAGTTCTGTGTTTCTCCTCCCCGTTATTTATTACTGAGGCCATTTGCATGAAAATGGGGTCTTTGCTCCTGAAGAGTTCATCTATTCCTATTGCTTTCTCCCTACCTGAGGTCATAATGTTCTACTTGTGACATCAGAATGAATCCCATGGCAACAGACTGTGATGTCACAACAGAGGACTATGACATGAAGTGGGGAGTAAGCTAAAGAGGCAGATGAACGCTAAAGGATGTAGATCATGTTTCCTTGCAAATTTCTCAGTAATGAGTAATGGGGATGAGAAATCTATTGAATACATATGGAATGCAAAGTAAATTGTACCTAAATATTATGTTTTTTAAAGTTTTCTTTGAGGTGTCAGCAGCTCTTAAAGCAGGAATGTATGGTGCCAAATGGCTTCTCACACTCTGCAAAGGCTGAAAACTGAAGACACAGAAATGCATTTGTCCTGCTCAGGACTCATCAATGTGCCTCATCTGTATCTCAACCCAGGGGAAGGACGAACCAGCCCTATGATAGCCTGACTTTGTTGCCAATGCTCTTTTCAGGGTAACCCTGCCTCAGTGCTTTTGTGCTGAAGTTCTACATCTTCTAGAGCCTTCATGTTGGCCCCCTTGCTTCATAAGCAGTGGAAATGCAGTTCTCAAACAGGTAGCTCACCACTGGCAAGGACCAGTGCCAACAGAAGTGAATTAGAATCCATAAAACTAGTACTTCAGCTCTGAAGTCTCCACCTTAAATCAAAAGGCACTAAATGTTGTGTCAGGTTAAACTTAAACTTTTATTATGAAAAGCATAAAGATACAAGGACAGCCAGTCCCACAGCTAAACGTTTTTGCATCCCTTTGGATGATTTTTCAAAGCTTTGAAAAAGCATCCGAAGGGATGGGAAAACATTCAGGTCCTATGTTATGTGTAAGCTTTGGGAGTGCGCAACCATGGAGGGATTTAAACAGGCCTTAAAAACCTATCTATGGCACCTAGCCTACCTTGTCTGATTTTATTGAAGTCTGATTTTTATGGTACTTCGTATTTAACTGTGTTTTGTAATATTTTGTTTTATCTTATTTTTAAGGTGCCTTGATTTTTTGAAAGGCGTGATATAAATAAACTTATTATAGTTATTATTATCTGTTGTCTAACAAAACGTACAAGAAAACTCTGCTTATACAGTTGGCTTACAAGTCATTAAGCTAGACTGACAAAATGGTACATGCATGCTACGGAAGGTATTGTAGTGTGTATTGATCTCATACCTCCTGATTTAGGAAATAGCCCCGGGAAGAAATGGAAGCAATTAGAGGGGACACAACAGCACACCAGCCCAACACTGTGGAAGTAACTCATCCTAACTGCAGGGGTTCATCAGCCAAAGGATAGCAGGACAGGATACCAACTGCGACTGAAAACAGCCAGCAATGCTAGCACAGTAACAAGACATGCAGACCTGGTGAAATTCATGAGTGATGCAGGCACTGTAGGATACAAAACTGCTATAAACGGAGCTGCCCTTTACTAGCTGGCCATGATTAGCATACCAGTCATGCACCCCGGACACTGTAGCATTGCATTCAGGAAGCAAAGAGCACTTTGTACATGCTGTGCTAAATAAGGGCACTTTCAAGCAGTCTTTAAATAGCACAGGACTGCACCAAGATGCAATAGTGCGATAAAGTGGCAATTGTACAGGCTGCCTAAATACTAACGATGCCCATGAGAAGGAAGGGGATGCAGAGGCTTATTTTGATTCTTTTTATTTAGAAATGATTTCCCCAGGACAACCCAGCTGAGATGCAGAGGATCCTGCCTCCACCCATCTCCACAGCTGGGTAGTCTGGAGCACTAAGCATTATTGGACTTGCCCAAGGTCACCCCATGATAAATAACTTGGCTCTAGCAGTGTTTGAAGCTGTGATCTTCTGGTTTCTGAGTGAAGAAGTCAAGAGACTATAAAAGATACTATAGCACTGGGTGTCCAGGAAATAGACTAAGTGACTACTGCATACTGTGCAGCTGTACTTACAAAGGCAGATTGTGGGTCCTATTTGCCCATTCTGAATTCATGGTGCTTACTGTATTGCAGACTCCTATGTGGTAGTGCCTTTTCTGCAGCCCAGATAACAAGCTAATGATGTCATGAAAATGTATTTATTTATTTATTTATGTCTTTGGTGACCGGGTAGGTGCGTTGATCCAAGGGACCATTTTCAGGCATAACCCAGGCCATAAACAATGGCACATTTAGTAAAACAGAATACAGGAGGACTAAGATGGCCGCAATGCAGGCCATTAACAATGATGTATAGGGAGTTACAGTACAGAGGGTATTAACAAAAATGAGAATACAATAAGGTACAAGGTGAAGTTGTAGCGACAAGTCCATATACAGGAACATGGAGAACAAAACAGTAAGGAGACAAAATACCAGGTAAACCATATAAAGTGCAATTTCAAAAAGGCACGCCAATAACACAATCAAGTAACTACCAGGTGAATATTCAGAATTCAGTACGATAGTCCACAATAAGCAAAGTGCAGTAGAGTTGACTACAGGGATGGGAGAGAGGGCCAGGTGGGGGTGGGAAAGAAGCTGGAGAGAAAGGGGTTCTGCAGTGGTGGAGGGATCTCACAAAAGGTGTGTGTGGCGGGGAGAGAATCATCCTAACTTACAAGATAGACAGCAGCATTTGGCTTTCAGTAGTAGCCAATCTTTAAAGTGGATTTGAAGGATAAGTGGGAGGAGGATGAGTGGAGTGATATAGGGAGCTTGTTTCATAGGGATGGGGCAGAGATGGAAAAGGCTTCACTGCCCATGGTAATGGAAATTCTGGGAACTACCAGAGGGAGGATGGATGATTCACAGAGGCACCTAGTAGCCACTTTGCCCACGGATAGGGGTTAACAAGGAGACAGGGGACCATCTCTGAGTGTAGTGTCTATTAGGCAGTCCAAGGCGCAGTCAAAGCACCCTTGAAGAGGTGGCAGAGATGGAAAAGGCTTCACTGACCGTGGTAGTGGAGATTCCGGAAACTACCAGAGGGAGGATAGATGATTCACGGAGGCACCTAGTAGCCACTTTGCCCATGGAAAGGGGTTAACAAGCAGAAGGGGACCCAAGGCATAGTCAAAGCGTCCTTGAAGTGGGAGCCAACCAAGTGATTTGTATAAGTCACAATGATGGATAGAAAAGGGTGATAGGAGGATGAAGCAGCAGATGCTGTTGTAAACTGATGTCAGCCTGGAGCGCAGGGCTGATGACACGGGGAAATATATGGGAGAGCAGTAATCAATAAGAGGTATAAGATTGCCTTGCGGAATTGCTAGGTGTGTTTCATGGGACAGGACTTGTCTTAGCCAGTAGGTGGCTCCTAATTTCTGGTTAACTCTACGCACAGAAATATCAACATGATCAGTGAATGTAACAGAGAGATCCAGGATGATGCCCAAGTATTTGAAACTAGAGATATTTTCGGGGGGGGGGGGGTGCAACAGGTGTGAGTACAAGTAGCGAGGACTCCCCTTTGGAGACCTTGGTGAGGAACGGTTTTGAGCCAAATAACACTGATTTTGTCTTTTTTTCATTTACCAGGAGCTTTTTGGAAGTAAACCAATTGTAGGCAGCACCATAATTAAATGTAAGGAGAGAGGAGATGTTTGCAAGTGACTTGTCACTATGGTATAGAACAAGGTAATCTGCATAGAGAAGTGCTTCACGGGAGAGATTCTCTGCCGGGAGTACATTGATAAATATGGAAAACAGTAAAGGGACAAGGATGGAGCCTTGGAGGACCCTGATAGAGACCGGCAGGGCGGGGGAGGATACAGCCCCAATGGTAACTGACTCGGACCTGTCCTTGAGATTGCTTCAAAACCATGAGGAAGTCTTCGAGGAGCAGACAAGGTGGTGGAGAGTAGAGTGTAGGAGTGGGTGGTCAACTAGGACAAATGCCTTAGTGAGATCCATGAATATAACCAAATTACAAATTAATGTGCCATTTACACAGCTGCACCATGCAATTCATGAACACAACTACTGTGTCTTTCAGCAGTGCTCCTGTTAGTTCTTGTATCTTGTGGTACTGCAGGAATGGAAGTGGTCAGTCTCTTTGTTTACCCAAGGCTACTCTCACCTTCATGAATCTAGCCCACAATCTGATACTCTAATGAAAGTAAAACTAAACAATGATGTTGTGTACCCTGCAAAATCTAGCAAAAACAAGAAGTAGTTTAAATATTTCTAAGGCAGTAGGGACTTCACTGGAACAAGTCCCTTCTAGAAAATACATCAGGTATACTTGGACAGCAAACTGAATTTTGAAACTCACAGAACAAACATCACTAAGAAAGTAATTCAAAACATTGTCTTTCTGTACTGAAACGATGACTATGTGTTTTGTCTTACCATATATTAATCACCAGACATCTTACTTAGTACAGGCATAGTGGCTGATATCTAAGGATTTTTTTTCAGGTTCTCCACCTCCTCCATAATTTTTCTCAGGTCACTCAGAGAGGGGAGAGGAGGACCCTGATGGCCGGGCCTGGGTTTAATTTGTTTACTCTCTGCCAAAATCAAGGTCAGTATCAGTAATTCAATTGGTCCAGGACTGGAGGCAACTTGGCACTGGCAGTGGGCACTGTTTTCGGTTGGTGGTTTACCGGGGAGGGATCTCTCCTTTGGGCTATAGTTGAACTTTGGGCACTGACTGCTTACTGCTTTGGATGCTGGAGATGGACCCTCAGTGCCTCTACAAGGTCAGTGTCACCAGTGCCACCTGTACAGAACACCTCACCCAGCCAAACTAAGGGAAGGGGACCCACAGATTTCAGCTGTCAAGGTAAGGAATCCTTGGAGGAAGGGGGGGGGCATTCTTTCTGAGCTACAGGGTCCCATTTACTGTGCACCAGGTTAGAGGAGGTTTTAAGAAACAGTCGAATGTGGAATCAGAAAATGCAGTTCTGACTGCTATTTTGATGCCTTAAAGCAGAAGCAGTACTAGTTAATCAGCAAAAAATGTTAGGCTACCTTTATTTTTAGCAGTACTGTATCCCGGATAATCTGAGATTCTTCATTTAGTTATTTTAAATTTAGTCAGCTATTTTTAAGACCATGTTTAATTTCAACTTTTGTAATTTGCATGGCTCCACAATAAAGATGGCAGCCCCCAGTAACTTTCAGAGATCTTCTCCCGAGAGAGCACACAATAACTGCACTCGCTGTCTTTATAATGCAAGTATGTCAGGGTGTTGCCTCTACATGTTTCTGATGGCCAGCAGCACAGCACCACCCTGGTCTGTTTGCTGCCATGTTGGCGGATCCAGCAAAGGACCAGTAATTTTTACGAACTTCAAAATCCTCTATCTTGTCTCAAGAATGAAATAAAGCAAAAAGAAAATCAGATATATTGATGTTTTGGTTAGTTCTAACTGCCAATGCACTTATTACAATTTTTGTTAATTAGTAGCAGCAGTATTTGCTTGTCAGAAAAAAAAATCATCATATAGTTTTTAGCAAACAAATATTTCTGACACCGTAAGATTCCTGCTCAGTGTATTTGTAGTTTTCTCAGATACTGTTAAAACAGCTTTTACAGCTAGTTTTGTATGAATGACATACATCATACATTGTCTAGTGCACTTACCCGGTCAACAAAAAACAAAAATAAAAAAAACAAGCATTTGTCAATGCCGAATGTTTGCTTGCTGGTATTGGCATCGGTAGTGTGGGAGTTACTGAGCTGCATAATAAGAATGGCAGTGAAGTATTGAACTATAATTAACGGCTTCCTCTTTTTCCCTTAGGGAAACCGTGGCATAATTTGTTGTTATAAAGGAGCTTTTATAACGGCAAACACGTGTACGATTTCCCCCACTTTGCGCAAGTGTCTGGTCGAACTTCTCCATTCTCGGTCACTGTCTCCTGAACGGCAAACCCAGCATGGATACAAACTGCCACGGACACTCAGCAGTAAGTAACATTTTAAAAAAACTTAAATGTACCACATTTGCTACTGGATTGCCCACCCTCACAATATTTAAAAAAAAAAATTTTGAAATTAAAGTGAAAGCTGACCACGCACTATGCCATAGTCAGACTGCAGCGCACAGTAGCCTCTTTTATTTTATATAATTGTTGAGGTGAAAAAGAGAAACCCAACAATTATATAAAATAAAATATGGGTCTGGGTATGTGTAAACTCGAATTTACACACACCCTCAGGGTTTGATGCTATGCATAAACCCCTTGAGCTTCCCTCTCAGGGTTTATGTAGCATCAAACCCCTGGGGTGTGTGTAAATTCTCATTACACACCCAGACCCATACGTTATCCTCTATGAAGCCAACCCCACCACTGCCCTGCAGAGACTGACAGACATTGAGGTGTGCCTTTGGGTCATCAGGCATAACGGCCATGGCATTTCACCACACCCTACCCTGCAGACACCTACAAGTGTCACGGTGTGACTTGGGGTCTTTGGCCCTTATGCACACCCCATTCCATCAGAAAATATGGTGAGATAGGTGCAGTATAGGAGAATGGGGTGAACTTTGGGGCCGAAGAGTCCAAGGCATGCCTCGATGCTTCTCACTGGCTGCAGGGTGTGGAATGGTATGAGCACTACAGGCGAGAATCCCAAGTCACACCGATGATGCCTGTCATTCTCTACAGGGTAGGGCATTATGGTCAGAAACCCTAACACCTCAGGCATTTGTTGGTATTTTCACTCCAAATTTTCAACATTTTTTTTTGTGACCCCCACCTCATGAACAGTGGCAATATCAGTTTGTTAGCCGAAAGCTGCTTTTGCACAGTGACTACGGCATTTAACACCACAAGTGCAAAAACACATTCCGAACTGGATGTGAAAAATGACAGCTGTACTGTTCATGGGGAAGTGTAAAAAATGGCAATGTTGAAAATCTGCAGTGAAAATATTAAAAAAACTGGTGAAGTCACGAGCGTGCGTAGAAACTGTGCAACGCACACCCGTAATGTAATTAGCTTGGGGATTTTTTACAGCAGATTGTCAACACAGGCATTTTGGGACCTCTGATCATGAACAGTGTCACTGTGATGTTCTTTATCTGACCGAACAATGATTTCCCACAGCGACCATGCATTTCTGCGCTGAAAGAGCGAAAACATTTTTCGGCCATGTTGTGAAAAATGACAGCTAAACTGCTCATAAGGATGTGTGGAAAAATGCCACTGTTGAAAATCTGGACTGAAAATATTACAAATTCATGAACTTACGAGGGTGCGTGGAAACTGCGCAATGCTCACTCGTAACACAGTCACTTTATGGACTTTTGTCACCAAATTTTCAACATAGCCATTTTAAGACCTCTGCTCATGAACAGTGTCACTGTGATTTTCTTAATCTGTCCCAAACATTGCTTTTGCACACTGACTGCACCGTTGTGCACTACATGTGCGGAAACACATTTTGGGTGAGATGTGAAAAATGGCAGCTGTACTGCTCATAAGGAAGTGTAATAAAATGGCAATGTTAAAAATCTGACATGCAAATATTAAAAATTCACAAACTTGCAAGCATGCGTAGGAACTGCGCAACATGCGCTCCTAAAACAGTCATTTTTAGGAATATTTTCACCAAATTTTCAACATAGCCATTTTAAGACCTCTGCTCATGAACAGTGTCACTGTGATTTTCTTAATCTGTCCCAAACATTGACTGTGCACACCGAATGCGCCATTGTGCGCTACATGCAGGGAAACACATTTTGGGTGACATGTGAAAAATGACAGCTGTACTGCTCATAAGGAGGTGTGGTAAAATGTCAATGTTGAAAATCTGGAGTGCAAATATTAAAGTTCGTGAACTTATTGAGTGGCAGTATAGAACCGCGAATGCACGCCAGAAACAGTCATTTTTAGGAATTTTTTCACCAAATTTTCAACTTAGCCATTTTAAGACCTGTTCTCATGAACAGTGTCACTGTGATTTTCTTAATGTGTCCCATACATTGATTTCGTACACTGACTGCGCTATTGTGCGCTACATGCGCGGAAACACATTTTGGGCGAGATGTGAAACATAACAGCTGTACTGCTCATAAGAAGGTGTGATAAAATGGCAATGTTGAAAATCTGGAGTGCAAATATTAAAAATTTGTGAACTTACGAGCGTGCGTAGGAACTGTGCAATGCACGCTCGTAAAACAGTCATTTTTAGGAATGTGTTCACCAAATTTGCAACATAGGCTTTTTGAGAGCCCACCTTATGAACACTGGCACTGTTGTTTCATTAATTGTTCCTGAAGTGATTTCCACGCAGTGACTGCGAAATCACTCTTTGGCCCCATTAACGCCATGACAGTTCCAGAATTCTAGAGGAGGGGTCCCAAAATCCTTGTTGAAAATTTGGTGCCAAAATTCCAAAAAATGCCTGAGATATGCATTGAAGTTGAAAACCCTGTTTATTGCATTATACAGCTTACCGCATTTCCTCAGTTCATGGTCGGCTTTGAAGAGAGCAGACGTATCTCAGTCCACCGAAAATCGCTTGCCGAGCTCACATGAGGGGTGTGGGAGGTAGAATGCACGAGGGTGGGTGTGGGTGGGCAGGGAAACCGCTGAGGGAACTTTTTGTTTACAGGTTTTGTTTTTTAGGAAGACAACACAGGATGTTTGCCACGCTGGGGTGGGCTCCCAGCATGGCAGCTGGAAGGCTGTTGGCGGGGGCCTGAAGCCACCGGGGGATTAGGCACCGCCTTGCCATAACAATTTTGCCACGCTGAGGTAGGCTCTCAGCGTGGCACCTGGAAAGCTTTTTTGGGGGTGTGTGGAGCCGATGGGGGATTGGGCACCCCTGTCGGCCATACAGTGTGTGTGTAGGGGGGAAGCACATGAACACGCAATATGTGTGCATGTGTGTGGAGGGGGGGAATGCTGCTCACTGAAGCGTAGCACTCCCTTTCAACTGTACAGCACTGAATTTTCAACTGCTGTCATAGACAGCTGCAGCGTTCATTGGAGAACTGCGTCCGTGCCTGCAAACACACTGCCTGAATTGGAAGACGGGTGCCACACCTCCAAAAACTCGGATGATGACACTATGTTTCTTGCACATGCATGCAAGCAAACATAAAAATCATTAAACTTTGATGCCATAGCCGGCCTGGTGGTGCTGTGGGTTGAGGCGCTGGATGCCACACCTTGCGCCACACCAGTGAACCGGGTTTGGGAATGGACTCAGGCCACCGGGGGCTGGCAGGGGAGAGGGAGGATTGAGCATCTGACGACTGCTCTCCTCTCTCTGGGGTGGGTGGTGAGGTTTGCATTGCCCTGTAGTGGTGACTGGTGGAGGCCCACCGCACTACAGTGGCATGCCAAAAGCAGGGGGAGAGCATGGTGGGTGTCAGCACTACGTGCTCAGACGCCATTGCATGTCTGGCTCTCCATAAGGGGAGAAAATGTGGAAAATGCAGAAGCGATCACAAGAGTGAGCGCGCCTTGCCCCTGGAGAGACCTGAGAGGGTGCATACCCAGTGGGTGCAAGAGCGACGAAAGGCCGGCCCATTGGGGGAGCGGGTTCGTGTGGCCCACATGCATGACTGGGTCCGGGGGTGAAGGGCCAGCAGCCGGAGGTCATGGGGGCCACTCTGCCAAGGAGGAAAAATAAGAGTACAATAAAAAATGTTGGATGCCACCAGCAATATTTAAAAATCTCTCTTGCTGAGGTTACCTGTTGAATGTGCATGTTAGATTCATAATGTGGATGTATTAGGATGATGCAACCCTATGTTTCTGATGGTAAAGAGCACAGTACTCTATCAAGATTTTTTTTGCGGGTGGGGGGCTCCTTCCATGCTCCTGACCCACCTCTCCTTCCAGCCAGCCATGGTCTCTCTCTACCTGCACCCTCACTCCGATCCCCTCCCACCTACCTCATATCTGCAGCCATCCTGGAGGTAGCCAGGTGTATCCCTGCACCAGATGGGTTCCCCTCCTCCGAGGGGAAATGTGCCAGGGCGGGGGACCAGTGCACTATTCTCTTCAGTCCCCAGGAGCTGCTGAGGTGGCTTCAGAGGCATTGGAGTACTCACGCAGGGTAGGAGCCAGCAGCCATCATCCGGCGGGCCTGGGAGTGGTGTTTTTTTCCATTTACTCCCCAAGGGCATGATGTACCAAATGTCAAGACATCAGCCGATGTCCACCACACCCCGCTTGCAATGGAGCTCACTGAGCTGTTGAGTTTAATAGGAACAGAAAGTTAATATTGATTGTACAGATTTTGAAGTATACTTACCCTGTGTTGTGTTACAGAAATTAGATTGCTGCTCATTTTGTAGAAGATTCGACAGCTTCAATGACAGTTATGGACAGCATGTGAGGCAATACTAGAGCTGCACAGGCAGTTTAGTTAGGATTCTGAACAGGCACCCTGTACACCCCTTCCACAGATGCTCATTTGTCAGGGGGATAGGAGGGTAGTGGGATGTGGGAGTGGGAGTAAGATGGAAATAGAAATGGGGATAGACGGTAAAGACAGAGTCCAACAATAGTAACAGCTAACCGTTTTGCAACCCTAGATGAGATACAGTCAATGGACTCGGAGTAGAGGGGGCAAAATTCAGGAACTGATATTGATTTATCAGTAAGGGAAATTCAGTTGCAAAGGCAGAGTGTTAGAAATGTACCAAATAGGAACATGGGAAATGATGAAAGGGCTAAAAAAGTCATCATAGTAATGGAGTCAGAAGGAGAATGTGGTGAGCAGGGTAGGTCATCAATAAGACAATAATAGAGGAGGTTCAAATGTGCAATACTTGAAGCAATAGAGGTATGTACAAAAAAGTCACAAAAAAGAAACAAATACAAACAAAGATACAGTTGTCAAATAGGGCGAGGGAAGCAGTGAGGATGAAGAGAATGGCCTCCCTTAAATAACAAGTTCTTGCCAGCACCAGTACGACTGCAGCTGAGGTCACCAGTGGAACATGGCACTGTTTGCTGTGTCCATGATGGTTGCCAGAGTTCTCTGCACGTGCGCGAAGACTTGCGCATGCACACCGAACTCCGTTGGCAAGGTGGCACAGTCTGCCATATCCAAGATGGCAGCTGGAGTTCCCTGCACATGCATGATGACTCGTGCATGTGCACTGAGCTCCAGTGGCCATCTTGAACATGACGAACTGTGCTGCCATGCCGTCAGAGTTCAGTGTGCATGCGCTAGTCATCACACATGTGCAGAAGAACTCCAGTGGACAACTTGGATATGGTGGACACGGTGCACAGTGTCATATTCCACTTGTGACCAGCGGACAAAATAGCGTGGTGAACATGCAGTGATTGCTGTTCATCTGCACTATTTACAAGTCCAGTCAGTATGCAGTAGGCTCTCTTTTACTCATCTGTGCTCACAAGACATCTGCAGAGCTACACCCATTGCAGCTGTAAACAAAGTCTGGTCAAAGCTGAAATGGCTGTGGAGAGCTTTGGGGTGCTTTTGCCCATTATTTCTAATGAATTTGCACAATACATATCTGCTGAGAGGCAGTTTCAATGTGGTCTTCCTTTTACACATTTTTACAATGTATCTTTCTAGAATATGCCTGCTGATTGCTATATATTTAGGCTGGATAGTTCACAGAAGAAATGGCATCTCATTTTCAGTGGGGCTCTGCATCTACACTATATTATGCTGCATTGTGTAAAATCAGAACACACTGAAAACAATATTTTGCATCTGGACTAGGCTATGCTGAATAAATACATTATAAAAATGATAAAATCATGACCCCACTGAAAACAAGATATTGCATCTAATCTGGGACATCCTGAGTAAATACAGTGCAACAATGTGTAAATGGGGACCCCTATGACAATGAGATGTAGCATCTCCTCTGCACTATCCAGCATACAAAATATAGGATTAGAAATATTTAAAGGAAATCTACTGTAAACTGAACTTCAGTGTGTTCACTGACATAAATAAACAGTCTCTTTATTGTTTTATAACATATTAGATTGCAGTATTTATTTCAATGTTGTGGCCATGGGGATGGTGTGTACAGTGTGTGTGTGTGTGTGTGTTTGCTGTAGCTCAATATATTTTTTCCCCCAAAAAGCATAGTAAAAAATGTCTGCTGATTCCTAAATATTTAGCCTGGATAGTTCACAGAAGACTTGGCATATGTCTGAGACAGTGCTTATCAGATAGTGTCTTAAAAGGTTAAACAAAACTGTAAATCTTTTTAGATTTTCTGGGAAAGGGTGATATTTATGAGGTATGAATCTTTCTTGGAAGACAATATCTGCCCAACTGAAGCTTGTAGCAAGAAAATGTTTAAATGCTAAGTATTTAAATGTGCAAGTTGTTGCATTTCGAAAGGGGGTAAACAAATCTCCAGTTTAATAGGCAACTAATATTTAACAAGCTGTTTCAGTTTCCTAATGGCCATCTGATAAGCAGCTTGGAGTTATGTCTCCAACATTCTAGCTGATTTCATCAATAAAAGTTGGGGTTTAAACTTGTGAAGAGGGAGGGATCAAAAAAGGGGCAACGCCAGCAGGTATAATAAAAGAGGGACAGGGTCTCCACTCCTCTAGGGGGCTAGGGAGATATTAAAATAGATCACCAGGTAGGGTGCAGGAGCTGATAAACGGAAGCTTGAGGGGGGGAAGAAGAGGAGGGAGAAGGGGTTGAGGGTGGTCCTGATAAATGCCAGGAGCTTAGAAAACAAGATGCCTGAGCTCCAAGCAATGCTAGTTGAGGGGGTGGTGGATGGGGCAAGCAGTCACTGAGACCTGGGCCACCCAACGGCATGAGTGGGACCTAAATCTGGAGGGCTACACTATGTTCAGAATGGACAGGGGGGGGAGGGAAGGGGCGGTGGAGTAGTACTGTTAGTCAGAAATGGCATAATTATTGGAGAGGTAGAAGAGGCTGGGTGGGAACATGGAGGCTATTTGGGTCACCCTGCTGATGCAGGAGGGTAAGAGAGTCAAGGTCAGAGTGGTATACAGACCACCTGCACTGGCAGAGGCTCTGGAAGAAAATTTGGTGGCAAATCTTGAGGGACACTGTAGTCTGGAAAAGGGAAGGGTATTGGTAATGAGGGACCTCAACATGCCAGGAACAGACTGGAAGACTATGTCGTCACCAGTGGCCAGAGAGCAGAGGCTGCTGGATGTTTTCCAGAATGCGTTCCTCACCCAGCAGGTGGGTGAGCCAACTAGGGAGGCCCGGACACTGGATGTGGTCCTGGCGGACAGTGATCAGATTAGGGGCCTAGAGGTGAGGGATCCATTGGTGGGGAATGATCACACCACAGTCTGGTTCTTCCTGGACTTGGGGAGGGGGGGGAAGCCAAACAAGGACAGTAGTAACCGACTTTAGGGGTGTTGACTTCAGGGAGATGGGAAGGATCCTGAAGGATCATTTGGACAGGATAAGGCCGGATATGGATGCTGATAGCAGGTGGGAGATCATAAGGAGGGGAATACAGGAGGTTACCAGATCCTGCACAAGGGAAAGGTGCAAGTTTGGTAAGGCCAGAAAACCCTGCTCGTGGACCCGGGAGGTTCAGGAAGTGGTGAGGGACAAGAAGGCGGCCTATAGGTGCTTCAAGCACTCGAGGAGTAAAAGGGATCGGGGAGTATGAGTGGACAGCCAAAAGAGTTACCAGGGTGGTGGAAGCAGCTAAGGTGAAAAAGGAGCAGTCCTTGGCCAGGGGGATCTGGAGGGGGAACAACGAGTTCTTTAGATACATAGGGGAAAAAAGGAAAGTAAGGAGGCAGATCAGCAGGATAAGGATAGGGGAGGGTTGGGCACAGGAGGTGGGAGAACAGGCAGAGGTCCTAAATGAGTACTTTGCATCAGTTTTTACCAGGGGGGATGGAGGGGTTATGTCTTGCTGGGGGAACGAGGGCAAACCAGAGGAAGGGATGGGACTGGTAGAGATCAGGGGCCCTGACAGGACTGGGGAAAGGGAGTGGCCACCACCGTCAGGTGGGGAGCCTGCAGTATAGAGTGCAATGGGAGGAGGTGGAGGCTGAAATCCCAGTAGAGAGAGTGAGGGAAGCTCTCAGGTCCCTTCAGATGGAGAAAGCACCTGGGCCAGATGAGATACGTCCCAGGGTGCTGAGGGAACTGGTGGATGTCCTGGCAGTCCCCCTGGTGGAGCTCTTCAACATCTCCCTGAGGACTGGATGGGTGCCCCAAGACTGGAGGGTGGCCCATGTCGTGCTGATCCACGGGGGGGGGTTAAGGGAGGAGGTGGGAAATTACTGGCCCGTTAGCCTGACGTCAGTGGTCGGCAAGGTAATGGAGGGTATCATCAAGGATAGGCTTAGGGGGTTACTGGAGCAAAATGGGTATTTGGACAATAGGCAGCATGACTTTGTCCTGGGAAGATCATGTCAGATGAACCTTGTGGAGTTCTATGACTGGCTGTCAAGGGCCCTGGACTGGGGTAGGCCGGTGGATGTCCTCTTTCTGGACTTCAGCAAGGCATTTGATTCAGTACCCCACAATGGCCTGCTGGCTAAACTGAAGGAAATGGCTGTAGGGAGACAGATTTTAAGGATGGTGGTTGGGGGGGCTAGCCTCGTCCCCAAGGTGGGTTACTAATGGGGTGCCCCAGGGGTCAGTGCTGGGGCCACTCCTGTTCAATGCCTATGTCTTAGACATAAGGAAGGAGATCAGGAGTGAAATGAGTCTCTTTGCAGATGCCTCAAAGCTGGGTGCAGTGGTGGATGAGGAAGAGGGGAGGGTGGCCTTGCAGGAGGATCTGTTCTTGTTTTTAGTGAATCTGAAAATCTGAGGTCAGAGCCACCAAAACAAACTTCCTTAGGAATAAATCACTTGACACTAGGGATAACTCTAATCTCGCATGGAGGACCCTTAATAACCTGCTTGGCAAAGGCCACACAAACTAACAAATCTCCCTCACTAATGGTGGAAGTAACATAAGTGAACCAAGTGAGATTGCTAATCTCTTCAACTCTTACTTTGGTGACCTCGACACCTACAAACCCAGTGATCTGCAGCTCATTGACACAAGCCTGCCATCACTCCCTGTCTCCCTCCCCCATCCTGACCCCCCCCCAATTGAACTTCAAATATCTCTCACCAGCTAAGATAATCAGCTACCTAAAAAAGAATGACCCCAAGTCCTGCCAAGGACTCAGGGTCAGATTAAAGGACATGGGGGCCCTACCCCAAGCCATACTTTGTGGGCCCCCCTTCATATCAAGAAATGCTCAAACTCCAGGGCTGAGAGAACCCTATTGCCTGTGAGGCCCTACACCATGGCTTAATTGGCATAATGGTTAATCTGGCCCTGCAAGAACTCGACAGCATTGACTTCCACATCCTGAAGCTTGTCTGGGTACCAATTGCCCTCCCTCCAGCTAACATTTTCAGTGATTCACTTTGCACGGGTTATTTCCCCAATAAATGGAAAAGTGCCACCATAAAACCACTTCATAAATCTGGCTCTAAAAATGACATTGGTAACTACAGGCCCATCTCCCTCCTCACGCCCCTATCCAAAATTATTAAAAAAATCATCCTGGATCAAACCATGTATTTCCTAGAAACATACAGCCCTCTCACAGACTGTCAGTATGGATTCCGTGCTGACCACAATACTGAGACCACCCTTGTGAGGCTTACTAACTACATTGAAAAGGCCAGTGACGAAGGTTTCTTCGCTGGCTCAGTGTTTGTAGACCTAACTAAAGCTTACAATCTTGTTGATCATAAAGTTCTCCTCCACACCCTAGCCAACTTAAATTTCTCTGAGGAAGTGAAAAATTGGTTTGAAAATTAGCTTAGTAATCAGACACACAGAACTACAATAGCAGGCCAATACTCTGAATTTAAGCTCATCAAATATGGAGTTCCTCAAGGCTCCATCCTCCGACCCCCCCGCTCTCTTTGGTTGTCAACCCCCCTCCTCGAGATCTGTAGATCTACTGAGCTTATCCTCTATGCTGATGATGCAGCCCTTTTCTGTAAAGAAAAGACCCCCCTCATCCTTCAGAGTAATCTACAACATGATTTCAATAAACTGCACTCCTGGTTCTCCTCCTGAGGTTTAGTTCTTAACTTCCAGAAAACCAAGGTCATGGTATTCTCAGGCCCTAGGAAGACCCTTAGTTTCAACTTTACTCTTACAGATAATGACAGCAGCCCAATCAAGAGAGTCACCGCCTTCAAATACCTGGGGATCCACCTAGGCCTGTGATGAATCAGAGGAAGCTGTGGTGAGTGGTTTTTAATCTACCAAGATTTTTCTGGAAGACAGAGGTCTCCCAGGTCAGTGAAACACACCAGGACCACCACGCCACTTAAACTATGAACTACACACTCAGCAACTAATTAAAAAAATTCACCAAAGACTTGGCATCCTACATCGATTAAAATATTTCCTTATACCCAAAACCAGAGCCCTACTTGTCAACAGCTTCCTGCTCCTTGTAATGGACTATTTATCCCTCATATACTCTACCTCCATCTCCCAGAAAAATCTCGGTTGATTAAAGACCACTTACCACAGCATCCTCTGATTCATCACAGGCATTCCCCTTAGGGCGCACCACTGCAACCTATACAAGGCTGCTAACTCCCTCACCCTTGAGGATAGATTTGAAAGCAAAATTCTCACTTTCTTCTTTAAATACAACAGGGCCTCCTGCCAAGCAGCATCTCCTCCTGCTTCCATAAGTCTGTACACACCAGGCTCATCAGGTCCTCCAGTTCCCATGGTTTCATGATTCCTCATTGTCATACCACCCAGGGACAACATTCCCTCTCCTAAAAGGGTGCCAAACTATTCAACAACCTCCCCCATCCCTTGGTCTAGTGCAATACACCAACATCATTTAAAAACAACCCAAAGTCTTACCTTCTCTGCAAACTTGAATGCAGATGCCCGTGATCCACATTCTTAGCACTAACTCCACTACCCACTTTCCTCCCCTAACACCAAACAGCCCCACTACAGTTTTTTTTAGTTTTTTTTATTTAACAAATCAGAAAAACCTTTGAGCCAAGGGCTCCTTTATAGAGGTTCCACGTCCAGTCACAAGAATAGCAAATTACAACGGTTTCAGTAAGTAGTACAACATGAGGAAAGTAATTACATAAACAAAAGAAAAATATGGCAAGATAAATATTGTGTAAAGTGTAGCCAGTGGCCTTGTCTGAAGAGGGGTGAAAGGGCTTACAAGGAGAGAAGTACAGGGGGTGAATTGGGGGGTTGAAGGAGCAAAATAAGAGCAAGGAGGGAGATGCCACAATGAAGCTTAAGCAGGAAAGACCCACAGGATGGGGGGTTAGAGGGAGAGAACAAGGTGAGAAAACAGAGGAGAGAGAAGGGAAGTGGGAGTGGAGGGGTGATGGAAGGGGGGGTGAGGTAGAATGAAAAGAGAGCAGGAATGAGAAAGGGATAAGGGAGGAAGTGCTGTGAGTGGAATAGCACAGCAGCAGCATAGGGCTATACAGGGGCAAATGGTAAAAGAGGGAGGTCTCAGTACATTTAGCTGTCAGCAGAGATTAGGTATAGCAGTCACAAGAAGCTCTGGAAACTAGGAATTGATGCAGCTTCTGTTTAAATGGTCCCAAGGCTGCAGTCGTCACAATCTCAGGAGGAAGGGAATTAAATAAATTAGCAGCTCTAACTGCAATGGATCGCTGTCGGAGAGAGGTTCAACAGTGAGGGACAGTACAGGTTTGGCTCACAGAACTTCGTGTGCTCCGCGTGCCCCAGAAGGGACTGAAAAGCTGAAGGGAACCTGGTGGTAGGAGACCAAGATCTGCCTTCTTAGCCAGAAGGCAGGCTTGATATTCAATGTGAGCCTGGAGTTGAAGCCAGTTTGCTTGTCCGTAAAGGTCACAAGTGTGAGTATGATATGCTGCACCAGTTAGTAGATAGCATGCCTTATTCAGAGCTGTGGTGAGCCGACATAAGGTTATGTCTGTGGTGGAACTATAAATGACCAAACCATAGTCAATAATAGACACATTTGAACTTTGGATAGCCAATCTGAGGGCTTCGGTAGTAAGGTAGTGTTTATGCCTGTGTAGAAGGTCTAGGCGAATGTTAACTACCTTGGCAACGTTCTCAACATGGTTGGAATAGGATAGCGTACTATCCAGAGTAACTCCTAGGTATTTAAAAGATTGAGTCTGATCAAGGATAACACCCGCACTGTTTTTAATCACCAATTGTTTGGCTTTGTGCTTGCTGTGGGCACTATGGAAGAGCATGACCTTAGTTTTTTGCAGTTAAGCACCAACTTATGAGAGATGAACCAGGACTCAGCTTCAGTAAAACTTTTCTGAAGTTGGGCCTGAAGGAGGGTAGGGTCAGCAGTCTTTGAGAAAATGATCGCATCATCCACGTAGAGGAGTACTGGTTTGGAACAGGATGACAGAAAATTATTGAGGAAAGTGCTAAGTAGAAGGGGTCCCAGTATCGATCCTTGAGGAACCCCAGAGCAGACAGGCAGTTTAGCAGAAAGGGCAGACCCTATTCTCACCTGCTGTGTGCGGTTTGCTAGATAGCTGGTGAACCACTTTAGGGCTTCTGAAGATATACCAAGCTAAGCAAGTTGATGTATCAGCAAATGGTGATTGACCGTGTCAAATGCTTTAGACAAGTTAATAAAGGTTGCACCAACAAGCTGACCCTGATCAAGAGTATGGTGAATGAAACCTATGAATTCCAGTAGGGCTGTAGATGTGCTGTGACCTTTCCGAAAACCATGTTGTTGGACACATTGTAGGTTGTATTTTTCCAGATACTCCACAAACTGGTCAGCAACAATTCTTTCAAGTGCTTTGCACAGCAGGGGAAGAATAGATATTGGCCTATAATTCCCAGGTAGTAATCTGTCCCCACTCTTAAAAACTGGTGTAACCAGAGCAGATTTCCAGATCTGGGGGTATTGTGAAAGTATGAGGGAGCTTCTGAGAAACTTGGTGAGGGGGGATAGGACTTCATCTAGAGTTAGGGTAAGAAGATTTAGGTTGAGGGAACCACTGCTTGTCCTTGTTCCTCCTAGAACTTTATGTAGGTAGATCTTGGTCTCGCTTTCCGAGATAGCTTTGAAGTAGAAATATGGGTGGGTAGAGGCCTCTTCTGATTTGGTGGATGTAGAAGGTGTGCTGGGTAGTTCAAAGAAAGTTGGGGGCAGAGTTTGGTTAAGGTCTCTGAAGGATGAATTAAATGTGTTGGCAATAGGGTCTTTATTGGCTAATATTAGTTGTGTGGAGCCGCACTGTTCAAATATTTTAAACATGCGTTCGTTGTTCAATTACAAAAACTTTCCCTCATCTCAGGTCTATTTTGTACCACACTATACTGCCAGTTACTATTCCTGCACTTGTCACTTATATAATATAATTATGTTTTCTTTGAAAATGTTCTTTCACACTTGTATGTAATTTTACTCCTGACGTTGTTTTGTTATACCAATCTGTGTTACTGAACACTTGTGAAAATGAGCAATTTTGCTCACATGCCTTTCCAGTATAAACAATAAAAATGAAATTAAATGAAATGAATGGGTTTTCCCATATCACCTTTGGCACACAGACAATAATGTATAATGGGGTGTTGTAAATTATGAGATTGTTTACACCCCCGAGGTATGTGATACCACATTAGCCAGAAGTGCAAAACAGGGGTGGTATGTGATGGTCTCACACTTCTAGGGTGTATAAAAATGAATAATGACAACAATGAATCATGGCAGCACCCATAGCTTATTATCTTCCAATGCTTTTACAGCCAAAGGCTGCAAAAGTGAGGAAGAATTGGTACTGCTGGGAAGAAGCATGAAATGTTAGCCACATGGTTTAAGCTAGAAGATGAATGATTATGGCTATTACACTTATATAGACATCAATTAAATTATGAGGACTAATATCAAAATTCTGAAAAGTGAAAACAATATTTTCTTAATTTTATTTTTTAAAACCGTCATGAAGTTGTCCATGTCCATATTAAAAATATATCAATACACTTTATCATTATGGAAAAAAGTATGACGATAACATTTATTTTATAAAAAAAGTTTTGTTGTTATGTAAATATGTTTACTGATATAGGTAAAGTGCCTGTTTTTTATACTGATTAACATAATTACTACTGTTACATTATAACAATATAATAATGATACCAATTCTTAAAGGTGATAGGAAACAGTTTTTACACTTCTAGATGCCTTCCAGATGTTCTTTTATTGTCTGCCCAGCACTGTGATATGTTTTGACCTTTTTTGTTAAACTAGTAATCTAATTGTGTTGCCTTTTTAACTACCCTGAATCCCTCTCTCTTCAGCAGTTGCTGCTGTCTCTTTTCACACTGCCTGAACATTCTATGACATCAGTAACATCATTTTAGGCTATTCAAATGAATATTCCACCAAAATACTGTCCGCACTTAGCTTGGACGCTAGGCATATTAAATTCAAAACAATGGATCACATATTGCAAGCTGTGCAAAGGGCTGTATTTCTGATATAAATCCTGCAAGCTCTCATATAATATTTATCACAGCATAAACTCAAAATAATGTGGTTAAGCCACTACATCAAATTCCAGCCTCAGTGCTTTGATAAAAATATAGAACATATGGAGCTTCACTCCACTACGTTACGTCATGTATATATCCAAAATCCAAGCCTAAATATCAGTAAAGTGCAAAGTGCAGTGATTTAAGACATATAGCAAGGATACAAACACCCAAACTCAAAATTACATCAGCCGCAGTGCTTCATTCATCCTGAACTTCATCAGGGAGTGTAAACACAACCCACATCTCATACATTTAAATAGTGCTTCATAACCATAGTAACCCACCCCATGAGAAAATCGTTAAAATACAATTGCATAAATATAGCATAGTTACCAAACTGAACTATGAAACAATGAAGCCCATAAACTTAATACACCCCGCCCCAGAAACTGAACTCTGCTATACATATACATCCATACAGTTACAAGTTATGCTCAGTATTAGTAGTTCATCTAATGGTGCTGAAGGAGACACCCTTCAATTTAATCTCCCAACAAATTTTCTGTTCCATTCTGCCAGTGTCAAACATCCACGGGGTCTCTTGCTTTCCATCCACAATCAGCTCCCAAGTAGGTAAATCACCACCTCAGGAAAACATCAGAAAAAAATGAGTAATTAAATATATGTTAAAAACAATAGAATAACACTGCAGGTACAAAGCTACAACAGTAACATTTCTCATACAAAAGAAAGGGAAACAAACACAATGATGGACATATTTAATGTAGAAAACATTTAAGATCTAATTGATCATTATGACCTCTCGGTTTTAAACATCAGATGACTAGCAAGGAATGGAAGTTATTGATGTCATAGAACATCTTAGAAATATGAAAATAAAGAGCAGTAGCTGGTGAGGAGATTGGAACTCTATGTAGATCTGAGGGCACGTCAAAGTTAGTTATTTAATTATCAAAAAATCATCAAAGCATGTCGAAATACATAACTGGCATAGAAAGGAAGTTGGAAGGGCAGTTAACTATGTAAAAATAATTTCTTATCT
Organism: Neoceratodus forsteri; assembly: GCA_016271365.2. NCBI lineage: Eukaryota > Metazoa > Chordata > Ceratodontiformes > Ceratodontidae > Neoceratodus > Neoceratodus forsteri. The sequence goes on along the minus strand of CM057459.1, from coordinate 245,609,879 downwards.
CCTTTAATGGCTGGACTCTGAGCTTTCATTAAAAAATTAAGCTTCTAGCACCAACAGTTCCATTGTTAGACCTTTCAGATGATATTTTCTTTAAAATGAGATAACTTTGCAACCATTAGGGCTACAGATTTAATTTTTTTAAGGAAAGCTTGGAGTCAGATAAGTAGATATATAATTAATATATCACTGCAGGGACCATTAATCAATATAAAAAATGTTAATGTTTCATATCGAGTCCTGTCATTTTTAATATATTTGCACGTATATACATGCAGCAACACAGAAGAACTGTTCAAATCTCACAGCTTCAAAATATAGCTACAAGCATTATAAAAATATCATGTAAGATTAATTTTGGAAATGATTGAAAGATACTTGTGGTTGTTCTGTTTAAGAATAAACATATTCTTTTCTAGTTTTTTTATAACTGCTGCTTCATTTGGACTGCATTTTTTTTTCAGTCTGACTCCACAGATTGATTTCAAATCACGACTGACACTGCACCAAGGACAGATTAGGATGTACACCAAAATAAGCAGTAAGTCCAATCACTGTGACAGTTTTTTAAGCTTTTCCCAGGTTTTTTGTCAACGCTTTGTTTTAACAGACTTTCAAGAGAAATCGGAGTCGGTCTAATGTGCACTGCTGCCATGTTGGAGGTTTTATTATGGGTTGGGGAGCGCACAAGGAAGAAGTTTTTTTTTAAAACTTAGAGGGATTTGACTGACAATATGCCACTCTCTGAGGAGAGAGTGGATGCCATCAATCGGTACAAGAACAAATCTATGTAGCACTAGTTTGCCAAAGTCTCAGTTGAGGCACTGGGCTGATGAGCACACAAAGAAAAACATTTGAAAGCGATTCTAGACCAGTTAATAAACCGCCAATCCAATATTTATAATCTTATTATGGTCACTCTCACCCACCAGCTCTCTCTCCTCTACCACCCTAGAAATGTTATCTTTGTTATTCAGTAGCAGAATCAAAACTGCATCCCATCTCCTCCCATTCCTGACATGCTAAAGAAAGTAACAGTCATTTATGAGTGACAGGAAGTCCCATCCTGCTTTCCCATGAGTTAGTGTTGCTTGGATAGTATCCTTCAAGTTCAGATACCATTGAATACCACCATTCTGGGTGAATTTCAGATGGCTTCAGATAGCATACACATCTGACCAAGGATCCGACCCACTAGGATCCACAGTAATTATCCAAGGTATTTGTAGATCTGACCAGGATCCAATGGATCCATTCATTAGATCCAGGTATCTAACTAACAGATCCAACTATCCAAGGTCGGATCCAATGGATCTGACCTTGGATACCTGGATCTGACCTCAGATCCGCAACTCTTTGACTCTTTATCCAAAATCCAACTTTGGTAAGATTACAGTTGAATTTAGAGGTCAATACTAGCACTATTCAATGGAATGTAGTCGGACCCACAAAAGCACTATCCAAGCACAACTACCATGAGTGCTTTTCACCTCAGTCAGTGTCAGGCAGGTTGAAATCCCCCATGAAAAACAAGGACCCCTTTTTATTTTCTTTATCAGTTCCATGTCTTGTTCTCCTGTACAACCTGACAGTCTATAATATACTCCCAGGATCCTCTGTCCACTGCGGATCCTATTTCTTGTCAGAGGGTTTCTACAGGTCTCTCATCTTTCCTGTCCCACACTTTCTCATTAATGCACCTCATTCTCCTCCTTGACATATAAAGCAACCCTCCTCCCCTCTGACTTTTGTGTTTCCTGTTCAAGAGGCTGTACCTTTCAACTCTAGCATCCCAGCTAATTCCTTCATTCCATCAGGTCTCTGTGAGCCCTACTACCTTGTTGCTCACAGCATACAGGTCAATCTTCAGCTCATCCATCCTGTAATACATCATAATAATTTTATTTATTTTATTTATTTAGTTTTTGTTGACCGGGTAAGTGCACTAGACAAATCCTGCCTATTTTCAAGCATGACCTGGGGGAAGGGATACAGATGAATGCCAACTGACCTTGAACCAGATTAAGCTGTTGGTGGTATTTTTAGTGAATGAGGGAAATTTGGCCAGGACACCGGAAATTCCCTACTCTTTCGATAAGTGCCATGGGATCTTAACATCCACCTGAACTACCACCAATCCAGGCAGATAGGACCTTGGTTTAACGTCTCATCTGAAAGACGGCACCTCAGAAGTGCAGCACCCCTCTCATGCTGCACTACAGTGTCAGTACTGGGATATTAAGCCAAGTGCCAGATGTGGGAACTGAACCCACAGCCCTCTGATCTCCCGGCCTCAGAGGCGAGTGTGCTACCTACTGAGCCACTGACACTGCTAATGCGGTGGAGGACTGTGGTTTTCCTCTTTACTTCTTTTTGTCCCATCACATTTGATCTTTTTGCCATCTATATCAAGCACATGTTTGTTCTCCTCCCTCTCTTCCAACTTCTGCATTGGAGTACAAAAAACAATCACCGGTATGTGTTTATCAGTATAGTGGTTATGTTTCCTATAGTAATAAGAACATACAGTAGTAACCGAATTTATGTGACAAAATCAAACCAAGTAGTCAAAATAGCCCATCTCATGTCAGTCACAACCATTGTGAGTGTGTCATTTAACTATATAGTACATCATTTAACTATATTGTGCTTGTATAAACAGTAGTGCTATAACTGAAACTGGCACTAGTGAAAGAAAAAGAAACACTATTAGGGAAGAAACCTCTGGGAATTCTAGACCAAAAGGCTCCCCTATTTCTCCCAAGTGTGCTAAATTTAATTATAATGCACCTGGGTGTTGATTAATCCCCAATAACCGCACATTCTGTTATGGGTTATTGCTTGCACATTCCATGTCCCATCATCTGCCATTAGTACTTCTGCAGAGTCTGTCCTTTTTCAGCACTGAGGCTGACCCCCTGATTGCCTTTCAACATTTATTGCCCCTATTACAACACCCTTGCAGCAACCCTTACTCACCAGGATCATGTGTGTGGGGTGGGGGATTCAGGGGCTGTTTAATGGACTGCAAAATATGTGAAGTTAAAGAACCATTGACGTCTCGATTAGAATTTTGGAAAACATAATATTTGGATGCAAAGCAGCTTATATTTCTCATTAGCTCTGTATTTCTTGGTCTCATTTTTATTTCTGAGGCCACATGCGTGAAAACTGGATAGTTATTACTTGAGAGTTCATCAGCTCCTCTTGCTTCTATCTAACCTGATGGCATAATACTCCGATTGTGACAGCAGTTATTCCCATGGCAACAGGCTGTTATGTCATAACAGAGCATTATAATTTAAAGTGGGGAACAAGCTATAGAAGCAAATGAACTCTAAGGGATAAAGACCTTGATTTTATGGGAATTTCTTTAATAATACATAATGGAGGAGAGAAATCTACAGAAGATGTATAAAATGCAAGCTGAATTGTGTTTAAATATTGTATTTTCCAAAATGTTTCCAAAAGCTTCAGCTGCTCTTTAAGACTGCTTATCCTTCACATCACTCAAACCTTCTCCCCCCACTTGTAAACCTTCTCTCACCTTCCTGAAGTGGCTTGGCCCAGCCACAGTCTCCCTGCATTAGAGGAGGCATCCATCCCATGGTCCCTCACAACATCAAGACTTAACTTGAGGCCCACAGAAGGTGCCAGAATGAATTATTCTCCCCATGGACTCACAGAGCAACCTCGAGTCTCTCTCTCTCTCCTCCTCCTCTCCCCATGGCAGTGAAATGTGCAACCCTCAGTACAGCTGTAATGGGCACCTCTGCATCATTTTACAACTATTTAGAAAATGGGTTCGAGAAACCCTGCTCCCTGATCTGTGGAGAGCGCTCATTACCCAGGCAGGTATCACGCAACAGAGACCAGTAAATGACTACTCCCTGTGTCTGCCTGCTGTTTTACACATATTAATGTGCCCACTACAATTTTAAAGTCCTGAATGACTGCCTTTTTTTTAATCGTTTAACAAGATTTCTCAGTGATACTCCCATTTGCCTCTGGACATTTCAAGCAAATAAACCAAATCACTGTACCTGTTTTGACTGGTTTAAAAATCTTCTTTGTAATTTTTTTTCTATAGCCCTGCACTCACTCTGCCAGCGCTTGCTCATCAGTTTGTACCTCAATTGCTTTGCGGTTCCTGATGGTGCTCTACATTTGCTCCATGCTCACACTCTAGCAACAAGAGATGGATTTTTCTTTAAGAAAAAAGGTCTCTTTAACACTAGCACCATTGAAGCGCTGTCATCCCTGTCACTGTCTTGCTCTTTTACCTTAGCAAATGAGGCATCAGGTCTTAGTGTGTACCACTACCTCTTTGTCTATCTCTTCCAATCTCTCAGACTGTCGCTCCCAAAAGTGGCATTTGTTTGCAAAATGGATGGGAGCCCTGTCAGACAAACGCTCCATGAAGGATGGGGTCCTGCAAGGGTCAATACTGGGCCCATTACCGTTCTCACTCTATGTTAATGAGATGTTGAATAACTGTGGGGAAGCTAAACTGCTGCTCTATGCAGACAACGGGGGGTATTTACCATAACTCAAGGATGTCGCTAAACTAAATGGCCTGCTCAGTAGAAACCTACACATGCTTGAAAACTAGCTACTTAATAATAAACTGGTCCTTAATGAGGAAAAAAAAGAAAGGCCATCCTCTTTGTCCCAAAAGCCTAGGCACTTAAAGGCAAAACTTGCTAAAACCTTTCTTCTCATACAGCTCACATATCGAGGTAATATACTCCATCAAGTATCTGGGTGTCCTCCTTGACCAAGATATTATGTTCAGGGACCATGTGGAAAGCCTCATTAAAACCTTACACCAAAAAATAGGTCTCCTCTACAAGTTAAGCCCATACCTTACCAACAAATCAAGATTAAAATTCACCAGCTGCACCCTCCTGCCCACCCTCCTCTATGGCTTCCCTATCCTGCACTCTGTCAGGAGCACAGAAATAGACTAACTCAAATCCCTGTGTCATGCAATAGGGTGGTTCACCATAAGGGCAGCCAATGAACAGCATCACTGTAGAGTGCTCCTAACCCTGTACTGGCCCTCACTCAAAGGGAGGCTGGAACTCTCCACACTTTCAAACTTTATTGGATTTCAAATTGAGATTAAATTATCTCTTTTGCAATTGAATCCACATTTAACATAACTTCACATAAACAGACATACATACATAATTTCAGTTTCAATATAATATTGATTAATTTTAGTTATACACAAACCCAAATATTAATAATTTATCCATAACAATTCCAGTGTTTACTATATAAAGTCATTAAAAAAGATTTAAAACAATTAAATGGTAGCAATACTGTGCATTTTCACCTTTTGGATATTAGTTCCCAAGTTTTAGGCACTAAATTTGAAATTGTTTTATCACCAAATTTTGTTCTGGTTCTAGATCTAATAAAACCTTTCCGGACAGAAGATCTTAAATTATATTGACTCTGTATTCTTACTTGCAATATATTTAACAAAAAAATAGGCAATGACCATTGTACAAACTTATACACAAATAAATTCAATGATAATCTCTTATCAAATAATGAAAGAAGACCAATTTTGATATAACACACAACAATGAGTTCTAAAGGAAGATTTGTTATAAATCTCAACGCACTATTAAAGAGAACATCCAAGGAACACAGCAATGATTTTTTGCATTTTGTAAATTATGTCACCATAATCTAATATTGGTAAAAATAAGGCAGAAACCAATAATTTCCGAATCTTTAAACTAAAGAGAGTTCTATCCCTATAAAAGAAACTCAGAAGTCTCTTCAGTCTCATTGACATAGACATTATGTGCAATTCAAAAGTCACATTTTTATCTAGTATAACTCTTAAATATTTATAGGAGTTTACTCTTTTTATGTCAATTGCTGATAAAGATCTAAGCTCCTTCATAGTTGAATCGTTAAGATCTTTTCTACCAAACGTCATCCACTCTGTTTTTTTCTCACTCAAAAGCAATCTCAAATTAACAAGTTCCCTCTGTATTTTATTAAAATCTTGTTGCAAAACAACCATTGCCATATCCACATCATCACTCATGGTGTACAAAATTGTATCATCCGCATGACGTTGTATGCAAGTTTTAGGTTAACAATAATTTGGTAAATCATTTATGTATAATAAAAAAAGGAGGGGGCCAAGCACAGACCCTTGAGGTACCCCATTTAATAGGGTAGCTGATGTTGAACACATACCTCCTATTTTAACAGATTGTAATCTCCCAATCCAATAACTATGTAGCCATCCTAATGCTGGAATACCTAATCCAACATTTTTTAACTGATTAAGTAATATAATATGATGAACTGTGTCGAATGCCTTTGACAAATCCAGAAATAATGATGGAACTTCCTGGTTTTTGTCGAAAGCATTCAACAGGTAATCAACTACTTTTAAAATTGTATATGTAGTATTATGCCCCTTTCTAAATCCTGATTGTAAATGTGTTATTATATTATACTTAATAAGGTAATTAGTTAATTGAATACTCACAAGTTTTTCAAGTATTTTTGCACATATTGGTAATACTGAAATTGGTCTATAAGATCCTGGGTTTGATAGGTCACTCCCTTTAAATACTGGAGTAACAAAAGCTGTTTTCAGATCAATTGGTAATTCACAACTATCCAAAGAAAAATTAAAAATATATGTAAGATGAGGTGCTAATAATTCAGCTGCCAATTTCAGAAAAAAAGGGGGGATCTCATCACATCCAGGACCTTTTCTAATATTTAAAGTCTGTAACTGTTTTTTAACATCATATAATTGAATTGGACTAAATGAAAACACAGGTCATTTTAAGTCCACTACCAAAATCTTTATCCAAAACAGGGAGTGGCAAGTCTGGATGTATCTTATTAAATGCATCATCAGCAGAAACAAAAAATGAATTCAATACATTTATCTTGTCAACATCCATCACAAAAGTTTTTCCTTCAAATGACAAAGATGTTGGCAAGTTAACTGAACCTTGACTTCCCTTCATCAAATTTATGCCTTTCCATAGTGCACGTGGAATTTTTTCTGATAAGGAGAAATGATCTTCATAATATTTCCTTTTTTGTTTCCTAATATTTTTAGTACAATTATTTCTAACAACCTTAAATGCCAAAATATCTTTAATTTCCTTAGTAGTTTTAGCTATATGCCATAATTTTGATTTTTTTTTATTAAATCCTTCAATTCTTGTGTTATCCAAGGCACTCTTTTTCTTTTATTTACATTTTTTAATTTAAGTGGGGCATGTTCATTTATAACTTTCACAAGAGACCATTTAAAGAAAAGCCATGCTGTGTGTACATCTGGGCAAGTATACATTAAATTCCATTGAATTTTTGCCACATCATTTAAGTATGCCTGTTCATTAAAATGATTAAACATCCTTGCATAGATAAATTGTGATTGTCGTTTCTCTATCTGAGTGTCCCTAATACAAGAAATGTAACAGTGATCACTCACATCATTTTCATGAACTGCTGATATATATCTTTCAGGTCTATTTGTAAATATTAAATCCAGTAAAGTATGTTTTTCATTATTTGATTTATGCAGTCAAGTAGGTGTATTAATCAATTGCTGCAGATTAAGAGCTGCAAACTGATTTAGAATCATTAATTGAGGAATTAACATATTCCAATTAAAATCTCCAAGCAATACTGTCTCACAATTTATAAAGGGAGCAATATGTTCACACAAGGTTTGTAATGCAAAACTTTTAGCAGATGAGGGTCTATAACAAACCATAATATTTAATAAGAGACCTGTATTTCCTTGTATTTGTACAATTAACAGATCCAATTGATCTGGAAATGTTTTAGCAAGTTTCAATTGACCCTTATATATGTTATTTAAATACAACATAACCCCCCCCCTTTTTTTAGTCTATCCTGCCTAAAAACATTATAGTTCTCTATGGATACATCAACATCTTTGATTTTAGATGACAGCCAAGTTTCTGTTAAAGCTAATACATCTGGTTTAAATGTTTCAACCTGAGTTCTTACTATATCCAATTTGGGTAACACACTTCTAACATTTAGGTGTAAAAAACCCAAATTTTTCCTTTCCCTAAAATCAACCAAAGAATAGTCATTTCCCAGCTGAGGACCGGGGTTCACATGTACATCACCAGAGATCAGCAAACTAATCAATATCAATTTCCTAATCCATACAAACTCCTTTTTTGAATATATTTTCAATTTTTGTGTATCTCTAGTATGTTTATAGTACATCTCAGGTGCACACACATATGAAATCCCACAGCCCTCAGTTAATATTAAAATGAAGCTCTCAGTCAAATCAAACCTCTCTACATATACATTGGGAAGAAAGATCTCATTTCCTACAAATTGTATGGGAACATAATTTCCCCCCATTAGGGTTATCCCTTCCCACAATACACAGTATTGCTAATAAAACTACCAGTATAACACACATGATAACAGTGTACATACCTACTAAAGGTCTAATAAAACAAATTGAATTATCAAACATGCAATTTATACTTAAAAAACTAAAAGCAAAGACTGTTGCAGTATAAAACTTTTTTCTTCGGAGTGGCGCTCGCGCAACTGTGCTCGCGCAGTAGCAGCGCAAGATTTAAATAGCTGCTCTGTCCCTAGCCTTCAAACTGAGATGCAACAAAGCCCCCCCCAAGTCTCAAAGACCTACTAATGTCAAAACCGGATAGGCACCCACTCAGAACATCTAACCAGACTCTCCTTGAGATTCCTAGATTTAGGACACAAGCTGGGAAAGATCCTTTGCCAAGTCAATCCCAACCATTTGGAACATTGTTCCCAGCAACATACAAGAAAGCTGCTCACTAGAGACCTTCAAAAAAGGCTTAAAAGTGCACTTATTAGAAAGAAGCTCCTGCAACTGCTACCACTGAAAGGCCCCTTGACGTAGATGGAAAGCATGCTCTAGAAATACCTCTTTTTGGGTGTCACCAGGGAAACCCAAACTAAGCCTCCTGAATCAAAGCGTCACCAAAATAAAACTGTTCCCAGCCTGTTTGGGGGGTAAAGAGTAATCATGCCTTATGAAAGTATATATTAAATGTTTAGAATAGAATATATGTGTACCACAAAGAGTCATTGTAACTAATCTTATGAGTTGTATAGCTGCCTGCTCCTATCCATTGTGTATTGTATTCAGCCAGTCTGTGATCTTTCTCTGTAATTAATCCCAGGTCACCCCTGAAAAAGGGCCTCCTAAGGCTCAGTGGGTTTACCCAGTCAACAAAATTCAAATAAATAAACTTCTACTCATCATGGGGGGGGGGAGAAAATGAATGAAACAGAAACTGTGAATAACAGTGTGACACTCCAGCTTAAGAAAAAAAAAATGCTCAAAATACTCTCATAAGCAGCAGCACCCTATACTGACAATTCAACCAGTAGAAGGACTGTTTTACAGAAACTGCAGTTTGTATTCATTTTTATTAATAGTTCACCTTCCTTTCCCTTCTTTCATCATTTTTATTAAAAAATATAATAAAATACCATTTTCTAAGCCAATAATACCTCCAGGGTGAGCATTATGGGCTTTATTGCCCTTTCAGGAGCTTTAAGACCCTCTGCCTGCAGTGTCAACCTCATTAAACACCTGGGTGAGCCACTAATTGTGCAAGGCACAGGGTCATAATGTTGCAAGACATTATGCAGCAGCAATATAATGCACTGCCAGTACAGTGCAATATATTGCAAATGGCATAATTCTTGTTTTTGCAGGGTGCTCTGCCCCCGAACCCCCTCCCAACTAATATAACTAACTCCGGGGGTGGGGGGTTAACACTTAATATTGCACAAAGTGCAAAAAAAGGAAAAATTACATGTGTCTGGGACCGGGAATCAAAACCCAGTCCCAAACGCACTGCTTGCCTCCCTTGCTGCCAGTGGCTTATCCCATCAAGCCACAGCAGCTGCTCATCAGACACCTGTCCCAGCAGGATTCTTATCCTGCACTGGGAAGAGTGAGAGGGTGCACTACCTCATCTACTTCCTTTCACGATTTTGCACCCTCTAGCTCTTACCTACCATGCTGTTCCTACCTCACGGTTATGTTGTGCGCTGTAGAGCATGCTACATTTTGACCCTGTAGGATTGTGCAGTACTACCCACCCTGTCTGGTATTATTGCTTGCAGAGGCTATAATATGATTCACTGCTAGAACTCTAGTTGCCATAACACTATATGGTAACTGTGATTCAACTTCTTTAGATTGTTTAGAAATCTAGACCAAATTGTTTTACATGGAACCTGGTACAACATGGAACTTGGTACTGTGCTTTCACAGCAAACTAAATGAAATATACAACTATCTACAAGTTGACTACTGGATTCTAAGTTTGCTAGAAAGAAGTGCTGTGTTACCATATGCCTAAAATTGTTCCCATGATTTTGACTCCTCAAGAGTATGATGACTCCAGCTAAACCTTTTTCAAACTAGCAAGGAGACTCCACAGCAAGTGAGGTGCCAGATAAGTGAACACATATAAAGCCTGTCACTCATCGGATCTACTGTTTATAGAACAAATTGAAACTGCAACTGAAATTCCACACGTAGTGCTAACTGGATTAACAGTGGCATTGCCCTGGGAGCTGGTGCTGGAACAGCCTTCTGTCAACATTTCAGCCAGAGACCAAGGGAGATTGGGTTACGAGATATGTAGTCAACGGCACACTTAGCATGTGCATATCAAATTAAAACCACTAAGTATCCAGCTGTTGCAAATAGCTGCTACTGTCAGGCATACAACTATCTTTCCATATTTGTTTTATTGTAATTCTAGCTATCGCTGCACTCACTCCCTACTTTCACCACTTTCTATTAGAAGACTGCTTAAGAAGACTGAATATTTATGTAAACATTGAGAAATGCATCACTTTGTCACCCCCTCTCTCTCTCCTAGATAAATTTATTTAACTTATGTGTTTCAGTTGATAACAGAGTCCTTGACTTATAGTGTATTTTATATGAACTGAATTTCTTTTTATCTGTCTTTTAAAAGATGTGTTGGAACAACCATCCTCATAGTGTTTAGTGCCTCTATGTCCTGTTATATTGAAAATGAATGCACATAGTGGCTTCCACACAGTACGCTGGGTTGTGTGTTATATTTTAACTCATTGTAGATATAAGGAAGAATGTATGAGTGACCATGCACACCAAGCCTGTGTTTCCATTGAGGGATAGGGATAACAGTACATGGACCTTAAGAGCTAAGCTCAAGAGGTCCATGTTGGTATTTCAGCCCCAAGATGGAAACACAAGGTGAGTTGTATATGATCACCCATACTTTTTTTGTAGTATATTGCTTTATTGTGGGAAGTAGTGAGTGAGAGCTGTCAGTGGCATTGAGCACCAGTACAGTGAGAGAGAGAGCGAGAGAGAGCGAGAGAAGGAGAGAGAGTGTGTGTTCAATGAAAATGAAAACAGGCTGCCAGGTAGAAGTCAATGTGAGCAGGGATGCAGGTGCACTTGATGACAGTATATGTTCAACAACATCTTTCGTATGTGCACAACAACTTTTCAACCATGCACAACAACTTTTTGAGAGGCACTGAATTCCACACACAATAAGCCCTAACTATATACGATAAGTGTCTCTTGAGTTTGGGGTGCTGGTATGAGTGCAACAATACCACAAAGAAGTACAGAACTGCTTTCACATCTCACACAAAGGTTTGGGTATGAAAATGATTTCCATGGTGAATGAGTACCTAGAAGATTACTTGTCCCATATTGCTATATAAAGCTTCTGTAACGTTATCTATTACACTGCAGATACACAAAATCAAAATAAAAAGTGGTGACATTGTTTGCTGTGGGTTGCCAAGCTATATCAGCTTTGGGGAGCTGTTAAATGTAAATAAGTGAAGATTAAATGGAGGACTGAGAAACACGAAGCTCCATAACTCATACCTTGATGAATAACTGAATATTAAAGAGCAAGTGAGTGCTGATGACCAGTCAGAGCACTCCTTTCTCCTGTACATAAGGCAGTCTTAATTTGTAATAAAGGGTGTCTTACATACTGTTGCCCTGGAAACAGGCATATTCAGGTGTTATTTTGCTGATTTTGCTAAAACAAATTTAGTCACCCTCAATCAATAATATCTTTAAACCTTCCCCGATAACCAGTTTCAAGGAGCCAAGTGGGAGTCATCCGCTGGGCATGCTGGAGACCGTGGTTTGAGCCCCGAGCCCAGGACGCCAGGAGTGGAGGCCAGTGGAGGGGGGGGGTGACATAGCATCTTAACAGATGCTCTCCTTTTAGGGAAGGGTGTTGTGGAACACTGCTGGGAGAGCAACAGCTGGTGGTGTGTGCAGCTTTGCCAACGTGGGTAACCGCAAGTTGGCTGGCTCCTCCTCCAGGGTGTTGCTGCAGTGCACACTGTAGGGGTGTGGGGAGGAGCCCAGAAAATGGAAACTAGCATCCATCTCAGCCTGTGGGATGATAGTGAAGCTGCCTGTTCCCCCCATGCCACCGTCCCCCTAGGGCACCACTTTCCCCCTCAGCCCTGCATATGCTGGAGGACCCACCCCAGGAATGCTACTTCCTTCCTCACCCCAGGGAGGGGAGCACCCCAGCAGGGATAAGCCAGACCCTCTGAGGGTGTGGGGACAGCCTGGGGAGCCATATGCCAGGAAGCTGCAGTGAAGGGTGAGACTGGCAGACAGGGACATTGAGCAGCCAGAAGGAGTGGGAGGTGAGGGGGTGTAAGAGAAGGCACAAAACAAACAAAAAACAAACTTGCTCACACTTAGGATTCCAGAACCACTCACCTTTGTCTCATAGTCTTAACACCCCAAGAATGTATGTGAAACCACTCGTTTAATCACAAGTGTACCATCTGGGGAGGTAAAATATAGACTAATGTATGGGCAACCATACACCACAAGGCTGTGTTTCCATTGAGGGGTTGAGATGGCAGCATAGTTACCTCAAGACTGAAGCTCGAGAAGTCCATGCTGTCATCTTAATTCCAAGATGGAAACACATGGTGAGTTGTGTGTAGCTGTCCATATTTTATTTTATATAGTGTATGCCTTTTTTACACAGGAGTCACAGAAGCAACCCCCCCAGTGAAAAAAACTTGCATTTTCTCTGTTTAAAAAAATCACCCCACAGCCAGCTGCTTGTTGCCTACCCAGTACCCAGAGTTGTACCTTTTAACTTGTAGAAGTTTCTACATTTGGTTTCTACCATAGAAAATTTTAGTGTCAGGAGACAGTCCTGTGATATTAAGTTGTTCCATTGCAATAACGCTGACAAAAATGGAAACATTTATTATTTGAGGGTCATCTCCCAGCATGAACTGTTCTATGATCAAAGTTCAAGTGACAGGCTTTTACAGGTTAAAATATGTAACACTGAGCACTCCAAGGTAAATAAGCAGCTGGGTGCAGGGCGTACAAGGAAAGAATAATTACATACTGTAACAGAATAGCTTTGAGAGAATCTCCTCCATTAAGCCACATCATGGAACTTTAAGCCATCAGTGTCAGGACCACCCGGGAAACTTTATGTAGGTTAAGCCCACCCACGTCACTGTATCTCATTGGTACTTATATAACATGAGGAGGAAGGGGAGGAGAGTCAGAAGGCGCCATGGGTGGGGGGTGCCAGTAATGATCTGGCCTTTCATAATTCTGGCATGTGCACCTGGGGGAAAGTGTGTGACTTGGGAAGTGGAAGGCTGAGGTCCCTAGGCACCACAACCGGGACCTCCAGAGTAACCATGGCCCAGATAGGCATAGGGTCTCCAAAAAGAACTGTGACCCTTCCTCGAGGTTTGGGTTTAAAAGTATGCAGGAATCTGAGAGACATTCAAAAAGTTTCTAATTCCCTTAGAGTATTTTCAACATCCGTGCATGATCTGCCTTTCATAAAGTCATGCTTACTGCCCTTCATAAAGTCATTGTAACCCCCCCCCCAACCCATAAGGTGTGAGACTACAGTACACTTGTCCGATAAAACCTGGGCACAATCTATAAGGCCTTCGGGTGAATGGCATAAAAAAAGTTACCATATAATAAAAAAAGTGGTGTGGTACCTCCACCCATGGGGATCCTTTTGATAGATGGCTGCCAAGGTACTTCCCCACAAGAAATGAATGCAACCCCCAACCTTGTGGCAGGGAACCTTTATGATTATACACAATCCCCAACTTATACTCTATGCATGCAAACACAACATTATGCAAAGCATAATAAACTGTAATTTAAACACAAGGAATATTTATTAGGGGGACAGGAACAAGGTCTGGATGGGGGAACAGGATGGATAAATGCAATGAAACAGTTCTGTAATCACGCCCCAAATCCCAACACCATCTGGTGAAAACCCACACAGTATTTAATGTTTCCTCCTACTGGTGCACCAGTGCCCCAAAGTCCCTTGGGAGCTCCCAGTGCAGTCCATTAATTGTGTGCACCCAGTGGTCAGTTGCAGGCCTGATGTTGGAATGGTAGGGGATCCCAAACAAATTATTCAACACAAATGCTAGTTGCTCCTGGCTCTTGCACTTCTTTAAATGGGCTATGAATAACAATCATGCAAAAATGCTCAGCAGTTTCTCTTATTTGTTCCCAACTAGTAGAAGAATTGGAGGGGTACTGACACAGTACTCACAACCTTAGCATACCCTGCAAGCTGGCTCTGTCGAGAGGTGTCCCTCAGAGATGCAGATGAAAGTGATGGTGCAGGTGCAGTGAATCCAACGTGCTTCCGGGTGGTGAGGGCTGCACGCCATGTTGGTCTCTGAAGTAATCTTCACCCCACAAAGGACATGCCTTCACCTACCCTCAAGGAGTGGGCAATCATTCAGGGCCTCAAGCGACTTAGATCCAGAATTTTGCAATAGGGAGTGCTGAGGTGGTGTGCATACTTGATATGCAATTTTTTAAAATCCTTTATATTGTGTTCTATTATGGTTTTTGTTACATTTTTGACAGAAAATACAAATGTAATATATAGCTTTGAATGTATATTTCCTTAAAATCAATAAACCGTACAAAGTAAAATGCAACAGTACCAAGTAAGCAAGTTACAATGGGGGTGCAGCTGTCCCCTTAACTCCGCCCTAGATCTGCCACTGCATATACCCTCTGTCAGAACAAGTCCTGATAGCTCACAAAACTCAGGCAGGAGCTTTGATGTTGTTCCCAGAGGAAACAAAAATCTTTTTACAAAGGGTCTTTAAACAGCTTTCTTTCAACCTTGTGGCTGACTGCTGACTTTACTCACAGGTCTTTCTCCTTGTTTCTCCCAGGCAAATCTGCTCTATTGCACATGTCTTTCCCTTGTGCAAAAATCCGGGGATAAAATATCAGTGGTTAGCATCCCATGCATTATTCGTTATGCTAAACCCTGGCTTTCAGTGGCTGTCAATTCCAGGGGAAAAGCATGCGTTCAAGTCCTGAGCCAGCTTGCAAATTAGCTGTTTGCAGAGCTGAGCTAGAGGTGAGATAGCCTCCAAATTGATGCCGTTTTCACAGGGATATAATGTACTAAAACATGAGCTAGTCTGCTGCTGGCTGGCTCTCCAAAGATAAAATACAGGAACACCCAACATTCCCTGCCAGGTTGTATGTTCTCTGACTCCCTTTTTCAGTAGTCCTGGGGCTAGAGAAACTACAAAAATGGTTGCTTTTGTAGTCTTTCACATTATCTTTTATTTTAACATGTTTTTGTCCCTTGGTGTGGCTTCTGGCCATCAGGATCAATACCTCCCAGTCCCTGCTGCCATCTGGTTGGACTGGTGTGTAAATTTGTAGCAGGGAAGCACTGTTGACTGTCCCAGAGTTTGTGCACCCAGGGGATAAGTGGTTTTGATCTTTCTGCAGCTTTGAGAGCTATTTGAAACTGAGCAACCTCCTTGCTATTGGCTCCCCAATCCTGAAGGTAGTCCAGGGGGTAGTTGAGCAAAGAGAGGAGACGGCGCACCAGCCACAGTGAAAAGGTCAATGAACAAACCTATAGAACAAATGAGTGTCCAGTCCAGCTCCAGGTTCTGCAGCTGCATTCTAGTCTGGGAATAGGGTGAAGAAGTGGTATAGGGAAAGGCAGCAGCAGTGCTCCAGAGAGAGCCAAAGATAAGTCCCCTTTTAGGAGGGGTTACATGGGTTACACCATGCTTAGATGAGATTTAAACCTTGGGCCCAATTCTCAAAGGGATATGCCTGGTGTAACTTGACTTACACCAAAAAAAATGGTGCAAGTAGCAAGTTACGCCAGGAGTTGTGACATTCGGTGTTCTGCAAAGCAACCTGCGACCTGTCACAGGCTGCTTGCGCCAAAGTGGACTTACACCACCAGTTACATCCTAAACCCCCTGCAACATGGCGCATGGGGGTTTATGGCAGCAGTTGCGCCCTATTCTGAAAGGGCAGCAACAAAGTCCCCAATGATGCTATTCTAGAAGACACTCCAGTGGACATCCGTCAATGAAAAGTTACAAGAGCAAATAGCTGGTGTAACTTGTGTCTACTGAGGTTGTGTGTCGACAGCCCTGATCCACCAGTATGTTCCACTCCCCCAGCCCCATCCCTGCCCCACTAGACAGTCCCACAGGGCTAGAGGACATCCCACACCTACTGCAGGTGCCCCTCAGGGCTATAGGACCCCCTTCCCGAGTCCCCAAATACTGTGCAGTGAAAAGCCCCTCAGGGCTATGTGGCCCCTTGCCCCTGATCCCTCAATAATGCATTGTAAAACCCCTGAGCTATCATAACCCCTCCCTCCCTCCCTCCCTGGGTCCCCTAATACTGTGGTTAAGAAAGTCCCTCTGGGCTCATCTGACCCCCCGCCCCAGTCCCCACTGTGTAAACAGTAAAGCCCCTCTTGGCTATCAGACCCCATCCTGATCCCTATAATATAGTACCACTAGCCCCACAGGGCAGAACGTCCTGCCCAAGCCCCAATGCCAGCCGCCAGCACATGGTTGTATCCTGTAATTACTGTAACAAGATCCACACCTAATTCATAATTCCTGGTATCCAGTGGCTCCTCATACTCACTTTGGCATTGCCAGACCACTTCATACCCCACCATCCCTAGTCAGCACTGGCACAGCCCACTCTTCATTACTACATGGTTATCTGACTGACTGAGCTCTATATATGCGCCTCTGTATTATGTGTGTTTCAATGAATGAATGAACTGTCATTCATTCATTGAGCATGTATATACAGTAAGCACTCATACAGAGCCTGCCAGCGGCTGGCCATGGTGGTGAGAGGTGGTTGTACCAGTCCCCGGCTGGGGACGGGTCGGGGTTTGAAGTGGTCTGGCAATGCCAGGTGGGGTGGGGGGGCCACCAGACTACCAGGGATTATGAAATAGGGTGTGGATCTTGTTACAGTAATTACAGGACACAGGCATGTGCGGGTGGCTGGCATTGGGGCATGGGCGGGTGGTGCGACCCGTCTCTCATGGGCTAGTGGTATACAACATAGGGATTGTAGGATTGAGATGAGGGCCCACAGTCCAGAGGGACTTTACTGTTTACAATTGGGGGACTGGGGCAGGGGTCTGATACTCTGCAGGGCTTCTCAGGTTTGGAGACTTGGGGCGAGCATGCACCCTACAGAACATTGCTTGTGGCTTGCAGCATGCACCTCAGGTACACCCTGCATTTTGCGTACTTTTGAGCATGTTGCAAGTCACAGGACTTAGCCACGGGGACCCTGCCCCTTACAGAATCATGCGCAGGGTCCTTGGTGCAACTGCACCCCTCACATGTCACAACTTTTGGCATGCATAGGGGTGCTTATAGAAACAGGCCGCTTGTCTTTAACCAAGTGCTCCTTAATTCTGTAATTGATAATGACTTCCAGGACCTTGCCCAGCCCTGATGTCAGGCTGGCCGGCCCATAGTTGGCTGGGCCTGTACTTGTTCCTTTGTTGAAAATGGGGACAACACTAGACACTTTCCAGTCCTCTGGGATCACAACTGGATAGGCAGATGAATATAAGATTACTGCAAGCGTCACACCAACTTATTCTTTAACTGAACTATGACCTTTTGATGTATCCTGTTCGTGGCTTGGGACTTTCTTGGCTTGATCTTCTCTATGTAGTCAACTACCAGGGAGGGATGTCTTCAGACACAGGAAAACAGTGTTGTGTCACACAATGGTATAGGAGTCAGGTGCCACAGATGAGGGTGGCTAGCCCTATACAAATTTAAAGAAACAGAAAACTGTGCAGTAACAAAACTACCTGAAATGTTGTTTCAATTACAGGAAGAAAGCAGGAAGTCCAGAAACCAATAATTTCTTCTTTTTTTTTCCTTTACTTGGAGTTAAATGTAGAAGTGGTAAGTGCAAACACACAAACACAGCTGAGCCTCCTAACTTGATGACAACAAAAACTATAATGATAAAAATCCAGTCAGATATATACCATACCAGAAACACAGATCTCAACCAGAATGCCTCTGTGTGTCCAATTGTCCTGGCACTTTGCTCAGCTGGAGCTTTGTTATGGTACATGGATAGACTTCCTGAATGCTTATCTGGACAATGTTTTAAATATCCCAGACACAAGTGTAGTGAGTAGTGCAAAAATGAAAAAACTTATCCCAATCATATAAAAATATTTAGTATTTTAAAACCAAATTAATTTAAAGAAACAGTGTTAGGCAGCCAAAAAAAATCATCATACTGACTTTAAAGTGTCTGTTGGAAGCTCAAACTTACTGCAAAGAACAAACTGCAACTCCATTTAGGACCTGGAAACCTGATTAAGGCATAATACTGCAGAGCACTGGGTAAGAAGTGAGATACACTTTCTACAAAAAGTTTTATTTGTATTTTTCCTTATTGGCATTAAGCAGAGAATTGCAGGATTCCTTTAAAATGGTAGTAATTTTATAACTAGAGTGAGATACAACTGAATTTGCTCGAGAGCGGGGGTTGAGACCTAGCATTTTGAAGGATATTTTTGTAACATTTTAAGTGTCCTGCTGGCTGAGGAGTGAGTTCATTTTTATCCTTGGACTCAGTAGAGTGGTTTGGTTTGTGTTGGAGCCGTGGTCTAGTAAATTGTGGTGTTAGTTGTATTACTATAAAGGACAGTACTCACCAGGGTGGTGGAGCAGTTGTGTATCTGATTGTTTCTAACAGTCACCAGTGGCTGTGCACTACCCACCCACCCTTCCCCACCCCACCCCCAGGCATGGCATTTCCTTTATAGCCACAGTTCTGACACCACTTCCTCAATAGGTCTTGAGCAGAACTGTCATATTCTAATAACCCTGCAACGTGCATAAAAGAGTAAGTTACACAAAACAAATAATAATACATACATAATTACATATTGTATAGAATAAGGGAGCGGGACATGTGGGGAGTGGTGCAATGCACTGGCTGTAGGGCAGCAGTTTTCTGGGAAACATTCTGGAAACTGCATTGCCGTCCTATTTGTAGGCAACTGTCAGCTCTGAGAGAGGAGGTTGCCCACCTCCAGGCTGAACCAGCAAGGACTAAGGAGGCCTCCCCCTCCCAAAGAGCACCACTGCCACAACCATTGAGTCAGAGGTTTCGGAGTATGAAGAGTAGTAGGACCACAGTGGGTTCTGGGAGGGTGCGGGTGGTGGACCAGAGGCGAAGCCCCCCAGTTGTACCTCTACACAAATCAGATGCCATTCTGGCAGAGCAAGGTTCCTCTATGATGGCACCCTCAGTGGAGACCCAGAAGAATGCTGAGGACGCCCACAAGGGAGACCCACAAAAGTGTGGCAAGGGACACCACAGGGGAAGGAAACAGCCACTGATAGGGGACTCAATTGTTAGGGGGTAGAACTGGGAAGGGAGAGAAGGAAGTAAGCTGCCTGCCTGGTGCCATGGCTTGAGGGACAAGAAGCTAATCCTCACAATTGTAGAAGCAGCATCACAGGAGACAGAACTAGATATCATTGTCCACCTTGGGACAAATGACCTAGCTAAGCATGGGATCAGTGCAGTGCAGAATGAATTTGTGGAGTTGGGAGGGGCCTCAGATGGTAGCAAGCACAGTAACCTTCTCAGAGGTGCTACCAGTCCATGGCAGGAATGAGGCTAGGTACTGCACACCATGCAGTTTAATGAATGGTTGCAAAACTGGTGCAGAGCACAAGGCTTTGGCTTCATTGGGGACTGGGGGTCCACCTGGAGAGATAAAGGTCTATACTGGTATGATGGTCTGCATTTGTCCACAAAGGGGACCAAGCTCCTAGGTGACAGGTTTAAATGCTTCCTTGACAAGCTTTTAAACTAGATAAGGGGGGAGGTACTGATAAAAGGCAGGAAAAGTCAAGCCTCCCCCCACAAAACAGGGCAGGTAGTAGGGTAAACACTGAGGTACAGAGCTCAACACAGGGCAGGATGGGGGTAAATGGTAAAATAGATTAGAGCAATAAGAGCAGGGATGGGGGAATAAAGGATCAAGCCAACATTAAAAGGAGGGCAATGACTACTAATGCCCGTAGTCTGGGAAACAAGCTCTCTGAGCTAGTAGCTTTGATGGAAGATGAACAATTGGATATTGTGGCAGTCACAGAAACATGGTACACCGAGAACCATGAATGGGATGTCAACATACCAGGGTACACAATCTACAGAAGGGACAGGGAAGGCAAAAGAGGAGGTGGAGTAGCTCTATACATAAGGGAAGGGATCAAAGCTACAGAACTAAAAAGTAAAGGGGGAGGACAAGAGGCACTCTGGGTTACCTTGGAGATGGGGAATGGCATGCAGTCCACACAGGGGTTGTATACAGACCCCCGTCTCAAGGGGAGGAAATGGACAAGAAAATGATAGAGGACATTCTCAAAATGGCTGAAAAAGGGGAGATACTGTTGATGGGGGACCTGAATATGCCAGATGTTAACTGGAGGACATGTACTGCAGCCACATCCAACAGCAGGGTCATTCTCGATACCCTGCAGGGGGCAGACCTTAGACAGCTAGTGCTGGAACCCACTCAGGAGGCAGCAATACTAGACCTGGTACTCTCAAATGGAGAGAGGATCACAAATTTAGAAGTCAGTAGACATCTGGGAACAAGTGACCACTGCACAGTGTGCTTCACAATGAGCACAACCATGGAGATAAGCCATACAAAAACAAGGATACTGGACTTTAGAAGGGCTGACTTTGGCAAATGGGTGAACACCTGAAGAATGCACTAGCAAATGGCCAAATAGGAGGAGTGGAAGAACAATGGAGAAAATCAAAACTGCCATCATAGAGGCAACAAGTCTTTGTGTAAAACAAATAAAGAAAACAAGTGGAGTAAAAACCACTATGGTTCTCAAAAGAGGTGGCAGGGAAGGTTAAGGAGAAAAGGCTGCATTCAAAAGTATAAGGAATCACAGAGGGAGCACGTACAGGAACTGTATCAATTAAAGCAGAAAGAAGTAGAAAGGCAGTCAGAATGGCAAGGCACAAACCGAGGAAAAAATAGCCAACTCGGTCAAAAAGGGGGATAAAACCTTTTATAGGTACATTAGGGAGCATAGAAAGGTTAAGGGAGGGATAGTGAAGATTAATAAAGGAGAGGGGAGGTGGGCAGAGGGAGACAGTGAAAAGGCAGAGATACTGAATGAATACTTTTGCTCAGTATTCACAAAAGAAGATGAGGAGCAGTTACCTAAACCAGACAATAGAAGCACTCTGGGTAGGGGTGTTGATACCACTCCATTCACAGAAGAAAGAGTCCTGAAAGAACTCCTAAAACTCAAGGTGGACAAACCAATGGGGCCTGATGGGATTCACCCCAGAATCCTAAATGAACTAAGGGGGGACCTAGTGACACCACTGACCACACTTTTTAACAAATCATGGCAGGATGGGGTGGTACCTGAGGACTGGAGGAGGGCAGATGTGATTCCCCATTACAAAAGTGGGAGCAAGGCAGAAGCAGGAAACTACAGACCTGTAAGTTTGACCTCAGTGGTAGGGAAAATGATGGATCACTTCTGAAAGAAAGAATTGTTGAGCACCTAGAGGCCAGTGGGGCACAGGACCCAAAGCAACATGGATTTACAGCAGGAAGGTCATGTCAGACTAATCTAATTGATTTCTTTGACTGGGTGACCAAAGTAATAGACCAGGGAGGGGCTGTGGATATGGCCTACCTAGACTTTAGCAAGGCATTTGACACAGTCCCGCACAAAAGATTAATAATCAAGTTAGCCAGCCTGGGAGTGGGTCCCAGGATGGTAGCCTGGGTAGCGAACTGGCTGCACAACAGGACACAGAAGGTAATAGTGAATGGAACACATTCCAAAGAAAGGGGTTACTAGGTGGAGTACCTCAGGGCTCAGTATGCGTCCAATCCTCTTTAACATCTTTATAAGTGACATTGCAGAGGGTCTGAGGAAAGGTATGCCTTTGCAGATGACACAAAGATCTGTAACAGAGTTGATACACAAGAGGGGTAGAAAGATGAGAAGGGACTTGGCAAGGTTGGAGGAATGGTCAGACATATGGCAACTTAGATTCAATGCAAAGAAGTGCAATGCACCTGGGAAACAAAACCCAGGAGAAGAGTACACAATAGCAGGGAGGTACTAACAACAACAAAATGGAAAGGGACCTGGGAGTAGTCATATCAGATGACCTAAAGGTGGGTAAGCAATGTGAAGTCAGTAAGGAGAGCCAGGGGATACTGGGATGCATAGGAAGGCATCACAAGTAGAAAAGGGAAGTGATTATCCTCTATACAGACAGTTGGTGAGACCCCATCTGGAGTACTGTGTGCAGTTTTGAGACCCCATCTACGCAAGGACATAGACAGGATGGAAGCAGTCCAGAGGAGGGCAACTAAAATGGTGCAGGGTCTACATCAGAAACCATATGAAGAGAGACTGAGAGAGCTTAATATGTATACCCTTGATGAAAGGAGGGACAGGGGGACATGATAAAACGTTCAAGTACCTCAAGGAATCAACAAAGTCCAGGAGGGTAGCATCTTTCAGAAAAAGAGATGTGTAAGAACAAGGGCACAGTTTAAAGATAGAGGGGATGGCTCAGGGTAGTGAGGAAATTCTTTTCACGGAGAGAGTGGTGGATACATGGAACAGCCTTCCTGAGGAGGTCGAAGGTCTAAACAGTGGGGAATTCAAACATGCTTGGGACAGACACAAAGCAATTATAGTGCGGGGTTGCAGGAAGCAGGCTGTTGGTTAACTAGAATCTGCAGCTTATCCAGTAGGTAGGGAAATGGGCAGACTGGGTGGGCCAAGTGGTCCTTTTCTGCCGACAAAGTCTATGTTTCTATGTTTCTATGTATACTTTTTTTGGCAAAATGTATTTCTGACATGCTTAGATTCATTATCAATGTATTTTTGATTTTCTCAAATATTTTTAAAACACATAGCTAATTTTGTAACTAATAACGCAAGTCATTAAAGATGACTGCTACTCACATTTTTTAAAAATCTGTTCTGCTAAGGCTACCTGTTGAATGTATGCACAAGATTCATACTGTGGATACGTTAGGTTGGTGCAGCCACATGTTTCTTATTGTAAACAGCACAGTACCAAGATAATTTACCTTTTTTTCATGGTGTAAATGGCACAGGAGTGGAACCTTTTAAAAACTTCAAAATCCCATATCTTTATTCAGGAATGAGAGAAAACAAAAAGAATAAACTCTAGCCAGTGCTGATATGGCCTTGACGAGCTACCAAATGACCAAAGGTACATGTGTGCGTAGAAAATATTGAATGCTTGTGTGTAATTTGGCCATTTTTTGGACGTGTTGCACCAAATTTTCAACATGGCCTTTTTTGGGACCCCATCTCATGAAGAGTGCTAATGTCATTTTGTTCACTTGTCCCAAAAGGTGATTTCGCAGAGCGACTGCACCATTCTGCGCCACAGGTGCAAAAACTCATTTCAGGCGAGATGTGAAAAATGACAGCTGTACTGTTAATAAGGAGGTGTGCAAAAATGGCAATGGTGAAAATATTAAAAATTGGCTAAGTTAGGAGCGTGCGTAGAAACTGTACAACGCACGCTCATAACGCAGTCATTTTTTAAAATTTTTTCACCAAATTTGCAACATGGGCTTTTTGGGACCCCATCTCATGAACAGTGGCACTGTCATTGTGTTAATCAGTCCTGAAAGATGACTGCATGCAGTGACCATGAAATCACCTTTCAGGACTGAGTAACAAAAGGACAGCGACAGCGTTCACGATGTGGGGTCCCAAGAACCCCATGTTGAAAATTTGGGGCCAAAATTCCAAAAAATGGCTGATTTATCAACATAAGTTGAAAACCCCATTGACTGCCAGTATAGCATGTTTACCTTTGATTCTTCAGTTTGCAGTTTGGCTTTGAATACTGCAGATGTGTCCCAGTTCAGAGAAGATGACAGTGTCAACCTCCAGGTGTAAATATGGGGTAAGAGGGGGTGCGGGGAAGTGGATGCTCAGTGGAAGGGTGGTGAAGGAGAGGTGGGACTGGGGTGACAACAAGGGACTGTTTTATTTTTTATGGGGGAAAAAACACTTTGGGGGATGGTTTTCTTTATTTACAGGGAAAAAAAGTGTACATTTGGGAACACTGGTGTGAGCGCCAGTGTGCCACATGAGTTGGGGGGGTACATGATGCCAACACGGGGACTGGGCACCATAATGTTGGTATGGGAAAAAATTAAAAAAAACATACATTTGGGCACACTGGGGTGAGCTCCCAGTGTGCCACATGAGTTCGGGGGTACATAATGCCAACACGGGGACTGGGAAACATAATGTTGGCATGGGAAAAAATTAAAAAAAACATACATTTGGGCACACTGGGGTGAGCTCCCAGTGTGCCACATGAGTTGGGGGGTACATAATGCCGACACGGGGATTGGGCACCCTGATGTTGGTGCGGGGATGGGAAATGAATGGTGCAGGGAGGACAGCAGCAGGGAGAGGGTGCGGGAGGTTATTCTTTGCTGCCGGTGCTGGGAGGGAGTGGAGAGGCAAGGAGCAGTGGAAGGGTGCAGCAGGAGTGCCATATGAAACATGGCGGCGATGATACAACTGTGCACGTGCGGCACTTGCGTATGTGTAGTTGTGGTGAATGGCATGTTGCCATTCACAACATGGTGGTGCCAGCAGACCTACGCATGCATGCGAGTCACGCATGCGCAGTTCTTGCCCCGGAATGCAGAAGTAACAGCCGAAATAGTGTGGCTGTTATTCTGTAGCAGCCAATCGGTGGTAGAGTGTTTGAAGCTCCATTGGACTTTCAGAAGGATACTTCCAAAAGTTCAATGGAAGGTTCCACGATCGGATGTTTTTCTAAGATATGATCGATCCCAAAATGACGGTAGGCTCTGCCCACAGCCGTAAAAATGGGAATAGTTATATTTTTGCAAGAAAATAGTTACTGCAGAAAAAACTACATGCTGACTAACAAATACTGCTGCTTTAGGTCAAGACATTCTCAGAAAGTTTTACTTTTTGTTGTTTGAATAGATTGAATTTCTTTTGTTACAGTTTCAGGTGAAAATTATTAATTTTCGCTTACTAATACACTGCTAGCAAAACTGGATAACAATGCAGTTGTCTGAGATTTGAAGACAGAAAAAAAAAAAAACAGAGCAACAAAGAACGATCATTTAGAAACATAGAAACATAGACTGACAGCAGATAATGACCGCTTGGCCCACCTAGTCTGCCCATGTAACTCTACAGGGAGGTAAATCTACCCAACTACCAATTATTCAGAGTGGATCGCCTGACAAGGGGCGGTGGAGTAGCTATATATGTAAAGTCAAATATATCTGCATCCTGCCTCAGTGCAACATCGATGCCCAAAGAATTCAAATGTATATCCCTCAAAGTAACTCTCCAATACGGCGGCTTTCCAGCTAGTTGGCTGCTACAGGCCCCCCTCTGCTGACCACAAACTTTTATCCCACCTGGGTAATCTAATCAAACTGGGCCCTGAAGAAATCATAATCCTAGGTGATCTAAACCTAAACTGGCTCTCCAAGACAGCTGCACCTCTAGTATCATTCTGTGATACACATTGGTTTACACAACTGATAAATGAACCAACAAGAATCAATTTAAAGAATAGAAGTAATAGCACACTACTTGACATCATTCTGGTAAACAAACCCCACCTATTCTCACACACTGGAGTGCTTTTCAGTGACATAAGTGACCACTGCCTCATTGCAGGAATAAGATCATCCGGCAAACTAGCAACCCCAGCAAAATTCCTTCTGAGGAGATCCAAGAAAAACCTCAATATTGAGGGATATCTCCATGACCTAACTCACTCTACACACTGGCAGGAGTTTTACCTTACACATTCTGTGGAAATAGCACACCAGGTGTTAAACAGCATAATAATAGGTGCTCTTAACACTCATGCACCAATCACTAGTGTTAGAACAAAAAATAAAGCTTGCGCGTTGTTTCAGCTGACCTTAAAACTGCACTGCTGGAAAGAGACAAGCTATGGAAACTGGCAAGGAAGACTAAGAACCCAAATGACTGGATGCTGTTTAGGAAGGCCAGAAATAGTTGCACCAAAAAGTAAGGGATGCAAAGGCTGCCTTTTGTATGGCTGAACTTGTCGCCTCCTACCACAATCCTGCTAGATTCTGGGGCACCATTAAGGGGATTTTAGGGCAGGACTCTAGCTCCTCTCTGCCATCTCAAGTGCACCATAATAAGGGTACTATCTCTGATAAAATGGAAGTACTGGATGCCTTCAAGAATCATTTCACAACTGCTGGCCTTGCTTTTGACACCTCTCCAGCTAATCTACTGCATGCACAACTAAACTCCCAGTATACTGAAGCTCAGAGGGCTGATTCTTCCTTCTCCTTCAGACAGGTACTGCTGAAGCAAGTAGAGGATCTAATGCTGCAATTGGATACTAAAAAAAGCGCAGGTGCAGACTCTCTTGACCCCTATTTTCTAAAAATTGCAATTCATGTGCTGGCAGTTCCCTTAACACATCTTTTTAATCTATCATTAACCTATGGCTCTATTCCTACTATGTGGAAAACAGCCCAAGTATTTCCCCTTCTAAAATCAGGGGACCCCATGGATCTCAACAACTACAGGCCCATATCCATTCTTCCAGTGCTATCCAAGATGCTAGAGAAATAGTGAGCATCCAGTTAAGAGATTACCTTGAAGATACTAATCTCTTAAATCCAGCTCAATCTGGGTTTAGGGCCAGACACAGCACTATCTCTGCACTGGCCAAAGTGACAAATGACTGACAAACCGAATTAGACAAAAAGAACAGTGTCTGTGCTGTATTCCTTGATCTAAGCAAGGCATTCGACACAGTGGACCATGAGCTGCTACTCTCTTCATTGCACTCCATAGGCTTAGACCCACCCTCTCTTAAGTGGTTCAGTTGTTACCTTACTGACAGGTCACAGCAGGTGAAAGCTGAAGGTGAGCTATCCTCACTAAAACCATTCCTAAGAGCAGCTCCTCAAGGATCTATCCTGGGCCCTATCCTTTTTTTTGCCATTTACATTAACAATATTGACTCAAATCTCACCAAAGCCAATGTTCACCTCTTTGCAGATGGCACTGTTTTGTGTGTCAGTAACCCATCGCCTGCAATGGCCTGTGAAACTTTACAAGCAGAATTCTCCCTTTTGCAACATCAACTACTTGAGAAAAAGCTTCTCTTAAATGCAAAGAAAACAAAAAGCAATGTTCTTCTCCAGTCATACCCATACTAACATCTCCTCACTAAGCAATCTCCCCCAGCTATCCACTATCCTTGGAGAAAGCCTGGACTATGTAGAAAAATTCAGATACTTAGGGGTGTGGATTGATAGCAGGCTTGACTACACGCATCATATTGAAGAACTTCTGAAAAAACTTCGCCAGAGGCTCGGCCTATTCTTCAGAATAAAACACTTCCTAACCAGAGACTCAAGGATGAGGCTAATCCAGTCCTCATTTCTTTCACTTATTGATTATGCAGACTTCCTTTATGGTCATTGTCCTATCTCCTATTTAAGCAAACTGGATACCCTGTACCACAGAGCACTAAGGTTTATTACAGATCTTCCATTCAACACTCATCATTGCTCTCTCTATGCTGCAGTTGGATGGGCATCCCTACACCTCTGAAGGAACAGAAATGCTGCACTATGGATTTACAGAGCATTGTTTAATAAACTTCCAACTTATATTTTAGACTGCTTTACACTGGCCACAACTAGTTCCTATGCCCTAAGAAGCAACAACCTCATCACACTCAAGATACCCAAAGTCTACACCCGGCATGGGAGCTCTGCAATCAGCTACTCTCTAGCTATGGCATGGATTACTCTACAGAAGACCCTAAAGTTGACCAATCTTATACCTCTAGCATCCTTTAAAAAGCTCTGCATAAGTCTCTTTGCAGAGAAATGCAATTGCTATCACAAGACCTAGTCTAGTCACATTCACAACCCTCCCCCTTCCAGTCAGCAACCATAAGTGGCAGCTCTGCCATAAATTATTCCCATAGTTTTTCCCTCCCACGCAGCCCCCTTATTATGGTATCTCAGCCCCCTATATTACCATTTATACAGTTTTGCTTCAACTGACTATGATCTTCCCACTAACTCCTGGCACTTACCTCAACCCTAATTACTCCCCCATACCTCCTACTACTAGCCCTAGCCCCTGTCTGAGTTCCCCACCAGCCCTTCCATGTCATTTGTCAGAGGCTGTAATCACCACTTTTTTTGCAGTCAGTCAAACACTATATCTGTTTGTCTGCTTTAGCTTGCCCTGGAGCCTGTAATTCTGGGTACCTTATGTTGCGTGTTGCTTTGACTCTCTACTGGGATTTGTACATACTGGATTTTCTAGTGTAATTTTCTTATATCCTACCTTGTCCTGTTATGTTTTAATCAACCTCTGTCCTTGGATTATTGTATATATGTTTTTCCTACTGTATCTGTTTATGCAATTACAAGTGTTTTTGTATATATCTGCTCATGTACCAACCATTGAACCTTGACCATATCAGGTCCATCTTGTAAATGAGCTTTGCTCAATGATGTCCACCTGAATAAATAAAGATTTGATTGATTGACTGATTGATGTCCCTACCTATTGGATAAGCTGCAGATCCTAGTTAATCAACAGCCTACTTCCTCCTAACCCCCACAAGAATTGCTTTATATCTGTCCCATGCATTCTTGAATTCCCCCACTGTTTTTGACCCCACAACCTTCTCAGGAAGGCCATTCCATGCATCCACTACCCTCTCTGCGAAAAATACTTCCTTACATTGCCCCTGAGCTGTCCCCCCTCTATCTTTAAATTGTGTTCCTTTGTTCTTGCACATCTCTTTTTCTGAAAGATGCTACCCTCTTGGACTTTACTGATTCCCTTGAGGTACTTAAATGTTTCTATCATGTCCCCACCTCCCTCCTTTCCTCAAGGGTATACATATTAAGCTCCTTTAGTCTCTCTCTTTGTATAGTTTCTGGTGCAGACCCCATCTCTCCTTACTGCCTTCTCACATTGTTTGCCTACCTTTAAGTCATCTGATATGACTACCCCCAGGTCCCTTTCCATTTTTGTTGTTGTTAGTACCTCCCCCACATTGTGTACTCTTCCCCTGGGTTTTTGTTTCCCAGGTGCATTACTTTGCACTTCTTTGCAATGAATCTAAACTGCCATTCTTTTGACCTTTCCTCCAACCTTGCCATGTCAATTCTTATCCTTTCCACCCCCTCTTGTGTATCAACCCTGCTGCAGATCATTGTGTCATCTGCAAAGAGGCATACTTTCCCTTCCAGTCCCACTGCAATGTCACCCATAAAGATATTAAAGAGGACTGGTCCCAGTACTGAACCCTGCGGTACCCCACTAGTAACCCCCCCTTTCTTTGGAGTGCATTCCATTTATGATTACCCTCTACGTCCTGTTGTCCAGCCAATGTTTTACCCAGTCAACAATCCTGGGACCCACTCCAAGGATGGCTAACTTGTTTATTAATCTTTTGTGTGGGACTATGTCAAATGCCTTGCTAAGGTCTAGGTAGGCCATGTCCACAGCCCCTCCCTGGTCTACTACTTTGGTCACCCAGTCAAAGAAATCGATTAGATTTGTCTGACATGATCATCCCACTGTGAATCCATGCTGCCTTGGGTCCTGTACCCCACTGGCCTCTAGGAACTCAAGAATTCTCCCTGTCACTAAGGTCAAACTAACAGGTCTGTCATTTCCTGCCTCTGTCTTGCTCCCGCTTTTGTGAAGAGGAATCACATCCACCCTCCTCCAGTCCTCAGGTACCACACCATCCTCCCATGATTTGTTAAAAAGGGTAGTCAGTGGTGTCACTAGTTCTCCCCTTAGTTCTTTTAGAATTCTGGGGTGACTCCCATCAGGCCCCATTGCTTTGTCCACCTTCAGTTTTAGGAATTCTTTCAGGACCTTTTCTACTGTGGAAGGACTGGTATTGAGTCCCTATCCAGAGTGCTTCTATTCTTTGGTTTAGGTACCTCCCCCTCCTCTTCTTTTGTGAATACTGAGCAGAAGTATTTGTTCAGTATCCCTGCTTTTTCACTATCACCCATGTCCACCCCCCTTCTCTTTATTAAGCCCCACTATCCCTCCCTTGGTCTTTCTTTGCTCCCTAATGTACCTATAAAAGGTTTTAATCCCCTTCTTAACTGAGTTGGCTATCTTTTCCTCAGTTTGGGCATTTGCTATTCTGACTGCCTTCCCCGCTTCCTTCTGCTTTAACTGGTACAGTTCTCTGTCTTGCTCCTTCTATGTTTCCTTATACTTCCTGAATGCTACCTTTTTCTCCCTAACCTTCCCCACCACCTCTTTTGAGAACCATAGTGTTTTTTTCCTTCATTTTGTTTTGTTGATTTTTTTCACACAAAGGCTTGTTGCCTCTGTGATGGCTGTTTTGATTTTCCCGATTGTTCCTCCACCCCTCCTTCTTGCCCATTTGCTAATGCTTTTCTGAAGCACTCTCCCATTTTCCCAAAGTCAGCCCTCCTAAAGTCCAATACTCTTGCTTTTGTATGACTTGATTCTATGGCTGTGTTTATCATGAAACACACTGTTTGGTGGTCACTTGTTCCTAGATGGCTACCCACTTCTAAATCCGAGATCCTCTCTCCATCCCCTTTTGACAGTATCAGGACTAAGATTGCTCCCTCCCGAGTGGGTTCTAACACTAGCTGTCTGAAGCATACCCCCTGTAGGGCATCGAGAATTACCCTGCTCTTGGATGGGTCTGCAGCAGAGGTGCTCCAGTTAACATCTGGCATATTCAGTTCCCCCATCAACAATATCTCCCCTTTTTGTGCCATTCTAAGGAATTAGATTCCAGTTGAAGAAATGACATCTCAAAGTGCTGGCCATCCATCCAAAGATACAACTGGGAGGGAAATGTTTACCTATACACTTTATAAATAATTATGTAAGAACATGAGAAATACAAAACAAAAAAAACAGGAATATACAGAACATTACGACTGCCCCTGTCTCTAATCAGTTATACACATGTACTGTATAATCACAGACTGGATATACCTGTCTAGCTGGGCTTTAAATGCCTCTGTTGTTGAACATTGGACAACTGTTTCGGATAGGCTGTTACTAAGGTCCGCCACTCTCTGTGTGAAGCATTTTCTGTGATCCATCCTAAAATGTTCTCCCTTTAACTGTCAAACATGGCCCTTAATTGCTTGTATGTTAGGTTTAAACTCAGATGAAATCTGTCAAGTAGCAACTTATCTCTAATGATGTTAAATAGTAGAATCAGAGCTCCTGTCACCCATATTCTTTCCATTGTGAACAGATTTAGGTTCTCCAGCCCTCTAGGGTTGTTCATATCTGCCATTCCTCACACCATTCTGGTAGATCTCCTCAGTACCCTTTCAGTGCTGTCAATGTTCTGTCTAAGGTGAAGTGACCAAAACAGTGCACCATGCTCTGAAAGCCACTTCACCAGGGATTGATTCAGGTTCATCACACTTCCATCTCTGCTGGTGAAGTTTCTTTTAATGCAGCCTTAATTGTGATTGCATTTAATAACTATGGCCTCACGTTGGGCCACGTGTTTAAAGTTGTTGGTGACACAGACCCCCAGATCTCCCTCGCTATTAGTTCATCTATTCTCAGTGCCAGTAAGATAGTATGGTACTCATCTGGTTTTCTCTTCCCAGAATGTATGACCACACATTTTTCTGCACTTAGTTTTATTTTGTGTATATCTGCTCAGGTAGCTAGATGGTTGCGGTCACACTGGGGGGTGTTCTGCTAACTTTCAACAATGCTCCCTATCTTATTATCATCTGCAAATTTAGAGTCCCACTGCCACTATATTCCCTGTATCCTTACAATAAATGTTGAATAGTAGTGGTGCCAGCACCAATCCTGCGGGACCCCACTAGTCACCATTTCCCAGGACAACACTGCCCTGTTAAAACTATATCTATTAATGGATACTAGCTTTAAAATGTGGGGCAAGAATGTCTGCATTTTAGGACCCAACAAATCACACTTGATACAGTAATGCAGCACACACGTGGCTTTACTTATATACTGTGAAATGTCATCCATTTTCACAGCTACTGTAGGTACAGGGTCCCAATTCATGTGGCATGACATTTCAATTGTAATAATGTCTGATCGTATGTACTTCAAGGAGGACAATTCCATCAGCTCTGCCCCTTACAGCATTACATTTAAGGTACCACCAGCCTTGATTTCAGATCCTCCAGCCTTGAAAAATATTTAGCTTCAGGCACCTGTCTGGGACAAGTGAGAAACAGGGCTGAGACTGCATGATCATCCTGTGCTGTCCTCGAATCCTTGCACATCATCACTTCTTCCACTATGTCCTAGCAGGCAATTAACATTATTACTGTGACTCTACCACTGACCTTCAGGCTGTCTCTCTGTTCTCTCAGCCTGTACCTCATATTATAGAGACGTGTTTGTCTCCAAGTTGTCCCCTTAAAGCACAAAGCTGGAAAAGCCAGAGTATGCATAATATCTCATAAATGTGTAAAACATTTAGGGGCCACAGTGCTTTGCTAGCAGTGGCCTCCCTCCCCCTGTTTCCTTCCAGCACACTTTAGGATCAGGCATAAAGTGACCAAACAGGTCAGAAAGAGCAGGCATACAATAACATAGAGAGGCAGTATAGCGCACTGGTTTAAGACTCTGAACTGCAAATCTGGAGATCTGGGTTTGAATCCCACAGCCTCCAGTTGCATACTGTGTGACCCTGAGCAAGTCACTTAACTTCCCTGTGCTCCCAGGTTGTACCTGTAAACAAGCTTTCAGCTTAGTGTGTCTCACCTGGTTAAACAATTGGGAAAAAAAAAAAAAATGGGGTTGTGTGAATTGTAGAAATTTTACACCCCGAGGTGTTGGATGCTACATAAACATCGAGCACGCTCGAAGTTTGTTAAAGCACCCAACATCAAGGAGGGGGGTGTAAAATTTGAGTTTACATACTATCCCATGTTTTATTTTATATAATTGCTGGGTATCTTTTTTTTTGCCACTGCAATTATATAAAATAAAAGTGGTTCCTGCACGACCGCAGACCGGTCATGTTTCAGCTAAGTCCGCAGTCGAAAGCACCGACAGTGGACATGTTAACCTTTTTTCTTTCTTTTTTTTCCCTTCTGTTTAAATAAGCCCTGTTTAAGGACATTAGCCCAGTGAATTTGCCTAAAACACTTACCACCATGTCTGAGTGGTGTTGAAGTCTCTCTCGGCGGCCGGCGCTGATGCAGGGAAGAGGAAGATCACGGATGGTACATGCACAGAGCTTGGGAAACCGGGCGTGTGTTTGCCATTATAACCACCTGGTTATAATGGTGAAATTATAACCCGGTTTCCCTATGGGAATAAAAGGACACCCAGTAATTATATAGGGAATAATATAATGGGTTGTGTGCTTATCGAGAATTTTACACCCCTGCCAAGGTGTTGGATGCTACATAAACCCTGAGAGCGAAGCTTGAGGTGTTTATTAAAGCATCCAACACTGAGGGTGTGTGTAAAATTCAAGTTTTACACACAACTGCATGTTTTATTTTATATAATTGCTGGAAATCTTTTTTTTTTGCCACAGCAATTATGTAAAATAAAAGCGGTTCCGTGCGACTGTGGACTGGTCGGGTTTCAGCACAGTTCGCAGTCACAAGCACCAACAGAGGAAATGTTAACCTTTTTTCTTTCTTTTTTTCTTCTGTTTAAATTAGCCCTGTTTAAGGATGTTAGCCCAGTAAATTTTCTTAAAAAACTTACCGCCCAGTCCAAGTGGTGATGAAGTCTGTCTCGGCTGCTGGCGCTGAAGCAGGGAAGAGGAAGATCATGGGTGGCACATGTGCAGAGCTTGGGAAACCGGGTGTGTGTTCACCGTTACAACCAGCTGTTTACAATGGTGAAATTATAACCCAGTTTCTGTATTGGAAAAAAGGAGACCCAGTAATTATATTTTCATTACACTCTGCCATTTACTTTATGTACTGTACATAGGGGGTTGGATATTCAGAACTGCGCCTGGCAGGGGCGCAAGCCGGGCGCAGTACAACTGGAATGCACCAGGACATGGTCTGGGTGATATTCAACTGTGCTGTGCCATGGCTCAGCACCGTTGAATATGGCACTGTGGCCACCCGCGTTGTGCATGACACAGTGGCACTACACCAGCGCAAGTGGCCAGAGAGGAGCAGGGGGATGCACTAGCACAAGTGCCATTGCGCTAGGTGCATCAACCACAATATTCAGTGGTGGACATGCAAATGGGGCCATAATGCATGCAAGGTGCAAATGGGGCCATTAGGATGTCATTATGGCCCCATTTGTATACAGGTGCGCCAATCCCTGGCGACTTGCACCTGGTCCCCTGCCAGGCAGCAGCCGTCGGGGACCGACACCCCCTGCCCCCACCGGCAATGCGCTCCAACGCCCGATCACGGGCATGAGTATTGAATTAAATCACCCAATATCCCTGGTGGTCCAGTGGACCACTTCCAGTCCAATCACAGGCATAAGTAGTAAATGAATTCGGCCAATATCCCTGGTGGTCCAGTGGACTGCTTCCAGCCCAATCATGGGCATAAGTTTTAAAATAGAATGTCCAGACCATCCCTGGTGGCCCAGCGGTACCCCCCTCCCCACCTGCCCACTGAGTCCTAACACCCTGCTCCCCCCGGTCAGCAGCGGGCTGCAGCTCCCTGCCCTCAAGCCACCCAGCTGCCCGCCAACTGACTACATACAGTACAGCTGGTATGCCCATTAGTCCTAGCATGGGCCAATGGGTCTGCAGAACACAATGCAGTACTACACACAGTCCAGATATGAATGGTTCATTCACATATCTGGACTAATGTCTCGTCTGATCTACATCCGTTATTACCGCTGTGGACCAATGGGCGAACAGCCATACTGTATGCAGTCAGTCGGTGGGAAGCCGGGCAGCTTGAGGTGAGGGCTGCCACCTGCCGCTGACTGGGGCGGGCCGGGGTGGGTGGACCTGCAGGGCAGGTGGGAGGGTGCACCGTTAGCCACCAGGGATGGTTTGGACGTTATTTTAAAACTTATGCTCACATCAGGCTGAAGCATCCACTGACCACCAGGAGACTGAATGAATTGATTCAATACTATGCCCGCGATCAGGCATGGGGGGCGCTTACCACGATCGGCGGTGACGCAGGAGCTCGGTGGTCACCCACAGCTGGCAACTGCCGTGTTGCACCCTGCAATATGGCGGCTCACCTGTGGGTGGCCAGCTGTTGCTCCTGTTTTTTTAGGCTCAACTGTGTGCGGCGTAGGTAATGGTTGCTCCTGCATCTGCTCAGCACATCCCGGGCTGAATATTGGGATGTGCAGAGTATGCATGGGCATGCCCTCCCACTTGCACCACATACATTACTGATGCGCCCCGATACATCGGGATTTGTGCCATACACTTTCTCCTTTTGAATATCGCACTGGAGCGCATCAGTGGGTTGCGCATGGCGCAACTGTGTTGTGCCATGCACAACCCTTCTGAATATCCCACCCAGGGTGTATTATAACCAAGCAAGTTTCCCAATCACAAGTTTCTCTTTTCTGCCTTCAGACAGTCAGGTCACTTCATGCATACCCTGTTGTACTCCAAATATCATGGAAACTTTATAACCTGGGGTCCTTCTGCCTTGAGACACCTCAGGTCTGGGGGCTGGGCATCTCCTACCTTAATGCAGCCAGACTTCCCTCTGGATCTTCTACATGATATTCATGTACCACCTACCCTGGCACAGGCACTCACAATGCCCCACATCAGGGTTTCCCCTCCAAGCTCTGGAGGAACCACTGTCAGGCCAGCTGGCCATCAGGATTCTCCCATTGAGGAAGAACCCTCCATTTTCCCCACACCCTCCTGGTTGTCCTACATATTAGCCATTTTAAACCCAGCTGCGGGCCCAGGGGCCCAAACTCTAAGGGCTGCTTTTCTGGAGGTTTTTTCTGTTTTATCCTTGGGTCCAGGTCATTCTGTACTCCCTAACAGTCTGACTGTCCCAGACTAGCTATACCTAAGTTCTCTACATTAGTCTTAGCATGGTACCTACTAGTAATCAATCTCCTTCCCTATTGGAAGGAGGAGGTTGTTACATTTTAGGAGAATAGCTCATGGCACAGAGTACAAAGGCTATGTAGGGCTGTGTCTGAAGTAGATTTAAGGATAACATCAAAGCCGGTCCAGTGGCACTGAGGGTTTAAATGCTGGATACCACGTCGTCCTCGCGTGACTACCGGGTTGAGGAACGGACCGTGGTTGCTGGGGGTCGTGGGTGAGGGAGGATTGAGCATACTCACGGATGCTCTCCTCCCTCTGGGGTGGGATACCAGGGGTGCTTCTAGCGCCTGATGCCCCTGTAGCCGGTGGAAGCATGGGCCTTTGGGGCACCGGAGGCTCTACTGGAGTTGGGGGGGGGGATGCTGTTAAGCATATGGCAGTCAGCGTGCATCAGCACGTTGTTAGCCTGGACATATGTCCTACATGCAGGCATCCCAGGGGGATGGGAGAAAAACAAGGGAAAAATGTAACACCCCTGACCCTACATGCATAAATGAAACTGGGGATGGGATGCTCTGGGGATTGCCCAGGCAGACGGAGTAGGAGGAGGAGGTACGAGGCCTCCTCTGAAGCCATGGGAGACAGGCACATAACATAAAAAAAAAGGATAACATCAAGAGAAAATTGTGCAGTTACAGTTGCTCAGATTTTAAAGGGTAAGCTTGCTCAGTTTCTGAGTAAAGAAATCCCTCATTATAATTAAAATGCTAAACGCGTTCTCAGTATGATTCTTCAAATGGTATATCTTAGTACCTGTTTAATGGAGTCTTCTTCAATGTTGGGTGATTTTAATAAACAGAGTCCCATAATAAGGCACTTGTGTCTTTAGCAAATTATCGTTTTAATTATCTAGGGGTTCAAAGGACGTTTTAGGTCAAGAAAAGCGTAATGTGAGTTCATTCAGAAGTTATCTGTAAAGCACAACTGGGTGCACGAGATGAACCAGCTGTTGAGAGAGTGGTATCATTTCGCTTCATTTATGTATACTGCCCAGCAACACTTTATGTGCTATTTGTGTAACTATTTACTGAACGAAATCTAATGTATATGATGC
The DNA here is from genome assembly GCA_016271365.2 of Neoceratodus forsteri. Taxonomy (NCBI): domain Eukaryota; kingdom Metazoa; phylum Chordata; order Ceratodontiformes; family Ceratodontidae; genus Neoceratodus; species Neoceratodus forsteri. Next base: position 245,572,209 of record CM057459.1, on the reverse strand, counting down.
ATGTGACCTAATGAGAGTATCTCAGAAGCTAGGCTATAGGGAAAACATTTGTCAGATAAAAAGTATAGTATCATCTGAGATCAGTTTGCCTGTTCTTCAAAATGTATGGACATGCAAAAGTGTCTCTGTATGAAGTCATATATACAGTAGAGTTTCTGACCAAAATGGTGATGGTATAACCCTGGCAAATGCAAGTGACCCTGAATAAACTTCCATATAATTTTTTATTTATAACTGAATACCACGCCCCTTCATGAGGCAGTATAGCGCAGTGGTTTAAGGCTGTGAGCTGCAAACCTGGAGACCTGGGTTTGAATCCCACTGCCTCCATTTGCATACTGTGTGACCCTGAGCAAGTCACTTAACTTCCTTGTGCTCCTAGGTCACACCTGTAAACAAGCTTTCAGCTTAGTGTGTCTCTCCTAGTTGAAAAAAAAAAAACATGACTGTGCAAATCTGAAGCTGGAATAAAGAGGGCGAATAAAAGATCACAACAAAAGTAACTGCTTCGTGTAAATGCAAAGGATAAATATACAGATTCAACTTAACAGCTAGATAGCAACGCTTTAGCACCTAAGAAGTTATTGTCACTAACCACCTTAATGGCAAGCAGCAGATTTAATGTTCCTTGATATTAAGGCTGAGACACATATCAGAATTCTATGCATTCAATGTTTTATTAGGGGAAACAGCTTAGTCTCAAATCTGTTATACCTTCTGGATGGGAATGTCCTTGCCCTTTCATCAACTCCTTACGTTTCCCTTTTCTCTAAAGGTGCTGAAGATTGGTAAACTTCTTCATCCTAAACTGCTGGTCACGTTTAAACATCTGTTAATACCAGTAGCAAGGAAAAACGGGGATTTTGGAGCATAATGTTTATTAGTGTGCTTCATGCATGCTGGCAGCTATAAATAGCAGATACTGGCTCACATTCACTGTGACTGTGTTTAACTTGGCAACCCTTGAACAGAGAGGGCTTAAACCTCCGAGGTGAATATTCATTTTCAAAATGAATCCCAGACTGAAAAACAATTATGGTACACACTGTCTATCCTTGTAAGAAGATTGTTTACATTGTTGTATAAAGTCAGCAGCTTACTGACATTTTCAGGGAACCATGATAATCCTGTTAGTACTTCCCTTGCTGTATAGCGCATGGTCCATCATTTTGTTTCTTTCTATCCAATTAGCACCTCATTTAGCATCTGTGTTCACTGCATATCCACTGTGTTATTTTGACATTTTCCTACTTCATGTTGGATCACTTCAAAACTCATTAGGACACGTTGTTTACTCACCCCGCAATGAAGCCACTTAAAATTGTTATCACCTGGGAGGAATCTAGGGGACCCTGTTTGAGCAGTTAATGTGGGGAACAAAGTTATTGGATGTTAGACAGAACAAGTTATATCTCAGCTGCTAATGTTGCCTTTACATGGGTGCTGAGCTCAACCATTTGTTTTAATGTGAAGACATGGAACCAAAGAATCCAGAAATGACTCTGAGATGTGCTTTCTTGGTAAGGGTGGAGCAATTTTTCTCTTGTGTTTGGGCTTTGTTTGTATCCATACTTACTGTTTAGGACATAAAGGATGAATCAACTTTATGTAGACCCTTTTCCAAAAAACTCCCCGTAGCCAGGTTCCAGGTTATTTAATTCTGGTGTAACCCCCAAGGGGCACTATCCTAAGGGCTACTACCCATGCCTGCCCTAACTGTAACAGGGTGAGGGGCCCAGATCCATTGGCGGGTGCCTCCACCCAGAGGTCGGGGTTAGAACAGTCGAGGTTGACTCGGTCACAGCCCTCTGGGTTGCTGCAACCCCCCCTTTCTTCCCACTAGTTGCCCACACAGTTCAGTTACAGTGTCCTTACCATATACACTTACCCCCTGGCTCGAACCACTCAGCTCACTCCGGGGAACCCCTGAAAAGTAAGGTACAGTTACACAATATTCACTGTGCAGTAATTCACCATTAATACACAAACTAGCCAGTGTACTTTTGCAAAACAAGCACTCTGATTTATTTAAGGGGAGATAACAAGGACCAGGGGGAATCAGGGTGATTGGCTTACCACTACAATATATGAGTATCTACCTAGGGCTTTGTGCACAGGCCTAACCTATAAGTTACTGTCTATGGGTACCCAAGCCCTAAAGGTTAGTTGGTTAGTTCCTCGATGCAGCTGGTTGGGGCCCTGACACAAATGTGCATTTAATTCCTACGAAGATTAGATGGAGCCAGCAGGCTCAGTTAGTATAGTCAGCAAAGTAACCAGAAGATCTTGCCCTTGCTAGGAACATTTAATAGGGAGCTACCCTGATTTAGTACTCATGATTCCAGAAGGAAGAACGCTCTCACACCACTCGCAGGGTCGAGCCTGAACTTCAGACACTTCTCCACACATTTATATGAAAAGCAACAGAGGGGTACCATACCAGGCAGCTGCTCCTAGGAGCCGACCGAACTCACAGCTAATCAGGGAGTCAACACAGCTTCACTTTTTCCTGACAGACCGAGCACAATTCAGCAGATTCTCCAGTCCTCTACAGGGTGAGTCTGGTAGGTAGCTGCGCTCCTGCACAGCCTCCTCTGACTGCTACCCAGCGGATTTAGTCCAATATTCACCGACGACCGAGCCTCCTGAATCTGGCCTTCCACACACGCGCTTCCCGCATGAAAACTCAATGGCGCAGGAGCCCAGAGCTCCTTCCTCACTCACAGCCACAACATCTCTGCCCCTTGGCAGTTAGGGCAAGTCTCACCACTCGGGCGCCACCCGATCCCACAGGTGGGCTGCAAATGCCAGTTATTTAATGCTGCCCCTATTGGTGCAAACAAGGTGCCATTCCTCAGGCTTTACTTCCCAGAATTACTGGCTGTGTCTCATTGGTCAGCCGGCTCCCACATGAGTCCTGATCCTGGTTGGTCAGAAAGATCTCCATTTTAATGTTCCCCCGATTACCATTGGCCCAGAGCAATAGTCCGGGTCCAAAATGGAGGGGCCAAGCGCACACAGTCCCAGCTGTAGAAGAAGCAGGTTAGATAAACTGTAATTCCACCAACACTCTAACTAATTATGGCCAAACAGTTACATCTTTCAAAAGGGCTCCCTCTGCGCATATAGCGACTGCCAAATGGGAGCGATTTCACTGCAGCTCAGGCGGGATTTGAACAGGGAAACACCAGTCCCCCCCCCATACCTACCCGCTGGAGCCTGCGAGCAGGCAGCTCTTAAAGAGACAGTATTGGAGGCTTTGGAAGCACTCACAACACCCACACTTAGGCAGCATTGCGCCGAACACCAGTTAGGCAGGGAGCATTTAGGTAAGCTCTGGGAAGGCTTTCATGAACCCCTATTTGTAAGGGGGTTACACCGGTTATATTTGGTCATGATACTGAAAAAAGTTATACTTCTGTCGTTTCAGTATATTTCATCAGACATCCCTTAAAGAACCTTGAGAAACTTTTTTTCAGGGAATGGTACACTTACTGTAACTAGCTAGGCCCACTTCTTAGCTTCTTAAACCTTATCAGAAGCCACCTGGAAGTGATATTACCTTGGAGACGCCTAGGAGACCCTGTTTGAGCAGTTAATGTTTGAAATAAACTATCTGGATTGTAGGACAGGGAGCATTAGATCTTCACTGTGGGGGTGCCACACCATTTGACATTTGATTTGATTTGAATTCATAAGACCAAAGACTCCTGAAATGATTCTGAGATTTAATATGTATGTGTAAAAGCACAGGAGAAAGAAACACTGCTTACCCTACACACGTAAAGCTAAATGCTGTAGAAAGGAAAAGGAAGCACATATCAGCCTCCCCAAAGGTGCACCAACCAAAAGGTTAGCTGACAACAAACAAAAGAAGGCGGTGCACACAACAAAGAACTGCAGTGAAAATACTACTCTTTATTACAAATAACACAGCATGGCTAAGAAGCTGGGATAACACCCCTATGTATTGACCCAGCAAGTGAGCCTTCCTCAGGGGGTACACCGCAGTTCTTTGGTGTGTGTAAAGCAAAATGCCATTTAAGGAGTTGTTGGGACCATGAATTAGAATTGAAATAAATGGTCACATTCAGCTGCATGTATTTAGTTTTACTACAGTTTTAAACACTGAGCCATAACACTGCCTTCATCACATGTATACTGCCAAAACTATGTAAACAACTTGTGGGACTCGCTGAAAAATAAACTATTTCTGATGTGATTTAGAATCTTGCACCATATACCTTAACAAGGTAGGTTCAGTATGGTGGGGAGTGCCTAACCGCTACATGATTGGCATGTAGGCCCTCTATAATTGATTAGTATCAAGCGTTGTTATCTCAACTCATTCAGCCCAAGGTGGACATTTTGAATAAGCTTAAACACAGAACCTTTTGACTCACATGTGCGCTCCTGGGCTGGGTAAACTTAAACTTAAAGTCACAGGTACTGAATATGTTGTTTACCTGGGTATAATGGATGACATCATCCCAAATTTGTACTATATAGTTTTATGGGTCAGCCAATATATTTTCACTTCCCACTATTCATTTACAGCAGTAATATAAACACTTACATAAAGCTGCACAGTAGACTGGCATGGCACATTCAGAACTTCTGGCAGTGCCAGTGGGAGGCAGACTGTCCTGAACGTCTCATAACTTGCACAGCAGATGCATTATTAGTGGAGTGGCTGGCTCAGGAATGACTAATAATAACCTGGCATGGTAACACAAACGCTTCCATTGCCATGTTTGTTGCATTTAAAATAAACATTGTATGAACATGGATGACAGGGGTATAGCATATATTAATATGACCCCGGGTTACTGTGTCTGGGTTAACACCCCTGCCTGGTGACTGTACAGGGCCCACCTTGGTTAAAGGGTTAAGGTTGGTTCCTTCTTCTGCAGTAGAGACTTCATCCCAGAAGAAATAAGAAATAGCATGATGTCTCCACCCAAAGAGAATAAGTGGTCCAGATGTTGCATACAGTACCACCCCCCCTGGGATGCAGTACCTATGCACCCCCCTACACTGGACTGGAAAACCCCAGGGACCAATAAGACAGTCATTACCTTCACCAATAAACACTACAATCAGGTTAAACAAACAGATGCACACACAGAAGGAAAATACAACAAACGAAGAGTGCTTTTATTTAAGAACCCAGGCCTGGAAACAGGAAGAAAAGGGGGTTAGACAACTGCAAGTCACTTTTAACACCCCCACCATATAGCAATGCCCTCTTGGAGCCACTGTACTGTGGGTCATTCTCACCCTCTCAGATCCCACCCAGTCTATGAAGCACTCACCCAATCAAGGAGTACAAAAAGAGGAATTATACTATACAGGGTGCATAAACTCCTCAACTGGTACCAGTGATGAAACTACATTTTCAAGTAAGTCACAGTAACGAATAACTTTGGATACCCAGGAATTATACTAGAGTCCCAGTGCAGGCCTGGTATTTAGGTTGCCTGGATTCTTCTAATGGTGCACATGATGAAAATTAATAAGCTTGCAATGTAACTCCCAAAAAGCCTTAGTGTGCTAGTACAATTTAAAGAACTTGAAATCCAATGAGAAAATGCTTGAAAACCAACGTGTAAAATATATGCAGTAATGGTAATCCCAAACTGGAAAAGTACAAAAGACCCCAGCCAGCAATTCCAGTGGTCACGTGACCCATGGATGCAGCAGTTCGGTTGAGGCAGGGGACAGCACACAGCAGCAGGGTGAGCAGCAGTCAGAAACAGGGCCCAGCAGCATGGGGATGAAGCACTTCAGATTCCCTCGTCTGTTCTTCAGCAGCACAGCTCTTCTGGCTCACATCTCTCAGGTCACGGCCCTTCTGACTCAGCTGTCAGTCACTGGAGTGCTATGCAGTGGCATCCTGGTTCCTAAGGAGCCCAGACCCCAGGAGCGACCCCATTGTCCGACTCACCTCTGAATCGAGAATACCCATCTACTAAAGCAACGTGTCCCTTGGCTCCCTGTTCCCTGAGCTACCCCATTAGACAAGGTCTAGCAGGCCTCTTACCTGGCTCTGCAGCAACCTAGGTAGAATACAGGTTTCTATTTCTACTCATTACAGCTCAGCAGCTTTGGTATGCAGCAGTGGACCACATACTCACGCTCTCAGGAATTTCTTCCCACTGGTGCTCATCTGCTACAGTCTCTGAACAGTGTAAGACCAGGATAAGTCTCACAGTGAGCTTGCTGACTGAACCCAGGTGACAGATTGCAAGATTGTTGGCTTGGCAAGGCCTCTCGCTTAGTCTCACCAGCAGCAGGTTTGAACATCTTGGCAGTGTTGGGGAGTAACTAGTTACTTATAACTAGTAACTGTAATCTGATTACTTTTCTAGGTAACTAGTTCAACAGATTACTGTTAAAATAAAATAATAAGTAACTGCAATGATATTACTTTTCCCTGAAAGTAACTAGCTACTGTAATATAATGTAATATAGTGACCTGAAGCACGCCACTCAGTGCAAGAAAGCAGCAGCAAGAGCAAACAAGATGCTTGGATGCATAGCTAGGGGGATCAGTAGTAGGAGAGAGAAGGTTATACTGCCCTTGTACAGGTCACTGGTGAGGCCAATCTAGAGTATGGATTTCAGTACTGGTGCCCACACCTCAAAAAGGAAATTAACTTGCTGGAGAAGGTCCAGAGGAGGGCTACAAAGAAGATAGTGGGTCAGCAGGGTAAGGCATATGAGGAGCGGTTGAGAGCACTGAACATGTACTCCCTGGAAGACAGGAGAGAGAGGTGACATGACTAGGACCTTCAGGTACTTGAAAGAGATAAATAAGATGGATCAGGTGGGTCTCTTTAAGTTGAGTGGCAACCATAACATGAGGTGGCACGGTCTTAAGCTGGGGGGTGGGGGAGATCAGGAAGCACTTTTTCACAGAGAGGGTGGTGGACACTTGGAATGCACTGCCGGCAAAGGTGGCCTCATTGAAGACAGTGGGCAGCTTCAAGAGAGGCTGGGATAAGCATAGAGGAAGGTAAAGATCATAGGTAGGGAGGATGCGAGGAGTGGGGAGGGGGTTAGGGACAGTAGTTCAAGCTGTGGACCCTGCAATGCGAGCAGACTATATAGACCAAATGACCTTCCTCTGCTGGATTATTCAAATGTTTGTATGTTAGTTTAAAAATAGAGTAACAGATGGGCATCCATTATGGTTGCTGTAGTCCATCAAGGGGTTCCTGTGACTATAAATCTCAAGAGCGAAACTCAAGAGGTTCATGACATCACAAGAATCTGGAGATTGTGCAGGCGTCTTTTGATAGTCAGGTTTCAATGTAAAGAATGACCGCTCAGCTGACTGTGTGCTCAATTTATTACAACATCAGGCTAAAAAAACCTGCCTTCTGACAAGCATTGCGTGAGCACCCATATTTTGCATTTTTCATGAGAAAAAGTTTAGGCAACATTTCATGGCTGTGATGTGCCATTTTTTGTAGACTTGCTAATATTCAGGTTTGGGTAGTCACAGTGTCTAGATATTATGAGTTGCCAGAACTATGGGGTGATGTAAACCTGTAGCACGATAACTGGAGCAAAGACATGCAGCCTTGCGACATTTAGCCTAGGAATTTTGACCTAATACTGGTTTGCCCTACGAGATTTTTGCTCTAACACGGTGGCTACGACTAGAAGGTAGTCTCATTTATGGCACCACTGCTTTCTACGTGGTTACAGGCCCACTGCTGGTGAGTGCTGTGGTTGTTTTTTGCCAGTTGTCTCATTATGGAAAATGTTGTTAGGCTGAATTGCTCTGGTGAGGTGTTGTCGCACTAGGTGTCCTTGTACCAATTGTCGCAGATCCGGTGTAAATCACTGGCCCCTCCAGTTTGAGTGTTTCTTTGATCTGTAGAAAACAAAAATGAGTGTGCACACATAGCTTTCACCTTTCAGCCTTCTTACTAGGTCCTGTTAATTAGTTCCCACTTAAGGATTCCTCAGCTCATCACGTCTACCATGCCTTTTCATACCTATCATCACCTTTTCATTTTCCAGATCTATTCTTACATTACCTATTGTCACTTTTTGTCCTATAGCCTCCCCCTATTTTCTTTCCTCGCAAATATTTCTCTTATTTTTCTTACCTGCTTTTTTCTCTTTTAGATAATTCCTAAAGAAGACCTATGGTTGAAACATCAATTCTAACTCTATTTTCTGTTTTCAGAATGCATTTAATATTACCATTTTGTTCAATATCCATAACATGTGCTGTGTAAATAAAAGTCAGAAAACACCATTTTATTTGTTGGTGTATTATTAAATATATCACATTGCAACACTTGATATACAAATTATACTGCTTATGCACCGCTACATGGTACAGCTATGAATTACTATAGGAATTGATGAAATTTGTTTGAGGGGGCAACAGATTGGCCAGTTAATGTACAATTTATAGATAGCTAGCTACACCCCTGCATGTCGTCAGTCACGGCCCTCTATAGTAGACATTGTGAACCTCGAGGCAATCTGGGCCAGTCTAGCTGTTGTAGGGAAAAAGGCAAGTAGTCTATCTGCAGGCAGGGCTCGGAGTCTATTTCCACCAACACCACACCTGCCAAACTGCCACAGCAGGCTGCTTGATCAGCCATCCACCGGCCCACCTGCCAGGTCTATCACCATCACCCAACCCATCTCAAAGAAAATCCTCATCGAAGGGCTATGTACTGGAATGCAACAAGTGTGTTGTGTTGTGTGATAATTTTAACGTAAGTGACACTGTCTGACTTCAGTTGTGGCATACTGGCAGTGGCATAATAGTCATGGCAGACTTAGTTATAATTATAACTGTGTCTCAGTAGCAGTGTCAAGTCAAGGCTCAGCTTTGGGAAAGAGTGTTTAAATAGTGAGTTGGGGTAAGCAGGTGTGTGCTGGTGGAATTTATTGTGTGTGATATGGGGTGGCTCTGTGGCTGGCAATGGCAAGGTTAGGATTCAGGCTGCTGGTGGGAAATGAGAAAAGGTCACCAAGGCAAAGAAAGGCACTAGATCTGCAGGGTTCATACATGTAAGTGTAGGGGGAGCTAACTGAAGGTGGGATTTTATTATGGGAATTTAAAGGGGTAGATGTGGCTCTTGCATAGTCAGGAGAGGAGAATACAGGCTAGATGTGGGAAAGATCGCCAGGTCCAGAAGATGCAGCAGGGTGTGTGTGGGATATAAAGGGGTAGTCATGGCTAGTATTGTCAGGATATACAGCTGTGTGGGAAAGATCGCCAAGGGCACTGGCAGTAGATGCAGTCTGTGTGCGTGTTGAAGGGTGAGGGTGGGTGTTATGGAAATGAAAAAGGTCAGGGACAGTAGTGGCTGGCAAAGTCAGGATTCAACTGTGGGGGGGAAATTGCGGAGGGCAGCAGTAGATGCAGGGTGTGTGAGTGTTTTTTTTTTGTTTGTTTTATTAATGGAGCTTTTATTTATGGAAATGTAAGGGAGTGTTGTGGCTGGCAAAGTCAGAAGGGTACTACACTATAAACTAACATATTCATCATCTTCAGAATCTGTTTTATTTCTTTTATACACTTCTTGGGTGTTCATGAGCATACAGCTATGTTAAGTGAGTAACACAACCACATTATCAAAAGTAATATAAAGTAATATGCATTACAGTTACAGTTACTAATTACTTTTTATATAAAAGTAATAAGTAATTGATTACATTTATTTGAAAGTAACTAGTAACTGTAACTGATTAGTTTTTAAATGTAACTTCCCCAACACTGCAGCTCCGTGTGTCTCTCAGACTGCCACAAGCTCCTTGAGAGCCCAGAAACTTCTTTCCCTCCATTCTGTATCTCATTGGACAGGCCTGTCCATCAATCCTTGTGTGCTGTCCTGCCCTTCATTGGCCCTCATGGCCCCCCACTCCATTAGGGAGGGTCTGATTGCATCATCCTCCCCACAATCCCCTGCTTCCATCACTAGTGCTTCCTAGCCCTCTGATTGGCTGGCTGGTGGGACCAATGAGCACAAAGATGGCTAACCCCATGTCCTGATGGACCCCTGATGCTCCAAATACTTTATTTCATTTGAGTCTTTGCCCCTGTTAGTGTGCTGGCCCCCTAATAGTACAGCAGCCCCTTAAGGCTGTTATCCAGTCCCAGTGGGGTTGTGGATGTGGTAATTCTGGCGTCAGGGTCAGGAAGAGAGTGAGTGCTCGGGAGGAGCCCCTTGTAGCACATGCTCTCTCTGGTGCCATCAGTGACAGTCTATGGCATGGCCCAGGAGGCAACAGAAAGAGGACTGTCCTGTCTTGTTCCCAGTCCCTTCTGCTCAGATCCAGGGACCAGGATTACTACAGAGGGCTGCAGCTGCCAAAGGAAAGGCACAGGAGGCACTGAGAAAACTCAAGAAGCTGCACTGTCTCTCTCGCCACCACACAGTTAAGTGAGAGGGAGCCGGCAGCAGGACTGGAGCTTCAGAGACCTTGAGAGAACAGTAGTCATCAGTCAGGTAAGTCCCTCTCCCCAAGGGAGGGGGTTACATTAAGCAGGTAAATGTCTTTGTAAGACTGCAAGGAGAAAAGGTAAAAAACATGCTTCTATTGGTAACATGAAAGTGTCCAGTACAGGGTCACAAATAGTAGTAGAGCAAAATGGGAAAAGAGGAAACGGTTGCCCTATTGCACCTCTGTCATAGTGCAAATTATGAAATGGGTAGAAATAATTCTGGCTGCTGATTGACCAGTAGGTATTTCAGCTGGGTTGTTATCCCAGCACAACCGCCAGGCTAGAAGTACCTCAACAAAAATATGTTTAAAAAATACATCCGATTTACTAAAAAAGATCCATTTCATAATTACAATAAGTCATTCCATGGGGTGTGTTATGCTGGGCTAACAGCCCTTCTCAGGTAGTGGGAGCCCTCTGCTTCACCTCCTGTTTCAATTCACCTAAGTCGGTCCGCTATCCCACCATAACACACCCCCTGCCATACTTTATTGCTTAGTTACCCATATGTTATTGGGTGCACAAGGCTTTGCAGCCACTTACAGTAAAGGCTAGTGAGCATGAGGGAAGTATGGCTGAGTTTAGAGCACCAAGCTGTGAACCTGGAGACACATCAGACCTGTGTTTGAAACTCATAATCACCACTTGTATACTGTGTGACCCTGAACAAGTTACTTAACCTACCTGTGCTCCTGGCACTTTTCCAGACCCAAAATTCTAAAATTAAAAAAAAAATTAGAGTGAGCGAGTTCCACAAAGTCACAGCATGGTACAGTGTCCATCACTGTCACACTTTAAGACAGTCGGGACAGTCAATGCTTCCTGGAAGTTCCCCCCACTCCCATACTTTTAGACCTGCTTCTAGCCCAATAGATCATTATTTATTGAGGCCAACCTGGCCTTTTCCTGGCATTCCAGTGGATCTTCACACACTCGCCATGCCTGGGCATCTCACTGACACCCAGTAGAACCCCCACCTGTAGTTCACATTCAGTAGCACAGCAGTCTGATGGACTGCATGTACTTGGAAACCTTTTCCTTGTTGGAACCTGAGTTTCAGTTGAAGCTTTTGAGGTACACTTGCCATCTATCCATAGCAGCTCTACTGGCAGGGTATGAAGCAGAAGTCTATGACCAGTTAGTGAGTTTCACTATGCTTTGTGCAATGTGACCCCCACCCCTTTCCCTGCATGCTTGAAATGGATTTAGCAACCACTTAGTGTCAGTCTCTATTAGCTGCAATGTACATGGGACAACCCCCACATCTTTTGTGGCAGACAGCTCCATGTGTACTAGCCTAAGTACCAGAATTTGATGTGTGATATGTTCTGAAGAGTATAGTTATCCATTTGAGACCCTCTAGTCTGACCTCTAAGGCACAAGGGTCTCATAAACTTCAACTCTTAGGAAGGATTTCATTATCATTTTGCTTCACCAGTCCTGTCCTTTGATTAAAAGAACTGTGATTCTACAATCAGTGAATCTAGTAATGAGTGTGTTCATTGACCCATGCTGAATGTATCCATGCAGGATAGACGTTATGGACATATTATGAACCTGCTCCTGTGATTATTCATGTTCTCCGATTGCTCCTTATTGTAACTGTAAACTGTGTCTGTACAATGTATTTTGTATATCATTTCCCTTCCCACGGGTCGCACCTGGAAATGAGCCTCGACTCAGTGTGCCTTTCCTGGTCATTAATTTTCAAAAATAAATAAACAAGATTCTTGACAATGGAAGTATAAAAGAAACACTTTTTTCTTCCTTTTCATATTTTACCAGTCTCTAATTACAAGTGCTATATACAGTCTAAATACTGAAACCTTATAGAAAGGCTCTGATGGAGAGATTGTACTCGAACATTTCAACTGCTACTCAATGCTATAAATAATGAGTGTGCATATTATACATCTATGGGTTTATTCCCTCCTAATTTCTATTTTATGTATCTTTTGCCTTATTCAGTTTATTGTGTAACTTTAAAATGTTTACTACTGAGACTGCTCTTTCTCTCCCCGGACCCTCTTGCAAACAAGGTGCTGCACCTTTAGATGGTCTCTCATGGACTACTGTACTGGATTATTCCAAGTATTACTTAGTGCTCTAAATAATGAGTTTGCATATTATATATATATGGGGTTATTTACCCTTTATTTATACATAATCTATTTTTTGCCTTATTCAATTTATTGTGCAACTTTATAACATATACAACTGCGACTGCCCCCCCCCCCCCAGATCCTCTTGCAAATCAGGTGCTGCAGCTAAATGATGTTATTTTAACGTGGAAAACTTTAAATAAGTAAACATTCAAACACTAGGATGAAATGGAAGCAGAAATGAGATAAGTCTGGAAATGTATGCTGAAGAGACCTTTCCATTTCAATTAACTCTGCCATCTTTTACTACATGCTTATGATGATTTTGAGGTACCAGGCTAGCTGATTCAGCCCTACAATTCAAAAGCTGCATTGCCTGCAAGTCTGGTTGCAGTACTGTATCGCATTCCTGTCAATGACGCTTCAATCAGTGTGAGAGCTATAAGATTTAGCACCTTTAGCATGATGAACAAAACCACACTCTTTCTGACACAGTCCGGGTATGTTCTGAGGTCGGGGTATATGCCACCAGTCAAACTGTCCTTGAATTAAACTAACAAGTGGATGATGTCACTGGACAGCAGAGCCAAGCCTTTCCAGTACAGGACTGGTGCTGCTGTACCTTGCATGCCTTAAAAGGCTAGCTGTGGTGATCGCTGCAGTGGTTCTTATCTCTAGTGGATGGCCAGTTCTTTGGAGATATTGTATTTTTAGCTCATCTTACAAAAGAATGTCAGTGTGCCAAATGACTTAATACCCAGGTTGAGTAATCCAATAAAGCAGGAAGCCGCTGCACTCGTGCCTGCCCTCTCATTCTCTGGCTGGAGAGCAGAGGCACCACTCTGTAGCAGCAAGGTAAGGGTTTTTGTTAGCTTTCCTTGGCAGTAGTAAGCAGGTTGGATCAGTGAAGGTGCACCATGTGAATGGATGTGTATTAACCGAAGTAAAATACTGGTTATGTTTGTATTTAGATTTTTTTCCTGCTCTGCAAAAGATATAGATCTCTTTGAAAGCATCCAAAACACCAGCGCAAAATGCAACACTCTTGTTAACTATGTACGCAAAACTTCACACATGAAACTGTCCCATGAGAACAATTACTGTCCATGCTTATAAAACAAATGGAGCTCTATGATGTCATCTTTTACAGCAGCTGTCAACGTAGCAGTAGCAGTAGCGGTATACAGATATACTGTAGTCTTCACAGCAAAAAAAATACTGCATTTGTTTAACGTAAAACATAATGTAAAACATTGCATGCTCATTGCTGCTGAAATATCTTTAAAATCTGATTAGAAAAAGCCATTTTAAATACGAAATTTAATTTCAAAAGACTGGAAACACTCTTTCAGACATATACTGTAGCTGCTCATATACAGTAATAGGCATTCTTCAGACTATGCTTGCATATATAATTCTTGTTAAGTTCTTTGAAACTGTAGTCACCCAAATGTGTGTGTGTGTGTGCCTCTGTACATTGCCACAGATATATGATAATGTATATTTCTTTCTATGAAGGGGATACTCGGAGAGATCTGGCAGCCCTATCTATGCTTGTCTGTTACTGTATTGTTATTATGTATTCAGCAGACGGTTTCCTTGTTAAAGAGTAAAAGAACTTAGTTGTGAGTTTCATTTTTATTCTAACCTTTGATATACTGCACAAAAGCATCAGGTATCAGTGTTTTCTTTTTATGGAATGCAAATCATGCCCTGAAGGCAAAGATTCAGATGATTGCTATTGGATTTGAAAAGTATATTTAAGGCTACAGTATTAATTTTCACCAGCAAGACCGCACTTGAAGCAGGATGCAACATGATACAATACAAGCAGTGATCACTGAAATCCTAGACAGCAGGGTGAAATTGAAAATGAAGTTCAGTTGAACAGAGAGTTGAAACCAGCACTATAATTAAAATGTTTAAAAACAATATGACACTTAGAATCTTCTCCGATCTTACAAAGGTATGGTACATTTTTATAATCAGATTTTTTTTTTGCTTTAAACTTTACTGACCCAGGATAGCGCAAGTGAGATGCAACTCCTTGAATTCAGGGGACGTTACATTTCTGCCCTTGCACAGCTTTGCAGCAGTGAGGACAGATGCCCCGGGAGGTCATCTGACTTGCTGCTGGTCACACAGTGAGCTGGTAGCTCTAGTGGGATTCAAAAAGTTGAGGTTCTGTTTGCCAGTTGAGTGCTATAACCATTAGAACATGTTGCCTTCAAACAGATGTATCATTTCTGGCTTGAGAATGAATAAGAGTTTCAGAAATCTTTAGCTGAATTAATTGGTTTATTTTACAGTTTTGCACATTACCTTTTGCCATGATGAGTCTACCTTGCACATTACATATTGCATATGTGCTGTCTTATTTTGTATGGCACTCTGTTTGGTTCACCGGATCATCATTTTGATTTTTGCTCTATGTTCTTATGCCCACTATTTTCTACCTTGCACAGCACATACTGCACAGAAAACAAAAATGTAATACCAGATGCATGCTGGAAATAGAAAATAAAGCTAGAATCAACATTTCAACAATAGGGTTTCTTCAGGTATTATCTACAAAGAGAAAACAACAAAGTTTCAGAGTGCATTAAATAACTTTTTGCTTAGTTTTTCATCCCACTCACTGACGCATCATTCTTTTTTCTTTTGTTCTTACATATTGCACGTGTATGTGTATGTAAAAACCCATGACAGGGTGTGCAAGTATAGGGGATTAATTGACACCATGGCTATGTTGCGAGGCATGAGGGCACAGCTTGAGTGCCCTCACAGAAACATAGAAACATAGACTTTGATGGCAGATAAGGACTGCATGACCCACCTAGTCTGCCCATTTCCCTACCTAGAGGATAAGCTGCAGATCCTAGTTAACCAACAGCCTATTTCTTCCTACCCCCCACAAGAATTGCCTTATGTCTGTCCCATGCATTCTTGAATTCTCCCACAGTTTTAGACCCCACAACCACCTCAGGAAGGCTGTTCCATGTGTCCACCACCCTCTCTGTGAAAAAATACTTCCTCACATTGCCCCTGAGCTGTTCCCCCTCTATCTTCAAATTGTGTCCTCTTGTTCTTGCACATCTCTTTTTCTGAAATATGCTACCCTCTTGGATTTATTGATTCCACTGAGGTACTTAAAAGTTTCTATCATGCCCCCCCCCTTTCCTCAAGGGTATACATATTAAGCTCCTTTAGTTTCTCCTCGTATGGCTTCTCTTGCAGACCCTGCACCATTTTAGTTGCCCTCCTCTGGACTGCCTCCATCCTGCCTTTGTCCTTGTGGAGATGGGGTCTCCAGAACTGGATGCAGTACTCCAGATGGGGTCTCACCAACTGTCTGTACGGAGGGATAACAACTTCCTATTTTCTGCTGGTGATGCCTCTCCCTATACATCCCAGTATCCCACCAGCCCTCCCTACTGCCTTCTCACATTGCTTGCCAACCTTAAGGTCATCTGATATGATTACTCCCAGGTCCCTTTCCATTATTGTTGTTGTTACTATTCCCCCCCATTGTGTAATCTTCCCCTGGATTTTTGTTTCCCAGGTGCATTATTTTGTACTTCTTTGCATTGAATCCAAGCTGCCATACTTCTGACCATTCTTCCAACCTTGCCAAGTCCCTTCTCATCCTTTCCATGCCTCCTTGTGTATCAACCCTGTTGCAGATCTTTGTGTCATCTGCAAAGAGGTATACTTTTCCTTTCAGTCCCTCTGCAATGTCACTTATAAAGACATTAAAAAGGACTGGACCCAGTACTGAACCCTGCAGTACCCCACTAGTAACCCCCTTTTCTTCAGAGTGGACTCAATTTATAGTTACCTTCTGTTTCCTGTTGTCCAGCCAATGTTTTACCTAGGCTACCACCCTGGGACCCACTCCCAGGCTGGTTAATTTGATTATTAATCTGTTGTGTGGGACTGTGTCAAATGCCTTGCTAAAGTCTAGGTAGGCCATGTCCACAGCCCCTCCCTGGTCTACTACTTTGGCCACCCAGTCAATGAAATCAATTAGATTCATCTGACATGACCTTCCCACTGTGAACCCATGCTGCTTTGGGTCCTGTGCCCCACTGGCCCCTAGGTACTCAACAGTTCTTTCCTTCAGAAGTGATTCCATCACTTTCTCTACCACAGAGGTCAAACTGACAGGTCTGTAGTTTCCTGCCTCTGTCTTGCTCCCACTTTTGTGAAGGGGAATCACATCCACCTTCCTCCAGTCCTCAGGTACCACACCATCCTCCCATGATTTGTTAAAAAGGGTAGTCAGTGGTGTCACTAGTTCTCCCCTTAATTCTTTTAGAATTCTGGGGTGAATTCCATCTGGCCCCATTGCTTTGTCCACCTTCAGTTTAAGGAGTTCTTTCAGAACTCTTTCTTCTGTGAAAGGACTGGGATCAACCCCCCCATCCAGACTGCTTCTGTTAATTGGATTAGGCACTTCCCTCTCCTCCTCTTTTGTGAATACTGAGCAGAAGTATTCATTCAGTATCCCTGCTTTTTCACTGTCCCTCTCTGCCCACCCACCATCCATTCTATTCAGCCTCACTATCCCTCCCTTTGTCTTTCTACGCTCCCTGATGTACCTATAAAAGGTTTCATCCCCCTTCTTAACCGAGTTGGCTATCTTTTCCTCAGTTTGGGCCTTTGCTATTCTGACTTCCTTCCCTGATTCCTTCTGCCTTAACTGGTACAGTTCTCTGCCCTGCTCCTTCTGTGTTTCCTTATACCGTACTTCCTAAATGCTATCTTTTTCTCCCTAACCTTCCCTGCCACCTCTTTTAAGAACCATAGTGGCTTTTTCTTTCATTTTGATTTGTTTATTTGCTTCACACAAAGGCTGTTGCCTCTGTGATGGCAGTTTTGATGTTTCCCCATTGTTGCTGCACCCCTCCTTCTAGCCTGTTTGCTAGTGCTTTTCTTAGGCACTCTCCCATCTTGCCAAAGTCAGTCCTCCTGAAGTCCAGTACCCTCACTTTTGTATGGCTTGACTCTGTAGCAGAGTTTATCATGAACCACACTGTATGGGACCCAGAGTATTGATTAATCCCCAATACCCGCACACCCTGGAGTGGGTTATTATGCTTATAACATGGGTTCTCTTTAAATAACAAAAAAAATTCAGAAAACAGTTTTTTTGCTGTATAAATAGCAAAAAAAGTAGTGCACCCTGCCACCTTGCAAAATAGTCCCTAACAATTAATGCATTCTGCACACTACTGTCTCAGACAGAGAGAGAGAGAGAGAAAGAAAGTGCAGGACTTGCGATTGTGCTCTCACTTTCTCCCTGTGTGACTCTGTCATGCTGTTGCAGTTTCAGGATCCACAGGACACTGACTGTATGCCACATGGACAGAGACAGAGAGAGCAGACTGCAGATCTTGCTGTTAAAATCTCCCAGTCGTCATTACATGTCTCTAGCTGTCTCTATCACTGTGTGTGTGTGCCTCTGTCTCTCTCTCTCCCTGTACAGCTCCCACAGCCTATCCTCTGATTCCATTCCCTCACACAACCACCGGTCACTGTGCTGCGGGAAGAGAGATACAAAGCGGCTGCCACACATACCTTGCTGTGTGCCTCTGCCTCTTTCACTGTGTCTGTCTCTAGGTCATCCACAGCTGCACAACTGATTGTAACCTACTGGGGAAACACAGCTGCACTTACTGACCCACTCAATTGGCGCTGCTCATTGGAATTCACTGCTCGCCTGAAGCAGTGGGGGTACAGTGGGATGGGGTGATGGAAGTTCACTTCACTTCACTTCACTCAGGAGTACACTGGGACAGGGTTATGGGTCAGCCCACTACCACTGTGCTCACAATGCATGTGGGGGATGGGGGAGGCACCAAGCAGTATACTGAAGCCAAGGTCATACAGTGGGACAGGGCTATGCGTAGTGCCTTCTGCCCTACTGGTGTCTCTCTGGTACTACAGGACAAGTGGCCAGGAAATAGGACATCCACTGGGTGAGTGGATGGCTAACGATGTGTGCAAGGAACACTTCATGCTGTGATCATCAGTGACATGCATGGTGGGTTGCTGGGGAGAATTTGACTGGGGGTACAGTGGGACGGGGTTATGGGTTAGCTCTGCTTACATGGAGGGGAGGGCTTTGGTCTGTGTCACTCGTTTCAAGATCCAGAACTTCCTACTTCTGTGGGTGTAGGGGGCTAGGGGGGTTGTGGTTGGACACTGCTGACTGTTGCCATGAGTTGTACACCGGAGAAGGAGAAATCAGTTAAGTCATGTTAATTACTATTTCAACAATGATGAGTTTCTTGTCCTGGTGTGTAGCTGTCACTCTGTTTCCGTGATACAAGTGGCCTGATGGGACAGAACACAGCAACTCACAGATGGGACAGTATCCAAAGTGTTAGAAAAGTTTTGTCTTTATCACTAATTGCGGCAATGGATCACCGCTAAGCTGCCAAATACAAATGGCTGCTTAGCACGCTTTTGCCGTTGGTATCAACATTATAGACCCATGTTGCTTACTGATTTAGGAGGTGACCTGATCACAGTAACTGTTACTATATTGTACATTAATGCACAGTCAGGTGCAAGCCTTCCACCAATCTACTACCTTCTGCATATGTCCCCATGTTATAAATATTATTAGTATCCTGTGTTGTATTGCATAGCATTGGGTCACAGTGTCATTAAGAGTATTTCCTTGTATTGCACCCCATCCCCTTTCCCTCCAGGATACACCTGCAAATAAGCTGGTAGCAGCTCAGTAGCTCCTCCTCGGAAAACCTTTAAATAAGTAAATAAAACTTTGTGATAATCAGTGACAGCAAAGTACAGAACATGGTAGAAAAAAGGTATGGAAAAAAAGTAATTCTGTGTTTATAAGCTTTGAAGATGAATACTGTGTGACTAGAATGCTTTACATGTCATGTACAAAGCAAACAATATGATTCATGAGCAATGACATCCGGTGAGATCTTTGAGGAACTAGGTAGGAGGGAGCGACTGTGTGCAGTCTGTAGACATGTTTACGAAGATGAATGTTGTTGATAAGCAATGTGTAACTTTCTATGAGATCAGCAGGTGTGTCCCAGTTAGTGATGTCAAGGAGACTGTTAGGTATCAGCTACCAGCTCTTCGAATAGTGGCAAGAATCTGCTTATAAGGTCTGCCTAAATAAAGCACAGTGTACGTGCTTGGAATCAATGAGATGTGGTTGTCTTCTACCTCACACTTGCACTTCTGGATTCATTCTTTCTTTCTTTCTTTCTTTCTTTCTTTCTTTCCTTCCTTCCTTCCTTCCTTCCTTCCTTCCTTCCTTCCTTCCTTCCTTCCTTCTTTCTCTCAACTATAAATTATCAAAGTTCACTTACAACAGTTTATTTATTTATTTGAATTTGTTAAATGGGTAAGGCGCACCAGACCAGCGGCCCCTTTCAGGCTCTACCCAGGCCAAAGGCATACAAACTAAGTTAGTATTTCATGACAATAAATATTATGAGTAACAAATACAAACATTTCTACAAAATCAACAACAATTTAAAGTACAATTCTCAAGCAAATAATGCTGCAATGTAAGCTTGAATAAGCTAAAGGAAGTAACTGAATACATTTCCACAGACAGAGCATCCCAAAAACCAGGAACAGACATAGAAAAGGCCTTAGAGCCCATGCAAATGACTGTAGAGCAGTATTGAAATGCAAGATATTTACTAAATCCTTGAGAGAGGTAGATATGGTTGGGTAAATTTCTTTATGTACTAAACAACCAAAGAAATATTTAATTTTGAGATGCAAGTGAAAGTCAATTGGCAATAGTGGAGGACTCCGGGCCCACTTAGGCTACTTTGTTAACAACACTATGCTCTATGCCATGCTCTTACCTGGAGACCTGGGTTTGAATCCCACAGACCCCACTTGTGTACTGTGTGACCCTGAGCAAGTTATTTAACTTTCTTGAGCTCCCAGGTCACTCCTGGAAACAAGCTTCAGCTTAGTGTGCCTTTCCTGGTTAAACAATTTCCCCTTTCCCTTACGTTCCCTCCATGCACTCTCAGTCCTGCTCCTATCGCTCCAATCTGCTGATTTCAGTGTTTGCCCACACAACCCCCCCATGTTAAACTAAAAAAAAAAAACCATAGAGGGTGGGGCAAAGACCCACAACTCAAACAGATTGGAAAACAAACAAACTACACAGTCATACTGAATAACCCCAGGTAGCATGCGTTGGTCTGTAGAAGATCTCCATTAACCCTGAAATCAACAGAAGAGCGAATAGCAAAGTGGTAGTATAGCCTAATGTACACTAATTCCACGATGTACCACTGTGCTGCGTGCATGGGTCCAGAGTCCTCCACAATTTCCAGCCAGTTCAGCTGAGAATAAAAAAGATAATGGTGAGTATGAGGAGGAACAAGAAGAACGAAATGCCACACACATATGCAAACTGAGTTTTTTAAACTATGTTTGTCCAATATTAAAAAGCAAAGCAAATGCAAATTAAGAAAAAAGGGAGGCGAGAACCCATAGCAATAGCTTTGCGAGTTTCCATCAAGAAGAACTTGTTTAGCTTGTATACTGCAGCAAGACTCCAGTTGATGCCGTTGTATAGTTTCCCTACATGCGCTGAATAAATAAGAGAGGGATCCAAACGGACACCCAAATACTTAAAAAGAGCAACCTGCTCAATCAGAGAACCATTCAAATCATAAACAAAACAGGGAACTCGTTTGAGCAGCACAGACAAAGCATGCAATGCTTGATGAAGATGAGCTAGCCTCAGAGTGGACCAGTGTCCATTTAACGCACTTACTGCTGGTGGAAAGGGGGCACAGTGGCTTTGCCAACTCAAAGAGAACAATTAATCTGTCAGAGCATTTA
Source organism: Neoceratodus forsteri (assembly GCA_016271365.2). Lineage (NCBI taxonomy): Eukaryota > Metazoa > Chordata > Ceratodontiformes > Ceratodontidae > Neoceratodus > Neoceratodus forsteri. The sequence goes on along the minus strand of CM057459.1, from coordinate 245,550,759 downwards.
ACTGATAGGAGGAGGAGGCTAATTTAGTAATCAGACATTTGCTTCAGATTACACAAAAAAAAAAAATTTCTGTGAAGCTGTAGTGATTCCACGGCTTGGTCCCTAACAAAATTATGTAACCTATTCACAAAAAGATAACACACATAGTACCAGCAAGCTTAAGAAACTAGACCTGAAAAGTGTGACTCCTAACAATGCTTATGAAAGTTGTGAACTTCGCAATTCACAGGTAAAAATCACAGAACTTCAGACTGCGAAACTGTACATACTAATGAAAAGTAAAGGTGTAGCACAGGTATTTTTAATTAATTAAACATGTTTGCTGTGTGGTAGAGGCCTCCTTGCTACATCCTCATATAGTGAAGAGTCATTTGAAATGCTGTGGGATATTTGTCATGGACTTTGTGCGCCCCACACACACACACAAACACACAAAAGCCTTTTCTCCTCAGGGGTCTTGCAGCTTATAAAATTTACAAAAAGGATGGCAGATAGATTTCCATGACTCAGCAGGAACTGTGAATTCTTTTAAATGCTGACCATGAACTTCTCTGAACACCGGTTGTACAGCAGTGCACAGTTAGAGGTTCTGAATCAAAAATCCCTGTGAGACCTGAATGTACTCTGTAATCACAAATACAAATGAAAGATCTGATGAACTGGTTCTACAAATGAGGTAGGGTATACAGAAGTTTGAAAATCACACACACACACACCATGTTTTCAAAATAGTTTGAGAAAAGTGATGAATATTTTGAGCAAAAGTAGTCCACAGTGCTCCCTTACTGTAAAGAAACTGACAAAATCCCTCTTATTATGAACATCAACAGTATGTTGGCTCCCGTTGTTTACTAAACGGGCATATTAACGCCTAGCTATAGTGATCGCCTACTGTAGGTATAGTGAACACATCAGCTGGCTGCAGAGTTGTTCACTACAGAGAGAGACAACCGTACCATCAGTCAACAGGCATGATGACATTTCATACAAAAGTACATACTTTGTAGTACAGTTCAGGGACTGCGATGCAAACACTGGTATTTATGTTTACGGGTCTGGTTAATATGAAATCATCATTAAAAATAATATACAGAATAAGATGATTGTACTGTCAAGGAAGACAATGAAGCCTCACGGAATAAGCAGAAAAGATCAAGATGCTGTAAGTGGAGCAACTCCAAAGTTAAAAACCTATTGGTGGGCTAGCTTGTCAGTGCAATGGCAGCACTGCTGCGTGGGACACTGGTGACCCAGGTTCAGGAGTGAGCATGGATCATTGGGGGTAGGCTGGAAGGGAGGAGGATTGTGCATTCCAGAAGAAGGGACGGATATAGGCTCTACTGCCTGACCACAGTGACTGCAGGTGGCAGTGAAGTGGGAGCAGAGAATAGGAGGAAGAAGGCCTGCTGGTGCTGTGTGCCAGCATGCTTCAGCATGTGCATGGGCAGTAGACGCCCTTGCCATAGCATCCTGTGGGCTGGAAGAAACAGAAGTAAAAAGCCTTGATGCATAGCAGCATGAAGATGTAACGTTCGTTTATGAGTACCCACTGGTCCATTTCACATGACATGGGTCTGAGTGAGACTATGACTTAAACCTTCCCAGTAGAACTCTTCACAAATAGATACATAAAAAGACTCTGTCAACAGAAAAGGCCTGCAAGGCTCATCCAGTCTGCCCTATGTAGCACCACCTTCCCCCACCCTGTCCAGATGATTCTTCCTTTAAATGATTTTTATGTTCCTGTCCCACATGTGCTTAAATCCCATCACCGTCTCTGCCCTGACAACCTCCCAAGACAACCTGTTCCATCTATCAACCACCCCTTCTATGAAGAAATGTTTCCTCACCTCCCTCTAGAAGCTTCTACCCATTAACTTCATTGTGTTCTCTCATGTAACAGTGTTTATGACCAACAAGCTCCCCACACTCCACCATGCTTATTCCCCAGAGGTATTTTAAAGGTCTTAATCATGTCCCTCCTGGCTCTCCTGTTCTCCAAGAAGTACACATTGAGGCGCCTCAGCCTTTCCTTAATCAGGGCTTTCCCTGCTGCCCCAGGATCATCTTGGCTGCCCTCCTCTGCACAGCCTCCACCCTGTCAATGTCCTTTCTAAGGAGAGGGTGCCAGAACTGCACAGAGTACTCAAGACAGAGGTGAACCAATGACTTGTAGAGGTTGAGTATAACCTCCCTACTTCTACTTACTATCCTCCTCCTCCTCCTCCTCCTCCTCCTTGCGCATCCCATCATTCTATTTGCTCTTCCCACTGTCCTTGAACACTGAGTTGCCATTTTCAGGTCATCCATAATGATAACCCCAAGGTCTCCCCTCTACGGTACATGCCATGACCTCCACTCCCATCCTGTACTCAGCTCTGGTGTTTGTGTCTGATGTGCATGACTTGCACTTTTTGGCATTGAATCCCAGCCACCAAATTCTGGACCACTCTTTTAGCCTTTCTAGGTCCCTCCTCATGGCTTCCACTCCCTCCATTGTGTCTATTTTATTGCAGATCCTGGTATCATCTGCAAATAGATGGACTTTTTCTTGTAGCTCACCCTTATGTCCATATAAATTTATTGAAGAGTACAGGGCCTAGTACTGATCCCTAAGGTAAGCTGTTCATGTCCCCCACTTCTCCTGAGAATTCCCCATTTAGTGCCACCCTTTGTGTTCTATTTCCTAACCACTTTCCCAGCCACCGGCTTATTTTGCCCCCGCTGCAGGCTTCTTCCCTTCTGTAATAACATCCTAGGTGGCACTGTGTCAGAGGACTTAGTAAAGTCCAAGTAGGCCACATCGACGGATTACCCTCTGTCCGCCCCCTTGTCAAACTGTCAAAAAGATTCTGTTACATTTATCTAGCATGACTTGCCCTTGATGTGATCATGGTGGTAAGGTATGTGACAGCGGCGGGAGCAGATGGGACTGAGTTTTATCTTGGCACAGTGTGGCAGCATTGGCAAAGCAGGAGACAACATAGATATGTATATGCATATGCAATAGGTGTAGAAAAACAACTTACTGATAACTTTATTTATCAGAGCTACTATATGAATAAATCTAAGATCTTACATTTATTCACATAAGGGCCTATGTACAAAGGTGTGGGTCGCCTCTGCGCTGTGGAACAGCAGTGCACAGGCAATCCTAAGTGTTAATGCCATGCAGTGGGGGTCCCACAGAACCCTGTGTGCATACACAAAAGGAACACATGTCCCTTCGACACTGGATCCCCCGGCTGGTCATGCGACTACATGTGAGGCAGGTCCGGGGGTGAGTCTGGGGCATACCCATGCTCCGCACCACTTAGTATTTTTATTGAGAGTTCACAAAAGCAGCACAGTAAAAAAAAAACAACATTGCAGGTATATTCAGGCCATAATCCAGACATCAGGTGGCTCTGATCCCAAACAGAGATCAAACCAAAAAACAGAAACAAAAACAGGCACATCTACATTTTAAAATGTCATTTTATATAGTGAATATATGTTCTACTAATACTTTGAGTTCATAACAACTGGTCTATAAACAGAGTACCAAGCTTCTCTTCTACCAGGTTCAGATATGGTAGCTAGTAGGTGTCTAGCCTGTCTGTTTGCAGCCATAACTGGGCAGTATTTCCTTCCATTACCCTTGTCACAAACTTTGAACCAGTCCATAAGGCTCAAGCAATATAAGGTTAATCAGTTATGTGTGACAACCTTTGCCCCTGCTGAAATTAAAATGTTGAAGAAGTAGAGCAGAACTTTTAACTTAATTTCTGGCTGTGGTCAGCCAAAAAATAAATGGGGAAATGTGCATGGTACCTGAGTGTTAAAGAGATTCTGAAAACATGGTATCATTTGTGCCAAAAAGGGCTGGTGAGGGGAGGCAGCCCCCAAAAATATGATGGTGAAACCCTGTATGTCCAAATTTACTCCCACACATACTGGACCATGTCATGTGAAAGTGACCAGTTATTATGGATGTGCAGAAAAATCTGGACACAGGATTACATCAGAACCCTCTCCACCATTCTCCCTTACTTCCAACCAATCTTGTTTGGCAGTAAGGATAGGGAGTGTTTAAAATAAAAATAAAAATAGAAAACAGGTCAAACGATTAATGTTTTATATCTCTATTTTGGTGGACAGAGACACTGGCAAAGTTTCCCATTGTTTGAGGTCAGCATACAGTGGAGCTGGCCAGGATGCAATGCAATGCTGCAGCATACTACAGCAGAGTTATTGCAGTAAACAAGACAATTTCATAGAGGATAATGGCTGGGGATCGGGTGATAACCACACTGTAATCACCTTGAGTGTTTGCTAGGGCAACATGGTAAACCTTGAGGGCACAGCGTAAGAGGTTTACTGTAGCCCTAGCAACCACGAGAGGTGATTTCAGCATGGTTGTCACCCGATCACCAGCCATCATCTTTTATAGTGTATGGTCAAAAAAACACTGTTTGCATTCTGTGTGAGAATTATGGAACTCTGGTGCATTCTTTTTTGTTATGCTGCTGTTTGGAAGTTCCGAAATGTGGTTAACAACTTTTAAAATTCTAAACAGTGCATAACAAAGCTGTGTGACTGCTGATTATGGTGGTTAATAGGCACTTACCATACATTATAATGTAGTTATTCCCTTTTGTCGTGCAGTAATTTGAGACACTGCATTGAATCCTGGCTAGCTTCACTGTCTATCCCTTGTTTCAGCCTATGGTAGTTATACTAGTATAGGCTCCTGGAGTCTAGCAGGATCTGCATCCCTAAACAGTGGTTAAATTGGATATGTTTAGGAGAGGGAACTTTTATATCTAGATTTCTAAGTAGTGGAATTGTCATTCCTAGGTGGTGGAACTCCCCTATGGTAGTCAGTACAGAAAGATGTTAGAGGAGGAGAACCTGTCACAGCATTTTTTAAGTGGTGATCGACTTGAGCTCCTGTGGGCTTCTGTTCAATTTAAATCATGTCAGTAAGTATTGAAATTTAGTTTGCACCCATTTGTATAACAAAAGTTCAATGAGATCCTGAATCAATTGGCCAAGAAAATGCTTATGTCTTGTTATCATTGACACAGATAATCTCCTGAATCAATAGGCTGACAGTTCTAGTTCTGCAGCATTGTCAGCTTGTACCTTCACATCTGCCACACCTTCACCCCATCCACAGCCTATTATGTGAGGGTAAATTGGCTATTGATAGGATTCTTTTTAGCAATAAGAACATACATATACATATATACATATATACTGTGTGTGTGTATATATATATATATATATATATATATATATATAGATATATATAGATATATATACACATATGGGGCATGGTACCACCCCTATAGTTAGGGTTGTACTGGCAGTTGTACTTTAAACCCCAATATTTGCACTTTAATAACTTTACAATCATTTAATGGATTTGCACAGCATTTTGAATGAATGGTCTCATAGTACACATCTCTGGATGTGCCAGATTTTGTTCTGTTTGGATGTGCAGATTACAAGATAGGGATAGTGGAAAAAGTAAATTTTTAACACTTTTTTCCCCATTGGTTTGAATGGGATTTTCTTTGAATTTGGCTACCGCCCAGACAGTTTGGAAATTTGGGCCGAAAATTTTAGGGTGGAAGGGGGCTGGTACACAGATGAGCTCTTTGCTTGTTTGGTGAAAAAATATTAATGCGTTCCAAGGTTACATAGCTTTGACATTTTTAAAAATTGTTTCTGAGCATGCTCAGTAAGCACTTCAAGATAGCCGTATGAAACGAAAAAGGAATTCTTTCTTTGTATGGGGCCCAAGCCTTTTTCATGAGGGGAAATCATTTTTCATTTACTGCCATCTAGTATTCTGTTTTCCTTACAAATTCAAATTTCAAAAGCCCTAAAAATGACATTTTGGACTGCAAGCAACACATGTATTTTGCTTATTGGGACCTGTTAGCTGTATTCTTCATTTAAATGTTGAAGAAATGCCCTTGACATGTTCTTATTTTAAGATTATAAATCTTTTTTTGTGACTCATGATATGAAAAAAGATTCATAACATGAGTCATGAAAAAATATTTATAATCTTAATAAAAGAAAATTTCAAGGGCATTTCTCCAACAGTTAAGTGCAGAATACAGCTATAGGGGACCCGATAAGCAAGATACATGTGTTGGTTGCTGTCCATGATGTAATTTTTGTGCCATTCTCCTTTCTGGTGAGGTGAAAATCATCTTTCATTTGCTGCCTTCTTTTCCGTGGTGTCTAGTGGCACCTCCCCCCGGTCCTGTGCCCCGTAATGGTTTTGTTTATCCCTGGTGTCTAGTGGCACCCCCACCCCGCAATTCCACTCCCCATAATGATTTTATCCCTGATGTCTAGTGGCACCCCCACCCTGCAATTCCACTCCCCATAATGATTTTAACCCTGATGTCTAGTGGCATCCCTTCCTCCAATCCCACTCCCCATAATCGTTTTGTTTATCCCTGGTGTCTAGTGGCACCCCCTCCCTCCAATCCCACTCCCCATAATGGTTTTGTTTATCCCTGGTGTCTAGTGGCACCCCCTCCCTCTGTACCCACTCCCTGTAATGGTTTTGTTTATCCCTGGTGTCTAGTGGCACCCCCTCCCTCTGATCCCACTCCCTGTAATGGTTTTGTTTCTCCCTAGTAACTAGTGGTACCCCTCACCCTGTGATGCTGTTCTGACCTGAAATAAAGAAAATGTCCCAGATGTCTTTTATTTTAACCTTTAGAAAAGAAAATGGTCCCTAGCAGATCCGACCCAACCACCCTGATCTCCCACTGACTACCCATCACCCTGCATCCCCCACATACCCTCACTAACCTGAACAGGTTACAGGATGAAGATCCACTCTCTGATCGAAGACATGTCTTGCTGCTGGAACTGCCGACTGTAATATGAGAAACTAAGGTAAATGTGGTTCATTGTAGTTAAATGGAGTTTTCAACTTTGTGATATATCTTTGCCATTTTTGCACATTTTGAGCTCAAATTTTCAACATGGCCTTTTTGGGGCCCCACCTCCTGAGCAATGCCAGTGGATTTAAACAAATCCATCTGGAAAGGTGATTTTGCGGTCACTTGGCAAAATCACCTTTCAGGTGGGATGTAAAAATTTTCACCACCTTTGTTCATCAGGTGGGGTCATAAGAGGGCTATGTTGAAATTTTGGGATCAAAATATGTAAAAATGCCAAAGTTATGCACAAACATTGAAAGTTTGCTACTCTCCCTCGTAAAGCTGGCAATTTTAAATATTTTGACTCAAAATTTTCAACATAGCCATCTTTTTACACTACCTCAGGAACATAACAGCTGTCATTTTTCAAACCTTGGCCAAAATGTGTTTTTGCACCTGTGGCACGCAATGATGTTGCAGTGGTGCGGAATCATGTTTTGGAGGGGATTTCAAAATTTTCATTACTGCGTTCATGAGGATGGGTAATATGAAGGCTATGCTGACAATTTCATTCCTGTTTTACTACAAATGCAAGTGCAACACAGCAACATATATGTACACATCTAAGGATGGATGGGAGCGCAGGGCCAAGAGGGTCCTGCCTTCCTACAGGCAAATGAGGGTACAATTATGCTATCTCAAAAAGTAAGGAAATACTCTGAAAAAACTTTGTTAATGCACTAGTTAGGGTTGAAGTGACAAAAGTAGGGAAATGTGGCATTAGGGTTTCCAATCGTAACACCCCACCCCCACCCTGCAGGCAGCAGTAGGCGTGGGATGTACCTTGGGGTTGTCAACCCTAACGCTCACCCCATTCTCATATACTGTACCCATCTCAGCTTACTTACTCATGGAATGGGGTGAGTATTATGGCTAAAAACCCCAAGGCACACCCCATGCCTGTTGCTGCCTGTAAGGTGGGGATGGGGTGTTAGGGTTGAAACCCTAACACCACATTTCCTTGCTTTAGCCACTTCAACCCTAACTAGTGCATTAACAAAGTTTTTGCAAAGAATATGTATGTATATATATATATATATATATATATATATATATATAGATATGAAGAGGGAACCTGTGTGATATCTGATTTATCTACAGGAGTGCTGTTTGACCTTGGGTAACCTCATGAGTGGCGTAAGCCAGGAGTGAGGTGTCCAAGGTCAAACAGCATGAGTGTAGATAAATTAAATATCACGCAAGGTCCCCCCTCCATATTTCATTTATGCAATAGGGCAATACCTTGAGTGTTCAGTTATTTTTGTTTTAGTGCTTTTTTTTTATTTTTCAATTCATCATAGAGTTTGAGGGTTTATTTTGTGAAAAAAGTGTTCCTGTGCTTCTTAAGAGCCCTGTTGCTAAGGGCATTACTATAGATGCAGCATGTTGACATCACTGCTGCTGTAGGCATTGATTGGTGGAGACTGTGGAGCTCAAGAAATTTCTTATAAACATGGCGGCTACGTTTAGTGGGGAAGTTGAATGGAGTTGAGGCATGTGTCACAGCAAAAAGCTGTATGAGATGGACTTAATATTTAGTTTTGTTTGGATGTAGGGCACAATTTATTTCTTTTCTTTTTGTGTGGTGTCATGTGTGCAAGGTAATGAGCTGGGGATGGAACAGTCACAAAGCATGCTGTAAGAGCTGGAGCGGAATGGAAATAGAAACAGGAAAGCCAGGGTTTTGCCCTTTTCAGCATGTAAGTGTTTAAATTTGTTTTAAAAAAAAGCACATTAGATGGAAACAGGAGAAGCAGGTTTGTTTTGTTTTTTAAAAGTGTTGTCTGTGTGTGGAGCGAGAGTGGGTGTGATGTGCAGCCAGGATGGTGAAAGCAGGACAAAACAGCAGAAGCAGTTTTCTTATAAAAGAATCATGTTTTTAAAAAGCATTATTTTTGTGTAGTGTGAGAGTGGGAGCAACGTGCAGTGAGGGTGATGTGAAGAGGAGTGGCTGTTGTCTAAGTGAGGTTTGTTTGTGTTCACAGTGGTGGATTAGAAGTGCAGTTAGTAAGAAAAAGAAAAGTGGACGTGAGGGAAAGTAGTGCCGGCAGCCCGGGGGGGAGAGGGGGAGAGATGTACAAACTGTGTGGATAAATGGGTTGTCACATAGGAACTGTGTGTATAAATACATTCATGCACATAGTGATTGAGATAACTGGATTTATCACACCAGATATATGTCCACCCCATTGCATATATATATATATGTATGTATATATATATATATATATATATAGAGAGAGAGAGAGAGTTATCTATATATATATATATATATATGTATATATACACATACACACTATATTCTACATTGTACTTCTCCATAAGTATATACCCTTGCAGCAAAATGAACTGACTTTTCTGAGTAGCATATCTTTACAATGAAAAGCACTAAGAAATTAATTTTTGTACTGTAACTGAAAACATGTATTCTGCACACTTCTTGAGTCCTGTGCCCCAAAACATTGGCCTGTATTAATGAACATTACCTCCAGTGTTAACAACACTTTTCTTTGCTCAGACTAACCCAGTTCAGCAATGTGTCCTTGAACAACATGGCAGAATGCAGAATCAGTTTAGTTAAAGGAGAACTATAGTCACAATTTACAAAACAATTTATTGTGCAGAATGTTTTGATTTGTGTGTGTAGTCCCATTGTGTCCTTTCCTTTCTTTTCGGTTGGAATTTTTTGTTTTTACCTAAATTTGTCTACTTGCTTCATGGCCCATGGAGATCTCCATGCCTGTGTTTTTTATTGACTGTCTTTTTCCCCAAAATGCATCCTGTACCATTGTAACAGTAATGCCTCAGAGACTGTTGATTCAGTGAGTGCTGACTTACTGTCCTGTTTGCAGAAGCACTGTGCTAATAAGAGCCTGTTTTTTCTGGCCTCAAATAACAATGTCTTTCAAATCTAATATTTTGTCTTCTTGATATGTGCCTAGATCTAATTAACAGAAGTGAATGCTTTGTTTCCTGTTGTCAAACCATACACAGCCAATAAAAGCACCCAAATCACCCAAAGTCATCCATGCTATAATTAATTAAGACTCTAGCTGTTTTCTTAAAGAATAGCCCACTCAGTTATCCCTCAGGTGTTTGCCAGGCTGTGAATGTCACCTTTATTAGTGCTCATTGGATAAGGAGAGGAATTGAAAATCACAGTTCTACTGCAGCAGACAGGACAGTAACTCAGCACTTAGTTGGATATCAATATGTTAATCAGTGACATAGGAGAAGGAATTCAGGGCAAGATGCATCAGTTCACTGATGACACTAAGCTCTGACAGCAAGGAGGGGATAAGACAGATGCTGAGGGACCTACAAAGGTTGGAAAGGTGTTGCATAGTTTGGCACTTGAAAGTCAATACCAAAAGGTGCAAGGTGATGCACATAGGGAACAAGAACTCCAGCAAAGAGTACTGGATGGGAGCTGTTCAGTTGTGTACTACTTCTGGGAAAAGGGACCTAGCAATAATCATAAGTGGCTCACTTAAACAAGGTACCAGTGTAAAAAGGCTTACAGTAAGGCAACCAGGATGTCAGGATGTGCAATATTTGGCAGGATTTTGACAGCAACAGGAAAGTATTACTGCCTCTCTAGAGATCACTGGTGAGACAACACCTGGAGTACTGGGCCCAGTTCTGGAGTTCTCACCCAAGGAAAGACATAAACAGGCTAAAAACAGTGCAGTATAGGGTAACAAAATGAGTCAGGGCTAGCTGGGCAGATCCTATGAGGAATGGCATAGGGCACCAAACATGTTCTCACTGGAGGCCAGCTGACAGAAGGGAGATATGGTATAGACCTTCACCTTCTTGCAAGAAATAAACAAGGTAAATTGTGAGAAAATATTGAACAAAAATAGTGAAACTAGAAACAGAAACAGAGAATGTCTCAACAGAAAAGGACTGCTTGGCCCACAGAGTCTGCCCAGGTGGTTCCTGCATAGTCTGTCTCTGCAGACCCTAACTGGTCTCCGGTGCCTCTCCCTCCTCCCTGTCTATTTAATAATATTCCCTTATGTCTATCCTATACATACTTGAAGCCACTTGCTGTTTTTGTCTCCACTACTTCTGCTGGCAGTCTGTTCCAGGTGTCCACCATTCTTTCAGTAAAGTACAGTAGTACTTCCTCATTTCCCTCTTAAACTTCCCACCTCCAGCGTCATCATATGCCCTCTAGTCCTGTTGTTCTTTCTCTTTTGAAAAATACTTCCCTCTTACACTCTGTTCACCCCTGTGGGGTACTTGTTGGTCTCTATTATGTCCCCTCATGCTCTCCTCTCTTCCAGAGTGTACATGTTGAGATCCATCAGTCTTGCTTGTTAGGGCTTTTGATGCAACACCTGCAATACTTTGGTTGCCCTCCTCTGGCCTGCTTGTGTCCTTTCTGAGGTGCAGCCTCCAGAACTGGACATAATACTCCAGGTGGGGTCTCACAAGCAAGAGATACAGTGGCAACATCACCTACTTCCTACTGCTGGAGCTACTTCTCCTAAGTACACCATTAGAACAGCGACTGAATTTTGTCACCACAATTAGGGTGCCGCAATAAGGGTGAGGATGACAGGGGTGATCTTGATTTTAGATTGACCCTCAGTCATGCCACCCTTCATGCCCACACAATTTCTACCCCCTCTGGGGCATGCCCACTCTGGAGGATGTTATATTTAGTTGTGGGTGGTGGTGGGGGGGGCAAAGCCCCCTTGCAAAACATGACTATTTCCCGGGATGGGGCTTTGGTGTTCTCCATCCTGGGAGCTACAATGCCTGGCACAGAAATGCCAGGCGGCATATTGCCTGCGCCCGTATCAGTGTCAACAAAATGATTGTTGCACCGATATGGGTAAACCCTTCTCCTATGCATCTCAGCAGCCAACTGGCCCCAACCACTGCTTTGGCACACTGCCCTGCTACTTGGAGGTCATCAGATATGATAACCCCAAGATCCTTTTCCAGTAATTCCCCCCCTCCCATCCTATACTCAGTCCTGGATTCCTATGCTCTAGGTGCATAATTTTGCACTTTTTGGCATTGAACCTCAACTGCCATGCTCTTGACCACTGTTTGAGTTTCCCAGGTCTCTAAACATTCTCTCCAATCCCTCCTGAATGTTCACCATTATGGATTTTGCTGCCATCTGCAAAAAGTCATACCTTCCATTCTAGTTTCTCCAAAATGTCACTTATGAAGACATTGAAGAGGACCAATCCCAGTAGTAAGCCCTGTGGCACCCTGCTGTTCATCTCCCCTCATTAGAGAGAGTGCCATTAACCACTACCCTCTGTCACCTATCCTTTGGCCAGTTCCTTGCCCAGTTCACCACTTTGGGCTCACCCCTAGGCTGCTCAATTTCTTTGTCAGTTTCCTGTGCAGCACAGTGTCAAAGACCTTGCAAATGTCCAGATAGGCCATGTCCACTGCCTTCTTCTAATCTATTTCTCTGGTCACCTAGTCAAAGAATCAATCAGATTTGTCTAACATGATTCCACTCCTATGAACCCAAACTGCCTTTGGTCTTCTAGCCCTTTGGATTCAAGATACTCTACCAACCTTTCCTTTAACAGGGTTCAGGGGTGTCATTTAGGGGTAGCCAGGGGTTGTTGTTGAGACCCCTATGATTTCTTTGCAACCCCTATGATGTCTACCGTAACCCCAGGAATTCCTAAAATAGGGTTTCCCTAGAATTCATTATTTATATAAAATGTGGTGACTGGGGAGCTTTGCAACACCTATGATTCTGGTGAAATGACATTACTGACATGGTTTCCAATTGTTTCCCTACCACTGATGTGAGACTGACTGGCCTATAGTTGCAAGCCTTCTCCTTGCTGCTGCTCTTATGGAAAGGGACCATATCTGCTCTTCTCCATTCCTCCAGAACTATTCCTGTATCCAGTGAGCTATTGAATAAGGGGCCACTATCACCCACCAGAGTTTCTTTAGTAACTTTGGGTATATCCCATCCAATCACATAGCCTTGTTCACTTTTAGAGCTGCAAGTCCCTTCAGACTCTTTCCTCTAAAAATGGATATGTGTACATTCCTTTCCCTTGTTCCTGCTGTTCCCTGGTGGTCTATCTGTCCCTATCCAAAATGAAGTGACTTGCTCAAGGTCACACAGTAAGCATATGGTGGCAATTGTGGGATCCAAACCCCAGGTCTACTGAGTCTCAAGTTTCACAGCTTGGTGCTTAAACCCTATAGGTTATATCACTATTTACTAGAACAGGGAGACATGAGTGAAATCTAGCAGGAAGAAATTCTTGAGGTAAATTAGAAAGTTATGCTGTGCGGGGGGTGGCTGATTCGTGGAATAGTTGGCTTGTTGAGGTGGTGGGTGCCCAGACCATTAAGGTTTCAAGCACAGCTGTGACAGAGTTAAGGGCTTAGTAGTTACTTGGGGATGGGGTAGCAGTAAGACATGAAATATCAGGGCAGATAGTGTAGACAATAACCCTGTATATACAACAGGTTTGGGGTATGCTAGCGTTTTACAGACAGACTGCATGGAACAATTATATTTTTTCTGTCATTGTATATATTTCTACAGATCAACGGTCTCCAATTCATCAGTGTCACATAGGACAGGAGGCATTGTGGGAAAAGGAAAGGCAATGAAAGATACAGGCATGGAGATCCCCAGGGAGCCATAGTGCAAGTAGGCAAATTTATAAAAAATCCTAACGACAAAGGAAAGAATGCACTAGGACTCCATGCACAAAACAATACACTTTGCACACCATATTGTTTGTAAGTTTTGACTTTAGTTCTCCTATAAGAGAAAGTACTGTGAAGCAGTGTTAATGCTAGTGGTAATTTTCATGAATATGACCATTGTCTCTTTTACCACTGTCACAGATTTACTCAGCAGGTCAGGCCCTCTACTCCCAAAGTGCCAACCTCTGAGCACAGTCTAGTGAACAGTGTAACAGACACGGTAACCCTCTTGTCTGTTTTTGTGAGTTCGGATCAACCTTTGGTCTCAAGTTCTGGAGAGATTCAAACTGTTAACCTCTTGCTAGCATACCCAATGCACAGGCTCAGATATATCTGTCTTCAGGGGGCCAGATATCTTTGCCTATGGGCACCTAACCAAGCATGCAGAAATGAACCCTTCAAAACTTTAATAAAGTCATCAGATTTAAAACGCTTCTCTTTCCAGTTTGGTACCACCATACAAGCTTATGTCTACTGTCTGCTATAACCATAAACATTTCTTAGCAAAAGAAAGCAATTCAAAGACAGACCAGGTATGCTCTAAAATTAGAGTTTCTACTAAAATATATAATAATATGTCAAACATACAATACAGAACTCTTATATCACAAAACATACATATCTTTAAACAAAACAAGGTTTAAAATAGTGCAATTCCTACAACAATATTTAGATTTGTCTAGCTTTCTAAATACCTGTTTTCAGTGCTTAGATGTTTTCTTGGTCAGTGTCAGATAAAAGTGTGCCTGTAGTGAAACAGAACAATCTTTAAAAGCTGGTTTTGCCCACCTCTTTTGCATGAGGTCATCTAGCTCCTCCCTGTCAAAATATCTAAAAAATATATATTTCTATACAACCACAGGATGTAATTTCAAAGTATTAATTCTGCAACCTTAGCATAACTCAATTTCAAATGACACCTCTTTGATCTCATGCTGTACCCTCCCTCACACAGGCTTCACAGGGTCATTTACAACCTTACACCCCTATGTAACATCCTAGCTTCCCCTTCTAGCATCATAAACCTTGTTTATGATTTCTCTCTTAACAAAAATTAACTTAAACAAGTATGTAATTAACTCAGAGAAACAGGATCCTTGATTAAAGTCTTCCATATAACACATTGCCTCTAAAAACTGAGTGTGTGTGATACACATGTTGTCAGCATTTCTCTTAGCTTGCATCTGTCAGCTGAAAACTGGTGGGGGGGGTTGAGGTCACTCCTAGAGCACTGAATTTTTCAGCAGAGATAGTCATTAATACATTTTATATAAAAAAAATATTATACATGTAACCCACAGGTGGCGCTATCCCAAGGGCTACTACCCCTGCCTGCTTTGCCACTAACAGGTTGAGGGGCCTGGATCCAATGGCGGGTGCCTTCACCCAGAGGTCGGGGTTAAAACAGTCTGGAACGACTTGGTCACAGCCCTCTGGGTCACTGCAACCCCCCTTTCTTCCCACTAGTGGCCCACACACGTTACCAACAGTACCTTTACAATATACACTTACCCCCAGGATTTGGTTGATCAGCTTGACTCTGGGGAACCCCTGTAAAGTAAGACACAGTAATACAATAGTCACTGTACAGTATTTTGGCACAAACACGCAGTTTAGACAGTATACTTTGCAAACAACCAAATCTGATTTATTTAGGGGGAAATAACAAGGGCAGGGGGAAATCTAGTTGATTAGCTTAAACTCTACTATTTCAGAGCACTGTGCACAGGCTAAGTTCCCTATGAGTCACTGTCACTGGGTACCCAGGCAATAAGGGGATAGCCAAGTTCAGTGCAGCTGGTTGGGGCCCTGAAGATGGAAACAACTGTACAATATCCAAGTTTGTAATCCAGAGCCAGCAGACTCAGTTTGTGTAGCCAGCGAGGGAAACAAACCAAACTTGCACTCAGTAAATCAGTTGACAGGGAGCTACCCTAATTCTTACTCATGACTCTGGTAGTAGGATCCCTCTCACACCACCTCAGGACACAGGCCTGCGAGCAGAACACTCTACTCACATTTATATGTAAAAACAGAAGGGTACCATACAGGCAGCTGCTTTATATCCCGACCGTACTCACTGCTAAACTGGGGAGTCACAGCACAGCTTCACTTTTCCTGACAGACCGAGCGCGATGAAGCAGATTCTCCAGTCCTCTACAGGGTGAGCCTTGTAGGTAGCTGTGACATGCACAGCCTCTTCTAACCACAACACCAGCGGATTCAGTCCGACTACCTCGGTGATCAAGCTGCCCGACTGTTGACCTTCCACACGTGCTTCCCGCGTGAAAACTCACAGTGCAGGAGCCTGGAGCTCCATCCTCACTCACAGCCACAACGATTCTGAATCTCCAGCACAGTTCAGGTCATTTCTCTTTGGCTCCAACAGGTTCCGGTTGGCTGATTCTTTCTGTCAGTCACATTAGGCTCCCTCTATTGGTGCAAAAAAGGTGCCAGGGTCCAAACTACACTTCCCAGGAGCACCTGCCATATATTCCCCTTTAGACAGGCTCCAGGTGGGAGTCCAAGTTCTGATTCGCTCAAGCAGTCTCCATTTTAGGACTCCCCTTCCCCAATTGGCCCATCTCAGCAGTTCAGGTCCAAAATGGAGGGGCTAGAGACACAGAGTCCCAGCTGCAAAAAGGCAGGTTAAACAAACTGCATGTTCACTATTACTCTAGATGTTCTCCAACAAACAGTTATATTCTTCAATTGGGCTCCCTCTGCGCTCTTAGTGACTGCAGAAATGGGCGATTGAACCAGCACCTCGAGGCGGGATTCGGAGCATTAAACACACAGTCCCCCATATAAGCCAATTAAGCCTGCTAGCAGGCAGCTCTTAAAGACAGTACCAGAGGCTCTAAAAGCACTCACAGCACCCACATTTAAGCGGCATTACGACGAACGCCAGTTAGGCAGGGAGCACTTAGGCAAGCTCTGGGAAGGCTTTTAGGAACCTCCATTTGTAAGGGGGTTACATACAGCACTCACAACTGGCTGTCTACGACACAACCACTACCCTCCCCTAAATCCAACCATAACAGTAGTGTAGTAAATAGTGCATAATAACGAGCTTCTCCTTTTTCCCTTAGGGAAACCATGACATAATTTGCCGTTATAAAGGAGTGTTTATAATGGCAAACACACGCATGGTTTCCCTCGCTCTGCATTTGCCCACGGAGCAGCGCGACTGTTCCCGACCTTACACCAATTCTGTCTTGCCAAAACCAGCACCGCCAGAAGAACTTGGCGGTAAGTTTTTTGTTTTATTTTTCTCCCAATATATAGTAAAACCTTCAAAAACCTGTTAAAAAAAGCCATTTTTAAAAGATAAGGATTCCCATTACTGCAGCAGAGTAACACTAAGCCAAACGCGGCTGCACCGGAAGGTCTTTATTTTATATAATTGCTGAGGCGAGAAAGGGAAACCCAGCAATTATATAAAATAAAATATGGGGTAGTGTGTTTAAACTTGATGTTTACACACACCCTCAGGGTTAGGTGCTAATATAAATCCCTCAAGCTTCGCTCTTGGGGTTTATGAGCATCTAACCCCTTGGGTGTGAGTGAACTTCACGTTACACACACTACTCCATACTTTATTCTCTATTTAACATATGATGGCTGCAACGTTGTCAGTCCAATGACATCACATTGGTAGCCATTTTAATGGCTTCTTGGATTTACTCTTTAGAAAAGAAGGGGTTTTTCTTACATTTTTAAATGATACAAACCAGCACTTATCTTCACTAAACAAATGCTGTTTTATCATTAATATAATGAAAAGCCTTTACTTTAAATGCCTATGAAGTCATTTAAAAAAAGGTTGTAGAAGCTGCAATCAATTTCAATGTGTTCAGCTTATTAGTGCTGTTAGACTACAATTCAACATACAAGCAGGCTTTAAGGAATTCCGAAGTGTTCTCTTTCATGATTTTACCCAATGGCTGTGTTAGGGCTGCTTCAGACCAGCTGTCAACCATTTGAAAGTTACTGTACAATTCAAAGTTCTCTGCTCTAACTCATCTCAAATCCCAGTTCTGTCAGTTTAAATTAGTGTAAAGGAGCCTGGAAACTTCAGAGTTAAAAGGATCATGGTTGACGTGATCTTGGCTCCAGACGTTACTTCTAAGGGCACAGACAGCCTGAGGATATTCATCACAAAACCAAACCAAGGTAAAACAAATCATACACTGAAAAGAAAAACTAGAAGGAAGCTGTTTTCAACATTTCCATTTCAGTGAAAAATGGATCTCCTCTTGTCTTGGTTTTGCCTGTTGGTTTCAAGGGTTCTGCCTGTCAGCACCCTTCATTAGGATTTTGAGCATTGCCATTCATTTTGCATAGTTGTGCTAATTGGTAAGTTTACTTGTAACCAGATGGAGAGGCCTCTCTTAGAAAAGAAGTGGAGCTGATTTGTTGGAAGAAGTAACTGTGCTGGTGGTCTGCTGGGTTATTGACTAGAGCTCTGAGATTTATGTTTAAAATGGTTAAACCAGTGAGTGTTCTGCCCAGTCAAAACAAGTGGCACAACAGGTCTGATCCTCCCTTGAATATCTAATGGACTGATATGCAGTGAACTGAAACAGAAACTGAGAGAAAGAAAACACAGTCGCTGGGGAGAGGGGCCCAGTGGCCTGTCCAGCCTGCCCACCCTACATGCAGTACATTTCCTAAGATGGCCCTAGTGGCCGTCCCTCTCCCATACGCTTTGCACCCTAACTCCATTACTATGGGCTTGTGCCCCTCCCTGTAGTGTAGCTAAGAAAATAAAATCAGTACTCCAGTTACCTTTGGTGTCTTCTTGCTGCCCCCCCAACACATACGCACTGTAAACATACCCATATTTAATGCCCAGACCTCTTGTATATCCAATATTGTGCTCCATGAACTGCACAATAAGAGAACAAACACGCTGTAGCACTTCACATTAC
This sequence comes from Neoceratodus forsteri, assembly GCA_016271365.2. Taxonomy (NCBI): domain Eukaryota; kingdom Metazoa; phylum Chordata; order Ceratodontiformes; family Ceratodontidae; genus Neoceratodus; species Neoceratodus forsteri. Next base: position 245,532,149 of record CM057459.1, on the reverse strand, counting down.
GTTTTTAAGATAATATTTAATTCAGAACACAACATTCATAATATAACACCAGTAGGGGGATATCAGACAACAGAAGTAACCAAAATCAATGATCAGGGCCCAGAATGCCCCCCCACCCCCACCCACATCAATCAACTTTTACACCATGGCTTACTTGGAGTATGCATTCCTACACACATGCTGTCCCACCATTGTTTGAATCCCCGCACTGTTTTGGTTGCTGCTTCTCAAACAATCTGTTCTACTTGCCTACCACCCTTTCAGTGAAAAAGTGCTTGGGGATATTTTTCTTGAATTTCCCCCTTGCCAGTTTAAGTGAATTACCCTGCATGCTTGTGCATGTGCTTAAAGGGACACCTTCTGCCCCCTTAGGTCTCAAATTGTCCCTAGTTTAAAAAAACATATCTGATTGTTCACATTCTATACAGACTGCTGATGTAGCTGGTTGTTTGATTCTGATTCTTTTTTGCTTTTAAAAAGTGAAAAAACAGACTGTCCACCATACTGGTGTAACCACACAAAAACATGTTTGTTTACATTCCTTGATCAACTCACACTGCAGACTTCCTGGACTTAAAACACCCCCAACACAGTCTAGCCACTCATTATGCAGTGGCAGTAAAGGAGGCTATTGCATCATGTGTTGCTGTAGTGTTTGGGTGTGTTTCTAATGTTCGAGAAGTACACAGTAAAAACAGATCCAGGATGTAAAACAAAACAAAGTTAGTTATAAAGAACAGTTACGTAAGAACTTACCGTAACAGTAGATCTGTGAGAGAATCTCTTTCATCAGGTCACACTTATAGGACAATAAGCCGGCAAGCTCTGGGTCCACACAGAAACTTTTGCTAGCAGTTCCGTAGGAGCCGACCACGGCAATGTTTGATGTCGCCATTTCCATTTAAGCATGGGCGGCTTCATTCCCCTTCAGTTCCCAACTGGAGATTATGCTCAGAGGATCTTTCTGAAGGGAACCAAGTAGGGAGACTGGATCTGCCCATCAGACTAGGCAGAAGACAAGAGAGCATACCCCAAAAGAAAGGGATAATTCTGGTATATCTCTGAGGTCCCCAAGAGGGGACATGCACAGAGGGACCTCCCAAGGAATCCAGAGAGGGGACATGTACAGAGGAACCTCTCAAGGAAACCAGGAGAGGGTGAAGTATGTCAAGTAACAGTCTCCACTGGAAACAGCAGGAAGACCTACCTGGAGAAAGCACCAGGCAAAAGCCATTAGAGTTAAGAAAGACTCTATGTCCACGGGGGACGGAGGGTGGATAGGCATGACCTGATGAAAGAGATTATCTCAAAGATCTACTGTTACAGTGAGTTCTTACATAACTGTTCTATCTTCTTTGAGGCTATCTTTTTCATCAGGTCACACCTATAGGACAAGTCCCAGGCAGTACTGACAGAGAAACAGTCTGGGTGGCTGGAGGCTATAGGCCTGAAAACAGGGACCTTAAGAACAACCAGACCAGATCCTTCCCTTCCTTTTGAGGCAATGTCCAGACTGTAGTGTTTAGTGAAAGTTTGGACAGTATGCCAAGGTGCAGCAGCACAGATTTCTGCAGCTGAAACATGCCTGAACTAGGCAACAGATTGCCAATTAATTTCTGAACCCACTCAATTAAATTTGAAATCCTTAAACTATTCTCTGTTAGACTGGGTCCTCGCTTCTCATCCACACCGTGTAGTGGATGCAGATATCCTTCCTGACGCACGTAGCGATCATCATATGGTTTACTGTGTGCTTAAGTTACATCATTCTAAAGCCTCCCCCCTCCCCAATTCATAAATCTTAGATCTTTTAAATCATTTGACTTGACCTCTCTCCTAACTGATCTTTGGTCAGTTGATTAGTCCCCCATCTCTGCAGCCAGAAATATAAATTCTGCCATACGTTACTTTCAGTCTTAATTCTTGGCTGTATGGGATTGTCATGCACCCCTGCGAAAAACCAGAGTGCAGGGTTCACATCTTCCCTGGATATCAGCTGAGGTACTTACTTGTCTCCACTACAGAGACCTTGCCTGGCGTACTTTTAAAATCACTGGCTCCCAGTCTTATGTGACAACTATATTCACCTTCACAACACCTGTACCAAGGCTGTCAGACTTGCAAAGTCTGAGTATCTTGCTTCCACACTCCAAAACAACATTAATAACACCTCCAATTCTGGAAGGTTGTCCACTCCCTTTTCACCTTGTAGACCCAGTCTCCCTCTCCTGTTCTCAATGTTGGTGACTCCCTTATCCCTGATCCTTCTGCTATTGCCATGTCTTTCAACACCTACTTTACTACCTGTGCCTGCTCTCTAATTTCTTTCCTCCCCTTCCCCACCCCCCCGCCTTCATCTCCCCTTTCTTTTTCCTTCACTCCTATCTCTCCTATCACTCCCCTCTTTTCATTAAGGTTCTGTTTGCCCTTAATTCTTTAAAGGGAGGCAATCCTGATGGCCTTGACCCTAAGCGTCTCCTCTCAGCTGCTGCCATTGCTCTGCCCATTACTCTTCTCCTTAATTGTTTCCTTTTCCTCTGCTACTGTTCTGATATTTGGAAACAGGGTAATGTCATACCTCTTCTCAAAGGTGGTGATCCCACCTCTCCTGATAACTCCCATCCAGTAACTCTTCTTCCCACCTTGGCTAAGTTACAGTAACATGTTGTTCTATCTCAGTTCACTGCCTCTCTTGACAGCTCCTCCTTTTTCGCACCATTCCAGTCTGGTTTTAGGAAATCCTATTCCACTTCCACCTTCCTCCGTTGGCTCACTGACTCCATACCAGGGGCGTAGTTTGTTATTTTTACAGGGGGGGCAAAGTAACAAAAAAGTCCTGGTTTTCGCGTATCATGACAGCGAAGAGGGTGGGTGGATTGCGTAATGCAAACAAATCAACCAGCATCAAATAATGCCCCAAAAAACATTGAAGACTACAGCTGAATAACTCCTGGGAGGGACCAGCCCAGGCCAAGTCAGAGCACTTCCCCACCCCACCAGTTTTACTGCAGCCTGCTCTCGGCCCAACTCCTCCTGAGACCAGAGTCGAAAAACTGACTGAGATCTGTTTTGTATTCAGTTCTTCGTACTTCTTCCTTGGGAGTGAGGACTTACTTGTAAAGTTGAAAATATGTAAGGAACTTAACTTCCTTCTCAAGAGGACAGGACCTCACCTCAGCTTCAATTCAAATCAGTCTTGACCTAATTTTGCCCCCACCTGAACCTCCAGGTGGATAGCTCACTAGTCTCTCACCCCCCTTTGCTGCTTACATAACCCTTCCAAGTCCAGCCCTTATAGTGGATCCTGAACTTCTTGAAATGTCTGCTTGAGCTAGCCCTCCCACCCTTGAGGAGTGCAAAAAGCATGTTTCAAGGAAGTGCAGCAAATGGCTGTGCCACCTCAGTATACCTATAAACATGGATGGTATGGGAAACATCCCAGCATGTGCATCCTCACAGCATGAGCCCTTATTTACATAGATTACATAAAAAAATGCGATTATACAATGACAAGGATGAATGCTGGCCTCTGATTGGTCAGTCTTGGGCTAGACCCATGATGTTATCCCAGTACATCCGATTCATCACAGGTCTAGTCTCAGCTCTCCATGAACCTCTTGATAATTGTTAGCATTAGTGTGTTTTTGTGCATCTTCTCTTAAAAATATTTTTCCACACCAAATAAAACATCTTTAAAATTATTTTTTTTAATTCTGTATAACAACACGCCATTGTATAATAGCAATAATGCCCTCCAGGGTGTGTGTCATTGTAGGATAACATCATGCCTTATATATTGGATGCACTCGTGCCCAACCACCTGAGGCGTGACATTATCCCAGCACGACACACGCCCTGTCAGGCATTATTGCTTACTTGCACCCAGTGTTAACCAAGTTAATTCATTAGTCTCCCATTCAATCCCATATTATTCAATGTCACATGCCTGAATCTGGTTAGGTAAGGTAAGCGAATAGGATAATGCTCTCCTCAAGCAAGCAAGCATTGCATACATAAGCATGGGACTTGCTGATATCCCTCAGGCGTTGCACTTAACAAGCATGCTGATGTGCCTGGGACAGTGCAACAGAACAATGTAAATCCCCTAATTGTTCAAGATGATCATGGGCATGGTGTGGTCACACCACAACCCCTACCAGTAACTCTCCTCCCCATGGGCTCCTAAGGAATATGCATCTCTGTCCATGCCAAGGGTTACACAACCCCATCCAAGCAAACACGGACTGCCCTGGCACAAAAGTGGTCGCATCACATAACCTAAGAGAACAGATGCCACAGGAAGTTTGCTGGAACAACGACTCCAGATACCTGTGCACAGCCTTGCAGGACCCACCCTGAAAGGTAAGTACTTGGTTGGTGGTTTTTATTAGCATCACCTATGACAGTGTGTGGTGGGCCGGTTGTGGTAGCCCAGGTTGCCATGGATGCTTCCCCCCCCAACAGACTACTTCAAAATCGTCTCATCTGACAGTTTTGAAGGGCGCAAATGAAACATGATTGCTTCAGTTTGATGTGGTTTAATACAGTTTTTTTGTCTGAGCGTGTGTCTCTATTCTTCTACACACAGACACAGACAGACACACCCACCACCAAAAAATGAACTTTTTTTATACCATGTTTACATTCAGGATAGAGACAGGGTAAAGCAGATCCAGGCAGTACAACACAGTAAATGAAACAATGCATTTTACAATGCACAACAAACCACCAAAAGACCATAAAACAACAGACCTTCCCCCCTGCCCAGGGAGGGAGGGGGGAATGGCTAGGTCACAGGTCAGGGTGCTAAATGAGGAGGAGAGACCACAGAACATCTTGTCGAACCACACAGTAAGGTGAAACTACATAAACATGCACAATTTTTATACTGTAGGATTTCATACTTTCCAACAGTTCCTAATTTTGACACAGAAACTTATCTTTAGTGCTCAGAAGCCCCTTGTACGAGGGAGGTAAGCATGGCATGGACCCAGCAGACTGGCAAACATATTGAAAAAAATATTTCTGTGCCAGTATGCCTGTCCACCCCTCCCTCCTCCATCACCAGTGGCCAGAACCATTTTTTTCAGCATGTGTACCAGTCCGACCTGGTCAGCACAGCAGCACAATGCTGGCAGGGCAGCAGAAGGCACAGCAAGCAACAGTGAATTAAATGTCCATGCAAAAAGCTACAGCCCACTCTCCCCCACCCCAGACCTGCAAGGCCACTATCTCCATGCAGACTGGCCAGCTCAGCAACTCTCTGCACCCTGATGGACTTGCACAGCCACTCTCCACACTCTGTGTCCACCCCACCAGCACAGCCACTCTCCCCACCGCACCAGCACAGCCACTCTCCCCACCCCACCCAACCAACACCATTTCCAGCTCCATTTATCTGGTATCCGCTCCAGGCACCTCAGGACCCCAGGTCTGTGCCTCCCCATCACAGGCACACAAAAATAAATAAAACCACATTTTATACTGCATTTTGTTTATGTTTCTTTCTTTGTCTGGAAAGAGAGATGTTGAGCTACCGGTCAGCACAGTTTGCCTGCTATACAATTACAACCCCGCCCCACCGACACAATGCCAGTGCCTCCACCCACCCACACAACAGTGCTCCCACCACACCCACACAATGTCTGTATCCCCAACCCTACCCACACAAATGACCAGTGTTCGCAACACCACACACACACACACACACACACACACACACACACACACACACACATGACCAGCAGTGTCCCCAACCCCACACACACACAATCAGCAGTGTTCCCAACCACACACATACACAACCAGCAGTGTCCACAACCCCACCCACACAAACGACCAGTGTTTCAACCCCCAAAAAAATCATGGCCAGCCAGTAGTCACTATAAAATAGCCAGGTAGTAGTATAATTATTTCTTTAGGGTGCATGTTTTAATGCAAGATTTTTTTTGCTAGTCTTGTAACACTGTACGCGGGAGAACACAAAAAGCTACCCCTTTGGTTGTGTTTGCCAGGCAATGAAGACAGAGACAGCAAGGCCAAGGAATCTGTCTGTTTCACCCCTCCACAGTGGACGATTGGAGAAATCCAAAAAGAGAAAGATTACTTTTAGAGCCAGGTAAAGGATGAGGGGGAAATACTGTTTCAACATTTATTAATGTTCGTATGCTAGCTGCGGGCACAGATCAGTAAGATACATCCCTTGACAGGTAAAGGATGAGGTGGAAATTACGTTTAACATTTACTTATGTTTATATGCTAATACCCAGTCAGCAAGCACGGAATGTCCCACCTCCTAACCAACACAGACAGTCCACCAGAAACCCAGTCAGCAAACATGGATAGTCCCCCCCTTCACCCCACCTACAAGGACAGTCCCCCAAGATGCCTGAACAGTCCCCCTCTCCCCACCGGACACTGGGCCAGCGAGCATAGAATGCCCCCCTCCCAACCGACAAGGACAGTCCCACCAGACATGCAGGCAGCCAGAAAACATGGACGGTCCCCCCATATCCCACCAAGGACAGTCCCCACCTCCCTGACACACAGCTAGCAAACACAGAATTCCCCCGTCCCAACAACATTGATGGTCCGTCCTAGACACCTGATCAGCAATCACCGACATTCATCCCCCCCATAAGCCAACATGGAAAGATCCTCCCCCAGACATCTGACCAGCAAATAGTCCCCACCTCCCCACAAGACACCCGGCAGGCAAACATGGACAGTCCCCCTTTTCCACCATTATGGACAGTCCCCCCAGACAAATGGCCAGCCAAGTCCACCAAACAATGGCTAGTGTCACCACCCCACCATCACAGCCAATGTCCCCATATCACCATGGCCTGTGTCTCCACCCCACCGGACCCCAGAATAGAAAACAGACTGTCCCCCCAGCTCCACCAAACACTGACTGCCCTCCCAGTCCCAAACACTAACCACCCCAGCCCCAAACACTGACTGTCCCCCCCCAGCCCTACCAAATGCAGGCCCTCCCCCAGCACCAAACACTGACCATCCTCTCAGTGAGTCAGCCCCAAAACACACAGACTGTCTCCCCCAACCCCAACCCCACAAAACAGACCATCCTCCCAGCCCCCAAACACAGACTGTCCAGTGAGTTTCCCCAACAAACCCCACCACACCAGTAGCACAGTAACTGAGTGTCCCACCCCACCAACAAGACCAGTGTCCAACCATACCAAATAAATAGGCCCCCCACCCACCCCACCAACATGGACAGCCTCAACAGCCAACAAATCCTCCCACCCAAAGAAACACAAGCTGACAGCAAACCTTCCACCCACCCCCAGACACATGTGCCATGGCCAGGACAACCCCCAAAAAAACATTTCTCGGATGTGAAGGTTTATTTCAACAACCAGTTTGCAGCACAGTTACTCACCAAATCAGTAGGGCACAGACAGGGCAGCATGCAGCAGGGCACAGCAAGGCCAAGAAGGCAGGTCAGGTAGCCGAGTCTCTCCCAACAGTCCTTCCTCTCCTGATTAATCCCCCGATGAGACAGTAACTCATTTTTTCTGACACCAGATGAATGTGTCGCATTATGGGTCTGCTATAGCCTGCATGACAGCTGGCTTCTTCACTGTTCTGGGCCTGGCTGTTCACTGACCTGAATAATCCCTCTTGGTGGACCGTGGAACTGGTGGGCAACGGGCATGGTGTGGGACTCACCGTCAACACGGTAAATCTTTTTCCTGGCCTGCTGCACACAGGAGCTGGGTGTGCAGGCAAGCCTGGCCGTGCCTCAGACTCACTATAATTGTACTACTCGCTCCTCTGCCTGGTCTGTCCGGTGGTAGAGGCCTTGTGGCCACAGGCCTCCTAGGCTCTCGGGAATGGGAGGCTCAGGTGGCTGCGAGAGAGCCCAGAGCACAGCCGGCTGCACTGAGAAACAGAGAGTAGGTAGTCAGAGGACTCTGGTGAGGTATATTTAAACTGGGCTGTTCAGGACAGGAGGAGGGTGGGAACACTAGACTGACTGAGACACTGGTGACACCTGACAGACAACCAACGACTGCTGCTCGACATCCTCGAATAGCTATCTCTCCTCAGCCCTACGCTCTATGGATGCTGCTGCTGCTCCTTCATGGAAGGCACACAGACAACTAAATGGCGCCACTAGTGGAGTACTGCTCACGTGATGGCGCCAGCTTGCAGCACTCTCTGATTGGCTGTAACATGCAGGCTACTATGGTTGCAGGCTTGCAGCCAATCGGAAAAGGGGATAGTTTTTGTTTAAGAGACACGGCACCATGCTGCAACCTCCCCTCCCTCCCCCGGAGAGGTGCAGGCAGTCTGGGCATAACCCGAGCCCATCAAATATTAAAAAAAATAATAAAATAACCAGAGAAATGTGGCTGGGCTCCTATAAAAAGTCCTGGTCTAATTTCTCAGGGGGAGCAGCTTGCCCCCTGCCCCCCCACAATCTACGCCTATGCTTCATACTCATAGGTATGGATCAAGGACTGATTACTTCTGCCATTTTTGTTGATTTTGCTAAATCTTTTAACGCTGTGGCGCATCCCCTCTTTCTGGACAAACATAAAGCAGCAGGCCTCTTTAACTCTTCAGTTGGTTTCGTTCTTACATTGAAGGAAGGTCTCAGGCTGTCTGGATAGGAAAATCCATTTCTTCTCCACTTCCCATTAGCTGAGGTATCCCTCAAGGGTCTGTCTTGGGTCCTGTTCTCTTTTCCATTTTCTTAAATGACCTCCCAACTGTCTGTTCCCCTGCATCCATTCAAATGTATGCTGATGACACAGTTCTTTTTGCTTCGAGCTCCTCTACCCATGACCTTTCCTTCAGGCTGCAGTTTGATTTTGACAACATCCAACACTGATTCAAGTCTAACCAGCTGTCCCTCAATGCCAGAAAAAAAGTCTCCATGACATTTGGCACCCTTTGAAGGCTTGTCAGACTTTCTTCTCTCCCACTATTTAATACCCTTGATGGTACTAAGATTGATGATGTTCCATCCTGTAAGTACCTCAGGGTCTGCCTTGACCAGTATCTTGATTCCTCAGTGTATATTGATGCTATCCACCATAAGCTGCACCCCAAGTTTGGAGCATTGTACAGGAATAAAGCATATATTCCACTTCCTGCCCGCCAAGAAACTGTATTGAAAATGAGTCTCTCTATCTTTCACTACGTTGATTTAGTCTACAGTGGTGCCCCTAAATCCACCCTTGCCAAACTGGACTCTTTTTTCATTCTTTTTGCCATTTTGTTCTTGATCACCCTGTATGTACTCACCACTGCTCTCTTTACTCAGCACTTTCTCTTCCCTCTTTTGTTGCTAGGCGCCTTTCTCATTGTGTCTCTTTCATATCCAAATTCTGGTTTGGCACGCTTCCTTCTTATTTCAATTCCTTTACATCCTCCCCTTCTTCTTTCTCTCAGTCTCTCTACTACAATATTTCCCATTCTCTCTCTATTCCTTCTTGAAAAGCTACTGTTGGTCAATCTGCTTTCTCTTACCGAGGCAATTTCCTAAACTTTGGACCTCTCATCCCCTTTCAATTCAATCTACCTCTTCTCCTTCCTCTCTAAAGTCTCTTCTTTATGACTTTTGTCATCCTACCTGTGACAGTCTATGACCCTTTCCTCTTCATTTCTCCCCTCCTCTAGTTTTGCCCTGTTTATGATTTTCCACTATTTTTCACTTCTTCACATACAAGAGTGTGTTTTTACTTGTATCCATTTACTATTTGCCTCTAATTTTTATGGTTGTTTCACATATTACTATACTATTATATTTGACTTCTTATTTTTAATAGTTTTATAATTTTAGCTACTTCCTTTTAGCTCTCTCCCTTTCCCCAGAATACATCTGGAAACAAGCTGTTATTCAGCTCAGTATACTTTATCTGAAAATATGTGCACAAGGATGAGGAGCTCAGGAAAAATTCATTTCATGTAAACTGGTAATTTCAGCACACTCACCTTGGAACAAATACACCGACAGAGTTACTTCACTTTAAATAAAATTTTATTATAAAGTAAAAAAAACGTATTGCCACAAGGCTAGCAATCAGAATGATCTGACGTGTTTCAGACACCAATGTGTCCTTTATCAAAGAAAAAAACAGCCAATGTCGCCTGTTGACATTGTGGCTTTCACCATGCCACATTTGAACAACTTCATTGTCGATGCAGCTTGGAGGAACCCCCCACCCATACTGGAGGTGCTGACAGGGAGTCAAGACTGACTTGGCCAGATTGACTGTGATCCCTAGAGCACTGAATAACCACCTGGGCAGCACTAGGGTGTAAGACAGTTGCTCCCAGGACTGAGCAGTGAGCAACCATTCAGCCAAATAGTGGAAGATGTGCAGTCCCTCCCTCCTGAGGGTGGACACCACTATTGCTAGGCCTTTGTGAAAGACCTGTTATACAGATGGCTAGCCAAAAGACAAGACCCTGAACTGCTAGAGTTACCCCTGACAGTGCAACACAATTCTTGCACCCCTCCATCTGCGTGCCCCAGATAAAGTGTTATACAGTAGAGAATCAAACCTAGGTACCACAGAGAACTCGAGGAGAATAAACAATCAAAATACTTTCTTTCCATTTAAAAACAGGATCATACACAGCTCTGGGAAGCTCCCCTCAACTGGTTTCGCACCCTGTGCATCATCAGGAGATGGGGCCACATTGTGCAACACCGCAATTTATGTGATAAAGTTTAAAGTGACAGTGCATAATACTCTTAATCATATTATAACACCTCAGTATATATATATATATATGTAGATACTTGTGAAGTGCAATTATTGCAGTCTATGCAATTAATTAATGATTACTACATATCAAAAAGGAGTAGCAGATGATTATAACAACCATTCAATGTGCAAATGCTTAAAATGTATGTAAATACATATAATAAATAAACTGGAATACATCTTACCTATAAACAGTAAAAAAATTATCATATTAAAAACCATCTATCTAGCCACACTTCTAGATCTAATAATTTTATATATCTGTGACTAAGTATTTCAATCAAAATCATGACTAAATGGTGAATAATTCCTATCCACAACTATTGTACAAAGCATTACCCAATGCATAATAGGCCATACATTATGGTGTATGGCTACAGTAGATATAGATGTACTGTACATCTCATAAACACTAACGCCCACACACATATAGAATGGCGACTACCACCAGGGGCTGGAAACTTTCAATTCAATTCAATCACATATATATTTTTGATATTATGTCATGGCAACCACCACCATTCAACACAGCAAGCCAAAATGCATAAATCTTTCAAACAAAAATAAATCATGATTGTACAGCAGAAACCAAAATGCAGAAAATAGATATCTGCATACAGTAAATGACTAGCCTCTCAGTCAGTCTAGATATTTATTATCCAATTAATCCAGAAGTACACACTTCCATGAATCAAGGGAATTCTTCGAGTCAGTAAGGCCTGATCTAATACCTTAATTGTGCACCTAAAAGAAAAAATATATATGTATATATATTATATCTATGTATCTATATATATATTATCAATAGTTAATTGTGAACTGAAAGTCCCATATCTCATTCAATAGTATAGCATATAACAGAGTATCCCAAAAAGTATACTGCACAAATTCTATTTACTTTCAATAAGGGGCATAACATCAAATTTATCATTGAGGCCTGGATGTTTGAGTCTACCAGGCGTATAGATCCAGAAAGCCTCACATTTTAGTAGTTTAACACTGATATCTCCCCCTCTGGGGCCCAAGGTCACAACATCTATGACCATAAACTTGAACTTGTGCTCACTACCATCTCTATGGGGGTGGTTGCAATGTACTGATAGTGCATTTTTTGAATCTGTAGTTATTATTCTGCTCATATGGTCACAAATACAAGTTTTGAGCGGTCGTGTGGTTTTGCCAATATAAAAGGCCCCACAACCACAGATCGCCAGATACACCACATTGTCCGTAATGCAAGTTGCAAAACCACTGAATTCAATGTTCTTATGGGCATTAACCATAGTGAAAGGAGTTCCCCTTGATAATCATGCCACAAAATGTGCAATTCCCACATGGGAATGTGCCCTTTGGTTTGGGCGGTAACCAGTTGCCAGGTGATGTGGCAGTTGATGGGGTTTGCTGGTAACTATGTACAAGTTGGTCCTTCAAGTTACAGGCCCTCCTTATAAGTGACCCATGGTGGAATTTTACAGACCTCCTGAAGTCTGTTATCCAAGCCCAGAATGCCCCAATGTTTACGAATAATGCCCTCAATAACATAGGATTGCTTGTTAAAAGTGGTGGCAAAACTCATTCTCTCAGGACCTGGTTCCCTGACTCTTAGTGCCAGAGCATCCTCTCTTGATGTGTTTAGTACCTGTGTCATTGCCTGTTCCAATATATTCTCAGAATATCTCCTTGCTCTAAACCTTGCACACATGTCCATACCGTGATTATTGAATGACTGTTCCATACTACAGTTCCTTCTGACTCGAAGTAGTTGAGCCTTCAGGGTATTTTTAATCAGGTGTCTCGGATGACAACTAAGGGCACTAAGGAAAGAATTCCTATCAGTATCTTTCCTAAACAGTGAGGTCTGTAAACCACTCTCCTGGTCCCTTCTAATTTCAAGATTCAAAAATGTGACTACATCTCAGTCACATTGAACACTGAATTTCAAATTAGAGTTACTGTATTCTAGGTATTTAACAAACTGATGCAGTCTCTCCCTAGTGCCCTTCCAAATCATAAAAATGTTGTCAATAAAATGATGCCACAGGTCAATCTCATGGTAAAAGAGACTGACCTGTTCGTCATAGACCACTGATGTTTCCCATAGGCCCAAAATGAGATGTGCATAATTTGGGGCAAATGTAGCCCCCATAGTAGTCCCTTTGATCCGGAAGAAGTAACAACCCTGAAAAAGAAAAGTATTCTTGGTCAGCACCATTTCTGCACAATCCACAATAAATAATGTTTTATAGTTAGTCAATGTGTCATCCTGTTCCAGCTAATATGTAAGGGATGCCTGTCCTTCTGAATGACGAATATTGGTATACAAGGGACCAATGTCCATCGATACCAGTAAGGACTCAGGTTCAAGCTGGATATCTTTGACCACATGAAGAATGTCCATGGTATGCCTTACATATGACTGTAGGCATGGCACATAGGGCTGGATGTAACTGTCAATAAACCTCGACATTGGCTGAATAATAGATCCAATACCCATCACAACTGGCCTGCCAGGCGGCTGTTCCAAGTTTTAGTGAATTTTAGACAGTGGGTGGGATATTCAGAAGGGTTGCGCATTGTTGCACCATGCACAACCCGCTGAAGCGCGATATTCAAAAGAGGAAAGTGCATGGCACAAATCCCGATGCGCCAGGGTTCATCAGTAATGTATGCTGGGCAAGTAGGGGGGCGTGCCCATGCATATCCCCGCACATCCCAATATTCAGCCCAGGATGTGAGGAGCCCATGCAGGCACAACCCCTACATGTGCCACATACAGTTGTTCCAAAAAATAAAGGAGCAACAGCCAGCCACCTACAGGTGAGCTGCCATATTGCAGGGCGTAACACGGCAGCTGCCAGCTGTGGGTGGCCACCTGAGCTCTGGCGGCACCCTCCATCAGATAGCGCCCCCAATGCCCAATTGTGGGCAGAAATAGGACATAAACAGTCCCATATCCCTGGTGGTCCTGTGGACCACTCGCAGTCTGATTGCGGGCATAAGTATGATAATAAGAAACCCCTATATCCCTGGTGGTCCAGTGGACTGCTCACATATCTGGACTGTGTAGTACAGTACAGTCTGCATGCCCATTGGCCCACGCTGTAGACCAATGGGCATACAGCTGTACAGTACGCAGTCAGTCAGCGGGCGGATGGGCAGCTTGCTGGTGGGGAGCTGCCACCCGGCACTGACCGGGGGGAGTGAGGCGATGGGGCTCAGTGGGGAAGAGGGGGGTACCGCTGGACCACCAGGGATGGGATCTAATCTTTTTTTAGACTTCTGCCCGCAATCGGGCTGCGAGCGGTCCACTGGACCACCAGGGATATAGGTGTTTATTATTTCTATACTTCTGCCCGCTATCGGGCTGCAAGCAGTCCACTGGACCACCAGGGATATAAGAGTTTATTATATTTATACTTATGCCTGTGATCGGGCTGTGGGGCACTTTGTTGCTTGTGCAGGGGGCGTTGATCCCTGATGGCTGCAGCCTGGCAGGGTGCCAGGCGCAAGTTACCAGGAATGGGCGTACCTGCATGCAAATGGGACCATAATGACATGCAAATGGCCCCATTTGCGCCTTGCATGCATAATGGCCCCATTTGCATGTGCACCTTTGAATATCATGGTTGATGCACCTAGCACAATGGCACTTGCGCTAGCACAGCCCCCTGCCCCTCTCTGGTCACTTGCACTGGTGCAGTGCCACTGCGCCATGCACAATGCGGGTGGCCACAGAGTGATATTCAACAGTGCTGAGCCATGGCGCAGCATCGTTGAATATCACCCTGTCAGCGCCCTGGCACATCCCAGTTGTGCTGCACCCAGGCTTGTGCCACAGCCTGGCACAGTCTGAATATTCCACCCAGTATATATATAGTTGGCCGAACAGGTTGGTCAGCTGTCAGAAATGCAAATTCCTTTGGGCTTATTGTTTCCTCCAACAATGCATTATTTAAAAGGGAGTCAATCTGTGTCTTGAAAATGCTGGTAGGGTCATGTGTTAGTTTCCTATAAAAGTTCACATCCACCAGCTGTCTTTCAAATATCCTGAACATATTGCTCCCTCTGCATAATGACAATTAAACCATCCTTGTCTTCTGGTTTAATGACTATTGTAGAGTCAGTCTGTAGTTCCTTAAGGGCAGTGGTTTCTGCTCTGGTCATATTAACGAAGTTAGACCTAATAGTCAAGGCCCATAATTCATTATAGTTGGCCTTGCATGCCCTTTCAAAAATCCTAACCACATCAATCCACATAAGGGGGATTAAACATGGATGGAGGTTAGAGGGTCGGGTGAACTGTGGTTGGAGTAGTAAAGTTATCCCCACTGACTTACAGTGAATCATTCACTGCCATTTCTTGATTTGGTTTATAGAAAAGGGCTCGAAGTTTTAGATTACTAGTAAATCTCTTAAGGTTGATGAAAAATTCAAAAGGGTTAATATCTACCATGGGGGCAAAACTCAACCCTTTCTGTAATATACTCATTTGTTCACTAGCCAGTGCTTTATTTGATATATTCACTACAATGCTTTCTAATACATTGTCTGCTGCCCCCGCCTTTCCCCCTCTGTCCACCTCTTCCTCTGTCTGTACCTCCTCCCACCATGCCTTGTCCATTTGGTTTTCTCAGGTTGTACTGGTGGGGGTGGGGGGTGGAAGTGGAGAGGGATGTTGGGGGTTTGAAGTGGGATAGGACTGATGGTTGATCTGTGGACTGCACTGATAAAGTGTCTGTTGATTGGTGTATGAATGGAGGACTGGTTGGGGGTGACAAGGGTGATTGATCAGTCTGGGGTGATGATGTGGCTGAACCACTGGTCCCTGACCTGCTCTCTCCCCTTGCTGACTCTGATGCAAGCCTGTTTCTGGCTCCTTGAATTGCACCTGTTTCTGATTGCATCCTAGTGTAAAAGCTGGGGGTGGGGTTGGGACAGATAATCCCACCTCTCCTTCCTCTAAAAAAGGGTCTTTGTTAATGTCAGACTCACTACTACTAGTGTAGTATGATGATGGTGAGTCCCCCCTGTGGCACAGTATTGATCTTAATGGTGCTTCAGTGTTTGTTTGCCGCCCTCGTGACCCCCTCCTTTTCTGCCTCCAATTACCCCAATTCCTACCCCTATTGGGAGTGTTGGTAGCTATGGTTTTATTCCAAGTGAATACTGTGTCAAGTAGATAGTCCTGCCTATCCCTCTTGAACTTCCTGAGTTTGCATTCTTTGATCTTACAATCTTCCTTGAGGTCAGTATTCCTCAGATTTTCCTCTAGAAATGAAAACCTAGAGTCATGCTTAAATGCAATTACAGCAGCTTCTTTGTTTTTAATATCTAATTCTACTTCTGGTTGCCGTGCTAAATAGTCGTTGATGGCAGCTTGAATAAGAGCATTAGTGCCAACTTGTTTGGCCCTTATTCTAGTCGCGTACAAAACCTGGCCGATCCATGCCATAGCCTTGAACATGGGTGCACCGCAGCTCCCTCAGGGATCTCCCTACCTTCAAGTAAGCTTCAAGGGAGATCATGTTCCAGTAGTGTCTGCGACCTCTCAGTGTGGCTCTTTCCAAAAGCAGGAAAGCAAAATCTATATCCAAAGTCAATGGAGCAGCCCAATTAATCAGATGCTCAATGTTGTCACTAATAGCCCCTTCAGTGTGTTCTTGAAACAGTTCCTCTTCACCACCCACGGTGAAAGAACATGCAGACATGCATCAAGAAGCATCCCCAAGGCGCAAGTAATTCAAACAATTCTGTGACATTCCTAAGCGATGGGGGGTGCAGCATCCCAATACAGTACTTCCTTTGTTTGTATCCTCGTGGTTAGTGTAATAAGGCATTGTCACTTCTCATTAGTATCTCTGATATTTTGCAGGACTTACAAAATGCAAGCAATGGAGTTCAACGCCGACTCAACGGTTACTGCAAAATAAAGAGACGCACTGTGTACAGGCAATCCAGGCACTAATACTAAAGCGTCAGACACCGGCCAAACTCGAGTCTTGGAGGATACAAAGAAAATGACTGAACCAACAGTGCAACACAATTCTTGTACCCCTCCACCTGTGTGCCCCAGATAAAGTGTTCCACAGTACAGAATAAATACCTAGGCACCACAGAGAACTCAAGGAGAATAGTAACTCAAAATACTTTTATTCCATTTAAAAACAGGATTGCACACAGCTCTGGGCAGCTCCCCTTGACCGGTTTTGCACCATGTGCATCATCAGGAGCATACCTCTCAACCTCTTGTCTCCTGAATCAGGGACAAGGCTTAAAAAATCAGGGACAAAGACCCCAAATCAGGGACACATCTTAAAAATTGGTACTATTCACTCAGAATGCTGATAGAATAAGGGGATTTGTGTTAAGGTGCATTTTCTGTAGCTAAACAGTGTGACAAGACAGTTGGGAGAGCCAGTGGAATGCTAGGGTGCATAGGGAGGGGTATCAGCAGCAGGAAGAGGGAAGTGGTGGTACCACCATATAAATCACTGGTGAGACCACACCTGGAGTACTGTGTCCAGTTCTGGAGATCACTTCTTTCAACAACAAACTTTTCCTTATATATGACTGCACTGTTGTGGTATATCTACTATATCTACAGTATATGGTTTTCAATTTTTAAAACAGTAACTGGCTTCTCTTTTCTTCTTCCTAAATACAATCTGGTTATGAAGAAAATGTCACCTGCTAAATTATACAAAAGTTCACAGGTTATCAAAAATCACATATTTCTGTTAAATATACAACATTTTGGTGGCAGAAAGTATCATTCCTCTATAAAAATATGGAAACAGTTTTGCAGTTTCCCATTAAAATACACTACCAGCCTTGCCAGTACAACTGTTTTGATATCATACTACAAGCATTCAATTGGATTCTTTTTTTTTTTTGTTTGTAGTTGGCAAAATACAAATCAAATGATGACATGGTAATTAAAGAAACAAATACAACCAAACAAAATGATTATAGAGACCTCTGAAGGCCTCAAATCTTCATTCTTTAAGATGCACATCCCTATTAACCACTTGTTCTTTAATGCAATTGGGATTTGTGGTATGTGCATAGCCTCCTTAATCTCCCTGCTGTGCTTTTTATTTTGTTCACTTTGAAATAATTTTTTTTCTCCTTTTTAAGGTCTCTTCTGGATGCTGCCTTTTGCCCCAGATAATATTCATTTTTATGGTCAGTGGAGACCAGGGAACACTGGGGAAGCAGCACCCACAAACTTCTTGGGGAGGGGGAGGCTACAGTCCTGTCAGTCTTCTCATTACTTGGGTGCCCCCTTTGGTGGGATGTGGAGGCAGCTGTCGACCATCAGCACAGCGACAGCACAACAACACCAACTGGTGCTGTACCGTCGCTAGGGGAAATAGTGTTTTCAATCAGGGGCTTTGCCCCCCACACCCCCACACTTAAATTAACCAACTCTGAGTCTGAGTTGGTTCAGGGAAGGGGCAAACACCCTGGAGGCAACAGTGTTGGGAACCCAGCAGACCATCACAGCGAACTGCAAAAAATGTCACTGTGATGGTCTTTGCTGTATTCCCGTCATTGCTGCGATGTGATACTGAAGCAGCCATTACATAGTCAGTGAGTAAGCCGTGTTAGCTGCCTCCCACATAGGATAGACACTATGTGGAAGCTGCCTTCATTTGTGGTGAGTTTGTTTCACAAGGGTGTGGTATCATTGGTTCCCAGTGCAGGATTCCTACAGTGGAGCCTGCCAGGATGCAATGCAATACTGCAGCATTCTGCAGCAGAGTTACTGATGGAAACAAGGCAGCTTCAATGGCAGTTGATTCCTATTGTCAGTCAGTAATCAGAGAAACTGCCTTGAATCCTGGTGGGCTCCATTGTATATTGGTTGCCATTGTGACTATGTCAGGAAATGTTCTTGGCCTCTTCCATCCCTTCCATCATTTGCATTCAACTCCCTTTGGAGGGGTTGTGGGATAACAGATGGACCAGACACCAAACTTCAGGTTCAACACACGGTCTCTGTGTAATGTTTATTCAGAATACAGGAAATAAGCCTCAGCAATAGCGTATTCCTTCTTCAGTACATCAGTTTGTAGCAACAGACTATGAATGTCCTTTCTCTGCACTTAGCCAGCACCTACTGACACTGATCTCTGATCTAACCACTTTTCAGTGAAAACCCTTCATCCCTATGTGGGCCCCATTTGCTTGGGTAGTGGGGGCTCAAAAAGAAAAAACAAAACAAGCTAAAAACAAAGAACATCAGTGCAGAAACACTGAAAAAAGGGTTACCCCAAAGGGCATTAGCAACAAATCAAGTTTCAAAGAAATACAAAATCATACATACTTCCATAATGCAAAGCGTCATGGGATATATGTAGATCACCATGACATTTCAGACTTGTTCAGTTTACAGCAATTTACATGCATTTTAAATAGCACAACTAACTTAATTTCTATAATAGTCACCTAGAACTTTTTACCATTATCAAAAACACCTAGTGCCATGGTATTTTCAACATTTACAGGTTTCATAAACATAAGGTACATTATGACATAGTGCTATTACATACTAAATCCAATCAATGATAAACACAACCTGTTTTACATATGCTTGGAGGTCACAACAATACCGTCCCTGTATGAGGACCTGAGAGGGAAAAGGAAAATTAAAGAGGACACTATAGCATAGTCAAGAAAGGGAAGGGGGTGCCCATAGGTTGCCAATCTTATGGACTAGAAATTGTAAAGGATAGATTAGGCTAAGAAATACAAGAACTGTTGCAACAGATTTAAGAAAAGGTTGGTCCTCAAGAGTGGCAGGAGCTCCCGGTCACACTCCCAGCTTTGCTGTAGCCTCCCCAAGCCAAACTGAGCCCTGTGTGTGTGTGTGTGTGTGTGTGTGTGTGTGTGTGTGTTTGTGTGAGTGTGTGTGCATGCGTTTGTGTGTGTGGGGGGGATTCTTCAAGGTGTGTGGGAGTAGTGCTGGTGGTCTGTGTTGGGATCAGATTATCCAGTACTATTTCCCTAACTGGCACACGGCCTAGGAGCAGGAAGATGAGAGAAAGAGAGTAAGAGTGAGAGAGAGACAGAGAGAGACAGAGAAAGAGAGAGAGAGAGAGAGAGAGAGAAAGAGAGGGGGAGGGGGATCAAAACAATTTGGAACAGTCCAGGGGAACAGAATAAGGGAAAAAAGAAACAGACGAATGGTTAAGTCAAACCACAATTATTGTGTAGATTGGCTACAAAGGCAGTCTGCGCAGATAACCCCAACCCATAAACAGGTGGATAATTTATTTATTTCCTTTATTTTGTTTTACTAGAAAAGTGGACTGAAAGTCAGGTGAAAAGGGGATTACAGAAAGGAAAATACACAATTTTTTTCAATGTAATTTAACAATAATTAATAAATACAAGGTATTTACAACAAAGCAAAATTGACTGGCACTTATAAATAACAATACATGCAAAATCATTCACTGCATTTACAGTAAAAGCTTCCATACACATGGTCTCTAAACTGTGGTTTAAAAACTGTTTTCCAATCAGGATCACATTGTGAAAATTCTTTCTTTCTTTCTTAAAACATACTGAACTGGAATCAGCTCATTTTCAGATGTATCCTGGGGAGAGGGGGAAGAGAAGAGAACATATATGAAGTACAAGGTATAAAATCATACACAAAAGGAAAATAAATAAACCAAACTGTACAATTCAAGAATACTTAAGGAATAAGTTGCCAAACAGTAAATATCCATAGAGAACATTAAACAGTAAGCATCACAACAAAATAAGAAACAGGGCGAAATGACTGACATGGGGGGTCAATGTTTGTGTAAGTATTGGATGGAAGGCAGGTAAAATATGAATCCACCCCAATATTAGAAGCAAGTGCAGGAATGAATAGAGAACTCAGGGAGGAAAGATTTCAGAGCAGGAAAGGAAGGAGCACAGTGAATGGAAGAGGGATCCATAGTTTAGACAAGCAGAATGAGAAGGCAGCTTGACCAGCAGATTTGACTTGGGGGAGAACAAGAGACCAAGAGCAAGCATTGGGAAAAGAGTAAGAGAAGGAGGGGGGGAGACATAGGGAGAGAGAGAAGCAAGAAAAGAGGAGACAGTCAAACCAATATATGGAGATAAAGGAAGCACAGTGGGTAAGGCGCATAGCATCAAGAGAGGGGAGGGAGAGGGAAGAGTACAGAGTACAATGGTGTGTATGCAGGGGTTTATCAAGGACAAAGTGACAGAAGGAGTGAAAGAGATGTTCCAATCTAGCTAAAGTGGAATTACAGTAGTAGCAGCACTGTAAACAATGTCTCCATTATCAAAAATGGGGAGAATCATCTTAATGAGGATATTCTCTACATGCAGGAAGCAGAATGCTTCTCTTATTTCTGTATAGCGCTCCAAACATGGAGTGGATCTTCTTGTGGATAGCATCCACATGAACAGAAATATCAAGGTGGTGATCCAGCCAGACACTGAGGTACTTGAAGGAGGAGACATCTTCAATAGCTACACCATCAAGGGGAAGAAAGGAGGGAAGGGGTGAGACTCTAGTAAGTCAATGGCTGGTGCCAATTGTCATAGAGAGACTGCTTTTTAAGCATTGAGGGATAACTGAGGGATAACTGATTTTCATGGAACCAGAGCTGGATGTTGTTAAAGTTCAGTGAGAGCTGGTTCATGAGATAAGGGGCAGAGGAGCCAGAGGAAAAGAGTACCGTATCATCTGTATGCATATGAATGGACACAGAGGTGCAGGCATTGGGGAGGTCATTTAGAAAAAAGGAGAAAAGAACTGGACCAAGGGCAGACCCTTGGGGATGACTGAGCTGATAGGGACTTGGGAGGGCAGGGAGTCTCCAATACAGGCAGCTTATGACCTGCCCTCAAGGTAGGAGAGGAACCACTCATTTGTGGAAGCTGAGAGTCCAGCTACCTTAAGCTTGTCCAGGAGAATGAGTTGGGCTCAAGTATCAAAAGCTATCGCTAAGTTGATGAAAATGGTGGAGGAGACAAGGCCCTGATCCATGCCAGAGAGGATAGTATTAGTGAGTTGAAAAAGTGGAGTGTGACTTTCTAAAGCTAGACTGGAATGGAGCGAAGAAGGAGGTTGAATAAAGAAAAGGGGAGAGTTGGGAGAGAACAAGGTGTTCCTGGAGCTTAACCAGAGTGAGAAGGAGAGAGATAGGATGGAAATTACTAGGGAAAGAGAGGTCACCCCTTTAAGAAGTGGAATGACAGTAGCCAACTTCCAAGAGTTAGAGACACAGGATAAGGAGAAAGAGAAGCTGAATTGGCAGATAATTGGGAGGGCAATGATATGAGCAGAGAGATATAGGAATCGAGGGTCAAGACCATTAGGGTTCCCACCATTGTGCAGATTTAGGCCAAGAGGACCTTAAGAGCTACAGAAGGGGTAATGCGTTAAAAAGAGAAAAGGGGGAGGGGCATAAGCACAGGTAGAGGAGAAGAGTGGGAGGGAATTGAAGAAGAGAGAGAGGAAGGGAGAGGAGGAGGAGGAGGATGTTAAGGAGGAAGCGAGGACAGAAAGGGCACAGGAAGTGAAAAGGAATTGAAAGATGAGGCAACTGTATTGGAGTCAGGAATAGGAGTATCACCCATCTTGAAAACAGGGAGAGGGGAATGGGTCCAAGGGGAGAAAAGTGCATAAATTACCTTCCAGAATCTAGAGTGGTGATTAAGGTTGTTCTGGAGAGTGGATGCAAAGTGTTCAGACTTCACAAGTCTAGTAGCTTTAGTACAGGCATAACGAATTACCAGTTAATAATTGGTTTAGTATTTTTGGTACATAATTAAAAAAGAACTTCAGCAATTTTCATTTTGGGCATCTTTTCTTGGTATTTCCAAACTGTTGTTTTTTGTAAGAACACAAAGCTAGTCTTATTTGTAAACTGTGTTTTATCTTCAAATATCTGGAGTACCTACAAACAGTATTATTTGTAAAATGGTTGTAGTTGCATAATGAATTCTTTGTACTGGACAGAGAACACCAATCTGCTGATATAGTGTGCAGTGATGCACTCTTTTAGGTGATACAGTTGCAAACCTATAAATACTGTTAAAAGCAGTAATATTATTTCTATATTAAACTTTCAGATAAACTGCAAAATAAAATTGAGATTTATTCCAAAGCTGGAAAAGTACTTGATAAGCTATTATATTTTTAACTTCTTCTGTTAGATTTGCCCAATTTCTACATACAAATCTAAGTCTGATATTGACTTTTTTTGACTTTATCTATATGTCTGGAAGACATCATCATCTGATCTAATATTGCACCCTATATGTTGACGTTTTTTACTGATTTGAAGAGACATCCATCTAATCCTATTCTTTTCAAAGTACAGCTCTGTGCTTCTAATTTCTGCCTAGTTCCAAAAATAATTTTACTCTGTTTTCTATTCAGTGGTAACTTGTTTTCTGCAAACCATAATGGAAGATTAGACTACTCTTTTTGTAGTTGTTCCCCTAGGTCTGCTCTTGTTCTCCAAGTAAAATACAATATCAGCACACACAATAGTAATCACATCTTTACAAACCTCAGGCATGCTATTAACAAATGTGGCGAATGGAAGAGAGCTCAGAACAGAACCATGCAATACCCCTAATGTATCCAGTAAATCAGATCTGGAGGTCCCTATTCTAACTGCTTTCTACCACTCAGCTTGTTTTCAAACTACTGCAATGTGTACTTGGCTACCACAATTTCTGATATTTTTTTTAAATTAAGACAACGTGGTCCACCAGATTGAAGGCCTTTATCACATCAATAAACAGTATCCTGGCCGGCACAGTGGTGTGGAGGGTGAAGGCACAATGCCTTACCTCCTGCCATGCCAGTGACCCATGTTTGGTGGTGAGCACAGGTTGCTGGGGTCAATCGGGGGAGGGCTGGGTGAGGATTGGCTGGCCACTTGGTAGCTCTCCTCTCCCCAATAGGAGAGGTTGGTTCTACCGGCCTTTGAGCACCACCATGTGGAGGCATGGTGGTGGTGCAGGCAATGGAGGGGAGCCAGGCGCAAGGCCAGGGGTGGGCAGAGTGGAGTTACTTGGGCCAAGGCATGCATACACATCTCCACATGCTTGTCTGACCTTGTCTAGGGCTTCAGGGGTAACAGGGAGAAAACAAGGTGGAAAATTGGGGGTTGAGGCTTGATGAAGCCCTCCCGCTAGCACCAACGGTCCATCCAAGGTTGGAGGAGGTGTGACTCAGGACAGCCATGGAGCTGGAACAGGATGGGCTGATACAGCCACTGAGCCCGCCAGGAGGATAAAGGAAAGCATAGCAAAAATAAACAGTGCCCCCCTAATAAATCTGGATCAGTGCCATGATTGGTGTCTCCAATCATCTCAACAAAAGCTGCTGATGTGCTGCAATTACTCTGAAAATCATATTGGTCACCAGTAAAGAAACCATTATTGTGAGCATACCATCAGTTGTGTAAACACTATCTTCCCAATAATTTTGATGAAGTTGGAAAAACAGATATTGGCCTGCAGTTGGTTGCAATCTGTCTGTTACCTGTTTTAAAGATAGGTGATACGACAGCCTACTTCTAACTTTCTGGTAAATGAATTATATGCACTAAGGCTATGCAGGACATCAACCAGCAGCTGGTTCACATCCTTCCAACCCTTCTCAGACTATCAACAAACAAATAAATACAAAGGAGCTACCATGACCAATTTTAAAAGGCAAAGGGAACAACGAGAGGGCCACAAGATTTTAAATGGAGTTGGAAATATTCAACTCAAATGACAATAGCATTAAGCACTGCAGTAGCATGACCAAATGAAATAGCCTATCCAAAATGATCTAGACCCTGATCAAAAGAAATCTAGGTGAGTGATGCAAAGTTCTAATGTCAAATAAGTGAGCCACCTTTGTAAGTTAAGAGTCTGACCACAGGACTTACCTTAATGGAGTTTTGTGTGGACTACTGAACCATTCATTCATTTTTATGTGATCCCTTTGAACTTGGACTCCAACAAGGTTTTATGAAGCCGTAAGATTTGTTTCAAAATACAGTGTCCCAAGACATTTTATTTTCTTTTTTTCCATTCATTCAGTTTTTCTTTTTTATGTACATTTAGATACAGACTAAGAACATTTCCTGTTCTTGTCATGCATATCATTTCAGAGTAAATATCTGCAGGCATGCAGCCAAAGTACTGCCTGATAAAAATGTGATAAGTTTACTGCATTATTCCTGGTGCCCAAACTGCAGGCAGCTATGTCCAGCTGGAGAACAAGGTTATCCCTTGGAGCCAAGCATTGCGCCTGTTTAAATGAAGTCTACCTTCTTTCAAAAAAGTTTGAGCTTACACCTAACATTGTACAGTACTGCAACCTTTAGTTAGCATTAAAACAATGATTATAAGCCATGCTGGACCAGTCAGGTTAGTTTTCCATGGCCATCTCCCTGCAATTCAGTGTATAACCACCAGAATGTAAAGGAGTACTACAGTCAGAATTTGCAAAAACATATGTTGTGCAGAGTGTTTTAATTTGTGTGTATAGTCCTAGTGTGTTCTTTCCTCTGTCTGCTATCAGGAGTTTTTTTTCTAAACCAGTCTACTAGTTTTATGGGCCCTGGGGATATCCATCTTAGTGTAACCCCTAGATGGCGCTATCCCAGGGGCTACTACCCCTGCCTGATTTGCCACTAACAGGTTGAGGGGCCTGGATCCAATGGCGGGTGCCTCCACCCAGAGGTCAGGGTTTGCAATAGTTAAACTAACTTGGTCACAGCCCTCTGGGACACTGCAACCCCCCTTTCTTCCCACTAGTGGCCCACACAATATATCAGAATTACCTTCACAGTATACACTTACCCCCAGGATTGGTTCCGCACTGGGACCTCCTGTGAAATGAGATACAGTGCAACAATCACAGTACACTACTTTAACATAGACAAATACCTCAGGCAGTATAACTTTGCTGAAACAAGCAGCTCTGATTTATTTAGGGATATAACAAGGACAGGGAAATCAGGTTAATTAGCTTATCACTCTAATAATCTACCTATGGCTCTGTGCACAGGCCTATCCCTATCAGTTACTGTCCCTGGGTACCCAAGCCCTAGTAGCTAGTCCAAACCGTGGCAGCTGGTAGGGCCCTTTCACACAGAGAAAAGGAAAATTAAACAGTCACAGTACAGTAATTCCATTTGGATTTAATGTGGCAATTCAACAGGAGCGACCCTGAATTAGTACTCACGACCTCCAAATAAGATAGGGTCCTTCAATATCAGCAGGGCTACTCTTGAGCTCAAAGAGACTCTTCACACATTTATATGGTAAAAAAGAGAGTACTATACCAGGCAGGCAGCTTCTCTATCCCATCGCAATTACTGCACAATACCGAGAACACACAGCAGATTCAGTTCCTGACAGACCGAGTGCAATTCAATAATTTCTCCAGTCTTCTACAGGGTGAGCCTGGTTTCTACTCTTCAGAGATCCTCTGATTCTTTCACAGGGGACGGATTCAGTCCCAACAAGCAGTTACACAAGCTGCAGACCGGAACTCTGGGCCTTACACACGTTTTGACTAAAACTGCACACTGAAAAGCACAGGGCTCCTTCCTTCTTCACTGCCAAAGCTCAACTGAAACTCCAACCGACAAAACGGGCACTTCCTTTGAGTTCCTCCCAGTTCTTGACTGGATTGGCTGTCACTCACAATAGACTGCTGCTGTTGGTCCAAAAGGCACTGAAGTCTAAACTACATCTCCCAGAGTCACTGCCCATACAATCCTCTTGTGGCTGGCTCCAGATTATGAGTCCAAGTTCTGATTCAGTCCAAGGCACCATTTTAGAGCTAGCTTACCCCACACTGATTGGTCCAGTTCAGCAGTTCAAAACCAGAATGGGGAACTAGGCAGACACTGTTCTGACTGCAAAAGAAAGCAGGTTAGACAAACTGTAATTTCATTATCACTCTAAATGGTTTCTGGCAAACAGTTACATCTTTCAGATAGGTTCCCTTTGCACTCCTAGTGACTGCAAAAATGGAGTGAATTGGCAGCAGCTTGAGTGGTACTCAATTAAAGAAACACACAGTCCCCCATACAAACTAATTATGTCTGCAAGCAGACAGCTCTTAAAGAGACAGTACCAGAGGTTCTAAAAACACTCATTGATAAATGGCTTAAACGCCAAACACCATTCAGGCTTGGAGCATTCAAGCAAGCTCCTGGAAGTCTTTTGGGAACCCCCATTTGCAGGGGGGTTACATTAGCAATATTTATTGCTCTTCCTGTTCCTACAGTGCCTCCTGTCCCATGTGACAGTGATGTATCTAGGACCATGGATTCAGCAAGCACTTGTTTAGGGTCAATTTGCTACAGCAAAACTGTGCTATTAAAGAGAATGTCTAAGATTTTGGTAAAGACTTTTAAAATACATTAGTCCATTACCTTATGCCAACGACACACATTTGCACCCGGAAAATATTTTTTTTTTTCATTAAGTCCACTACAGAAGGGAAGAGATTGAAAATTGTGCTGAGCAGATAGCCAACTGAACACTTCCACTTCCTGGTCAGACAGCCCCACCTCCTCACTCAAATGTTTAGTAATGTCTAACCGGGCAGAGGGAGGGGGTGTGCCACATAGAAGTCAAAGATGGACATTTTCTGAACTGTCTGATGCTGTATATACTAAAGTAGCCTTTGATACAAATGGAAGTCACTGCACAACTAACAGGGGCCCTATTATGAACATACGAACATACGAAATTTGCCAGCAGATAAAGGCCAAGAGGTCTATCAAGTCTGCTCGAATGTGCAGCTAGCACCCCTTATTCTGCAGCTGCCCCTCCCTTCCGCCCTTCCCCTTCATTAACCCTTCCCCTTGTCCTGTCCCATCCTCATTTGAAGCAGTCCAGTGTTCTACTGCATACCACTTCAGCAGGTAACGCATTCCACCCAGCCACCACCCTCTCTGTAAAAAAGTGTCTCCTCATCTCCCTCCTGAACCTTCCTCGCTCCAGTCTCATATCATGGCCCCTGGTGGCCCTCCCCTCCCTTACTTTGAACAGCCCCTCTGTACCCGTCTTGTTTATTCCTTTCATGTATTTAAAGGTTTCAATCATGTCACCCCTGTCTCTCCTCTCCTCCAGTGAGTACATGTTCAACTCCTTCAACCTCCTCTCGTATGATAAGTCCCCCAGCCCTTTGATCATCTTTGTCGCTCTGTGCTGTACCCCCTCCAGTAACTTAATGTCCCTCTTCAGATACGGATGCCAGTACTGCATGCAGTACTCCAGGTGTGGTCTAACTAATGACCTATACAGTGGCAGAATCATCTCCTCCCTCCTCGAGAATATACCCCTTGCAATACAACTCAGCATTTTGTTGGCCTTTGCAGCTGCCTTCCTACATTGTGCCGAGTTGTTCATTGACCCTGTAATGAGCACACCCAGATCCTTCTCCTCTTCTGTCTGGGCTAGTTGCACTCCCTAGCTGGTAACTCCTCCTTGGTTCTTCATCCCAAAATGCAGCACCTTGCACTTTTGGCATTACAGCCCAGTTGCCAGGTGTCTGACTAGGTTTCAAGCTTTGCCAGATCATCCTGCAACCCCTGCCATCCCCCTAGGTCATCCACCACTGCGCCTACCTTGGTATCATCAGCAAACAGACTGATCTTGCTCTTGATGTCCCATGATACTGTGTGTCTGCAATGAATATCCCAAACAACACTGGTCCCAACACTGAGCCCTGTGGAACACCACTCGTCACTGCCCTTGGGTGTGAGAGCTCCCCACCCACCATCACCCTCTGTTGCCTTCCCTGCAGCCAGTTTCCTACCCATCTCACCAGCTTTGCACCCACCCCTGTACCTACTGAATTCCTTCCCAGCCTTCCATGTGACACTGAGTTGAATGCCTTACTGAAGTCCAGATACAGGACATCCACTGCATGGCCCCTGTCCAGTTGCCTAGTTACCCAGTAATAGAACTCGACCAGGTTGGTTTGGCAGGATCTCATGTATGAAGCCATGCTGTCTGCTGTCCTGTAGTCCTTGGCCTCTAGGATGGCCACCAGCCTCTCCTTCAGGATAGTCTCCATTAGCTTACCCAAGATGGATGTGAGGCTCACTGGTCTGTAGTTTCCCGTTCATCCTTAGGGCCACTCTTGTGGAGGCACCACATGAGCCATCCTCCAGTCCTAGAGGCACACACCTCGAATGTAGTGAGGCATTAATGTCTGCCAAAGGTCCTGCAAGGACCTCTGCCAGCTCCTTCAGTACCTTGGGTGGATGCCATCTGGGCCTGGCGCCTTGTCCACCCTCAGTGCCTTCAAACCCTCTCGAACTCCGCCTCCATGATTTCCCATCTGTCACAACTTCCCCCTGCTTCTGCCATTTCTCCCACCGTGGTGTCACCCCTCTTCTCTTTAGTAAATACTACAGAAGTGCTCATTTAGTGCTTCCACCTTATCGCACCCTGCTTCCACCCAACCCTCCTTCCTAATCCTTACTATGTGGTCCTTACAGCTCCTTTTCTCCCTGATGTACTTAAAGAAGTCCTTCTCCCCCTTCTTAATGCCTTGTGCCAGCCTGAGTTCCGTAGATGCTTTGGCTCCCCTTACTGCCCTTGTCACCTCCTTCGATTCTGTCAAGTATTCCTCCCTGTCCTCCCCCTCCCTGTTTTCTTGTACTTCCTAAAGGCAGCTCTTTTCCTCCTTACCTTTTCCATGACCTCCTTGCTCAACCAGATCAGTTTCTTAGCCCTAGCCTTCTTGCTCTGGGCTTTGCAGCAGGTTTTGGTTGCCTCCACTATCCCCAGCTTTATGAGCTCCCACCTCTGGTTAGTGTCCATACTAGATTGAATTCTGGCCAGGTACCCTTTTACCACTTCCCCCATCCTCCCAAAGTCGGCCCTCCTGAAGTCCAGCACTATTGTGCCAGATTCCACTCCTTCCTTGCCCATATCCAATGTGAGCCATACTGAGCGGTGGTCATCCCCTGACAGCGGTTCCTCCACTATAAGTTCTCTCACAAAGTCCCCATTTGCCAGCACAAGGTCAAGGGTATTTCCTAACCTGGTTGGTTCACTGATCATTTGCAGCAGGAAGCTGTCCTGAAGGCATCCAGCAGTACCTGTCCCCTTCTGTTCCTGGTTGTTGGGGTGCTCCAGTCCACTCCTGGCATGTTGAAGTCCCCACAATCACCACATCACCCTTCTTGCAGGTCCTCCTGATCTGTCCCACTAGTTCCCTGTCTAACTCCTGCTGCCTGAGATGGTGGCCTGTACACCACTCCCATTCTAAGAATCCTATTCTTGGAATCTGGATTTGCATCCAAAGTGACCGCACTACCCCTCCTCCCTTCCTCCTTACACACTTCAGTCCTTCCTTCACATATAGTGCCACCCCCTCCTTTCCCAATCACCCTGTCCCTACAAAATAACCTGTACCCAGGTACAGACAGGTCCTAGTCATTGTATTGGGTGGCCCGTATAGCGCAGTGGTCTAAGGCTCTGAGCTGCAAATCTGGTGACATCCAGCAGACCAGACCTGGGTTTGAATCCCACAGCTTCCACTTGCATACTGTGTGACCCTGAGCAAGTCACTTAACTTCCTTGTGCTCCCAGGTCGCACCTGGAAACAAGCTCTGGCTTAGTGTGCCTTTCCTGGTTAAACAATTTCCCCTTTTCCTTTTCCTTTCCGTGATGACTGCAATGTCCACCTCTCCCTCTGCCATGAGAACCTGTAACTCTGCAGTTTTCCTCCCAAGGCTCCTAGCATTAAGGGTAACCACCTTTCACCCTTTTCCCCCCCTCCCATCCTGCCCTCCTTTCCTAGCATCACCAACAGTACTTGCCATTTGTCCTTTGTTACTGTTATGGGGGGTAAGCTCATATGGTTTCCCAACCTGTGGTCTCTGCATATCTCTTCCCCAACTGCCACCCCCACTCCTAGTTTAAATTCCCAACTCCTCTATGTACTCCTCCATCCTCTGTTTCAACACTTTTTCCTCCTCACTCAAGTGTAGTCTGTCCTTGGCATAGAGACTACTGTGCTCCCAGGTCCCTCCCCACCCTCCCAACAGCCCATACCCTTTAGCACAACACCAGGTTATTAGCCATCCGTTAAATTCCTCTATTCTCAGCTTTGTTGTGCTTGCCTTTTGCATGGGAAGTATCTCTGAAAAAGTTACTGATCTTCCTGCCCCCCTCACATAATTGTGCTAGTTCCTCAAACCTCCTCTGGACTGTATCTACTGTCTTGTCAGCCAGGTCGTTTGTCCCAAGACGTATAATTAAATGAGGCTTGTCCCTACCCCTTCTAGCATATTTCAGAACAGACTGTCCCACCCTTTCCGCTGTCATTCCTGGCATGGCCTCCAACCAATGCGACTATGCCTCTCCCCCTTGCTACCCCACCTAACTCCTCTTAGTATTGAGTCCCCCAGCACTAAGATTCCACCCTCTTACTCCCTGCTTGCTTCAATTCATCTCCTCTCTCATTTCCAGCTCCCTCTTCTTCTCCTGCACATTATTTCCCTTTACCCCTGTTGCAATTCTCCCAGCAGAACTTCCCCGCCCAGTTTGGTCCAGGCATTTATCAATTACTCCTCTAATTTCATCATTTCCTCCTCCACCTTCTTCCTCTCTAGCAGTGCACAACTATTTTCTGAAGGCCCTTCACAAATGCCCGCTCCCTCTCTCTGCATAGTAACCTGTTCTCTCCTTTCCACTCCATGACTTTTGCCACTTCTTCACCTCCCCTCACAAGTCCCTATCTCCTTCCTCCATTTGTCTTTTGTCTCCTGACCTGATTTCCCCAGCAATTTTTCTTCCTGGCCTGGGCCCCTTTGTCTCTGCTTCCCTTCTTCTGACCCTCTCCTCACCACTGTTGGCTTAAATCGCCCTCCCTCATCTCCCCTTCTTCCTCCCTCCAGTATTGGGCTAAACCCACCTCAATCTGCCTTGCCTGTCTTAGTTCCTCCTGCAGACCCTCAATCTCCTTTCTAAGTTTTTCTATGTGGTTGCACACTAAACATCCTCCCACACTCCAGGCAATTTTAGAAAGATTGGTGCACCGAGTTGTTGCAGCCTACCACCCTACCCATTGCTGTCATTGCCCACCAGCGACCCCCCACCCTTCCAGATGCAGGATACCAAACACCCACCAAGTATCCTCCCTCCTCTATCAGTGCAAAACATTTTCTTTATTTCCTTACCCTTTGTTGCACACGCTTAGATATATTGAGCAACTGCTTTTTATATTCCTATCCTTCCTATCCACACTCAAAACAGACTTAAAGTAGCCATTGCACAACCTTCTTTCAAACTCCTACTCCTCCTTTCCCAATGCAATATCAATGTGAAGAAGTAATAATGAAAGCTCCTAGATTTGCATTTACTTCCTTCCACTGAGAGCAGTCACCTCTTCACTTGCTGCTGTTCCTTTCCTGGATGTCTGCTTTTGCTATGACAGGTGCATATCCTTTGCCTGTTTGAGGAAGTGATGTCAGAACCCCTGGTATAAAGGAAATAATGGACCAAGGGTGGGACCAGCCCAAGTCTTCCAGAAACAATCAGGTAGCTGAGGCCTCTGGTCAGACCATTAGCACCCTTCCCCCACTCTGCACTCAAACTTTGCAGCTAGTGAAGCCAGCAACAATGAATCACAATTCTACTCAAAGCCCCCAAAATGGGTTTACTACCCAAAGAAACAGGACTTCAATTCAAACAGCTTCACCACCAACAACACATCAAAATAGGCTTGGAATTAGAAGATATATGTCTCCAATTCAAAGAAACAGACCCAGTTAAATCACACCAATTATGTTTTAAAACAGAAGAAATAGGCCTCTACAAATGCAGCCTGCCACACAGTGAACCAAGCAAATGAGCCCACTTATAGCTACCAAAACAGGTTTCAAAATTCCAACAGCCCCAAACAATACCCTGCTAGCCCCTTAGTAGTAAGAAAGAAAAGAAATATTCTACCAAGTAGAATCCATAAGAAACAATGTAAAACAACAAGAAGCTACTATACTGTAGATCTGATCTTGTCCCCCTTCTAGTTCCTTCTGAGAAGCCAAAGCACTGAGTTCCAAACTCTGTGATTTCCCTTGTGCTGCTTTCAAAATCAGAGTTCCAAACTCTTTGACTTCCCATGTATTGCTTTCAAAATCAAACAGTTCCAAACTCTGTGATTTCCCTTGTGCTGCTTTCAAAATCAGACAGTTCCAAACTCTGTGATTTCCCTTGTGCTGCTTTCAAAATCAGACAATTCCAAACTCTGTGATTTCCCTTGTGCTGCTTTCAAAATCAGACAGTTCTAAACTCTGTGATTTCCCTTGTGCTGCTTTCAAAATCATTATTAGTTGAGCAATGACTTTTATTTATAACAAAGGTTGCTTTAACATATATTAAACTGTTTAAACAATTTCCTCCATTGACATCTATGTGCACACTCCTGTGTTCTGCCTGGTTAGACGTCACAAACTGCCTGAGCATGGGGGTGGGGCCAGCAGGTCAGGAACTGAAGGGGTTGCCTGGCCATCTGTTCAGCACAATTTTTGATCATTTCTCTCCCATAGTTGACTTAAGGAAAACATTCCTTTCTGTGCTTCAAATGGCTATCCCCAGAAGAAAGTAATGAGCTACTGTATTTAAAATGCCATTACTGAAATCTTAGACATTTTCTTTAAGTAACTTTCCTTAGCTGGTGAGCACTAATGGCTACATTTACAGTTTAGCAAATACTTGAGGGCTTATTAAGTGAGCTATTCTGTAAGAAAACAGCAAACATCTTTACTAAATCTAGCGTTGATGAACTGGGGTGATTTGTGTGCTTTTTATGGCTATGTGTAATTTGATGACATGAAAGGTTTTAAAAGCAAAACATTTACTCCTGCTGGCTAGACCTGAAACACACAAAGAAAACAAAAATATTGAATTAGATATATTCATTGGAGGCCAGAACATCAAGCTCCTATCTCTTGTAATTGCTGAATCAGTGGTCCCAGACACATCACTGTCACATGGGACAGAAGAGGCATTGTATGAAAAAGAAGAGCAATAAATCTTGTTGAGATGGAAATCTCCAGGGGCCATAAAATGACCATATAACTAGCAGGCTAATTTAGAAAAAAACTCATAATAGCAAACAAAGGGAAGGTCATACCAGGACTACACATAGAAATCAAAACTCTCTGCACAACATATTTTTGCAGATTTGTCTGTACTATTCCTTTAAGCACCCCAGAAACACTGGCTAAATGGGAGCTTGCAAATCCTTTTAGGGTTAATTTTATTTATTTAGTTTTTGTTAATTAGGTAGGTGCACTAGACAACAATGTTCAGCAGTCCACACACATCTTCACTATGCCATTTTTTTCTGGACTGCCACAATGGGCGAAGTATATAGGTTTTCGGGATTCTTGAAATACACCAACAGCCAATGATTCCTGCAGATGGTGGCACACATCATTAGTGTCACCTGGGACTAGACATTGAGATCATTCTCAGAATGTTCTATGATCCTGCAGGCAAATTTGATGCTCTTCCTTTGCATGCATCCAACGTCCCACTCACTGGTGGAGGAAACGGCAGTCCTGGCCATCAAGTTAAAGCTGATATGCCTTTTCCATTCATCAGGTAATGGGGATTCCCCAGTCTCTCCCCTGTGAATAGTGTTGGGCATTCCGGTGGCATTCTTGGCATACACACTCACCCAATGGACACTAGCATAAGCCCGGGCAGACAATAACACTGGCTTTACCAACAAGCCCTTTCCCTCTGGGGAAGGGGGACCTCAATTACCAGTATCTGGTTAGCAGTGTCGCTCTTAAACTGGATTTACCCACTGATCCCACATTCAGTATCGGTGGCAGCACTATCAGGGCTGCATCGCCAGACTACTCCAACTCTTCATCATCTTCTGGGCATGGTTTCCACCATCATATCTGATAAGCTTCCTTCACCAGCATATGAACCAGCAATGCACATACCCCCATGAAGGCTTCATTTTCATCACACAGCTGCCTGAGAGAGCTGAACATGTAAACATTTGTGCCAGTGATCATGGGGACTCCATTGTACACACCTGATTCTGGCTACACAAGCACCATCTCCATCAGGCCTTCGGCTCCAGCCACGTGGTCTGGACATTCAAGGTCCACACCCACACCTACAGGGGGCACTGGCACAGATATTGCAGGATCCAATTGGTGCCTCCAAATGTAAGGAGTCTTTATCCACACATCCCACCTTATCCCAACACCAACAACCAGTCAAGCTTTGGTACATGCCTGAGTCTATGGAGTCCCAGATTTTATTACTCAGTGTCTGGGAGCTCCTTAAAACAGTCCCTGGGTACTTAGTGCTGAAATATTGCAGGCCCACTGATGGTGCTGTGGGCTGCCACAGGCTGGCCAGCACTGAAGTTTCCTCAGGTTGTCCGGTGTGGGTGCAAAATTTAGTCAATACAAGCTGGTTTTAGCTAATCAACCCCCACAGTCTATGCAATCACTTAAATGGCCATCCCATCTCAAAATGTGAGGTACAGTATTTGGAATCCAAACACCACCCCCCCAAATTGTAATCCAAACAGAAAATATAGTCTTTATGGTTCATTGCCTCCAATTTCTGCTCACGGTTACCCTCAAGATGCTTGAGGACTGCTCCCATTGCTGGGCTTATACCAGTCCAGGCTTCACCAGCTGGATCAACAGAGCTCAAGCTTCTTGCGGTTAGCAGCTTTTCCCACTTCAGTGTCCAAGATAGGAGTCCCCCACCAAGGGCTATGCACTGAATCTTGGGATGTCATCTCCAGTGTACCTGTGCCATCCCAGCACCATTCACTTAGGCACAGGGCCTACGAATGATGCACTTAAGCTCTGCAGTCACACACTGCATCTGCCAAACAGATCTGCTCTCTTCAGGCTGTCCCCTGCTTTGATACAGGGCTCTGACCCACAATTTCCTTTGGTTGCACCAACTGCCCATTGACCATTCAGCTATGTAATAGGTTCCCAGTTGGCAACAGTTTCAGTGTCCCACCTTGTCCAGCCTTAACAACAGTTCTTGAGCCTTGGAGTGTTCCAGATTGATTTCCTAGAGGTCAAAGGTCACAAAGTAGCAGTGCCACTTTGCAGTTTTAGCCTACAAACCCGAAGCTGATAAGGTAATAGAGCTGGTCAGCAGCATTCCCTTGCCATACACCAGGGGCCTGGTTTTCTAAGTCTGGTGATGCAACTCACTGGTGCACAGGAAAAAAAAAAAAACCTTTGCACCTATCAGAAATACTATATTCAGCATTTTCTGCACATGGGCAACAGGTGTAGCTGTGGAGGAATGTTATGCCTGGTAATATTGTATGGAAAATGTCCACAAGCTGCTGTAAATCACAGTAGGTATCCATGTTCATAAATCACATGCAAGCAGAAAAACTTGCAGTTGCACCAGGAAAGCCCACATACACACACTTTCTGCTGTCTGTGTGCATCTTTTTTTTTCTTTGAAAACCTGACCCCAGGAGTTCTAGAGGTACAGATACAAACAAAGTTTGAAGCAGTAAAAAAGCAGGGGTTACAGAAGGAAGGGGAAGTTGTCAAAACCATTCGGTGTAAGCTCAGTAGACGTCACGGAGGCAATAGGTTCCATGACCACTGCACAAAGAGGTGATTCTGATATCACATGAAATTCCTTTTATTTTAAAGTAGTGAAACAACAGACAGAATGAGCAGAACCTCAAGAAAACAGAGTGTGATAAAATTCTAAAAGGTTCTTCTGGTAGCGATGACACAGTAGGAAATACCCGAGAATAGGCAATACCTTACAATATACCACACCTTGCATCGTATTACTGTTACTGTATTATACAATGAATCCACATTTGTATTAATAAAAAAAGTTTTTAAAAGTTTTAATAAATAATTTTTGAATGTGTAGCTGTACAGTAAAAAAAAGTTCAATTATTATTATTTCTTATATAACGTATGTGGTGCTGGAGGAGTGGGAGCTGGTAAAAACAGTTCATGTGGCCAGTAGTTGTTTGGTGGGGGAGAAAGAAGCCTGAAGAAAGTCTGTTTTGCTGGGCAGAAAAGTGTTATTTGAGAAAGTGGTTTGTAGTTTGAGAGTAGAGATGCAGTTTTGGTTATGATCAGGATGAGGTTGGTGCAATAACGACAAGAAACAGTTATACACAGCAATGTCATAGCTATTGCAGCTGTTTCAGTATGTGGACTGTAGCTATGAGTGGACAATGCCACCAGAGTGGTTATTTTTAGTAAGCTATGCTACTACCAGGTGGATGTCTGAGGCCTTGTGATGTCGCCAAAGCAGCTATTTTGACTAAGTCACAGTACAGACGGGTGAACAGGACAAGCAATGCTGCTGGAGTGGTTGTTCTGAGTAAGTTCTGCTACAAGCAGGTGGGGCTCAGCAATGCCACAGGAGCATTTTTTAAATAAGTCCTGCTAACAGCCAGTAGGGCAGGGTCTTTTGTGTGAATGGTAGCTGGGACTGAGTGAGGGGTGTTTAAAAACTATTTCCATGGCATCGCTATTGTCAGCTTGTGAGCTAGGGTGAAGGAGAGGCAGATGCTGTGGATCTGCAGATGGGTAGCAGATGAGACATGAACACAATGAGTGAGCCCAGAGAAACCATATTGTTTCTGGGCAAACTATGGGCAGATGGATTTCTGGTCAGTAAAACACCTCATGGCAGGAACTTTTTATTCCCTGTGATTATGTGTTGGGATGTCATCACAGTTCAAAGGAAGTCACAGCCATTCAAGCTGTTGGATTCTTTCTATCCATTTCATAAAACCTGTCGAAGTGTGCTATGTTTATTTGTAGGTTATGTGTGGTAAGACACATGTAAAAATAACATTTGTGCTCAGTTTGGTATTATTTTTGGCTATGTGTGTTCATGTTGTGTAGAAAATGTGTGTTCTTAGTCATGGTACAGTATAACGATATTACTAAGTGATAAAAGGAACTAATGGACATTTACATCTAAAATCGTGCAATCTAAATTTCATACCAACAATGTCATGGTAACTATAACTTTCAGTTTTACTAATATATATGGCAATTGCAATTAAGAATACACTAGTTGAGATTTAGCAGGAGCAGATGGTGAGATAGTGAAGTGGGCTTTGTAGACTTTTTCGAGAGGATCTCCAGCAATGTTTTTATCTTTTGATGCTTTTGAAGGGAAGAGTGGGGGCTGTTATAGGTGAGATTGAAATGTGTGTGACTGCATGTGTGGCGGCAGAAGAGAGAGTATCATAGCACAGATATCCTTGGCACTTCCTGTAGCTTTTTCCTTGGTGGTTGTGGCCATGCCTGTTAAGCCCTGGTCCCCCAATCCTGGCAGTGGGGACCAGGGGAGAGAGAGGGATGCCATGTCTTCATTTTGGCACCTCCTACACTACTCAGCTACCACCAACGGCATGAGAGAGGGAGCATGGCTGCAGGGGGCTCCTCCTCAGCACTCCCTCTCTTTCCAGCTAGCGATGGCCAGACAAACTACCCCACAACTGAAACAGACTGATCAGATGGAAGTTCAGAAGGGCTGCCATAAATCCCAGGGACCAGAACACATAAAGGGGACAAACAGAGATAATAAATAAGAGACTTTGGAGCAAAGGCTCCTTCAGAGCATGGGAGCAGCCATATGTGTGCCCTTTGACCTCACCAGCCAGCCAATCAGAGGGCTAGGAAGCCCAAGAGACAGAAGTAGGGGACTGTGAGGAGGATGATGGAATTGGACCCTTCCTAATGGACTGGCAGGCTATGACGGCCAATCAGGGGACAGGACAGGGCACAAGGACTGATGAACAGCCCTAGTTGTCCAATGAGACACTGAATGTAGGGAAATAAGTTTCTGAGCTCTTGAGGAACACGTGGTAATCTGAGAGAGACACTGAGGTGTTCAGACCTGCTGTTTGTGACAGGAAGTGAGAGATCTAGCCAGACTAACAATCCTGTAAGCCCTCACCATGCTTCATTCAGTAAACTCACTGTGAGCCTTATCCTTGGCTTACATTGTGCAGACATTATGCCAGACAAGTCCCTGTGGGAAGAAATTGCTGAGAGTGTGTGCCTGTAGACCCCTGCTGCATACCAAAGCTGCTGAGCTATACTGAGCAGAGACAGAGACCTACATCCTACCCAGGTTGCTCCAGAGCCAGGTAAGGGGCCTTCTAGCTCTCATTTAGTGGGGTGGATTGGGGAACAGGGAGCAACAGGGCACATGCCCTGAGTACATGGGTACTCTCAGTCTGGAGGGGAGCCACACCATGGGGGTAGCTCCTGGGGTCTTGGCTCCTTGGGAACTAGAGAGCTGCTATGTAGTGCTCCTGTGTCCTGAGAGCTGAGCCAGAAAGGCTACATATTGACAGATGTGAGCCAGAAGGGCTGTGCTGCTTCAGAACTTCTGAGAGAGTCCGAAGTGTTTCATCCCCAAGTCACCAGGTCCAGTTCTTGATTGCTGCCTGACCTGTTGCTATATGCTATTCTGCCTTGACTGAACTGCTGCATACATAGGTCATGTGAGAGCTGGCATTGCTGTCTGGGGCCTTCATACTTTTCCAGTTTTGAATTACCTTTACTGCCTTCGGACTGCAGATGTGTTTCAAACATGTTCCTGTTGAATTGCAAGTTCTTTAAATTGTGCTGGCACACTATGGCCTGTTTGGGTGGGGGGTTAAATTGTGAGCTTGCTAAATTTCAAGTGTACCACTGAAGGAGCCTGGGCAGTGTAGCTACAAAGCCTGCACAGGGACTCTAGTGAAATTCCTGGGTACCCAGAGTCATTGGTATTTGTGTCATATTGAAACTGTAGTTTTACTACTGGTACAACTGAAACATTACCACACCCTGTGTATTTTGGGTCCTTTATAGACTGTGTGGAATCTGAGAGGGTGGTAGAGACCCACTATACAGTGGCTCCCAGAGGGCATTGCTATAGGTTGGGAGTGTTAAAGGTGGCATGCAATTGTCTAACCCCTCCTTGTTTTCCAACGTCTAGGCCTGTGTTCTTAAATAAAAGCACTCTTAATTTGATAAATTTCACTCCCTTGTGTGCACCCAGTTTGTATAACCTGATTAAAGTGTTTATTGATGAAGGTAACAACCGTCTGATTGATCCCCAGGGGATAGTCCAGTCCAGTGTAGGGAGCTGGGTAGGTATTGCATCCCAGGGGGTGGTACTGCATCCCAGGGGGTGGTACTGCACACATTTCATTTCATTTCATTTATTATTTATTAGTTTTACCAGGAAGGTGGACTAGATCAAATGACCCTTTTTCAACCACGCCTGGGGAAGGAAGTACAATTGAAGTACAGAAGATATTCATTTAAAAATATAGAATACATAGAAACACTTAACATAAGTTTATCATGTGGCCCACTTATTCTCTCTCTGGGTGGAGGCACCATGCTGTTTATTATTTGTTGTGGGACAACCCCCCCCCCAACAGAGGAAAGAACAAACCTAACCCCCTCAGCCAAGAGGGCCCTTACAGTCACCAGGCAGGGGTGTGAATCCAGACATGGCATCCTGGAGGTCACAATGGGCTTTACCCTGCCTGGATATTTAACTCCCTATGGCACTATGACAGACCTGTAAGGCCAGCGCTCACCCTCCCCATATAAAGTTTTACTCACAGTTCAAGCATGTAAAAGATAATGTTCAGTCTGAGTTCACTTCAGGTTCATCCTGGGGCCTTAAAAATGTAGTGTTATTTTTGCACCAGTTTCCAGGTCATTAAACTAGTAGTGTTTTCCTGAGTAGATTACTTTCAGCCTTGCTAGGAACTGCATGGCATATGTTATGTCCAGCAATCATAACGTAAATCATAATCTGTCAAATGCCTTTCCAAGGTCCAGTACTAACTCAAGTCTGGTTACACTGAAATCAGCCTCCCTCCTCCATTTCTATAAGTCCCTTCCTCCTCGCTGCCATCAGGGCTCTATCCTTCTCATGTTCTGAAAATATAATTTAAAAGGTATGAGGTTTGGATGTGTCATCTCTGTGCTGTCCAGAGAAGGGGGAGTAATTGTGTAGGTCTATACAATCAGAATTCTTTCCAACTGAAAAGTCTTTCCTTGCCATTGTCAGCAAATTATACCAGTTAGTTCCCCTTCTAATTCTTCAGGTAGACCTAGGATCCAAATATTTGTTGCTCTGATTTTATTCTCTAGCACTTCCAAACAGAATCTCCAAACTTATTTTCTTTTTGTAGTCCAGTGGAGGTCATCACAATGTGGAGAGCTGAACCCACTGCCTCCTTCGCCTCAGACAGTGTGGTCACAAATTACATCTCTCAGATGATCATGCCGGAGTCGAAGTCTTGGACTGTAACATCGGGAGTAAGTACTCTCAAGTCCAGAGCATTTATGGCTTACATAACATCATTGATGGTGAATTCCATGCTCTGCACCTCGTGTTTTGCAGCCATTTTACTAGGCCCTGCTGTCTGCTGGCCCCGTCTTTTTCCAGATTTCCCATTATTTTAATGGGTCTGCCTTGCTCCACTAACAGCTGACCACCAGGATTAATGTATCAAACACTTTTTAGTAAAATAACATAGCATTTATTTAGGGGTTCCACAAAAGGAAAGACGACTGGAAGTGTGACTTCTCTCAGCATCAATTGACTCTGCAACCCTATCCTGTGCATTCTACGTTAACATGCATAAGGTCTCATTCAGTTTATGTGCTCTAATTCATTTTTTCCAAGTGTTTTTTATATAGTGTTTTGCAGTAAGTATAAATGAAGATAAAAAAACGTGTCCATAGGACTCAGAGGTAGTTCTTCTTCGTGCCATGCAGGAGACCCCCAGTTTGTGCTCTGATACAGGACATCCGAAGCCTGGCTGCATCAAGGACAGAAAGCATTTGGTCTTTGGGGTTTGTTTAGTTAAGCCCATATTATGCAGGGAATGTCTGTTTATCTATAGATACTGTGGGATTTTATGGAGCGATGACATTTTACTTGGAAACTATAAAGAGTTCTGCGCTCTGTAGTTAATCATCAAAGTTGTCTGGCAAAATGCCTGTGCATATAAATGGCTGTAGATCACAAGATTAAGTTTGCTAATATTTTCTAACCTTGGGATATATTCTTCAGGCTACAGGAACTGTGTTGACAGAGAGAGAACCTACCCCTCGCATTATTCAATAGAGAGTGTCATAAAAAGGTATGGAGTCTGCCACAACAGAGATTACCAGAGTGCATTCTTAACTGAAAGCTACATTCTGAGGTAATTATTAAACTGCACAAAGGATACCTCCCACACAAATACTATGTACAGGAAGATGATGACAGTTCCAGTTTTGCAATCATTCATTACTGTGTGTGGGCTAATGTTCAGCATGTAATGGCTGCCACATTTGAACTGTATAGAGTATGTATTATCTCGTGTTTATTGTTCACGCTGTTGTATCCTCCCAGGTCATTCCTGAAAATAAGCATTTACCTGCCTAGTGTACCCCACCCGGTAAACAATAACTAGATAAATTACTAAATTGCTTTTACAAAGTGCTTTAGGGTGACAATGTACCATTTAAAATTAAATGTTATTCTCTGTTCAATTCTATTGCCTTTTTTTACAGTCAGAACATAATGGTGCTATACAAGTGTGCATCAGGAAAATGTAAAAATAAAAAGGCTACGGACTGTACATACAGTATGGCTACTGGTAAAATCTTGCAGGTTCAGTTTATATTCTGTAGCACTCACATAGGTACAAAGTGTTAATATTTTTGTAACTTACAGTATACTGGATAATATTGTTTCCTACCCAGGGTTCTCCTATCTGACCAGTGATATTATTGATTCACATCTCCTGGACTTCATTGCACTATCCTGTTGACTGTGCAAGTCAACCCCTGTGGTTTGAAGACCTGTGACTATCAGCTGTATTCTTCAAATAGTAAATACAGTCAAATTGCGGGGGTGAAGCGTGCAAATCATAAGTGATATATGGGGTCAACAGAGCTCTTTGTGCATGAGAAAAATAAGTTTCCACTGATTTGGGCTGATTCAGTCGAAGTTTGAT
Source organism: Neoceratodus forsteri (assembly GCA_016271365.2). Taxonomy (NCBI): domain Eukaryota; kingdom Metazoa; phylum Chordata; order Ceratodontiformes; family Ceratodontidae; genus Neoceratodus; species Neoceratodus forsteri. Next base: position 245,489,354 of record CM057459.1, on the reverse strand, counting down.
TTATGCCTATACTAGACAATCCTAGCTGTCTTTAAAAAAAAAAAAGAAAGTTTCTTGTCCTATCTGTTACATAGATACATGGTCGGACTGGGTAGCAAGGGGCCAACCTGGAAATTGGGCCATGGGGACCCCAGTATTGACAGCAGTATGCTCATGGGATCCCCAGTACTGACAGTTGTATGCCCTAGGATTCAAACTATAGCAAGGAGAAAAGTTAGTGCACCACAGGCATTTTGCATTTCAGCTGCTAAGAGGCAAACATTCTCAGGGGGAAAAAAAAGGAAGGAAATATCCCTAGATGAAGCAGTGTGACACCGCCTCCACACTGCAAGCTCCACGCTGCTGACTGAGGCACCCACTGCCGACCACACTGTGGCTCTGTCAGAGGAGCTGGTGCCTCTTCTGACAGAGCTAAGTCCTGGAGAAGGCAGGTGATGGGCTGGCTGTGAAAGGTTTGACTGATGTGGGCCAACTTGGTGATGAGGTGACAAAGCACAATGAATCAAAAAAAAAAATAACAGGGATCACTGCTTTTTGTTTTCTGCTCTGAAGCCTCTTGAACCTCATTCCTGCCTTTTCCAACCAATTCAGCAGGCATCTTTCTTAAATATTAAATTATATATGTAACCTCCCTGTTACCCGAGGTTACCAGAATCCCAGTAAGACCTAGTGATATGCAAGGAAGGCAACCCGTGAAACTCCAGTTAAATGGATTTCACACTGTCTCACTCTGTTCTCAGTCTCAGCTGAGACTGAGGGATGACATAACTTTAGAACTGTCACAGCTGCATAAGCCACACTGGAATGTTGCAGTTGGAGGTTAGAGTAGAACGCTGGGGAATTTGAAGCCAGTCTGTGTGCAGTCTGAGAGAGAGAGACTGTGGTGCAGCAGAATGTGTGCAGACTCTCAGAGCTTTAAACTGTTACAGAGCTACTTTTGTTTTTGGTGTGTGCTTCCATCTGAAGAGGAACACAAGAACTGATAACTGAAGTGGTGGAGACCACTCTCAATGGTTCAGAGCCCCATCCCTGCGGGGATGGGGGGGAAAGTGTCTGCCTGTTTTCCAGGGGCAAACCCCCTGGGACCGGCTAAGGGAAAGAAGCTGCCTGTTCCAGTTGTGCTGAGGCACCAGAAGCTCTGAAACGAAGATTCCTTGTGGAGAAAATGCCTGAGGGGCACCTGCAACCAAAGGGTGAGTTTGCTCTGCAAAAGGGCTAAGTGTTTTCACCTGAAACAGAAGGAAACTAAAGGGACTGTTACTATGGGGGTCAGGAAAATACAGCCAAGTACAGTTGGAAGATGTGGGGATTGGACTACTTAACTCAGTGGGGGCGTCTAGAGTAATGGGCAAAGCCACTTATAACTATGTTCAAGTCCAGCACAAATGGAAAGAAAGAATGTGGAAACTGGACTGCTTAATCCGTGGGGGGTCTAGAGTAATGGACAATACCACTTATCTTAAGTATGATCAAGTCCAGCACAAATGGGAAGCAAGACAAGTAGATTGAATGTGAAATACATTTAGCAAGAATCTACACAGCAAAATGTTAAAGGACGAGGTGTTTACTGTCCAGAGAAATGGCCGAGTATGAATTGTGGGAGCGAGAGGTGGGAGACCACCCCCATCAGTAGTAACCAAATTCACCTCTACAGATTTGCTCTGAAACACCTTTTGCTTTCCCTCAGGTACTTGGCCAGTGCCTGAGGAAAGTACCCAGATGTGGGATTAAGAGGATAAAAGGAAGATTCTCTGATGGAGCCAAGGTGCTCTTAGGTGGTTTAGGGAGCCACCAGAAAATTTTTCCATGAGGTATGGAAGGTGTCCAAGTGGCTGGCAAGGGAGCCAAACCAGGGAAAACCCAGAATAGTGTACAAGTTCGGGCTGTGTAACCCAAAGCAGCGTACAAGTCCAGGCTGTGTGCCCAGTGTGTTGTAGAGCCTGAGGGCTAAAGTGATGAGCATGTGTTCTGGTCTCTTTTAATCTGCATTACCAGGAGTGTAGCCTTTGGGGGTCCATCTATGCCTTGTTTATTCTGTTTGGATGCGAATAAAAGTCACACTTTAGAATCCCACTTCTGGTATTGGACATTACAGTTATTGCTTCCTGTGTTCGAAGTTACTTGGGTGCCCCTGTGCAGAGTAGCTAAACCTACCCTATGTGCTGAGTGACATATGCCTCCCCTAACCCAGCCCACCTGGTAGAGCTGTCAGATACAAACGGCATACCAGTCTGGGGTTACAAAAATGGAGGCACTGCTGAGGATTTGGGTTTGGAATTTAGGGAGGAATGTAAGAAAGGTCGCTTGGGCAAGAGGCTAGCATTTTGGCTATCTGGCAGTGGGTAGCCCAAAAAGCTGAAGCAGTGTTAAGTAATGTGCTGTTGTCCATGTGCTGCTGTCAAAATGCCAACTGTTTACCAAGGAGCAGTAAAGCCTGAGAGTGTATGCCCTTGTTCTGCATCAAATTACAGTGTTTGCCAGCTTTTAAAAGTGTTTGTGACAAAGAAAAGTGTGGAAAACTGTGGGTAGCAAAAGGAAAATTGTGCCTTAGACGTTGGAAATGCTTTCTTGTGAACTGAGAGACTGGTTGTGCTTAGTAGCCATGAAAAATGGTTGAAATGGTGCTCCCACCAAGGAGCTTCAGTTGAAAAAAAAAGTGTGGTTTTGCAGTTTAATTTTACCTGCTCAACGATCGCTGTGAGGAGAAAAGCACGTGAGAGGAAAGAGGCTCATTTGCATGGCGTTGAGTGATTGATTAGACTGCAGTCAGTCCCGCCCCCAAGCCAGCTCTAGAACGACTGCACAGCATTCGAGAGGGAGAGTGAGTGGAGTGTGTATACTGGCTTACAGGAGGAGCATCGCGGTGACTGAAAGCGCTGTAAAAAGTGTTAAAAACTGATTTTTCTGTCTGAATTCGGGCTCAACCCGCATCTCGATCAACTGGACCATGAGTGTGGTGTTCAGAGGGACAATCGGCAGGACTGCCAACCCACTTCTTTCTAGAGGCCTCCAAGACTGGCTGCAGGCCATTTTCCATCATAGCAAACAGCTACTGATAACAGTGAGTAACAACAGAAATAATTGCTCAAACTAAGTGATTTTGCCAAAAGCCAGCTGAATCTGTGTGTAGCAGTGTAATTGCTTTGCAAACAAGGATTGTGATAAGTTTTACCAGCAAAAGCAAGCCTTTTAAGCCATTGACTGTGAGCATAAAGATAGGTTCAGCATCGGTATAAGTTTCAAAGCCATGAGAGAGACTGTGAGTTGTATCCGGTATGCAACAAGAGTTACAGGCAATCCTGTGCTATGAAATTCTGAGGCTTTAAGGGACTGTGAGCTAGAGCAATGTCTTCAGCAAGTGAAAATTCCATGGTAAATCATATAAATGTGCTAGGATAAAGAACAGTGCAAGTTTGTGCAGTTTGAGCAAAAGTATCAGTTGAGTGTGTAAATCGGATGTGCAGTGGCTTGACCCAGTTACAGAATGTTGATGCATGGGAGTGCTGCCACCGCCATTACAGGGTGGGGTAGTAATGTAAACACAGCAGCAGAGGAGCCATTTTGAAAGAGAAAGAAAGTTTTCAGTGATGTGGGACTTGAAATAACAGTGAGCATTGTTTGTTTTTCTCTGCAGTCATGGCTTCAGGACCAGCCCGCTACCTGGATCATGCCCGGGCTGTGATAGCAGTAGAAGTAAACAAGTTAAGGGACATTGAGAGATGTTACTATGGAGGACGACTGCCTCTTCATGTCATGATCCCTGGATATCCAGTGCAAGTATGTTTAATGTACTTAAATGCTGGAAGGGACATCTCCATGGTACCTCACTGTTCTGGGTGTCTAGATAAATATGGTTTATTTAAAGTGCCCAAGATTCATTTGGCTCCCACATGGACAAAAGTTCAAGAATCTGCAGTTGGCAGCACACAGCACCAGACGGAGCCTGTTGGAGAAGGCCCCTCAGGGTAGTGTGGCACAAACCTAGATGGTGCAGATTTACAGACAGAACAATGTACTGATGTGTCGGATTCTGAGTTGCAGAGAGACATATCAGGAAGAGCATCAGTGGACCCGTGGAGAGCGGGGCCTTGCCCAAGTCTCTTAGGTGAAGACGAGATGAGGGAGGCCTTTGAATGGGAGGTTTCGACCTCTGCGCCCAGTGAGGAGTGTATAGTCTCAGGAGTGAGGATGACTGCTCACTCCTGGGCACAGATTCTCAGTGAGGAAGAAGAAGAGAGGGAAACTACGTGGCCTTGTGAAAAAGGAACTGGTACACAGACTCAAGCTCTTGCCTCAGAGAAATACATGGAAGAGAGTGGTGATTCCACTGCCCTGGCTGTCCAAGAAGAAGCCAGGGATCCATTTTTTGTCTCGTTGAGAATGTGTAGCTGGCAGAACCAGGACTGGCTGCCCCCAAGCTAGGCCAGAGGTCTCAGGTTGACCAAAGCTAGTAAAGAGGAAAGACTGGTTCATAGGAACGCGAATGAAATCTATGGGATGTCCTTTCCTACCTTTCCTCTGTGAATCTGGGAGGAGATTGAACAAAACAGGAAGTCCTGGATTTGGGCAGAAGCAATGAAATGTGTGCATCCTGGTTCAAACAAGCATGTCAAGCACAGAATGTTTCACGACAAATACAGCCAGTGGAAAAGAGGCAGGACACTGTTAATGGACACTGTCCGAATTGTGGATGGAGAGGGACGTGAAACCTTTCACAGTGTGAATTATGAGCACCCAGACGGGGTAATAATTGAAGCACCTGACCCGTTGTGCTATTGGCCACAATGCAAAGACCTTCATGTGAATGTTCCCATGCCTACCAAATGGAAAGCAGAGCAGTGGTAGCCAGTGCTGCCACTCCAGTCATTGCAGTATCTATGTTGTTCCACCAATATGGACGTCCAGGACTCAGGTGCCCCACATTTATCAGTTCTACAGTGTACTGACTTTCCAGAATCCATCGACTGGCCCACCAGATGACTTCAGATCCAGAGAGGACACCAGCCCAGCTGTATCCTGATTCATCGCCTGGTAATTGGATGACTTCAGACCAGCTGTTTTCCTTTTTGTTCCTGTTCTAAGGTTCCATCTCCAGAGATGACATCAACCCAGCAGTTTCCAGATGTGCCCTCCTGTTGTTCCTGGAAGATGTCCGCCCAGCTGTATCGGAAGAATGCTGCCAGGGAGAGTCTTCAGCTGAGGACCAGGTTTGGTGCCATTTTCGTTCTACAAGGGACTGGTAAGTCCAGACTTTTCTATTCTTATGACATTGCAATACACACCCTACACTAGCAGACTCCAGGTGTTTGAACTGTCCTCAAAGACTCTCCCCTTCGGGACTTTGGCCTGCTAGAACTGTGATTCACCGGGCTCCAGCCCAGGAGAGACTCTTTAATGGACTTGCTTTCGGGCACTGAGGTCACTAGATGGGACTTTTAGGGCACTCCAGCCTCCCAGATATGGTGGATTGTAAGTAATGTCCTTGTTTTCTACTGTTTTCTGGTGTTTATACTGTTTTTTCTACTTTTCTAAAAAATATATTTTTGGGATTCTCCAGTGTTTTGATGGTAGGGGTTTAGATAGACTGTGTATGCAGATTAGGAGTGTGTGTTGTCTTTCTTTTTCTTGCAGGTGTTCCTGAAGAAGATAGAAGAGAAGACAAGAAGAGGAGGAGGGACTCATCAGAGTCCCTCACTAGTACTTTAGAGTGTAGTGTTTAAAGTACTTTTGTTGTTGTTGCTGTTACTGAGTGTAACCCTTTTTCTTCCACAGGTATGGCTGTGGGGGAGTGTAGGAGTAATGCATAGAGTATGGTATTAGCCCCTGGTGTGTGATTGCATGGTATCCAGGGTTGGGGAGGTCCCCTGTTTGTTTTGTTTTGGGAATTTTGAGATAGAGGCAGACAGGTTTTCCCTAGAGGGCTAGGGGGGATAGACAGGCTGAGGTCCTGAATGGCCGTAGGGGCCACAGTGCTGATCTATTAGGGCTATGCTCTGGACAGTTCTACCAGAGCCACTAGGCACCCATAGTTAGTGGGTAAAGTAGAGGCTGATATGTCAGCCAAAGGCCTCTAGGCCCTTAGTGTTGCCTGCCTGTGCTAGCACATGGTAGGGGAGAAGGTAGCACTACCTCCCCGTAGTCAACACATGGGGTGAGATGGCCTAAGCTGGGTGATTAATGACAGCGGACAGTCATTTTCCTGGCCCAGGGTGAGTGTAACCCCCCTGTTGCCCGGGGTTACTAGAATCCCAGTAAGACCTAGTGATAGGAAGGGAAGGCAGCTTGTGAAACTCCAGTTAAATGGATTTCACACTGTCTCACTCTGTTCTCAGTCTCAGCTGAGACTGAGGGATGACATCATTTTAGAACTGTTGCAGCTGCATAAGCCACACTGGAATGTTGCAGTTGGAGGTTAGAGTAGAACGTTGGGGAATTTGAAGCCAGTCTGTGTGCAGTCTGAGAGAGAGAGACTGTAGTGCAGCAGAGTGTGTGCAGGCTTTCAGAGCTTTAAGCTCTGTTACAGAGCTACTTTTGTTTTTGGTGTGTGTTTCCACCTGAAGAGGAACACAAGAACTGATAATTGAAGTGGTGGAGATCGCTTTCAATGGTTAAGAACCCCATCCCTGTGGGGATGGGGGGAAGGTGTCTGCCTGTTTCCCAGAGGCAAACCCCCTGGGTCCGGCTAAGGGAAAGAAGCTGCCTGTTTGAGTTGTGCTGAGGCACCAGAAGCTCTGAAAGGAAGAGTCTTTGTGGAGGAAACACCTGTGGGGCACCTGCAACCAAATGGTGAGTTCACTCTGTAAAAGGGCCAAGTATTTTCACCTGAAAAAGAAGGAAACTAAAGGGACTGTTAATATGGGGTCAGGAAAATACAGCCAAGTACAGTTGGAAGATGTGGGGATTGGACTGCTTAAGTCAGTGGGGGGTCTAGAGTAATGGACAAAGACACTTATCTTAAGTATGTTCAAGTCCAGCACAAATGGGAAGCAAGACAAGTAGATTGAATGTGAAATACATTTAGCAAGAATCTACATAGCAAAGTGTTAAAGGACGAGGTGTTTACTGTCCAGAGAAATGGCCGGGTATGAATTGTGGGAGCAAGAGGTGGGAGAACCCCCCCCCCATCAGTAGTAACCAAATTCACCTCTACGGATTTGCTCTGAGACACCTTTTGCTTTCCCTCGGGTACTTGGCCAGTGCCTGAGGAAAGTTCCCAGATGTGGGATTAAGAGAATGATTCCCTGATGGAGCTGAGGTGCTCTTAGGTGGTTTAGGGAGCCACCTGAAAATGTTTCCATGAAGTATGGAAGGTGTCCAAGTGGTGGCAAGGGAGCCGAGCCAGGGAAAACCCAGAGCAGTGTACAAGTTTGGGCTGTGTAACCCAAAGCAGTGTACAAGTCTGGGCTGTGTGCCCAGTGTCTTGTAGAGCCTGAGCGCTAAAGTGATGAGCATGTGTTCTGGTCTCTTTTAATCTGCATTACCAGGAGTGTAGCCCTGTGGGGGTCCATCTATGCCTTGTTTATTCTGTTTGGATGTGAATAAAAGCCACACTTTAGAATTCCACTTCTGGTATTGGACATTACAGTTATTGCTTCCTGTGTTCGGAGTTACTTGGGTGCCCCTGTGCAGAGTAGCCAAACCTAGCCTATGTGCCGAGTGACATATGCCTCCCCAAACCCAGCCCACCTGGTAGAGCTGTCAGATACAAACGGCATTCCAGCCTGGGGTTACATATACAACAGGAGTGAGGATATACATGACGAGATAAAAAAGATAGCTAGTGATATCAGTAACATCCACATATCAAAATTACAATGTTACCATTGTCGTCACAATGAATACTTTTTGAGGTTACTGTCATCACAGTGCAATACAAAACCAGTCATATACCTCCTTTTGCAATGCTGATGACACCACAGTGCCTAGTGCAGCACTGAAGCCAGCTGTTAAAATGGAATAAAAACAGCAAACTTTAGCTATAAAAGCTATAGACTGTAAAATCCCGTTGTATGTATTGAATATACAATAGTCTTACTCAAAACAGGCAATTTATCATCACTTGTGAGTGGGCAGGACTTTCATAACTTACTCATGACTCTGCCACTCATGAGTTATGGTCCTGCCCCCTCCCACTTGAAGAGAAATTGTTTATTTTGAGTCAGTCCATTGCCTATCCCCTATATATTTAATTTAAATGTAATTTAGTTCCTACTTCACTTTGACACTTCCCCTCTTTTTCTCATGCCAAAACTGCTGGCTCAGCTCAGCCTCCATTGGGATCAGTGTAAACTAAGTGCATATAAAAAAGAAGTGACCATCTGCAGTGTCTGTGTGATTATTTTTCTTTTTTTCTCTTTAAATGTTTCCCCCTTTCCGTTGTTTAGTTTTCACTTTTGGTATAATCTTTAGCTTTGGCCTTTCACCCTTCTTACCTTAGCTTTATGTTTTTTTTCAGTCTTCCCAGCTTTCTTTTATTCTCTCGCTGCCTAACAGCTTTGATCGTTTGACCGTGCTCTTGCTTTGCTTTTAGTTTTTTTATCCACCCTGCCTCCCCACCCCCAACACCAGAGCTGCCTCTATCCAGCCGGCCACCTCCTGGCCCCAATCACAGCCATCTCTGGTACTTAGTACTTACCCCCATTTACCACAGAGTTCTCCAGTGCCACCCCAGCAGTCACTTTTGGATGTGCCTTCTTCCCCTGGCTGCCAAGAAGCCCTGCCATCTGCCTTCTCCATGAACCAAGGGTCATGAGACACCTCTGACTATGTTAACCGATTGCTATCAGATTAGTCTGGCAATTTGGCAAGCTTTTTTTTATGTACACTTATTCTCTTACTGCTATGGTGGCCACTGCTGGATCAGGGTTCTACTGCACTAACCTTCCCTAAAATCCTTACAGTACCAGCTGGCACCATCATGCAGGAGCATAATTTAGTAAAACACAAAATGGCACAACTGCCCAGATATCTAATATGGGCCTTAATGTCCAGTGATTAAAGGGCTAGTAGTCTTCCTAATTGCCTGCCATGCAAGCTAAAAATGACATGGAGCCCAGGTCAACTACCTTCTCCTGGAATTGGATGGGGAACAGGGACAAGGGACTGGGATCCCCAACACTCAGGTACAAAGCAGAAGTGTTTTTGAGATGGAACCCCAGCCATTCAGTTGTACATCTCCCACCCCATACACTCACTGAATGAACATCCACCACATTCATCTCAGCTTTCCCGCCCAGGCAGTATGTCTCTCTGGCCTTAAAGTGTAGTCCTTGATTGCCCGGCCAACAACAGTGCACTACACCCTATCCATCTCAGCTTTCTTACTGTACTGTCAATTGTCTCCTCCTTCCAGTAACAGAAGTTTGCAGCCCATCACCTTTCATTTCATTTTATTTGTTATGCCTTCCCTGACTGCACATTTGAAAACTAAGAATACTGCCACTGGCAGGCAAGCCTGCACCCCTGCCTGTCTATTCTCAGCCTAAACGTTCCACCTGGCCCTTGAACACTACTATCCAATGCTCAGTTTAAATTTTAAACACTGTAGGTCAATTCCTGTGAAACGATCCTAATCCTCCCATCCCCTCCACACCCCAGTGCTGGCATTCTTACCCAAATAGTGCTGTGTGGCATGCACTACAGCTGCGAGAATGCTCAATGTCAGAATTTGGGCCCGAAGGTGATAGGAGGATCAGGATCATCATACAGTGTGGGCATATTTAAAACTTAAACAGGCTTGCTGGCTACTGTGGTGTGGTGTTCATGGGCCAGTAAAAAGTTTAGGCTGGTTACCGGAGGGGACCTTAAGCGATGTTCTTAGCCTGAACTAAGTGATTGGAAAAGCTAAGATAGGTAGGTCAGATCCCCTGAGGGAATAAATATGATAACTCCTCCACTTGCTTTAGCCCTCCTGGTAGATTTAGAGCAAAGGCAAACAAAATCCAGATACATGCAGTTTGACACACCCCGAGTCTCTGGCATTACCTCTTTTTATCAGGTCAGGTTCCAGCAGCTTCGGGCTCTCTCTGCAACCTCACTGGTGCATAGCACTGTTGTGCTTTTCCCAGTGATTCCTGGCTGCTCACACTTTAGTCTCTGTTCTCTGGTTGCTGGACAGATCCTGGGTATGACCGTGAATCGCAAAAAGATTTCTTAGTCTCAAGCCGGCCACACCACCTCAGATCCCCACACTACTTGGTCACAGTTACAGCCACATGTGACACCTACACTCCTCAGACACACAAGAAACCACCCCAGGCTTAAGCACTGATATTTGAAGAGCCCGCCACCAGTGCTTGTTAAGCCCCCACACTGCTGATCCAAACAACCAGCCAATTACTTTAGGGGCAAGAGTCATGCAGGGAAGGCCTAATAGGATTTGGATTTCTTGCCCTTTTGTTTCCCTGCTGCACAGTGCGTCCTGTAACTGATTTAATCCTTTGTTGGTTTTCCGGTGCCACTTCTATGTTATGTGCATTTATAGAGTACTAGTTTGGCAGCATACTACAAAGGCAGAGGGTTCCACACTGTCTAAGTCTTTGTGACTTGCTGCCGCCCTAGCCATGTCTGTTTCATTTCAGTCACCCTTGTTTTCATCACAGTGTTGGGGCTGCCCCTCTTCACATACAGTCCAGTGTGGTGGTTTACGCAAAGCCAAGGGTCCTGCACGGTCTCTGATCTGAATGCTGCCCCCTCCACATACTAACTGATGTAGTGCAGTACACACAGTAGAAGGGGGCCCATCGGTAAATCTCCGGGCATCCAGCTAGGGCAGTCTAACTCTGGATAAATACTGTAGATGCTATTGGTCTGAAAAAGACTACGGGTAGGATTTTCCAAAAGTCTTGAGGCAGACATAAGTCCCGATTTTGAATTGGGACTGCATTAAATAAATGTGACAAAACCTTTGAATGCTACGACCTAATGTTTTGACACATTTGCAACAGCTTCTTTGCTTTATGACAGCTTGCATCAAAAAAAAGTGGTGCAGGCGTTACTTTTTGATGCACACACCACCTGTAATGTTGCAGCTTATGCCACTTGTGCAAATATGTTAGGTCACCTTTTAGATGGTCTATGGTATTGTTACAAGCATCAGGGATGCAGTACTGCACATCCCTGACAATTCATTTGCAAATCTCCCTTAAACTCCACCAAATCTGCCCAGCTGTTGTTCCTACTGAGAATTTCTCATTCCTGATGCATAGATACTCCCTCCATATACAAATCAGTATACTGCTGCTGTGTTTGGCGGCCAGTTTTTTCAAAAACTGTTTGGTGCCACAGAGACTAAAACAATTGCCAGCAGAGAAGCTGCTAGTATCCCTATTCATCTTACAGCATCAGTACTTGTTAACCTGCAAAAAAATTCTCTCATACAGTATAGTCTTTTTAGCAATAATGTGTTTTTGCCATCCTTAGATTCAAAATAGGTGTATTTTTTATACCCTCAGATTTTTTTAAACAGCTTTAATTACTATTTTTAATCATTTGTAACTTGGCTATCACTAGCAATATTTAAAAATCTCATCCCTTGAGGCCATCTTTTGACTGTACATAACAACCAGACTGTTGCTATATTAAGATATTGTAGCATATGTTTCTGATAACAGCACCACACCAAGATGTTTCTTTTTATCATGTTGGTTGTGGCAAGTGGGCAGGAACTTAAGATTCAAAACCACATATTTCAGCTCAGTAATGAAACACATATTGCTAAACAAAACGATATGAGGAATTTTTTCACCAGCTAAAAAATAATACTGCTTTATTGGGACATTTTTAACTTTAAGATCTTCATACAGATATGGTGAATACATTTTCAAAACATTTGTCTGGAACACTATCGCAATCATAGCAGGGAACAGCATGTGATGTAATGGTCCCTCCTTGGCTTCCCTGTCCATCTTCCAACAACATCCATGGAACAGAATGTTTTCTTGTAATAAATCACATGCTGTAAAACAGTAAACCACTTGCAGGGTTCATCTCAGGGATGGTGACCACACATTATACTGTATGGTGGAATGCTGGTCCACATAGAAATCCATGCCTGGAACAGCGTTGTTGTGCTGTACTCAGTGCATCACGATGTTATTGTGCTGCACTGAGTACGTCACTAGTGCAGCATAACAACATCGAATGTGGTCGGGCATGCGCAATTAAGCGGGCCGCAGTGGTTGAGGAAGAGAGTGGCGCTGGAACAAACTGATACAGCTGTGCCAAAGTAAACATTTTTTTACTGGGAGACCTGTATTTTGGATCAAGGAGTGGTGCTTATGGTTGCCCATACACTATAAAAGATTGTGTATGAGCAACCATACACAAACAAGGCAGATTTAAGATCTCAAGGTTTCCATGGTAATGGACCTGTCAAGCTGCACTCTTAAGGTCTCTGGTTACCACAGAAACCTCTCGATCATACAACTGCCTTGTTGTGTATGATTGCTCATACACAATCTTCTATGTCTGTAATGATGCTCTGCAAAGCAGAGCAGTTCCTAGTTTGACTGAAATGAGGAAGAGTTGCTGACCTGTGCCATTGGATGCATCAGGAACTAGGACATGATGGATTTTAATGGCAGAAAAGTAGCTGGTGAAGTTGCTTGCCACTTGTTGGTACTGCTGTCTGTCAAACAGTTTCATCTGGTTCAAGGTCAGTTGGCATTCATCTGTATCCCCCTCCCCCAGATCATGCCTGAAAATAGGCAGGATTTGTCTAGTGTACTTACCCAGTCAACAAAAACTAAATAAATAAATAAAAATATACTGTAACCGTACTATTGGCTGTACTGCAAGCTATGCACAAGCATCTCATGACTGAGTGGCAAACCTGTTGTGAAAACAGCGGGGAAGGTTTTATGAACACACTTGAGTAAAAAAAAACATGCTACACAGGCTGTTTGAAGCCCATCTATAAATTCTAGAAAAAGGCTGTTTACACTGATGAAAAGATAAGAATCTAAGCTGATCAGTTAATTTCTAATTTTACTTTTTTGATCTAGAATCAAATGTACTTAACTCTCCTGGTCTACTTTCTTCTTCAGTTGGGGCTAATTATCCCAACCTTAGGGCCCTTATCCTGTAAAATTTATCTTTACCTGCATTGGAAATAGATAGATTTTCAACAAACTTTCTTGCTCTGAGTGCAGGGGGCCTGATTCCAGAATGAATGTCACAATTCGCAGGCATATGCGAGTTGCGACATTCACCGCTATGCCAGGGATCCTGCGCCCTATTCCAAGACAGGCAGGGTCCCCAGCACTTATGCCCTGTGACTTGCGGCAGCCACAGGGTTGCACCACAGGAATGGCACAACAGACCTGGCCGCCACGAGATGTAGCCCGCAACAAACTACCCCTTCCGCATCTCCCCTGCCCGACACATGCCCACAATCCCCTGGAGGCCCTGAGGGGGGTTGGCCATGTGGCACAAGCGCAAGAGGGGCGCATAAGTGTACAACCTCGGGGCACCCTAAAATTTGGGGGTGGGGGCATCACAGGGCTGGAGGGTCCATGAGGCATGGCTTGAGACCTGTGAAATTATTTTTAATTTTTATAATTTTTCATTTTATTTTTCTGGAATTCTTGTTATTTCTTTTTATTCATTGAAAATTTAGTTTTGTTTCTTGTTATCACATTTACCTTCATAAACTACCTCAAAATGAACTTATGCACACTAGAAATCACATTCCTAGTATACTATATTGTATTAAGTAGCATTATGCTATGGTCTTGCAAGGTTTTGTGATTGAAACAATTATGCTGTTGCTTCCTTGTGGACCATCTCTGTGGTAACAACGGAGCCTAAACAACAACTGCTGCAAGCATTTATTTAGATTTTGCCTGCCAAAAAGCAGTTTTTTCACTTTATTTATGTGTTTTTTTGTTTTATTCCTTTTATATGCTGAACTTCTTGCTATTTCTTGTTATACCTGAAAGTTCTTGTTATTTCTTGCTTTTTTTTTATTTAAGAAAAACACAGATCTCTAGGCATGGCCATGTGCGTTTTGCAGTGCTGTGAGAGGGAAACCATCCTTTTGCCAGAACATATGCCCCTTAGACCACCTCCATGCTGGTCTAATCTGCAGCACCATAGTGGGACTTGGAATAGCATAACTTGGTTACGGCAGCCACCCTTTTGGAATAGGGTGCAGGTGCTGCTATAACCTACCTTTGTGCCATGCCACAGTGGGTTGTGGGCATAGTGGGTGGCATAGCCCACCTTTGGCGCAACCCACATGCTGGCGCAAGCTGCAACTTGAATCACACCTAGCGTGATTTATGGTGCAAGGTGCGATTTGGCGCCATAGGGTCTGTGTAACCACCTGCACCATGTGAAGGTATCTTGGAATCGGGCCCAGTATCTTCTCCATAATTCCCCATGATTTTATTGTGTAAGATCTAACTGCTTATATAACTACTGTGTCTTAAATCCTGGCATTACTTTCTTAAAAGACTCCATTTATTTTTATTTTCACTTGGTGACCAGAATAGGCACACTGAGTCAGGGCTCCATTCCAGGTGAGACTCTGGGGAGAGAATAATAATGAATATCGTGACAATGCATGTGAACAATAAAAGCAAGATACAAGTAATAAATTACAGACAAAAAAAGTAGCAAGTGTGCAAAGTGCATAGGTTATGGGGAAAGTTTTTTTAGCTACCAAATGTATAGGCATTAACCCGTGCTCATTGTATTTATACTCTGTATGATTGCTCACACACATTTATTCTATGTATGTACTGTATGAATGTTTATGTTTTATTCTGACATGGAGCTTTTGGAAATGAGTCTATGACTCAAAGGGTTGTAATTCTGATTTCCTAAATAAATAAATAAATAAAATAAATAAAGTGAGAACAAGAGCTAGAGAAGACTGCGGCCAATGTATGGCAAGACATTTGCAACAGAATCACGGTGGTGAAAAAGTCAAATTGCAGAGTACTATGAGTTTAGGTTATACAGTAAGGTACAAAGCAAAATTGGTGAACAGTGTAGTGGGTAAATAAGGCATGGGTCATTGTAATGTGGAGAGAAGAGGAATGAAGAACAGGAAGAAGAAAAAACCAAATGCTACTTACTTCTATGACCCCACAGCAAGAATGGTATTGGACTGTATCCAGGCACATTGGCAGAAGCAAAGGGCAATCTTTTTATGAACATATGAATGTGCCAGCAGAAACACCACCCAGTCTATCTACATCTGCTTGAGTGTGCAGCCAGCACCCCTAGTTTGCAGCTGCCCCACCCCCCTCCTCTTTGTCATCCCACTGCCACCCCTCGCCTTTTTTTAAATAAAAATGTTTATCCTCTGGAGCCAGACCAAGTGGCTTCTCAGCCACATCCCCAGATA
Organism: Neoceratodus forsteri; assembly: GCA_016271365.2. Classification (NCBI taxonomy): domain Eukaryota; kingdom Metazoa; phylum Chordata; order Ceratodontiformes; family Ceratodontidae; genus Neoceratodus; species Neoceratodus forsteri. Next base: position 245,473,999 of record CM057459.1, on the reverse strand, counting down.
CTCTGGACCATCCCTGTCCTCCCTCTGGACTGGGAGCTAGTTTCCCAGTGGATCCCCCCCACAGCTGAGCCGAGGAAGCACATGGTCCAGAATGCATTACCAGTTGGAGTGGAAGGGTGGATCCAGGTGTCATGAAGCCCAGTCTGCTCAGTTTTTTCTACCATTTGTCCTCCCTTTTGTGCCTGGAGACTGTGATGACTTGGAGGACACATGAGCATGGAGGCACGCATGTGTTGTGGAACTACAACTCCTCCATCCTCCCGTGACCTACATCTGCTTCCCAGATGTTTGCTTTACTACCAGGCCTCCACCTGGTGGCAGTCAAAAGCTGGGAAGGTCCACTACCTCAATCCAAGAGAGGAGAGGAGAGGAGAGGTGCCAGGTGGCTACTCAATCTTCTCTAGGCCCTCTCCCCACTAACCCCAAGCGATCCAAGCTCATTCCCAAATTTGGGATGCTGGCATGGTGAAAGGTAAGTTTTGACAGCACATCAGCTCTCTGCACCACTAGGCCAGACAGAAAAGAGCTATCTTTACAACATCACAGCCACAGACCAATAATAGAAAGATTGAAAAATGAGAAGAAAAGCCTGCCAATTTCTATTAAATATGTCCCACGTCTTACAAGCAGGTGTTGTCATTTAAGCTGGGGCCATGGCCAAAATCCAAAATTAAAGACAGAAGCAGTGGTCACTTAGACATGAGGACACAAAGTGAAAAAATAAGTTTACAAGGCCAGACTTTAAGTAACACTCCTTCTTTATTACCTGGCGCAAATAATGAAGCACAGTGGACTACTGTAGAGATGCACAATGGGAACCTGCCCCTGAGTCTCCGCAACAGTCCACTGTGCCTCATTGTTTTTAATAAACACAGATTGTTACTTATTATCTGAACCTGGAAACTTTTTTTGTCTTTGTGTCTTTTTTTATAAGTGTTCACCACTTACAGTACCTCTTTGATTTTTGATCTTGGCCTGAGTCCCAGCTTCAAAAGAAACACATGCCGGTCCAGTGGTGCTGAGGGCTGAGGTACTGGATGCCTTATCTCACATCATGGCAGCGACCGGGTTTGAGAATGAGCCAGGTCATCAGGTGCCAGCCGGAGGGAGGAGGGAGGATGGAGCAATATAGAGCAGCCAAAAGGCAGCTCTTCTCTCCTGGGAGGATTACCGTCAGCCTGTCATAGTTCCACTGCCACCGGGTGGAGGTCCAAGGGCAGTGCAGGCAGGTGGGCAGCAAAGAAAAAGGGAGGGCACCTCGACGTGCGTGGCAGAAGACATGGGGATGGGACCAAAAACAGGGGAAAAAATCCTACAACAATATAAATTAAAAGAAAAAAGAAACACATGCTTGTAAGACATGGGACATACAGTAACACACCCTGTACCTAAGTGGAGAAATCAGAAAACATAGGCCTGTTTGCTCAGCAGGCAAATGCAACAGGAAGCATGGTCACAGCACACACATCTAATGGATGTCCCTGCTCCAGCTCCTCCACTTGGTAGGCTCAGCCTGGAGCTGCAGGACCGCATTAACAGTTGAGTGGGCAGAGACCTGTTTTCCCTCCGGTTAACAAAGTGCCTTATTTGTAGATATGTAAATATATTTTGGTTAGTCAGAGCAAATTCTTCTTTTAAAACTGCAAAGGATTTTACATTTTGTCTCTGCATTATTTTCCCAAAAGTGGTGAGCCCTTAAATAGCCCAACAGACACATTTTCCATTCCATTTGTCTGGGACATAAAATGGATGCTGTGAAATTGGCATCAGACTTAATAATAATAATAATTTTATTTATATAGCACAATTCAAATATCAAAGCGCTTTACATATAACATTTTAAAACAATTCAATAAAATCACATAAAAACATACAACTTCAATTAAAAACTTCCAGTTTTGCAATACTTCAGATATTAAAAGCCTTTTTAAATAAATACGTCTTTAAATTGGTCTTAAAACTCTCCACAGTCCTGCACACTTTAATGTCCAGTTGAAACTGAATCTAGATGGTATGCCCTGTTCAAATATTTTAAATTACCTTAATTGTGATTGCTTGCATTTCTAGAATGGAAAAAATGCAACTCCTAGTTTCTTGGTGGGCCTTTCTCTCCAGACCAACCTAGACTATGACCACAGAGTCCTGTAATAACTATATAATACATAAAATCTGTGCCGCCACATAGTGTCATCTCATACCTGATAGACCTAGCCTCCCTTTATTCTTGGTTAATGTGCAGAATCACCTTTTGGAACCAGTTAATGAAATGACAGTGCCAGTGTTCATGAGGTGGGGTCCCAAAAAGACCACGTTGAAAATTTGGTGCAAAAATACCAAAAAAACGCCCAGGTTATGTGTGATCATTGAAATGTTTCTATGCACGCTCATAATGTCACCAATTTTTAATATTTTCACTCCAGATTTTCAACATTGTCATTTTTACATACCACCTCATGAACAGTGCAACTGCCATTTTTCACATCTTGCCCAAAACATGATTTCGCTACTGTGGTGCAGAATGGCGCATATGCTATGCAAAATCACCTTTTGGGGTCAATTAACAAAATGACAGTGCCACTGTTCATGAGATGAGGTCCCCAAAAGGCCATGTTGAAATTTCGGTGACAAAATTCCTAAAAATGCATGAGTTACATGCATCTGTTGAATTTATTCTACGCACGCAAATAACTTTGTTACTTTTCAATCTTTTGATGCCAGATTTTCAACATAGCAATTTCTTCACACCACCTCATGAACAGTACAGCTGACATTTTTCACATTCTGCCCAAAATGTGTTTTCACACCTGTGGCACAGAATGGCATTACAGTTGCGCATAATTGCGTTTTGCCTTGCATTTCACAATTTCTCTGCACCAGGGTACATGAGGTGGGGTAATAAGATGGCTATGCTGAGAATTTGGTCACTGTTGTTCGACACATGGGCCCTGCACTTCCACACCTACATACATATGTGCATCTATGGAGGGATCGTAGCACAGGGTCCGAAGGAGCCTGCACTCTCACAGTAAAATAAGGATACAATTATACTATCTCAAAAAGAAGGGAAATTCATTGCAAAAAACTCCATTAATGTATCAGTTAGGGTTTCTATTACATCAATGTCCTGATACACATAGGGACTAACGATCTCGCCAGCTGGCCAGTTGTGGAGACCAAGGAACACCTGACCAGGCTGGGTGATAAACTGTCATCCATTTCATCCGGCATCTGCTTCTCTGAGATCCTGCCAGTCTGGGAGAGGGGGCAGATGGACGGAAGGTCAGAGAAGGGGAGCTAGGGGAGCTAAACATGTGGCTCAAGAGTTGGTGCCAGGAAAAAGGACACAAACTTGTAGGTAACTGGCAACAGTTTTGGGAGCAAAAGTTCTTCAAAGTTGATGGACTGCATCTGACTAAGGAGGGAGTCAATGAATTGGGGCATAAGTTTGACAACTTTGCAAAATATTTAAACTAGCAAATGGGGAGAGGGGTGCAGCACCCGATACGTCGAATGGGAAGAACACCCCTCCCCCCTCAGCTAGTGATCAAACAGGAGTTCAGCATGTTTGTAGTTCATTTGCATCGCCAGATAAGGAAAAAGGTCCAGCTCCCCATACAACGCGCAGAGGAAATGCCGGACCTCGCTCAACAACTAACACACCGAAATCTGGCCAATGGAAAATCATGTACACAAATGCTTGCAGTCTGGGAAACAAGATCCCAGACCTGCAGGCAACAATGATAGAGGCTAAACTGGAAATAGTAGCCATTAGCAAGACATGGTTCACCAGTAACCACACTTGGGAGACTTCAGTACCCAGCTATGTACTGTTCAGAAGAGATCGAGGTTCAAAAAAGGGGGGTGGAGCGGCCCTTTATGTCAATGAAAATATCGAAGCTACAGAAATTCAGAATACACATAAGGAGCCAGAAGAACTGTGGGTCACCCTGGAAACAGGAAATGGGACTGCCATACTTACTGGGGTTGTCTGCAGGCCTCCAGGTCAGGAAGAGGACACAGACACATTACTGTTAGAAGATATACAAAACATGAGTGCTAAAGGAGAGGATCTGATAATGGGAGACTTCAACATGCCAGATACAGATTGGTCAATATCAGCAGGAACATCTGCCAGAACTAGACACTTAGTGGATTCCCTGCAGGGGGGAGGGCCTCAAACAACTGGTAAAAAAACCCACAAGAGACAGGGCTACCCTAGACCTAGTACTGACTAATGGGGAAAGGATCACAGATCTCCAGGTAGAAGGTCACCTGGGGGCCAGTGACCATCACACGGTATGGTTTAATTTGCCCACTAGAACTAAATCATGCCATTCCAAGGCAAAACTATTGGACTTCAGAGGAGCTGACTTTGATAGGATGGTCAACAGAGTTAAGCTAGCCCTAGCAAGAAGAAATACAGGTGAGGGGGTACAAGCAAAGTGGGCAAGCATTAAGGGTGCAATACTTGAAGCAACATCCCATTGTGTTAAGAGAGAAAAGCAAGAGCCAAAGAAGAAGGAAACCACTTTGGTTCTCAAGAACAGTAGCAGAAAAGGTCAGAGCCAAAAGGCTGGCCTTCAGGAAATATAAGGGAACACAGCGGGATGATGATAGGGAGGCATACCAAACTTCCCTAAGGGAAGCAGGGAAGGCAGGAAGGCAGGCAAAGGCCCAAACCAAGGAAACATTAGCATGAACAGTAAAAGAAGGTGACAAGACTTTCTATAGGTACATTAGTAAAAGGAGAAAGTCCAGAGGGCGTATTACTAAGATTAAAGGGGATATGGTGGAGTGTGAGGAGGAGGACCAAGGAAAAGCATCTATCCTAAATAGATACTTCTGCTCAGTATTTATTGAGCAAAAGGTAGGGCAGGGCCCACAGCTCAGCACCATGGACACAGGGGGAGGGAGGTGTGCACTAGTCCCTTCACAAAAGAAAGGGTCCTACAAGAACTCGCTAAGCTCAGGGTGGACAAGGCAATGGAACCTGATGGCATACATCCCAGGGTACTAAAGGAGTTAAGGTTGGAACTAGCAGAGCCATTATCAGAACTGTTTAGTGAGTCTCTGAGCACAGGAGAGGTCCCAGAAGACTGGAGAAGGGATCATGTGATCCCGCTCCACAAGAGTGGTAGCAGGAAGGAGGCAGGGAACTACAGACTAGTCAGTCTTACCTCAGTAGTGGGCAAGATTATGGAGGCACTCCTTAAGGAAAGGATAGTGCAACACCTGGAATCCATAAGAGCACAGGATCCAAGACAGCATGGGTTTACAACAGGAAGGTCCTGTCAAACTAATCTCATAGATTTCTTTGACTGGGTAACCAGAGTGGTGGACCAAGAGGGAGCAGTTGATGTCACCTACCTTGACTTCAGCAAAGCTTTGGATACTGTTCCACATAGAAGAGTGAATAATATGCTGGGTAGGCTTGGGCTGGGTCAGAAGTTGGTCAACTGGGTGGCAAACTGGTTGGCAGGCAGAAAACAGAGAGTGGTGGTAAACGGTATACAGTCAGAAGAGATGCAAGTCACAAGTGGAGTACCTTAGGGATCAGACCTGGGGCCCGTCCTCTTCAATATCTTGATCAGTGACATTGCAGATGGACTGGAGGGTAAGGTTTGTCTGTTTGCAGATGGCACCAAGATCTTCAACAGAGTAGATGATCCAGATGGGGTGGGCAGAATGAGAAGAGATCTGGATAAACTGGCAAAATGGTCGGAAGAGTGGCAGCTGAGGTTTAACGCAGAAAAGTGCAAGATCATGCACATAGGGAAGAGAAACCCTGAAGCCACCTATAGATTGGGAGGGGAGTTGCTGGCAATCACAAGGGAAGAAAGAGACTTAGGCATCAACATCACAGATGACCTGAAATCAACCAAGCAAACCACTAAAGCAGTAGGTAAGGCTAGAGGGATGTTGGGGTGTATTAGTAGGGGTATCACAAGTCGTAACAGGGAGGTAATAATCCCTCTTTACAAGACACTAGTTAGGCCCCATCTGGAGTACTGCATGCAGTACTGGAGGCCGCACTTGCACAAGGACATTAACAAAATGGAGGCAATCCAGAGAAGGGCAACCAAAATGGTGCAGGGACTGCATCAGAAAACATATGAGGACAGATTAATGGAGCTCAATATGTATACCCTGGAGCAAAGGAGGGAGCGAGGTGATATGATCGAAACATTCAAACATCTTAAGGGCATTAACAAGGGAAAGAGTCGCACATGTTTCAATATGAGAAAAATAGCAGGACAAGGGGACACAGCATGAGATTAGAGGGAGGCCGATTAAGGGGAAATGTGAGGAAGTTCTTTTTCACAGAAAGAGTGGTGGATGCAGGGAACGGCCTGCCTCAGGAAGTGGTGGATATGAATACAGTGCAGGGCTTCAAACAGGTAAGGGACAGGCATAAGGGAGCAATAAAGATGAGTATGAATAGGTAGGCCATTGACAGAGTACGGGCCTATGACACATTCATAAGGTAGAAAAAAATGGTCAGACTGGATGTGCCTTGAAGACCTTATCTGCGGTCAATTTCTATGTTTCCATGTTTCTATGTAAAAGTCTGGCAAGTCTGTGTTAGGGTTACCAACCCTACCGCCCCACCCCAGCCCCTTCCCACCCTCCACACACCAACAAGCATTGGGTTGTGCCTTGGGGTTGTCAGGCCTAAATCACACTCCATTCTCCTATACTGTATCATCTCAGTTTTTAGTTTTTTTTTGTAGGTACTTTATACTCCTGTCTGCCCCTGGTTGTCCCCTTCTGACTGACCTCCCCAGCCCCATCACCGCAGTATCACCGGGATTTACCGCTGCCCGGTCACCGATGTGGAGCCTGTGAGAGGTTGGTTGGCATCTGCAGCCTGAGGTGTTCTTCCTCCATTATCTCCCTTCCCATTTCTGAGGTGCACACATAGAGGCATGTACGTGTCTGCAGAAGTCCCGCAGCACCCTCCCTTTTTCTGGCCCCTTTGACCCACACTACCCTCTGGCCTCCACCTGGGGGTAGTCATTCAGTGGGAGTGCCAGTCCTCCCTCTCTGGAAGAAGAGAGCTGTCCTCTGGATGCTCAATCCTCTCCCTCCCCTGTTGACCCCCGGCAGCCTGTGCTCTTTCCCAAACACAGGTCACTGGCATGATGCAAGGTGTGACATTCAGTGCCTCAACCCTTAGCGCCACCAGGCTGGCTTCATCTCAACTTGTTTACACAAGGAATGGGGTGAGAGCTAGGCCAACGACCCCAAGTCACACTCGATGCCTATTGGTGTGTGGAGAGTGGGGGGGTGGGAGTGAGGTGGTAGGATTGGTAACCCTAACACCGAATTTCCAAACTTTTGTCACTGTAATAGAAACCCTAACTAATGCATTAATGGAGTTTTTGTAATGAATATATATATATATATATATATATATATATATATATATATATATATATATATATCACAGTGTACAGTGGATGTACCAATAACTGCGATGGAGTAGTACCAAAGGGGTCTATCTACAAGGCCCTGAAAGGCACTGATTGTGCTTCACACTCTTTACAACAAAATACAGGGTCATAACTATTTACAGAAATCACAATGCTCAGTGGATGTGAATAATGAATGGCAAGGGATGATACAAAGGGGTCTATGTACACGGCTGGGGGGGGCAGAATGGCAGCCTCACTACACCGTGTTGGTTTCCCAAATAGCTTTTCTTCACCTACTTACAGGGTAAGAGATTGACAATATCCTGAGATAGAAACCCAGTCAATCATATAGTTTCTGTTCCGTCTTCATTAATTTTGAACCCAGAAATCTCTTCATATCTGTGGAGTAGTCTCTGTAAATCTGGAAAACTTTTCACTGGGTCTCTTACAAAAGTATGGTATCATCTGCTTACATTGATATTTTCTCCTCCATTCCACTCATTGTATTTCTTCTATCAGTGGGTTGTGTCTCAGTTCTTCTGTCAGGGGTTCCATACTGATTGTGGATAACAATGGGAATTGGAAAAACACTGCCTAGTTCCCTGAGCTACTGAGAACGGCTCCAATATGGTACCACTGACTTTTACTTGTGCTGTAGGTGAGGAGTATAGCATGTTTATACAATCAGTGAAAGCAACTTCAAAATTTAGTTTATTAAGAACTTTTTAAGAAAAGAGCAATTCAGTCAGTGGAAAGAATTTGCAGAATTGACAGTTATTGTTAATTGTTGTGCAAGAGCAGCTTTTGTGATTATTATAATATTGAGCAGCCATCTAATATTATCTTTTAGATGTCTGTCAGGCATGAAAGCTGATTAATCAGGATGACCTATTTTCCTTATATCGTCTTTAAGTCTAATTGCTGAAATTTTGGTAAACAATTTTAAAGCAGCAGTGTAACAAAACTGGGCAAAACTCTCACCCTACCTTTTTTCACTAGAAAAAATTCCAGGTATCTTCTAGTTTTATTTGGTGGTTAAAATTTCTAGTTCCACTAAAATTTGAGTATTTTATAAACATTTCAATTTTTTCTCAAGAAAAAAGATGGCTACCACATTTGGTTTGAAGTATCATTGTATACCTGGCAAGGTGTAGGATCGAGAAAATAAAAGAATAGCTCATGGTGCACAGCATAGGAGGTGCCTAGTATAGTAGATTTATCAAGTATACTAATATTTTTGTTAACTATAGCCAAAACTAAATTTTTGGAAAAATAAATTTTGTTGCACTGCTGCTTTGAAATCTTGATTTAAAAGAGGTATTGGATGGTATGAACCAAACTGCTAGGGGTAGCAACAAAAATAAAGTATAAAAGGAAAATGTTTAAGAAATTTAAGGATACTAACATTGAGGCAGATTTATAAGTCTACAAAATGAAGCTAAAAGTAGCAGGGAAGGCAGTAAGGGCTAACAAAGCCCAGAGAGAAGAGAGAGAATCACACGAGGCATGAAGAAGGGTAACAAAACTTTTTATAGATACATCAGAGAAAAAAGGAAAACAAAAGGAGGCATTATAAGAATAGCAACCAAGGATGGCAAACAGGCAGAAAATAATAATGAAAAAGCAGAGATTCTAAACAGTTTCTTCTGCTCAATCTTCATATAAGAAGACAACAGCGATGAACCCAAAATGCAGAAAACAGGCAGACTCACCATAGAAGCAGATGCCGGACCATTTACAAGAGGCAGTGTCCTAATAGAGCTTCTTAAATTAAAAGCAAATAAAGCAATGGGCCCAGATGAAATCCACCCTAGAATTCTGAAGGAGCTGGCACAGGAAATTGCAAGCCCACTGGCAAAATTATTTGCACAGTCTCTAGAGAACAGGGAGATGCCTCAGGACTGGAGAAAGGCCACAGTGGTACCATTGCACAAAAGTGGAAGCAGGGAAGAGGCCGGAAACTACCAGCTACTGAGCTTGACCTCGGTAGTGAAGAAGCTTATGGAGTTCCTACTTAAGGAAAGAATAGTGAAGTTCCTTACAGAAACAGGGCAGCTAGATACTAAACAGCATGGATTTACAGCAGGATGGCTATGTCAAACGAATATGATTGAATTCTTTGACTGGGTCTCCAAAATAATGGATCAGGGAGGGGCAGCAGACATGGTCTGTCTAGATTTCAGCAAGGCTTTTGACTCTGTGCCCCACAGAAGATTAGTCAATAAGCTACAGCACTCTGGGTTAGGGCACAAAATAGTCAGGTGGGTTCAAAACTGGCTCCACAATAGAACACAGAGGATCACAGTCAATGGAACACTGTCCAGCGAGGGAAGGGTGATCAGTGGTGTGCCTCAAGGATCTGTCTTGGCCAGTCCTCTTCAATATACCATATTCATCAGCAATGTTGCTGATGGTCTGCAAGGTATGGTATGCCTGTTCACAGATGACACAAATCTCTGCAACAGGGTAGATACAATTGAAGGAATGGCAGCAATGGAAGCAGATCTACAGAGCCTAGAAGCATGGTCTAGGGACTGGCAGTTGAAATTCAACACTAAAAAGTGCAAGGTCATGCACCTAGGTAAAGAAAACCCACATAAAACATACAGTATACACTTGATGGTGAACAATTAACAGAAACAAAACTCAAACGAGACCTCGGAGTGCTTATTTCCGATGATTTAAAGGTGGGTATACAATGTGAAAAGGCAGCGCAGAAAGCTAGTACAGTAGCATCCTCAGATGTATTGGCAGGGGCATTACAAGTAGGAAATGAGAGGTCATACTCCCTCTGTACAGGTCCTTGATGGGCCACATCTCAAGTACTGCATACAGTTCTGGAGGCTACACCTAAAAAAGGACACAGACCACTTTGAAGCTGTACAGAGGAGGGCTACTAAAATGGTACAGGAACTGTACCAGGAGCAATATGAATATGATTACAGTAACTGCAAATGTACTCCCTTGAGCAAAGGAGAAATGGGGGGATATGATAGAAACCTTCAAATACATAAAGGGCATAAATAAGGTACAAGCAGAAAACCTCTTTCACAGAAACATGACCATGCAAATGAGGGGGCACAGTTTGAGACTAACGGGATAAGTTTAAAACCAACATTTGTAAGTTCTACTTTACAGAGAGGGTGGTGGACCCTTGGAATAGCTTACCACCAGAGGTTGTGGAGGCCAAAACAGTCACTGCTTTTAAGCTAGCATGGGACAAGTACTGCTGTAATCTCAGATGAAGAACAGAATAAGGGGTAGACAATCTGGGCAGACTAGATGGATTATACGGTCCCCGTCTGCTGACATGTTCTTATGTTCTTATGGGTTTTACCTGTCTTTGGCAATACTGAAATTAAATCTTGCTGCCCGGTATCATGCATATCTCCTTTTGTATGGTAAGATGAGAATGTCTTTCATAATATACAGTATATAAAAAATCTGGGCCTGAAGCTTTGGTGCTTTTTGCCCCCGAACTTACTTGGTCAATTGCGTGTAAACTTATGGGCTAGTCTAGGGCAAGTTTGTGCCTTAGCAGTAATGGATGCTTAATAGAAATAAGGAAAAGCTTCTTTTGCACCTCACCTGGGAATCTGTTAACTCTTGACAATTAATCCCTCCCTAACCTTTTTTTTAAACGCTGCAGTTATTTTTGAGGGGGATAACCCAGACTTGATTTCAGTACTTATCATTTATTCTGAACACAATTCTGTCTGCTTGTGCTTTCTTTAATTTAAAGGCTAGCAAATGTGTTGCTTTACAAGAGTAGGAGTAGGAAGGAGGCAGGAAACTACCAGCTGCTCAGCTTGACCTTGGTGGTGAGGAAACTGATGGAGACTCTGCTCAAGGAAAGGATAATGGAGTTCCATGAATCCAGCAGGCAGCAGGATTCAAAGCAGCATGGGTTCATGGCAGGGAGATCTTGCCTAACGAACCTGATAGATTTCTTCAACTGGGTGACTAGAGTGGTTGATCAAGGGGAGGGGGGGCGGTGGATGTGGCCTTTCTGGATTTTAGTAAAGCCTTTGACTCCATCCCACATAGAAGACTTCTAAACAAATTAGGAAGCCTTGGTGTAGGGCACAAGATAGTAAACTGGGTTAGAAATTGGTTGAGCAGGAAGATGCAAAGAGTGGTAATGAATGGAGCTCAGTCTACGGAGAGGGAGGTAACCAGCGGGGTGCCCTAGGGGTCCATGCTGGGCCAGTCCTCTTTCATGTTTTTATCAGTGATATTCCTGGAGGGCTGGAGGGAAAGGTGTGTCTCTTTGCTGATGACAAGTAACTCAGCAATATATTTTATACAGAGGAAGGGGCAGACAGAATGAGGAGTGACCTGTGTTGGCTCAATGAATGGTCAAGGGTGTGGCAGCTAAAGTTTAATGCAAAGAAATGCAAAATAATGCATTTAGGGAAGGGAACCCCTATGGAAAATTACACCATGGGGGGGGGACTGCTGACACCCACTGAGCTGGAAGGGGACCTGCAGGTGATTATAACAAATGACCTGAAGGGGACCAGGCAGTCAAGAAGGCAGTCAGGAGTGCCAGCGGAATGCTGGGGTGCATGGGGAGGGGCATAACTATCAGAATGAGACAGGTGGTGATGCCATTCTATAGGTCCCTACTGAGACCCCACCTGGAATATTATGTCCTGATCTGGAGACCATATCTCAGGAAGGACATAGACAGGCTGGAGTCAGTACAGAGGAGGGCTACAAAAGTAGTGCAGGGGCTACACCAGAATACATATGAGGAGAGGCTGAGGGACCTTGATATGTACTTGCTGGAAATGAGAAGGAAGAAGGGGGACATGATAGAGACCTTTAAATACCTAAAAGGTATAAATAGAGTTCAGGAGGGGAGCATATTTAAAAAAATGGTGATCTCAAAGACAAGGGATCATGAGATGAGGTTGAAAGGTAGGAGACTCAGGGGGAATATCCTGAAGTATTTCTTCAATGAACAGGTAGTGGACACATGGAACAGTCTCCCTTGAGAGATTGTCAGTGTTCAAATAGTGAAAGAATTCAAAACTGCTTGGGATAGACACAAAGGAATGCTAACGGTTGGGGAAAAAAAGGCTGGACATGGGAATTAGGGTAAATGGGCAGACTGGAAGGGCCTGGCAGTCCTCATCTGCCGAAATAATCAATGTATCTATGTATTTACCTCCTGCCTCATAATTTTTATGAGCGGTATATATTAATATTCATGAGCTGTTTATCTGTTTTCCCTTTCATTTTTTTATTAGGAGATCCTGTAATTCTGCTTTGTAGTTCTTAAGTTGTTTAAAGACTTCTCCTGACGGCTTGTGTTCACTTTCTATTGTCTCAGTTTGCTTTTCTGAGTTCATCTGTAAGGCTGATACTTATTTCTTTATTGTGAGAACAAAGAGATAATCTTCCCCCTAATTACAGCTTTCAGGGCATCCTGAAGTATTTAATCACTGATCCCTTTATTCTTACTTAAAGAGAAACAGTCATGTGCAGTGGCTGACATAGTTCAAATACCATGAAAACCTCTTTCAAATGTATTTATTTAATTTATTTAAGAGTTTCACCAGGAAGGCATACTGAGCAGTGTACCACTTGATTCCAGATGCGCCCTGGGAGAATGGGGATATACAGGATACAGTAATAATAGATGTTACATACATAAACATGTGCAGTGCAGTTCAATTTAGAGCAGACAAGTCATATATACAAATAGCAAGTTTACAGACAGGTGGTATGATGTGCCCTGGGGGCAAAAGGATAGGCAGGGTACAGTAATAATAGCATTACATACATATCCATGTTCAGTACAGTTCAAATTTAGAGCCGACAAAATCTTATGTATAGAAGTAAACAGACAGATGGTAACAGAAGGGAGTGGCATGCACTGATGTACGGAAATACCCAGCTGCACATAGTAAGCAGGGGTTGGCAAACAGTGGGAAGAAAGCAGTGGTGACAGTAAACCGCTGGCAACGAGGCTGCGAGGGATTCAACGGGGCAGGATGCAAGAACAAGTGGTAGTGAAATGAATCTTAAGAAGGGCATTCCGGTGTGGAGTACCTGTGGCATGTCTAATATCGGCCGACAGGGAGTTCCATAATTTGGGCAACCTGAAGCTGAAGGCAGCTACAGGTGAGCGCAATACCTCAAATGAGGTATTGCACTCACCTGTATCTGGAAGTACTCCAGAGTTGTCGTCAACAGTCTGTTCAATATTAGTACTACATTGCAGCTATCTGTAGAAGATTGTGTTATTTCGTTGGTAACTGGGTAAGGCCCATTGGGCACAGCAACCATTAACAGGGGCAGTCCAGGAGCACTAAGGAGGTTAAGTGAGTTGATTCGAGTCAAACAGTATGCAAGCAGAGCTTGTGAGAATCAACCCCAGGTCTGCTGGATGTACCAAGCTCATTCATAGCTCATTACTCTAACCTCTATGCTAAACTGGCAGCCATCAAGGAACAAGCTCTGACTGACTTAGTGTAGTTAGGCGCAGCTTGTTCCTTGATGACATCACAATGTTCTAGAAGTGGCTGCAATATAGTATTAATGTTGAACAGACTCAGTAGTCTGTATCTCTGGAGTGCTTCCACCTCCAGATGAGCCCAATACCTTGTTTTAAAGCCCTACTGATGGACTTTCAAACTATGATAGCCACTGAGCATGAATGTGTCCCTTTTAAGTTGTAATATTCTAAGATTGCCTACCCAATTTACTTTTTAACATTGTTGTCATTAAGAAGGGATATTTCCATCCTCCAGTGTGATTTTTTTCTCCCCTTTCCCTAGCTTAATCTCAATACTTATTAGAGCATGGTCGGAGTGAGTAATATTACCTATCCTGCGTCTGTTTATTTTGTTGCAGTCATTATGGGGTGTAGAGAACACAAGTACTCTGGAGTCTGCCTTCTGAGAATTTGAATTGAATGAAAATTCCCCCATTCTGTGCTGTAGCTGTCAGATATTCTACATGCCCAATTCCTTTACCTAGGGTCTGAGTTTAGTTGCTGCTGACTTATTAGTTGAAACATTTCTCAAGGTCCTATCTAACTGGGTGGTGGGGGGGGGAGACACAGTACAATTGAAATCCCCTCCCCAAATCAACAGCCCACCTGACAGTCTAGTAAATGTTTCAAATATTTCATGGAAAAAGGAAGCAACATTTGTATTAGGGGCATAAACACTGAACAAATGTTTTTTCTCCTTGAATATGGCTCTCCAGTATTACTAGTCTACCCTCCTAATTTGAATAAGGTGATCCTCTTTTAAGTAAAATTGCTGTGCCTGTGGGTTTTTTTTCAGCTGTGAGCTGTGCTGCTGTGACCACCATTCCCACTCAGTCTCTTTGTAACTTAGCATTCTCTATATCCAAGAGGTGGAAACCAATGTCTTCTTGACATTTACTAAGCTCTGACAGAGTATCTTAGCCATCTTTACTACAGGGTTTATGTCTTTCATGTTATATAAGATAATAGTTGGGTTTAGCCATTATATGAACCTGTCCAAGTCACTAACCGCTTGGATCTCCTCCTATTCCCCTAACTGAGGAAGTGACGATGGTATATGTGAAAAAGGGTTGTTGAAAATGTGCATGAAAGTGTTCTTTTAACCATGTCAATCTAATCAAGCTTAGTAAAACAAAACATACTGAACCACAAAACACCATTAGTAAGTTATAATAACAATCAGTGTTAACTGGATAACGCACTGACATGACTGAGAACATGCAGCACAAATGAAGTGCTGATTAAATAGAAAATTGAAACGCACAGAATAAAATGTAAACCTCGAATCTGTGTTCTTCATTTCTAAAGGTGACTATCAGAGAAAGTACAGGAAGCAATATTCTTGTATAGTTTGGAAGTACTTAATTCTAAACATGCCAGGGATGTACCGTGGGCTGGGCTTCTCCACAGTATTTCCTCCAGGAAACTGAAGGAGTAACCCATGTATCCTGCTTTGAATGCAACCCCCTGAATCCTAATCTGTAACAGCTAGGAATGCCCACCCAGCAATCTACTGAATAGTCAGTTTGATTTGAAAAATCCAGTATTTTAACATTTGAAATTGAACATCCCCCATTTCTCCCCACAGTGAAGTGTCCAGAATGATTCTAGTCTTGTGCCAGGTTAACCCCCATGTGGTCAAAGGGCTATCTCACACCACTGACCCCTGCAGCACCTTGTATAAGTGTTCCAAAATTGGTGAGGACTTTAAACTTGATTCCCTTCATATTTTTTATAATGCACCAAAAAGATAGTGTCTACGCTATCTGGAAGCATAAACGCTTTGAGGGCCAACCCAGAAACTATGAGCTGTCACCCAATGAAGTGATTACCTACTAGTTACAGATACTGCGCAACTATGTCTCATCATTTTCCTTAAGCTTAGTTATCCGGGTTAGTTACTAATATAATAACTGCTTGTGGTCTTCTATGGCTGCCTTGACTTCTCTAGCCTATGAAGGGGAGTACTGCCTATATAGGCCTCTGCAACATGTACTTGTTCCACCAAGTCCACATGGGCATGTCATAAGCTTGATTTTGTTTGACCCTTTAATCAATACCCACCTCTCAGGAATATAGTACAGATATTAGTTCCCTCTCTGTGCCTCTTGCTTAGTGAAAATCCTCAGCATGGGTGGTCCATCCATCATGTGAAGGAAAAAAAAGAAGCACTGACGTGTCCTTTTATACTGAATTGTGCCTTAGCCATGTAGTGCTGCAGTGCATCAGGTGTGCCTGTACTCCCTTTATTCCCCCAAATACCAAACTGGACCATTGCTCAAGTGACTAACAGGGGCTACTGCTCCCGGCAACATTGAGGCCATGTCTCAATATACTGACTACACCAAATCCACTAAATTGCTGTCTGCTGCTTGACAAGAAAAAAAATGATTTAAGGATTGGGCAGAAACGTTCAACCTGCATGTATTAACCTTTAGCACTCTGCAAATACATCTACTGCAATCAGCAAAATACCTGCCCTTAGAGTACTGAGCCATGATGCCCAGGAAAATGGCACCTGTTCTTTCTTTTTCTTTTTTTTTTAACTATGTACTGTATTTATACTCCTACTTGCCTCCCTTCTCCACTCTCTCCAGCATCCTACTACCCGCAGACCCCTACTCCCCATTGAGATCTGCCCCTAGAGTACCCGACACCACACACAATCTTAACCCCCGTATACCCCCCCGGGTAGGGGTGAGGATGAGGAGGAATGCCCCTTACCTCCCCAAACCAGCACACTGAAGTCGGTGCAGCGGAGTCTGTTCAACGAGCCCGGAGACCTGCCAGTGAGGTGCTATCGCCTAGGAGAAGCCGAGGTGGTTTTTCTGTTTTTTTCTTTCCTCCCTCCCCCCGATGTTGGCATGCAATGAGGGGCTATGAGCTGGGAGGCACGCTGAGACTTTACCTCTTTGCCCCGCCCCTCTGCGACATCCACCCAATCCACTTGCAGCTGCTCACCTGCAGGTGCTGTCTGCCGGGGTCCCTAGGTGGTAGCATTGCAGTGGAAGCCTGCAGTTACCCCAGAGGGAGGCTGCCCGTGGGCCTCTATCCTTCTCCGCCCTTCGACCCAGCGGCCGAGGCTCGCTCTGAAGCCGGAGTCGCCGGTGTGGTGCGAGGGTGGCGCTCAGCACCTCAACCCTCAGCGCCACCGAGCCGGCCCACCTGTTCTTTCTTGATGGTACTTCACTACCTGTCTCTCCCAGTACAGCCTTTTGAGACAAATACAGCACAGCATGGCAACATTGAAGGGAAGCTCAACTCACAAGTTATGTACGAGAGAAAAATAAAATTAATAACAATTTTATGAGAAGGGATGAGTAAATAACCCCTTGTCAATTAAACACTGAGTCCATGAAACTAGTTTCTTGAAACTAGTCCCTTGTCCAGTTAAGTGAACCTCTCAAGATACAGTGAGTTAAAATACGCCCCAGAGCTCTTGTTCAGGTTGCCCCTCCCATCTGTGCTACCAAAGATGGAACTGGTGTTGCTTTGTCCTTCTCGGAGCCTGATTAGGCCTATTTGCTTAGTGGGGCTGCCATTAGATGTCTGATACCTCACATGATGTTTCTTGGAATTCTGCTGTCTACCCTCTGTCTGTTTCATCTGGTACCGACCTTCACCCATGCTGGTTTGAGAATTGTTGCCACTGGGACCTCTAATTCTGAGTCAAGACGTTGAATCCCCAACCTTTTAATATGAATGTTGCCACAGCTACATTTGCATAGAAACATAGAAACATAGAAGTTGACAGCAGATAAGGACCACAAGGCCCATCTAGTCTGCCCATTTCTTTTTCTACCTTATGAATGTGCCATCGGCCTTTGCTCTGTCAATAGCCTATCTATTCATGCTCATCTGTATTGCTCCCTTATGCCTATCCCATGCCTGTTTGAAGCCCTGCACTGTATTCATATCCACCACTTCCTGAGGTAGGCCATTCTATGCATCCACCACCCTTTCTGTGAAAAAGAACTTCCTCACATTACCCCTTAATCAGCCTCCCTCTAATCTCATGCTGTGTCCTCTGGTCCTGCTATTTTTCTTATATTGAAACGTGTTAGATTCTTTCACCTTGTTAATGCCCTTAAGATGTTTGAATGTTTCAATCTTATCACCTCTCTCCCTCTTTGCTCTAGGGTATACATATTGAGCTCCATTAATCTGTCTTCATATGTTTTCTGATGCAGTCCCTGCACCATTTTGGTTTGCCCTTCTCTGGACTGCCTCTATTTTGTTAATGTCCTTGTGAAGGTGTTGCCTCCAGTACAGCATGCAGTACTCCAGATGGGGCTTAACCAGTGTCTTGTAAAGAGGGATAATTACCTCCCTCTTACGACTTGTGATACCCCTACTAATACACCCCAACATCCCTCTAGCCTTACCTACTGGTTAAGTGGTCTGCTTGGATGATTTCAGGCCATCTGTGATGATGATGCTCAAGTCTCTTTCTTCCCTTGTGACTGCCAGCAACTCCCCTCCCAACTTATAAGTGGCTTCAGGGTTTCTCTTCCCTATGTACATGATCTTGCACTTCTTTGCGTTAAACCCCAGTTGCCACTCTTCTGACCATTTTGCCAGTTTATCCAGATCTCTTCTCATTCTGCCCACCCCATCTGGATCATCTACTCTGTTGCAGATCTTGATGTCATCTGCAAACAGACAAACCTTACCCTCCAGTCCATGTGCAATGTCACTGATGAAGATGTTGAAAAGGACTGGCGCCAGGACTGATCCCTGAGGTACCCCACTTGTGACTTGCATCTCTTCTGACTGTAGACCGTTTACCACCACTCTCTGTTTTCTGCCTGTCAACCAGTTTGCCACCCAGTTGACCAACTTCTGACCCACCCCGAGCCTACCCAGCTTATTAATCAATCTTCTATGTGGAACAGTATCGAAAGCTTTGCTCAAGTCAAGGTAGGCAACATCAACTGCTCCCCCTTGGTCCACCACTCTGGTTACCCAGTGAAAGAAATCTATGAGATTAGTTTGACAAATGTATTCCCTCCTTTATCTAAGAAGATTTTAAGTTTAGCAGGAAAACCTCATTAGCCCTTAATATCATTTTCTTTCAGACTACAATACATATTACCACACTAACAGCCTGCTGCTTGCCCTGCAACACCAGATAAAAGTCTTGATAAAAAAAAAAAAGATCCACTAATGATCATTTTACACCACTTCTGCATGACAAGTCATTTTCAAAATTGTCTCTTTTATTTGAAAACTCAGCATGCATATGATTATGGATTGTGGATTTGACTGCCGGGTCTGTGGGCTCGGGGCCCAGAGATCTATAAACCCTATCAACTTCTGGTTGGGCAGGACAGTCCGTACACCAGTATGACATGCTGCACCAACTCAAAATAGCTCATAAAACCCTCTTCTGGTCCCTAACTCATGCAATCTATTCTGAAATTCTTTCAACAACTCTTGCTTTTGGCTTCATTGCTTCTGTTATGCATTTAACACTGCTGCAAGTGGTACACAAATCATTCACTCACGATAACTAGTCATGTCAGTATTTTCCCCCACTTTCTTCTCTGTCTCTGTCTTTTTTTAAGTTACATAAATACATTAGAGATAAGGCCTTTGCAGTTGCCAGCACATTCAGCTGGAATTCTTTCGCTGACACTATCAAAGATACGAGGGCTAACAATGCGGGCTGTGCACAGTTATCTTCTCTCTGTCTGCACCTGCTGGACAGAATCGTCCATCATGTTGCTCTAGCTCTGATCTGTTCTGTACTATCGTTTTCCTCACCTTTTACCTTGTTTATTTTTTTCTGCCACATTGACTGACATCTGTTGTATGTATATATGTATTTATACATAGTCCCTCTCCTTTTCAACACCTCCCGGCCCTCCCTACATCCCTGTCCTTTCCACTCCCCCTCTGCCCTCCTCACCCTCTCCCTCTCCCCTTTCCACTCCCCCTCTGCCCTCCTCACCCTCTCCCTCTCCCCTTCCTCCCCCTCTGCCCTCCTCACCCTCTCCTCTCCCTTTTCCACTCCCCTCTGCCCTCCTCACCCTCTCCCTCTCCTTTCCTTCCCTCTGCCCTCCTCACCTCTCCTCTCCCTTTCACTCCCCTCTGCCCTCCTCCCTCTCCCTCTCCCCTTCCACTCCCCTCTGCCCTCCTCCACCCTCTCCTCTCCCCTTTCCTCCCCTCTGCCCTCCTCACCCTCTCCCTCTCCCCTTCCCTCTCCTCTCCTTCTCACCTTCCCTTTCCCCTCCTCCCTTTCCTCTCTTCTTACACCCCTCCCCCTCATCTTACCTTCTCTGAGGCTCTTTATCTTAGTACTCCTCGGCCCTCTTCCTCTCCATTCCCCCCACTCACTATGACCCAGTTATATAATGCGCTGTTTAGCACTTATATTGATGATATCATTTTGACTGCTTTATATTCCTGCACTGGCTGCACTTTCATGCCTGCCCTTCATTGAATACAATTTGCAACATGTTTGTATTGGAACCATATTGAACTGTTACCTCCTTGAGTTGTAACCTCTGTTATATTATTGTACCTATCTCTGCTCGATGCAGAACCTTTGTAAAAGAATCCCTGGTTCAAAGGTATTTGTAATCCTAGCTATCAATAAATAAATAAATAAATATACATGTAAATACAGTAGGTAGGTAGATTTGTATATACTGTATGTATGTAGAGCATGTTTACATTTGTATTTATTTTATATTTGACATGAGCTATGTAACTTTATTTGCTAATGTGTAACTTCTTACTCTGCTGATATACTGCCCTCCCAGGCCCTCTTGGAAAATATGTATTTCACTTAAATGAGGCTATCCTGGCATGTGAAATTCTGATTAAAGTAAAATAAAAAAACTTCAGATATTCTAACCATGTACAAGTAGAAAGGGGGAGGGAGGCAGAGCAGCATGTTAGAGACAGGGAAGCAGTGAAATGGTCCATATGCAAGTTCACAGTATTAGGTACATAACCAGCCAAGTCAGAGAACATACCGTTAAAAGTATCCGTAGGGGCCGGCCCAGTGGCATAGAGGGTTGAGGCGCTGGTGCCTTACCTCGACCCATGCAGGCGACCCGGGTTCGGGAACAGACTCTGGTTGCTGGGGGTTGGCAAGGGAGGATAAGGATCAAGCATCTGTAGGACTGCTCTCCTATCCTGGGGTGGGTTTGGGGATGGCCTCGCTCAGTAGTGGCCCCCATTGGAGACTGGGGGCACTACATGAGCGGCATGCAGGGGAATCTAGAAAAACAGAAATACCGCTTGCTAGCCGCCAGATGATGGCTCTCTGTCCCTGACACCTCCGGTGCCTTCCTGGGGCCTCCTTCTCCTTGGCAGCATCCCTGGGTCCTAATAGTGTGTGTTGAGGTTGTCCTCCTCCCCGGTGCCTTCCCCCTCGGAGGAGGGGGACCTGCCCGGCAAAGGGATATGTCCGGGATATTCCAGGGACCAGCTGCAATGCGAGGAGAGATGAGGCTCTGGTGAGGACAGTGGGGCTTGGAGGGGACTTGCGGAGACGAAGGAGTGGGGATCACCAAGCACAATGGGGCGAATAAATACAATAATACAAAAAAAAAAAAGCATCCTTACTTCTGGCAGAGCCATTGCAGTTAATACCATCAATGTTTATATCACTGAGGTGACAATTCCTGTTTAGACCCATGTCTCCCTTGATGTTAGTCCACAGCGTATGAGGATCACCAGCTGAAGAAATTAATTGTTCCCCACTAAAGGCACTTTTCATACTTGTGACAAATTTCTTGCACAGATTACATAATTTCTGGTAAGCACTCCAATCTGCAGGAAGATTAGATTCCTTGAATTTATTCCAGCACCTGTTTCTGGCTTTTAGCAATTTCAGGAGGTCACTCAATAGCTATGGAATAGCAAAGCCTCTCAACTGATGTCTGGTGATTGGGCTATGCCTGTTCTGAACATCAGAGGATTTCTTTACAAAGTAAGACAAAGCAGAGTTTGTGTAGGGAGCATTGTTTAAGTACTGTAGGACAAAATGACTAATTGGAGATTATTAATTAAGTTAGCAGGATTTACTTTGGAAAAATCTATGAATCAAATAATTCTAGGGAGGCTCTAGCAGAGTGGGTTCTTCAAACACTGTGCAGTATGTGGGGGGAGTGGTTACTGACAGAATCAGGGAAGGTCGCTGAACAAAAATTCTGTCTAATCTGTATGTCAAAAACAGTTGAACAGACAGTGTTGAGAGAGCTTATGTTAGATTACCAGGTGGGGTCTGTAATGAGCTGGGTGAGGCCTAGTTTACTGATGTGGGATTTATAAAATTTAGATTTGGACAAAACCGCTGAGGTTAAAATTACTCATGACAAGTAATTCCTTATTATTGGTACCAGTGGTCAGGTTTTCGAGTAATACAGTTAAACCAGCTTGACTACCTAGGGGATGATTATAAGCACATACAAAGTGGAGTCAGCCAGGGAGCAATACACTCATCACAGTTTCTGCCAGTGACATGCTGTAGAATACTGCAGGAACACAATGTAATCCAAGGGCAATTACTCCAAGTTCTTACTGCTGCTTCTAACTGGTGGGTGGTGATTCCCTGGGCTTTTGTTTCACACATGCAAAACTGCTATGTAATAGTAAAAGATTTTAGTTCCATACAGGCATATATTAGTACATTGACATCATTAGGGCACCAGAGCCCTATTTACAAAGTGGTCCTGTTTTAGGTTACAGATTAAATGTTGACAAACAATATTGTCTAATGAACACTAGTTGTAGAATGAGTTTAAATATTCACAAATAATATTGACAAATGAAGACATAGTTACAGACAGAAACATGTTTGCATAGTGCCAGCATTGAAAATATGTGTAAAAAATCACGTGTAGGCTCACTTTCTGCAAGTGCAGTGTGTCCACAATTTTAAGTAAAAAAAAGGGGAGTGGGTAGTCTCTTAGTCTTAAATTTAACACATACAAAACTACTGTTCTAAATGCTTAGAACGCACACACACACACCACACACAATCCAAATATCCACATATATGTGGCTTACATTTTTCTAATCAATATGCTTTAGCGTGTGCACACACACAAACACACACACATTTTCTTTAATTTATCTTCAGTGAGTGAGACTTGTAACATCAAATGATTTACTACATAACATTCTATTCTGTGGCATTTGACTTACTCATTGCTATATTCTCAAGGATGCCTGCTTATCTATGGTTGTATTTCTTAACTAATTGCTAATCTGTCACACTCACGTGTAAAATGTTTTTTTTTCCTCTGGGCTTTTAAAAGTGAGTTTTCCTAAAGACCTGCCATTTCTTCTGAAGAAGACCTCTGTTTGAATTCGAAAGTTTAAGATTTTTCTGTAATCTCTGTTGGACCAATAAAAAGTATCAAATCACCTAATGTGTGCATCCAGTTTCTTATGCAAGAAAGTGTCACATGCTTATCAGAGTGCTGCATCCTGGCGGACTCTGCTATAAAGGATGTACAGTAGTTTCTTTGTATTTCCAAGTACAGTAGGAGTACAGAGTAAATCATTTCACAAGATGAGTTAGGAGGAAGGAGATGGTGAAAGATGCACAAATTTAAGTAGAATTTATAATAAATTAGAATGCCACCACAATGCTTGAAGGAGGTTCTGTCCCTGTGGAGAAAGTTATATCCAAGGATAGAGCAGGCAGAATCAGGAATGGTTAGCTTCAGCCAGGTTTTAGTGAGTCCTAGGATGCCAGGGTTATAATAGGATATCTAGAACTCCAAATAAGCTTTATTTACTAGGATGCTATAGACTTTAAGTTGAGTACTTGTTTAAGCCTTTTAAAGAGACATATAAGGCTGATGATGTGCACCACATATATTGGTGTCTTACCCCTGTGAAAAGCATTTGCTGCATAGGGTCCCAAAAATATCATTGTAGCTTTCATGTAAAAATGCTCATAAAATTGTCCCCACTGGGTTTTGCCTACTTCCCAATCTGTTGTGCCGTCTATCCTCCGACCCCTCACACAGCCACATTGTGATGTAAAGCCAGGGAGAGTATGGGGACATGCTCCACTATAGCCTATGAGGGGCAGCTTCCCCATTGTTTTTATATATTGTAATGGCCAAATTATGATTAATCTAGGGCACAAATTGACCAACAAGGGTCCTCTTATTCCATTCACACTGCACTGTGGAATCTGACACTCTCCCTGATGCCCTAGAGTATATCCACCAATGCAGATGATATCTTCTGTTATATTCATGCCAATTTTTCTGCTGCCTGGGACAGCTCCCCCTAAATTTCCTGAGTTAAGGGATCTAATCTCCCCTGGGTCTCTGCTGAGTTTATGTCATACCTCAACACTAAGTCACTGTTTGACGACTGCACAGGACCACTGGCTCCCCAGAGGCTCTTGATCTCGTCTGACTATTTTGCTTCTGTCTTCTAGAATAGCATTAACTACCCCTCTAAATTCTGGAAAGTTCTGCACTCTATTTTTTATCCTCCCACCAGTCACTCAGCTCTGTACTCAAGCTAGGTAGTTCTATCATATCAAACCATAATGAAGTTGTTGCC
The DNA here is from genome assembly GCA_016271365.2 of Neoceratodus forsteri. Taxonomy (NCBI): domain Eukaryota; kingdom Metazoa; phylum Chordata; order Ceratodontiformes; family Ceratodontidae; genus Neoceratodus; species Neoceratodus forsteri. Next base: position 245,449,534 of record CM057459.1, on the reverse strand, counting down.
TTCTTTAGTCATTACTTCTCTACCTGTGCCTGCTGTCAGCTTCCCTGCTCTCCTTATCCATACCTCCTCCTCATTTCTCTCCCCATTCCATTCATTCTACTTTACCATTTCTGTTGCTACTCTTTGCCTTAAAATCTCTCAACCCCTTCAGAAGCTACAGTCCTGATGGACTGATCCTAAACTTTTCCTATGTCACTGACCCTGCTATTGCTGCCCTAATGACCCTATGACTTTGAATCTTGTGGTGTTACTTTAAATACTATGGATGGGATATTCAGACTGCACCAGGCTGTGGGGCAAGCCTGGGCGCAGTGCAACTGGGATGTGCCAGGGCGCTGACAGGGTGATATTCAATGGTGCTGCGCCGTGGTTCAGCACCGTTGAATATTGCTCTGTGGCCACCCGCATTGTGCGTGGTGCAGTGGCACTGCACCAGCGCAAGTGGCCAGTGAGGGGCAGGGGGATGCACTAGCACAAGTGCCATTGCGCTAGGCACATCAACCACGATATTCAAAGGTGCACATGCAAATGGGGCCATAATGCATGCAAGGCACAAATGGGGCCATTTGCATGTCATTATGGCCCCATTTGCATACAGGTGCTCCCATCCCCGGCAACTTGTGTCTGGCACCCTGACAAGCTGCAGCCGTTGGGGACCAACGCCCCCTGCACAAGTGGCAAAGTGCCCCACAGCCCGATCACGGGCATAAGTATAGATATATGAAACTCCTATATCCCTGGTGGTCCAGTGGGCCACTTGCAGCCCGATCGCAGGCATAAGTAAAGATATATGAAACTCCTATATCCCTGGTGGTCCAGTGGACCGCTCACAGCCCGATTGTGGGAAGATGTCTAAAATAAGATTAGATCCCATCCCTGGTGGTCCAGCGGTACCCCCTCCACCCTCCACTGAGCCCCACCTCCGCTCCCCTGGTCAGCGGCAGGCGGCAGCTCCCCACCTGCAAGCCGCCTGGCCGCCGCCCACTGACTGACACAGTGCATCAGTAGTACGCCCATTGGTCCACAGCATGGCGCTAATGGGCATGCAGACCATACCATATATAGTCCGGATATGTGACTGAATCTATTCACATATCTGATCAGGTAGTACTAGCAAAGTTCGCACGCCTACTGGCCCCACGCCAGGACTACCGGCATACAGCCGTACCTGCGCGCAGTCAGTTGGCGGTGGCCGAGCGGCTTCATGGTGGGAGCTGCCACCCGCTGCTGACCAGGGGAGCGGGTGGCGGGCTCAGTGGGAGGGGGGGTACCGCTGGACCACCAGGGATGGGATCTAATCTTGTTTTAGACATCTGCCCATAATCGGGCTGTGAGCGGTCCACTGGACCACCAGGGTTATAGGAGTTTCAAATATCTATACTTATGCCCGCGATTGGGCTGCGAGCGGTCCACTGGACCACCAGGGATATAGGAGTTACATATTTCTAAACTTACTCCCGCGATCGGGCATGGGGGGGGCGCTACCTGATGGAGGGTGCCGCCGGAGCTCGGGTGGCCACCCACAGCTGGCAGTTGCCGTGTTGTGCCCTGCAATACAGCAGCTCACCTGTGGGTGGCCGGCTGTTGCTCCTTTATTTTTTGGAATAACGGTACGCGGCGCATGTAGGGGTTGTGCCTGCATGGGCTCCGCACATCCTGGGCTGAATATCGGGATGTGCGGGTGTATGCATGGGCACGCCCCCCTACTTGTGCCACATACATTACTGATGCACCGTGGCACATCGGGATTTGTGCCATGCACTTTCCCCCTTTTGAATATCGTACTGGGGCACATCAGTGGGTTGCGCATGGCGCAACACCCTTCTGAATATCCCACCCTCTTTATTCACAGCACCTTACTTTTGTCTGCTATGTACTGAACCTTGTTTTTTATTGAATATTTGTCATATCTGCTACCTTACTGTTCACCACCACTGTTGTGTTCTCCCACATCATGCCTAAAAATAGGCAACTGCTTTGTCTAGTGCCCCTACCTGATGAATAAATATCTCAGAGATTCTTAACCTTTCTTTCTGTATGGGTACAGTCCCTGGTGTTTGGAAGAGAGCCAAGATCATCCCGTTACATACAGGTATAGCGACCCAGCTGCCCCAGGCAACTAGCAGCCTTTTATCCATCCTCCCTGCTATGGCTAAGCTTCCAGAGCACCTGGTTCTCGTTGAACTCTCCACGTTTCTTGAATCTTCAGCCTTACTTAACCCCATGCAGTCTGAGTTTAGGAAATCACACCCCACCATCACTTCACTGCTGTGACTCATTGACTCCATCCTGAAGGGAATGGAGCAGTCAGGGTCACATTGCCACCTTTGTCTTTGCTGAGCTGGATAAGGCCTTCAATACAGTTACCTTCCTCCTTCTTTGGGACAAGCTAACGGGTTCTTGACTCTGACTGGGTAGTCAACTGGTTTAGTTGTTGGCAGGCAGGTCCCAGGCTGTCCTCACAGGTGATTCCATCACTCCATTCTTCTTTTCAAGCCTGGTGTTCCCCAAGGGTCTGTCCTTTTCCCTATCCTGTTCTTGAGCTTCTTAAATGACCATCCAAAGATCTGTGGCTCCTCACAAACCCACATGTACATGGATAGCAAAGTGCTCTTTGCCCCTGGCCCCCTCCTCCTTAAGCTGATGGCCCCACTCCAGTAGGACTTTAATAGTGCAGTGATGGTTCTGTGCCAGTCAGTTAACTGTGAATGCCAAAAAGCAGTATCCATGACTTTTGCCACCAGGATACATCTGACTAGAATCCAGTCTGCCCTTTCTTGGCAACCTTCGATGACTTTCAGCTGGAGGCAGTCTCCTTCTTTAAGTACCTTGGTATTTGGCTTGACACTCACCCTGACTTCTCTCACCACATTGATGCTGTCCTTGCCAAACTGTTCTCCAAGCTAGGTGCATTATACAGGGACAAAGCTTGTGTTCTCCTCCCCACCTACCAGGAGATTATCATAAAAGGTTATCCTCACCATCTTTGACCGCAGAGCCATGGTGCAAGGCACCACTCCTAATTCCACCCTAACCAGACTGGACCCTCTTTTTACATATAGATGGGTGAGGACAGATGAAGACAACAGTTCATCCAGTCTGCCCTGCTTTATCCACCTAGGTTAATTTGTTCAGCTCAAAACTCCCAGTGTTCCCTTTAGCCATATGCTTCTTTCTTTTTTTTTCTGTATGTAGTTCGCACATTTTTTAGCTTTTGTGCCCCGACCCTGTGCATCCTGGCATCACACACGTGTGTGGAGGCACGCGCATGCCACGCACTACAGGATGCCCCACCCTACCTGTTACACCGTTACCACCTGTGCCTGTCACTGGACCTTCATCCGGTGATGGCGGGATTATGGGTGGGTGACCCCCCCCTCCCAGGAGAGGAGAGCCAATGCTCAATCATGCTCCCACCCTCCCCCCATGCCAGCACCCCGATGACCCGAGGTCATTCCCGAACCCAGGTCGCCGGCGTAGTGTGAGGTAAAGTGTCTAGTGCCTCAGCCCTCAATGCCACCGGGCCATCAGTCATATGCTTCTTTCTAATTTCCCCCAAGAGCTAACCCACAGAGTTTTGTGCCCCAATACTGCACTGTTATTAACAATGTCTTTGGTCAGCTTGCTCCATTTATCTACAACCCTTTTTCTTCAAAAAATTGTTTCGGCTAGTGAAAACCTGTCTAATACACTCCAGTATTCTATTTGCCTTTCCATACACCTTCACACACTGTGACAAAAAATGACATACTGATATTTATTAATAACCCCAGATCCCTTTCTTCTTTGCAGGGTTCTACCAAGCCCCCATTTACCATATGTACTCGCCTAGATGTCGACATCACATACAAGTTGTCTCTCTTTACCTTGTCAAATTTTAGAAAAATAACAGACATTGTTTTGCTGCCAAAATTGGATGAAAATATTTGTTTTGTGACCAACATCAGACACAGAATTGTTTTTTGTGGCCTAAACTAAACATAAAATTAGGTTACACAGTTACAAAAATGGTTTACCATTATAAATATTACAGATAGGTCAACCTCGTAGATAAGTCAGATCCCTCTTCTTTGAGGCCTGTTTTTAGTATCAAAAACTTCAAAAGACTTACACATGTGTATATGTGGTATTCTGTAATATTTCTGCAAATTTCTGTTAGCAGTATATTTCACCTTATATTTTTGGACATTGAAATTTAACTGCCATATTCGTGATTGCTGTTCAAGTCTTTCTGAATCTCCATTCATGTTGTTTATCCCCTCACAGGGTCTACCCTTCCGCATAGCTTTGTATCATCTGCAACTAGGCTCACTTTACTGTGCATTCCCACTCTTATGTTACTTATAAACATACTGAACAACAGTAAACATATTGAACAGTACTGTTCCAGCACTGACTCCTGGGGCACATCACTCATAACCTTCCTGACATCTGAAAATTTGCCATTTAGGACAACTCCAAGGTCCTGTAAGACATCTAGTTCCAGTTTGCCCACTTAGCTTATTTCTAGGTATTCCCCAATTTTTGGGATTAGTCTTCTGTAAAGCTCTGAACTGAATGCTTTACTAAAATCAAGTTAAAGGATGTCTATTGCCTGATTGTTAGAGTATCTGCTACCTATGTCACTGTGTTGAAGAAGTCAATCAAATTGATTTTACATGACCTCCCTTTTGTAAACTCATGCTGAATTCTGTCCATGAGTCCATTTTCTTCCAGAAAGTCCACAATCTGCTCTTTGATGATTGTCTCGATCAACTTTCCCACTATTGATGTCAAACCCACAGGCCTATAGTTACCCAGGTTGTCTTTCTCTCCACTGTTATGCAACATTTTCCACCCATTCAGTCATTTTACCCATGGTTGCTCATACCATTCTCATCACTGTTCCCAGTGTTCCTTCCTCACTCTCCCCTCTCTTGAAGGCAGACAGCTCTCCCATTCTGCCTCTGTTAATTGCAAGTTAATGGAAACTGATGGGGGGAGGTTCATAAAGGACATGAGAAAGTATTATTTTGCAAAAAGGGTGGTGGAGCAGCAGAACAGTCTGCCTGCCGAAGTGGTGGGTGCTAAAACTGTTGGTGGGTTCAAGCATGGTTGGGATAGAATGAAGGGTATAGTGGTTGCTTGGGACAGCAGAAGCAGTGACAGAAATAGGGGAAAGGATGGGGGGGGGTAAGACCCTGAAGGGACAGTAGGTCCCAGTGCTAAATAGGGAACTCAGGCAGACTAGATGTACCCTTGGCCATTTTCTGCCATTAATGTCTAAGTTTCTAAGTTCTGTATTAGTTCCTCTCATGTAACCTCATCTCTCTCTCTCTCTCTGACTCCTGCACTTTTCCTTTCCCCACACCGAATCTACTGCAAGACCATCTGCTTTCACGTATCTGCTTGCCGCCCACCTTCCATTCCGTCAGCTTCCTCTCTTGCTGCCCTTACAGCCTTCTTTAGTGACTACATCATTCATGTCTGCTCTTGAACCTAATTTCAATTTCTTTTGCCTGGTTTTTATGCTGAATTTATTTCTTTTGCACTGTGCACTAGTAACTATCTATATTTATTTCCTTGTTCTACATTGTGTGCATTCCTATGTGTGTTTTTTATTTCTATGCACTGTTATATTCTGCACTGCTTATATATTGCACAAATATTATATAGCTGTAATATATTGTACCATTATTGTACAGCTTACATATTTTATCTGTACAGCTGAGCATTATTTTCCTTGCTCTGTAAATGCTACTAAAATGCATTTTTCCTTATACTGTAAATCCTCCCCTGTACCCTTCCCCCAAGATACCTCTGGAAAACAGCTGTTCTAACTAAGTAGACCTTTCCTGGTGAAACTTTCTTAACACATAAAATGCTTTATGGAATGTACAGTATGTGGACAGATAACAGCCATAGTTCAACATTGCATGGACCATTCAGAAAGCTCTACATTCTTCCCATTCAATAACTGGTGAAAAAGGCAATGCAACATTGACCACATAATAACGTAGTTCCATGGATTTTGTCCGGGGCACCATAAATAAAGGAATAATTGACAGAACTCAAAAAGTACAAAGACAAACCACAAAATTAATATATGACTTCAAAGCCCTACCTATCCAGAAAATCTAAAAGAACTAGGTTTGATGACACTTGAGACAAGAGGAATGTGAGGAGGTTTGCTCCTATGTCATGACATCATGCAGGATGACTATCTGTTAAATGAGATGGGCTTTGAATTTAAAACTGACATGCAGAATACTCAAGGGCATCCTCTACAACTAAGGCCTCGTACATTTAATACAAATAAAAGAAAACCATTCTACATGCAGATCATCGTCAACCCATGGAACAGACTATCACTTGATGTCATAGTGAGAGCAAACAAAAATTTAAAAATAGGCTCCATGCTTATATTTATAAGGGAAATGTACTTTATAAGGGAAATATACCTTCCTATTATGGGTAGTTGTGATAGGAGCACTAATGGGCATTCTGCCTTCTTCGCTCCTCACACCTTTGTATGCACCTTTGTATTTGTATCAATAGTATATACACAGTACTTAACTCAATCAAATAATACCTAACAAACTAAGTTGCATAAATCAGATATGCAACAAGGGCAGTGTTTGGAAACATTTTTCATCATCTTGTGGAAACCACAGAGACACTTTACTCATGGCCCTGCTTTGCTCTGCAGCTCACGAGGTCACCGAGATCACCACAGCTTGTACGGATAAAAAGTGTATCTAACATTGCCTTGTTGCATATCCTCTATGAATCACCAATTCTGAAGTTTATGTTCTGTTTAGAAGCAACCACGTATGTTGTTTGGACATAATGTCACTGCACATCATCGTTTAATGAAATTTAGCTGCATGCAATGCATGGTGGGTGTTACCCTCCACAATGGTTTCCCATCCAATGCAGTTAAGTTTTATTGGAACCATTCTACATGCACTGCTGTTCTTGAAGTAATAAATGACCTTGCCACCATCCTAGATAGTGGACATCACACACGGGTAATCTTCATTGACCTCATGAAGGCTTTTGACTGTGTGGATCATGCCATTCTATTAAGCAAGCGGCACCACTAAGGGATGTCACATGCCCTGGAATGACTCGTGGCATATTTAACTAGCAAAAAAATAACTCAGCAAAGAGAAATAACAAGATATATCTCCCAACCTTGTAACCAGTTAAAGTGGATTACAATTTGGAACCCCGAATTCTAAATATGCAATAACAACAAATTTTTTTTTTTTTTTTTTCTTTCACAAAGAATCCTTTAGGCAGGTGACTTTTTCAAAGGGTTCAGAGTCAGGGACAACATTCATACATAAAATCATTGATCTACATTACAAAATCACTGATATCCACTATAGCCAATTAACATACAATTCCAGCAACAGCATACAGAATTACGCAGTTACATTATAACAAAGCAAACCATAATGAAGGGTGCAGTAAACAAAATTTACTTAGTCAGGTTGCAAGGTAATTCATTTAAAGCATTTACAACTTCCAGTTTCAGAGAGAGAGAGGTATGCAGTCTAGATTTGAATAATGAAACAGAGTCACAATCTCTAATAACACAGGCAAGGCCACCCCAGCGATTGACAAATCGGTATGAGAAGGAGTTCTGACCCAACGCAGTTTGTTTAGGCCTTGAGCACAATTTAAAAAATATCCTCCAAGCTCCCCTCCAGCGTCACCTAACCTAAGAAAAAATTAAATAATCCTTGTTTCAGAATTGTTTTACTTCCTAGTTTTCTTAGGGAAAGTGACTGAAAATCTTTATATTGAGGAGCTGGCCATCAGGTCCCTTCCCTTCCTGGAACCATCAGTATAGGGTGCCGACCCTGTGCTAAGATGTTTTCTGATATATAAGTTTGTGGAGTGCTGGGGCCTGCTGTTTTGATCCCATTTAGAGCAAGTTTTCAAGGGCTTTTTATGTTTGCTTGCACGCATTTGCAAGAAACGTAGAGACACCATAGGAGTTTTCGTAGGTGTGGCACCCCCCCCCCAATGCCCTGATCATTTTTGCAGGCACAGCAGCAGGGCACCAATGAATGTCTGAGCTGTCTATGACAGCGGTTCAGATTCAGTGGCATACAGTTGAAAGAGAAAGACAGCTATAATCAGCGGTGGTAACGTGTAGGCAATTTGCATACTGCCGTGCCATCAGCAGTATGCAAACTGCCTACATGTCACCACCTTAGCAGTCATTCTCTTTCAGCTGTACGCCACTGCATCTCCTGGCATGATGCACCCCCCCACTTGTTGTGTGCTGAGGGGGTGCCCAGTCCCCCTCAGCACATGCACACTCCCCCCCCAAGCACACTGTATGTCAGATGGGGTGCCCAATCCCTCATGGCTCCAGTGCCCCCACAAAGCAAACTTCAAGGTGCCACACTGGGAGCCCCAATCCAAGCGTGGCAAAAGTCCCTGCATCGTCATGTGCTCCCCGCACACTATAGTATGGCCAACGGGGTGCTCAATCCCCATTGGCTCCACTGCCCCCAAATAAACTTCCAGGTGCCACGCTGGGAGCTCACCCCAGCATGGCAAAAGTCCCACATCATCTTTTTTTTAAAAACTCCGTAACAAAAGAAAACAGTCCCTCATTGACTCTCTTGCCCCCCAACCTGCTCCCACCCTCTGTGCACCCCACTTCCTCACACACACCCCTCACCCCATACTTACCTCTGGAGCCCAGCAAGATGATCTTCGGTGGTCCAGGACCACATCTGCACTCTTCAAGCCGACTGTGAACTGTAGAAATGCCGGTAAGCTGTATAATGGCATAAATAGGGTTTTTTCAACTTTGGTTCATATCATAGTCATTTTTTTGATTTCCTGCACCAAATTTTCAACATGGGGTTCTTGGTATCCCATCTCATGAATTCAGTCACTGTCATCTGGTTATTCAGTCCTGAAAGATGATTTCGCGGTCACAGCATGGAACCACCTTTTGGGACTGAGTAATGAAAAGACAGTGTCACAGTTCATGAGGTAGGCCCCCAAAAACCCTATGTTGAAAATTTGGTGAATAAATTCCCAAAAATGACTGTTTTATGAGCATGCGTTGCGTAGTTCCTATGCACGCTCGAACTTCAAAGAATTTTTATATTTTCACTCCAGATTTTCAACATTGTCATTTTACCATACTCCTTATGAACAGTACAGCTGTCATTGTTCACATCTCACCCAAAATGTGTTTTCACACATGTAGCGCACAATGGCGCGGTCGGTGTGCAAAATCAATGTTTGGGACAAATTAAGAAAATCACAGTGACACTGTTCATGAACAGAGGTCTTAAAATGGCTTTGCTGAAATTTTGGTGACAAAAGCCCATAAATGACTGTGTTACTAGCATGCATTGCACAGTTTCCATGCACCCTTGTAAGTTCACGAATTTGTAATATTTTCAGTCCAGATTTTCAACATTGCCATTTTTTACACCTCCTCATGAACAAGACAGCTGTCATTTTTTCACATCCTGTTTTAAATGTGTTTTCGCACCCGTGACTCCAAATGGCGCAGTCGCTGTGCAAAATCACCTTTCGGCTAACAAACTGATAGTGTGACGGTTCATGCGGTGGGGTCACAAAAAGCCCATGTTGAAAACGTAGAGTAAAAATACCAAGAAACACCCAGGGCATTAGGGTTTTCGACCATAATGCCCTAACCTGTAGGGACTGACAGGCGTCAGGGATGTGACTTGGGATTGCTTTAGTTTAGTTTAGTTTATTGTTCTAGGAATTACTACCTTTGAGCCAGAGGCTCTTTTACAAAGGTTCCAGGTCAATTAGGTACAGTACAAAAGGTTACATAGATAACACAACAATTTGTGTTGTGTCAAGAGCAAGAAAACATATACAAATACATATCAAATCAGCTGTGCAAAAGGACATGAGATGTCAATAATCACATTTTTGTTATTACAAGAAAGAGGTCATGCCAGATTAGGAGAAACAAATAGGGAAAAAAGTCCAGAACAGAGAGGTTAAGTGAAAGGAGTGGGGAGCAGACAATAGCAGGAGAAAAGGTTTCCCAAACATGTCTTTGTCAAATAACGGAACAGGGTGGGTAGTGAGAAAATAGGAGGTTTAATCAGGGCAGTCACAGGAGCTGGAGGTGGCAAGGTGAGAGAAAAGCCTTGATTTGAAAATACCTAGAGAGGTGGAGGCAGTAATATGAGTGCTGAGGGCATTTAGCCAGCTGGGGGCACGACAGGCAAATGATCTTTGTCTCTGGGAAGTCCGGCATCGGGGGACTTGGAGATGCCGGTGTTCTGATCTTCTGGTAAAACGGATGCTAGCGCTTGGGCATAACAGGTCTTGGATACAGGGTGGAGTGAGGCCCAGAGTGGATTTTTTCGCCATCAGGCAGGTAAGGTACTTTATCTGGTTTGAGAGTTGCAACCAACCTGAGTCAGCATAGAGTTCACATGTGTGGGTACATCGATGTGCACCAGTGAGTAGCCGACAGGCCTTATTTAGGGATGTTGTAATGCGACTAAGTGCTGTAGTAGTGGCAGATCCATATATAACTAAGCCATAATTGTTAACAGTAATGCTCATGCCATTCCATCCCCACCCCCGCTCCCACCCTGTAGCCAGTGACAGTCATCGAGGTGTGCCTTGGACCCTTTGGCCCCAGAGTTCACCCCATTTTCCTATACTGCACCCATTTCAGCGTGCTTCCTTATGAAATCAGGTGAATGTAAAGCCCAAACACCCCAAGGCACATCTTGACACTTGTCAGTGTCTGCAAGGTAGGGTGAGGTGAAATGTCATGACCATCATGGGTGATGACCCAAAGCCACACCCCAATGCCTGTCCATCTCTGCAGGGTGAGGGTGGAGTTGGCATCAGTTCAGTACTTCACTGCCATTCCTATACTGCTTCTGTCAAAACTCCTGCACTTCTACTGCTAATGCCAGCAAGCAAACATTCGGCATTGACAAATGCTTGCTTATATATATTTTACAGGTCCACTTGTGTCAAATCAGTACAACCACCCAACTAACCCGGCTCTTGCTGGTTGATTGGTGGCATTGATCTGACCGCAGTGGACCTCTAAAATACAAAAAAAGCCTTTGAAAACTCTCTTATACTGAGATCAATATAGTATGCCTGTATGCTCCACAAACTCATAAGTCCGAAAACATCTGAGCATAGGAGCAGCACCAGAATGGCACACTATACAGAGTGTAACAGGAAGAGGAAGGGATCTGGTGGCCAGCTCCTCAGTAAGAGGATTTTCAATCCCTTCCTTTAAGAAAATTAGGAGGTAAAACATTCTGAAACAAGTTCTTCGTAGGTAAGCTGGCACTAGGAGATAGGTGATAGCATTGAAACTGCTGCTCTTTCATCACTAAAAATCTTTGAAAGGGCGCTTGATATATGGACTTATGTATCTATGGGGTTTCAAACTGTTATCTTCATAGCCTGCTTGTGTTTCCCTTGGACCCTCATTAAACTGCCTCAAGCACCAGGTTCTGCTCTTTGAATGTTTATGGTACAGACTGAGTTTTGTTGCTGAAAAGTGAAACATTTCACACAATGTGGAGCACTGGAGTGGTATGAAGCAAGCGGTATTAGTCGTGCATTTCAACAGCTATATTGACTACATTAGGTATAATATTAGCACTTCTTTTACGGGGCACATCGTGACACAAAGTGCAACAAATGTGTGTAATTGTAACACAAAAGTGCATTTTGCTTGCCATAGTTGCCCAAACCAGAAAATATTAGGCCAGACATTCAGAACATTTGCACATGCCAATGAACTGTTCATGCAAGCGCAGTAATTGTTTTTTTATGCAATTTTTGGTGGTGTCTGTCTAAGAATATCTAGAGACATCTCCAGAGTCTGCAGTCATGACATAGTTTGGTGATGTCCCTAAACATTCAGGGACAGCATTTTTTTCCTGCCACACAGTGTTTTCAGGTTCGCACAAGGAAACTAACTGCCTGTGGACCAGTGATAGCTCTAAATCTGAATCCGAGTTGTTTATGCTCTGATTCGGAGAAAGGCTCAAAGCCCCTCCAGCCATCTCTATACAATGTATGAACATCTTCGGGACAGCAAAGTTCCTGCTGCTTGAATGGCCCTGCAGCAGTGATTTGCAGTACCATGTGGGAGAGATCCTGGTTTTGGAACAACTCCTGGTACCTGCCCCCCCCCCATCCATCTAACAGAGAGTTGTGGGGAGCATCACGTAGGGAATACAGTTAGCATCCAGGGGGGTGTATTTTGATCATGGACTAGATTTGCATTTCTATTGGTTGAAGAAAAGTGGATTTTAGATTTGGAGGGAAGAACCCCAGAACCCACCTGCGTATGAGATGTATTTCTCAAGGTTTACTCATTCAGGTTAAATAAATAAACTTGATCATAGAACTGTCAACTACCCTTGAAGCCAACAGGCTGGGGCACTGAACTACCATGTGAGAGGTGGTAAGACAGCCTGCAAGACTCCCTGAACTGGTGAGGAGTCAGCCCATTAAAGTCCAGAAAAGACACAGTGCACAACATTTTAGTATGGGTGTGCTACTGACAGAGCCTGTCCAGCTTCAAAATAGTCACGCCACCAAAAACATAGTGCTCCCAAACCCGAAAATAGACAGTCCTGCTAACGTTTTTGTTGTTGTTTGTTTACAAAAGATAAAGCTTTTATTAAAGAGCAAATGCAAGTGCCATGAAACAGGTCCGCCTCACTGGGGTGGGTGGCGTAGTAAGGTTGGCCTGTTTCATGTCTGATGGCACATGCATTTACACTTTAATGAAAGCTTCATCTTTTCTTAAGAACAACAACAATAAAAAAAATCTTTAGCAGTGCTGTGTACTTCTGAGTTTGGGAATAATGTGCTTTTAGTGGAGGGTCAGCCCATCAGTTGGGTCTCAGGGGAAATTGTGGGGGGTGGGGGTGTCCCTGGGCTGATTTGGGGCCAGTTTTTCTTTAGACAGCACAATGACATTACACAAAAGACAACATTAAAAGCAAACAGGGAAAAGTGAATAGTCCCTTGAAAGAGTGGGGAATTCAAGGGAAAAAAGAAAGTAAAGGCATTTAGCAATATTCTGAATTTCATGGTTATTCCTAAGGAATACTCAGGCTATTGCAAAAAATGTCTGGTTGGTGTGACATATTACAGTATTTATTTCACCTTGGTAAACTAGTGGTGGGCAAAATGTAAAAATCAACTTTCATGAAATTCTACAGAATACATGGACATTCTGCTGAATTCTGCCATTTCCACATGCAGAAGAATATACTGTATATTCTGCAGAATTTGACCGGTGAAATGTGGAATTCTACCAAACTCTTGTAGAATTGTCAACAGAAATTCCACAGTACAATTTTAGTTTTTAATTTTGCACACCTCTGCAGTAAATAGACTTGCCAGTACACGCATATCAATACAAAGGGAAACATTCTTGCTAAGGAAGGATTAACTTTCCTTCTTCATCATTTTGTTTTTCACTAAAAAGGTGTAGCAGGTATAAAAAGGGTTAATGGGGAACTGCCAGGCTGATATTTCTAGGAGGTCCAGGGAAGGCAGTGTTTTAAGAAAGAAGAAAAGTTAAACCTCTGGAATAGAGAGAAGAGGTCGACTGCCAGCCGCAGTCTGCCTAGGAGAAAGAGGTTTCCACTGCTTTTGTCTCCTTATATGGTCAAATGATACTGAGATGGGTTTCATTAACCAGGGAAGCAGTCAGTTTTCTACAACATAACATAGGCTGGAGAGCGGAAGGCAGTGGTGCTGCTGTTCTGAGGCGCAGCTGGAATCCCACTGACTAGGGACACAGCTGTTCTGCAAAGCCAGGCCATTGCAGTCCTGCAAAATTCGTAATGGATATATCCTCCTGTTCCTAGTCCAAGGAGTGAGACTATACTGCCAGCTGCTGTCGAGTCTCGTAAGTAGAAATTACATTTGGAGGCTTTCATTGAACATACAGCCATATGTATTGTGTTTTGATGCAAAGAATCCAGTAGTATAGAAGAATTTATGTACATTTCTGCAAATACAGGGGAGGTGCAGGAAGGGATAGGGAAGACAGAGGTGCTAGTCTGTGTTGTGTGCCTTGGCTATTCAAGTGGTGTGTGCATGAGACTGGAGCAGTGCCAATATTGAAACTGCTGGGAAAATAGAAATATTAAGGGCACTGCAATCTCATACCTGAATTAAAATACGGTGGCATTTAAACAATAGAGGGTTATTTAATGTGCTGCCCGACAACAGAGTTGCATATTAATGGGAGCATGTAATTAATGCTGCCATCTCCTACCTGCTCTCCAGCATGTGTGTTTTCTACAAATCACCTAACAAAAGATCAGAGTGCAAAAAAATTGCTGAGTACCCTTATGGCACAATGTACAGTAAAATGTGTCCCTTTTATACTGATTTGATCATGCTATGATTCTATCAAAATAACAATCAATGTACAGAGGCAATTTACAACTGATTGGCAGGGCACCCATTTTGGTAGCAAAATTGCATATTAACCGAGGTAGATTTTTTTCCTCCTTGATTATGAAACAGCTGCCTATAGAAATTCTCAGCAGAAAAAGACACCTTGGTCCATGGTGTGTGTGTGTGTGTGTCTGTGTGTGTGTGTGTGTGTGTGTGTGTATACATTTGTGTCTCTGTGTTTCAATGTTTTCATGTGCACTTTGCTTCATTACCTACCCATAAAATTGGAAGCCTGACAAGTAAACATATCTGGAAATGTGTTTTATGTAAATGCAAATGCATACGCTATTTTATTGCTCAGACGTAACTGTTTTAAATATTTGCACATTTGAGTGATTACTTAGTTTAAATATGTTCAATCTTCTGATAATCTCTGGGAGGCTGTTTCCTTCAAAAGAAAATTCTGTGACTTTGGTACTGCTCCAGAAAGTGATTAGCACAGTACTTCTCTTCTATTGTTTACATTTGTTTCTGGTGATCTTCAGTGATGTCAGTGTACACTGTTTTGCAAATTAGTGTGGAACGCTGGAAACTGACATCATAGAATATCCAGGAAAAACTGCAACAGAAAGTTACAACCAGTAAAGGCTGTGTATCCAAGGCACACTCAGCAGCATTAAAACATAATAAAAACAATTTCTGAACAAAACAAGCATTTGTCAATGCCAAATGTTTACTCGCTTGTATTTTCATGTGTAGGTGTTCGGTACTGATATTACAGAGGCGATAATTAACAAATTAATGACATGATTTATAATAGTGAAATTGTCACGACTGGGAAATAAAGAGGTTCAGACATAGCACTGTTGTTTTCTTAGACTGTGGCCTTGAATTTTCAAAATACTACTTTTTCCCCATCATATGAACATGACAGGTGTCATTTCATGAATGACCGTGAAAACAAGTTTTGGAAGGGGATTTGATAATGACACCCACCATGTTCGTGCGATGGTGGTAAAAAAACAAGAATATGTTCAAAATGTGGCTTAAAAAGTAAAAATATTGCAAAGTTATCAGTAAGCGTTGAAAAATGTCAATGTTTATTCATAATTTTTTTTCATTGTTGACCTCAAATGTTCAACATAGTCCTTTTATTATACCACCTTATAAACATGACAGGTCTCAATTATGTAATCCTGTACAAAATGTCATTTTGCAGCACAAGTGTGAAAAGACATTTTGGGCAGGATCTGAAAAATGACACATCATGTTCATGTCATGGGGTACAAAAATGCTTATGTTGAAAATGTGGGGTCACAATCTGGTAAAATAACAAAGCTAGGAGTAAACATTGAAGAATTTAAACATGTCTTCATAACTTCGTCATCGTCTGAGATTTTGATCGTAACATTTTAAACATACGGCATGATTTTCAAAGGATGAACTATGACACAAGGTGCCTGCAGCAAACAGGTAGAAATGTGCGAAGTCCGTGAAATTCACTCTGTGAGGTAATTCGCGGATTTCACAGAGTGATTTCATGAGATTCAAGGCCACGAATTTCATGGATTACACTGTAAAACACAAAATTTCACCCACGAATTTCACGCTTCACCCTTGAAATTTGAGCTTTGGAGTAAAAAACTTCAAATTTCTGTGAAAATTTTGCACAACTTGCATGAATAGAAGTTCTGAAGTTTTTCCAGAACTCCGCAAATTCCACGAAACACAAGTTTTTGGCATTTAGTGCAAAATTCACAGGCAAAGTTTAACTTTGCAACATCTCTACAAACAGGTATGACCCAAGTGGCACCTTGTATCACAGTCTGCAGCAATCCTGATTTTCTGACATAAGCTGCGCCAAAATTGGATGCCTTGCACATAAGCCACCCTGCACCACCCTTACAAAAGAAGCACCCATGCACCAGGTCACAAGGGGGCTTGCACCACGGCAAGGCTGCAACATCTCCATATTTGATATTTTGGTAGCCCCACCGTGGATGCAGCAAGAGGCTCAACTTATACCAGCCAGGAGGTGGTCTAAGCAACTTGCATTAGTACCACACACTGTGGCAAATTGGTGGGGGGCACAGAAAGTGGTGTTTGGGGGTAGAAGGAGCAAGGGGGTGCCCTGGGGGGTGTTGGGGTGGTATAATGTTGTTATTAATAATAGTGAAAATTAGTGCTAAAATTTCTGCCCAACAGCTACATTATGCTGAAATATTTCTACTGAAAGAGTGTGTGTCCCTGCAGCTTTTTTTCTGCACCAGGATTGCAAATTAGTTTCATTAAGATCAACAGCAGGACACCTTGCTTCACTTACACTATGCATTTGAAGCATAGCAAGTTCTTCCTCCCAGCCTATATTAAATGGATCGTCACTTACTTTATATACGGATTTACAGGGGGGTAATCCATTGGTTTGCAGTTACAGATGCACTTACAGGTTCTATTTTCTTCAGCAGTGCAATATGGGACATGTCAGGGAGTGATGTGGCACCTGGCGGGGGTGCCCTTTGCAGAGCCTGACAGCTGATTGCATGGTACCACTTCATAGGTGGTTGCCAGGGCCAAACACTGACATGGCCCTAGGTGGGCACAGCCTTGGCAGCTGCCCCATACTGTAGGTCCACAAAGGCAGAACCCTGTAGGTGGGAAGCTGGAGCTGCATGTTGAAGGCTGCCATTGGTGGTGATGGGGGCACCATTCTCCAGGCACTGCCAGAGTTCCCAAGTACTCACCCTCCCATGAAGTGGCAGGCTGCCTCCTGCCTACAGAGTGTGCCTTTGTGGACCTTTGCGGCAGCTGCCAAGGCTTTGCCTACCTGGGGCCATGTCAGTGTTTGGCTCTGGCAACCCCATGGAGCGATACCTTACAATCAACTGTTGGGCTCTGCAAAGAGCACTCCTGCCGGGTGCCACATCACTCCCTGACATGCCTGCTGTATCCCTGACAACCCCTAGGGTTCCCATGCCCCTTCTACCCCAGATATCTCCTGGCATGAAGATTCTCCCCAACTCTCATGGTCGCTCTAGTGTTGTGCCAGGCGGGGGGGCTGGATCCCTGTGGCAATTACTGTAAGTGCACCACATGATTAGTGCTAGCCTATGGCTGTGACAACTCCTGGCTTTTTGGCACAGGGACCCTTCCCCTTTTATATAATTGGGTGCAGGGTCCCTGATGCACCTGGAGTTCTCTGCAGCCCTAGAGTGACGCAACTTGCATCGCTCTAACAGTGCTTTGAAAATTGAGCCCATAGTCTTATGATGACCCTACTTTATGATCAACACAAGTGGAATATTTTTAAATTCTGTCCAAAAAGTGATTTTGCAGACTGTAAAATCATGTTTCGGAGGGGAGATTACACCTGTCTTGTTCAGGGGGTGGAGTAAAAAAAGGCTATAATGAACATTTGGGGACAAAGTTTAGAAAAATAACAATGTCATGAGAAAATGTTGAATTTCAGTGCTGCTTCATAATAACTTTGTTGTTTTTTAAGATTTTGACCCCAGATTTTCAACATGGTTTTGAAAATGTCCCCATGTAGATTTTTTTAGCAAAATGTACTTCTGAAATCCCTAGCTTCTTCCTCAGTATATTTTTAGTTTTCTCAGATATTTCTAAAACAGCTTTTATAGCTAATTTTGTAATTAATGACTCACATCATTAAAGGCAGCCACCACTCACAATTTTAAAAATGCTCTTCTGTTGAGGTTACCTGTTGAGTGTGTATGTTAGATTCATAATGTGGATGTATTAGGATGGCGCTACTACATGTTTCTAATGGTAAACAGCACAGCACTGTGCCAAGATATTTGAAGGTTTTATGGCAGGCATTGCACAGAGCAGGAATTAAAGAAAAACTTAAAAATTACAACTCTTGGTTGAGGAATGAAAGAAAACAAAAAGAACAAGCATTTGTCAATGCTGAATGTTTGCTTGCTGGTATTAGCATTGGAAATGCAGGAGTTAGAGAGATGCAGAAAAGGAATGGCAGTGAAGTACTGAACTGATGCCAACCCCACCTCCACCCTGCAGAGATGGACAGGCATTGGAGTATGCGTTTGGGTCGTCACCCATAAAGTTCATGCCATTTCACTGTATTCTATTCTGCAGACACCGGCACATCTTGAGGTGTGCCTTGGGGTGTTCAACTGCACAGTCACCCCATTCCATAAGGACATACGCTGAAATGGGTGCAGTATAAGAGAACGGGGTGAACTCTGGGGGCCAAAGAGTTCAAGGCACACCTTGATGCCTGTCACTGGCTACAGGGTGGTGGGGTGGGGTGGGGGTGGAATGGCATGAGCATTACAGTCGGCTATCCAAAGGCACACCCCTGATGCCTGTCAGTCTGTACAGGGTGGGGCATTATGGTTAGACACCTTAACGCCCTGGGCGTTTGTTGGTATTTGCACTACAAATTTTCAACATGGCCTTTTTGTGACCCCCACCTCATGAAAGCATTTGGGACCTCTTCTCATGAACAGTGGCACTGTGATTTTCTTAATGTGTCCCAGGCTTTGAGTTTCCACAGTGACCGCACCATTCTGCACCTTCTGCACCAGATGTATGAAAACACAGATCGGGCAGGATGTGAAGAATGACAGCTGTGCCATTCATAGGGAGGTGTGAAGAGATGGCAATGTTAAAAATCTGTAGTGAAAATATTAAAAATACTCGAACTTCCAGGCTTACGTGGAAACTGCGCAGCGCATGCACGTAACACAGTCATTTAGTGGAATTTTTTCTTCAAATTTTCAACATAGGCATTTTGTGGCCTCTGCTCATGAACAGTGTCACTATGATCTGTCCTGAACATTGATTTCCCACAGCAACCGCGCTATTCTGCGCCAGATGTGAAAATGCATATTTGGGTCAGGATATGGAAAATGACAGCCGTACTGTTCATAAGGAGGTGTTGAAAAATGCCAGTGTTGAAAATCTGGAGTTAAAATATTACAAATGCACGTAATTACAAGGGTGCGTGGAAACTGTGCAAAGTACACTCGTAACACAGTCATTTCATGGACTTTTGTCACTAAATTTTCAACATAGGCATTTTAGCACCTCTGCTCATGAACAGTGTCACTGTGATTTGTTTTTAATCTGTCCCGAACACTGAATTCCCACAGCGACCATGCTATTCTACGACTGAAGCACGAAAACACATTTTGGCCAGGATGTGAAAATGACAGCTGTACTATTCATAAGGAGGTGTGGAAAAATGCCAATGTTGAAAATCTGGAGTGAAATATTACAAATTGCCAGGTTATGAGCATGCGTGGAAACTGCGCAATGCATACTCGTAACACAGTCATTTTATGGACTTTCATCACCAAATTTTCAACATAGACATTTTAGGACCTCTGCTCATGAACAGTGTCACTGCGATTTCATAATGTGTCCCAAGCACTGAATTCCCACAGCGACCATGCTATTCTACGACGGAAGCGCGAAAACACATTTTGGTCAGGATGTGAAAAATTACTGCTGTAATGTTCATAAGGAGGTCTGGAAAAATGGAAATGTTGAAAATCTGGAGTGAAAATATTACAAATTCATGAAATTATGAGCATGCATGGAAACTGCACAATGCACGCTCGTAAAACAGTAATTTGGGGGATTTTATCAACATAGGCTTTTTGAGAGCCCACCTCATGAACACTGGCATTGTCATTTCAATAATCAGTTCCAGAAGGTGAATCCACGCAGAGATCGCAAAATCACCTTTCAGGACAGACTAACGCAATGACAGTGGCTGAATTCATGAGGAGGGGCCCCAATAACCCCATGTTGAAAATGTGGTGCCAAAATACCCAAAAATGTCTGAGATATGCCATTATACAGCTGACTGGCATTTCTTCAGTTTGTGGTCAGCTTTGAAGAGTGCATACATGTTCCCGGTCCACAGAAGATCGTCACGCCAGGTTCCAGAGGTAAGTATGGGGTGAGGGGGCTGTGGGGAGGTAGGGTGCACAGTGGGTGAGTGCAGGTTGGGGGAAGGGATGGCAACCGGCTTAGGACAATTTCCTTTGTTTCAGGGAGAAATAAAAAAGGAAAAGACATCGCTGGAAGGTTTTTTTTTTTCCAGCCTTGCTTTCAGCACACTGGGGTGGGATCCCAGTGTGCTATCTGCCTTTTTTGGGGTGGGGGTACTTAAACCAATGGGAATTGGGCGCCCCTGTTGGCAAAGAATGACTGTTTGGGGGGGCATGATGCCAAGGGGGATTGGGCACCCCTCGGCACACAACAAATGGCGGAGGGGATTACATCATGCCGACAGGGAGTGAGCTTCCCTGTCAGCAAATGAACTGCGTCAGGGGCTGGCAATAGGGGGATTGGCCACCCTGTTCAGTTTTCTTAGGGCTGAGAGGCAGCGGCAAGCTGCCACCTGTTTCTATAAATTGTTACACTAGGCAAAGGACTGCCCTGCAATGATGGGTCGCTCCCTCATTGCAGCAGAATGGCTGATGCTGCAATGATGAAGCAGCCCCTCATTGCAGCAGTGAAAACGTTTCAACTTGGTGGCACTTTTAGAAACCAGTGTCATCAGCACACTGTGCCTCCATTGGTCCACCAGTGCCAAGCCCCCAAATGCAGTGCCTCTGTTGGCTGCCGCAGTGCCGCACCTCAACAACCCGCTTCTCTCCTATGCTGCCGCATAATGTTTCTTGCGCATGCATGCAAGCAAACATAAAAATTATTAACTTGATATTTTTTGCCAGGAAAATATTCTTGCTAAAAACCGATATGGTCAGTACCAAATATTGCTGCTTTCGTTAAGAGTCCTTGTCACGGCTACTACTGAGCAGAAGGGAAAGTAAATTAAAAGCCCTTATCAGGGCACTGAACTGGTGGTACACCAGTTGTGTAGATCCTTTCCAGAGCTCCATACCAGTCAATGCAAATTTAGTAGGTCTTATTATAGGGCATCATACAAGGGGTACAGTCAGTTATTAAGCCAGTTTTAGAGCACTGTGCCTGCCAGAGGACACATTTATTTTGTTTTTGTTAACCGGGTAGGTGCACTAGCCATGAAATTACTATTTTCAGGCATGACCTGGGAGAGTGCAACAATCAAAGACAGGTACATAGCATGAGTACAATGAAATCACAATAGTATAGGTCAAAACAGTCAGTAGTAATGAACATATGCAACCAGAACAATAATAATCAATGCAATTCACATAGAATTTTTAGGCAGAGAAAACCTACACAGTCTAGGAAGAGATACCACAACATAGCAGCAAACAAATATTGTTCAAATTAGTCACAACAATGAAGATTCAAATAGGCAGCGAAACAAGGCAAGGGCAAATTCCTGACTGGGCAGGATGCATTATCATGGTCTCTGAAACAAGACTCTGACTTGGGGGGGAGTTGGGGTAGATTAGCTCTCAAGGAGATAGTAAGGGTAAGAAGTGCTATGAGGTAGGGAGGTTAAAGTTAGGCCAGGCAGCATCTGGCAGGAGAGTGAATATGGGAGGATTAAAACAAGTGCAGAGATCAGCAAGGGATAGATGTAAGCACAGCTCCTTTTTGAAGCTGTCATGGGATCCAGATATTCAAAGTGCTTGGGGGAGAGAGTTCCAAAGTTTAGGAGCAGAGTGATTGAAGGCAACAGAGCCTTTTGATGTTTTACATCTAGGTACATTCAGCAGGGATTTATCTAGCAATTGCAGTCTATAAGAGGAGGTCTGAGGTACCAGCAATGTTGTGAGCACTGAAGGGGTCTGGTTTCTGAGTATAGAGTCAATCAGGGAGCCAAGACAGTGTTGACAGCAAGCTGAGGGGGATAACTAGCCCAGGTCCCTGTATAGTTGGCAGTGGTGCTTAAGCCGTGGTGACAAGGAGACGTATCGACAGATATTATTATAAGTAACATCCCACTTATGAAGGATGGTTTTGTGTGTGGCAGCAAAGGTTGGCATGCCATAGGTGAGGGTAGGGAGTAATATGCCTCTGGCAATAGCAAGTTTAGCAGAGGGAGTCAGCATGAAACTGGACTTGTAACTGACCCCCAGTTTAGCATTCACTGCCTCTCAGGCAGATTGTATATGCAGACTGAAGTCCAGGGATTGGTCCAGAAGAATTCCCAGGTACTTAAAAGATGTAACACATTCTATTTGTGTGCCACTGTGGTCTTGCACCAACAGGGAAGTTTGACATGTCCTAAGTTAAGGGGCAGATCCAAGTAACATTGCTTGGGTTTTCTTAGCATTAAGTACAAGCTTATGTGCAGAAAGCCAATTTTGACTTTGTGAAATCTGAAGAAAGGGATGCATTTATGCTGGTGACCTTATCAGAGCTTGAATAGAGTACAAGATCATCTGCATAGAGAATAGATGAGCATGAAAGAAAAAACTCATCTATGTTATTGATAAAAAGTTAGAAAAGAAGAGGTCCCAGAATAGAGCCCTGGGGAACCCCAATATTGATGGTAGCACTATCAGATAAAGAGGAGTTGAATTTCACAATTTGAGTTCTATTTGATAGATAGTTTCCATGCCAGGCGACAACTGGGGGTGAAAAGCTCAGATTGCAAAGAGTGGAGAGGAGCAGGGGGTGATCAATAAGATCAAAGGCCTTTGTAAGGTCAATAAAAACAGCCCTTGTCAGCTGGCCAGCATCCATACTGGTAAGCACATCGGTAGTGAATTTGAGAAGCGCTCTGGAGGTACTGTGACCTTTACAGAAGCCATGTTGTGTGTCAGAGAGAAGGCTGTACTTTGTGAGGTAGTCAACAGTTTGATTTGCAACAATTTTTTCCAGAATTTTACTTAGGACTGATAGGATGGCTATAGGCCTGTAGTTAGTAATCTCCTTGGTATTACCTTTTTTAAGGACCGGTGTTACACGAGCAATCTTCCAGAGGTCAGGAACTTGGCTATTAGAGAGAGACAAGGTGAAAATTCTAGCCAGAGGGGAGGCTATATATCATGCTGCTAGTTTTAGGAGCCGAGGCTCAAGTGTATCTGATCCAGAGCTAGTGTTGTCAGAGACAGTCCGCAATAGTTTTAAGACCTCAGTGCTTGAGATTGCCTTGACGTAAGATGGGGGAATTTTAGACATTTGTTGGGAAGGATAACTGGGGGTAGTGGACTGTGCTGATGTTGCAAGCAGAGAGGCTGCCTGGGGAGATGGAAAGGCAGAGGTATACTGAGACAGGTCCGAGAACATTTGTTTGAAGGACTTAGCAATGGTGTTGGAGTCATTGCAATGTACTCCATTTGATACCATGTCACTGGTGCTGGCTGACTGGAAAGCACCGAGAAAGGTCTTCACATGGGCCCAGAATTTCCAAGGGTCCCCAGCAGAGCCTAGCAGCAATTCTTTACAATAGGCACTCTTAGCAGTTCTGACCTGTTTTTTACAGAAGTTACGTAGGGTTCTGTAGGTAGCAAAGTCAGTTGTAACCCCGAGGCTTTGTACTTTTTCCAGCGTTTGTCCCTAGAGCATAGATTTTTCAGCAAGTCTTTGTGAAGCCATCTTGTTTGTTTACTCCTCACCCTCCATGTCACCTTGGGGGCATGCTTGTTCTGGATGGCCAGGAATTCATTAAGGAAGATACTTAGTGCAGACTCAACATTACGGGAAAGGTAAATACCAGACCAGTTTTTCCTCGAGACATCATGACAAAAAGCCTCAATATCCAGGTTGGCGAAATTTGTAAAGGTGACAGCATGGTGGAGGGGATGGAGCAGCCTCAGTACTACAGATGCAGAAGACAGGGGAATGATCAGTAAGCAAATCTGCCAAGATGCCTGCTTGGTGTACATGATCCAGATGGTTTACCAGTACCCAGTCAATAAGGGAAGAGGATTTTAGTGAAGGAGTAACTCTGGTATTCTCTGCTAACAGCTGGTGGAGGTTATAATTTTGTACCAGAGAAAGCAGTGTGCTATGGGCAGTCCCTAGCCACTTTTGGTTAAGGTCACCCAATATAATGACCTCATTATGTTTGGAGTGCAAAGAGGTCTGATCAAATAAGTCCTGCAGACCTACAGTGCCCCCATTTGGGGGATTGTAGGCGCAGACAATGTGGAGTTTCTTGTCTCCCAGGGTGAGATTAGCATGTAGGGACTCACAGGCGGAGGATGTTGAGAACAGGGTGTCCGTGATGTTTAGATGATCTTTATAGAATATGGCAACCCCTCCGCCACACTTTGAAGAGAGCCTATCCCTAAGGATATGGTTATTATCAGAGTGAGTGGAGGCCTGCTCAACCAATCAGATCACTTACCTAGTGTGCCTGTATCAGGCTACAAAGGCACACTAGCTATGCTAATGACCCAACATTCACATCATGAGCCTTCTTTCAGAAGCAAAGTTCAAAGTGAGTAAAAATAATGAACTCCTAATTCAGTCAAAAAAATGAGCTGCTTAGGTTAAAATTTAAATAGCTTCTTAATGTCACACTACATTTTCTCTAGGTTTTTTGACAGACTTTCACTCGCTATAATAGTGATAATATGATAATGAGGGATGCTGTCCTTGGGAATAATGGTACTTTGGATAGAAATTAATGGTACAATGGTCACATGACATCAAAGTTCTGTGGGCCCCAGATATCAGGAAATAGAGCATCAATGCAAAAAACATGCCAAACCCTGTGGTAAATCTGAGCAGCTTTAAACAGTTTCTACTGCAAGTGCATGGCTGTCACTACAAAAGAAATAGCTTTCATTCAAAGTTTCCAGTGATCACTGAATCTGGAATGGTACAGGGATCCAGTACAATTCATGAAGAAAGTGGGCAGTGACATTTTGGACATGATAGAGTCTTGAAAGCCTGGACTTAGGAAGGCCATCGAGTAGGAGTTAACAATAACCAACACAATAGAAGATGAAGGCTTGAATAAGGATTTCTGCATTACAATGGTCCAGGAAATGGCATACAGAGATTAAAAAAAGAGTTTATGTAGATTTGAGTGATTTGGGAGGAGAGTAAGGAGAATAAAAACTCAGGGTCATGTTGAGATTTTCTCCTACACCTCTATTATACAGTGTTGTTCGGGTCATACTATATTTTTGCAATAATTCGAATGTCCATTACAGGCTACTATGAATGCAGGAGGACTTTTAGGATTGACATAAAAACATAGAAATGTATAATTTAATGGCAGATAAGGACTACTTGGCCCATGCAGTCTGCCCATTCCTCCCTACCTACGCTATTATCACAACCTACCTGCTCTACAGCTCTTTCTCCCTCCCCCACTTCCTTTTCAATATGATTCTGTTGTGTTTATTTTGTGCATTCTTGAACCCCACCACTTTTTTTGCCCCTACTACCTCCTCTGGAAGGCTGTTCCAGGAATACCCCACTCTTTCTGTGAAGAAGTACTTCCTCACATCGCTCCTGAATCTACCCCTCTCCAGCTTCATAGCATGTCCCCTTGTTCTTAAGCACCCTTTCTTCTCAAAAAATTACTTCCCTCGTGTACCTTATTTACCCCCATGAGGTATTTAAAGGTCTCTATCATATCCCCCATCCCTCCTTGTTCCAGGGTGTACATATTGAGGCCCTTTAATCCCTCCTCATAGAGCTTTTGATGCAGACCCCTGCACCATTTTAGTTGCCTTCTTCTGGACCACCTCCACTCTGTCCATGTCCTTCCAGAGATGTGTCCACCAGAACTGGATACACCACTCTAGGTGGGGTCTTACCAGTGATCTATACAGAGGCAATACTGTCGCTCTCTTTCTGCTGCTGATACCCTCTTCCTATGCACACCAGCATCCCCTAGCCTTTCCGGCTGCCTTGTTACACTGCCTGACCACCTTTAGGTCATTTAATATGATTAACCCTGGGTCTATTTCCTGCTTTGGGGTCATCAATACCCCTCCACCTATTTTGTGCTCTGCCCCTGGGTTCAGTGCCCCAAGTGCATTATTTTGCACTTTTTCACATTGAAACCCACCTGCCATATCCTTGACTACTCCTTTAGTTTTCTCAGGACTCTACTTATCTTTTCCACCACCACTCCAGAGTGTCCATCCTATTTCCGAGTTTGGTGTTATTCACAAAGAGGCAGACCTTCCCTTCTAGCTCCTCTGCAATATCAGGTATAAATATAGGAGGAGTGCAAGAAAATGAGGGGGCATGATATGAAATTGGAAGGGGGCAAGTTGAGGGGAAATGTGAGGAAGTTTTTCTTCACAGAGAGGGTGATGGACATGTGGAATAGTCTGCCACAGGAGGTGATGGGAGCAAAGACTGTGGAGGGATTTAAACATGCCTGGGACAGGCATAAGGGAACCTTAGAGGTGGGAAGAAGTGTTGAAAAGTCATTGACCAGATAGGGTCAGAGGCCACAAACAAGTGTAGGGCTTACGGGCAGACTGGATGGGCCTAGTGGTCCTTATCTGCTGACAATTTCTATGTTTCTGTGTTTCTATTAAAGAGAACTGGTCCCAGTACTGATATCCGGGGAACACCGCTGATCACCCTCCCTTCCTCAGAGTGAACTGCATTTACCACTACCCTCTGTCGCTTATCCCATAACCAACTTTTTATCCAGTTTACCACCTTTGGACCCACTCCTAAGCTACCCAGCTTGCTTACTAGTCTCCTATGTGGAACATATGTGGACATCTGAATATCTGTATTACTCTTTAGAGTTTCTATATTGCCTTTTTTCCTACTTCATTACTGAGCACTTGACTGCACAATTCAACTGGTTAAAACCATCTATTTATGTTTCCGTCGGTTTCTGTGAAATCCAAAATAAGAATCAGGTGTTCTTTATTGTTACTTCCTCTATACAGATAGAACACTCCCATGAAAAGGTTTCTGTTTTAATGAAATCTAACAGTGTACCAATGAGTGGGAAACAGAGAGTGGAGTAAAAAAAAGGTTTTCTATCCTGAAATCTGGCATAACGCAAACAACAGAAACATATTTCTAAGCATGTTCAAAAAATTTGTTCCTGAAATAAATAATTAAATCCCTCCCCCAATCAGATATTAAGCTTTGTACACACAATGAGACAAGATAAATCACACAAAATTACTGCACCTGGGGAATGACACTGGTGCACACTACCAATAGTTCCTGGGAGGGTGGCAGGGGCAGAATTCTGTGCATAACACTTACAGCTCTCCATACAGGACCGTGTAGCTGCATGGAATTCCTCCTCCATCCTGAGCAGTGAGTGACGTACTATCAACAACTGTGGTGCGCCCAGACAAACTTCACCACAACTCTCAGCAGCCACGTCCAATCTATTCGGAAGATTTGGCAAAGCACAAAGGCACTGCAGAGCTGTCCAGTGCGAAGCTGTGAGCCTCTCTGATCCGGGTTTCACTCTTCTTCCAGACTCTCACCTGATACTGACCGACTAGACCCTACTAACCACCAAACATACACAATGGTGGCAGTGCCTCTGGGGAATCCAGAGCATTCCCACATGACCGGCTCATCCTAGGTCGTGATGTCATCACCTAGCTTTCAGGTGTGGACACACTTAGAAATGGAGATTGTACCATTGGCAGCACTTATAAGTGTCTGCAGTGTGCCACGAGGATTATACTGTTTTGTGTGGGACAGCAGGGGGGTTGTCCCTACCACCACCACTACAAAGGAACATATTTCTTTTCTGTGAGGAGTTGCTATGCTACTCAGTTCCTCTTCTCCTGTTTGTAGTAATGTGGTACAGACCTGGGGTGCAGACTGCAGAAACAGTCAACAGTGTGTAATGACTAGGGCTGTGCGAATACCTTTTTTCAAATATTCGGCCGAATATTCGGTATTCGGTTCTGAAATATTCGTTATTCGATATTCGTATTCGGGTGGCCGGGGGGGTATTTAAAAATAAGAGCACCCTCCTGGCCAGCATTAAATAAATGTTTTAGCCTTGCGTGTCTCAGTGGTCCAACTCACCCCTGGCTGATTGCCAGTTTAAATAAAGAACTCTCAGACTCTCAGCAATATTCCAGTCCCCCAATACATAAAAAAAAAAAAATCCCTAATTTCTCTGGTGGTCCAGTGGACCTCCCCCTCTCCCAATTGCGGGCATATGTAAAATATAAAATCCCTGATGATCCAGTGGACCTCCTCTCCCCCTCACCCGATCGCGGGCATAAGTAAATAAAAAAATCCCTGGTGGTCTAGTGGACCCCCCAATCGCCCGATCACGGGCACACACATACGGAACGACCCTGGTGGTCCAGTGGTACCCCCATCCCCACCCATCCACTGCAGTACCCCACCACCCTACACCCCCCCAGTTAGCAGTGGGCGGCAGCACCCCGCCCGCAAGCTGCCTGGCCACCTCCGACTGACAGGCGTACACTTTGGCCCATCGCCTCGCTGTTGGTCCACTGTGTGGGCTAATTGGCATGACAGTGCAAACTGTACTACACAGTCCCAATTGTGAATGAGCGCTCATTCACAATTGGAGACTAATACACACATTTGGTCTGCATCCTGTCAACTGCAGTGAACCAATGACGTACAACCAAACTGTATGCTGTCGGTAGGCGGCGACCAGGCGGCTTGTGGTGGGGTGCGCGCCTGCCACTGACTGTCCGGGTGCAGGGTGGCGAGGAACCGCAGTGGGTGGGTGGGGAGGGGGTACCACTAGACCACCAGGGTTGTTCCATATGTGTGTGCCCATGATCGGTGATTGGGGGTCCACTAGACCACCAGGGATTTTTAATTTACTTATGCCTGCGATCGGGCCGGGGAGGTCCATCTGACCACCAGAGATTTTTTAATTTACTTATGCCTGTGATCGGGTGGGGGGGGAGGTCTACTGGACCACCAGGGATTTTATGTTTTACATACGCCCACGATCGGGCGAGGGAGGGAGGGTCCACTGGACCACCAGGGATTTTATATTTTACATATGCCCGTGATCGGGCAACGGGGGAGGTCCACTGGACTACCAGGGAAATTAGGGAATTATTTTTATTTTTATATATTTGGGGACTGGGAATATTGCTGAGAGTCTGGGGGGGGTCTTTATTTTGGACCGGCGATCGACCGGGGGTGGGACCACTAGACACCAGGGCAAAAATATTTATTTATTGCTGGCCAGGAGGGTGGGAAAGACTTTTTTGTCCTTGCGCACGGCCAAATACTGAATACAAGCCGAATAGTGGACTATTTGGTATTCGGTTCTGAATATTCGGATAGTCCATTATTCATGGTATTTGGAAATTAATATTCAATATTCGCACAGCCTTAGTAATGATGCCATTCAGCTGCTTGGAAGGTGGCGTCATGCAGATGAAAGGGTTGAGCCACTCTGTGATAGGAGCAGCTCCTTCCTTTCAACTACATGAAGTTTCCACCCCACAAGCAAAGAACAGTGTCATGATCAGGCTCACTGATCATTGGGCTGTCACTATTGAGCCCACTGCATCCTGAGCTGCTTTGGACCCAACAGTGACACACCTCTGAAACCCATTATTGTTACAACATGGTTGCTGTGCATGCGCAAACATACAAATGTGGGTTCTGGAAGAAAGCAAAAATATCTAACTTACATCAAGACTGGCAGAACTGCAAACACTTTCACAACAAATATCTAATTGAAATTAAAGATGCAATAGCTTCCTTCTTTTTAGAATAAATTCTTTAATTCACATAATGCCCATTCAGGCTCACCTCTGAAACCTGTTATTGTAGCCATATGTTTGCTTTATGCATGCGCAAACAAACATAAAAAACAATGGAGTCAGACAGGGTACATCCAAGGATATTGAAGGAGCTTAGAGAGGTGCTGGCTGAACCACTAACAGTCCTGTTCAACCACTCACTGAAGACGGAAGTGGTTCTGGAGGACAGGAAGAGGGAAGATGTAGTCCTACTTCACTAAAATAGTAGCAGGGAGGAGGCTGACAACTACAGGCTAGTCAGCCTGACTTCAGTGGTGGGGAAATTAATTGAATCCCTACTGAAGGAAAGGACTGTGGAATATCTAGAATCCAGAGGCTTACAGGATCCGAGGCAGCATGGATTCACTGGGGGGGGTGATGTCATACAAATCTAATAGATTTCATTGATTGGGTGACGAGAGAGTTAGATCAGGGTGGAGCGGTGGATGTGGCCTACCTAGGTTTCAGTAAGGCCTTTGACACTGTTCCACACAGGAGACTCGTAAACAAGCTGGGCAGCCTGGGAGTGGGTCCTAAGGTGGTAAACTAGGTAAGAAATTGGTTGGGGGATAGGTAACAGAGGATGGTGGTAAACGGAGTTCACTCTGAGGAAGGGAGGGTGACCTGCGTGGTGCCGCAAGGATCAGTACCGGGACCAGTCCTCTTTAATGTCTTTATTAGCAACATCACAGCCTGTCATCGAAGCACAGGTCAGGAAGCATGGGAAAAACAAGAGCAGTTTCAAAATTCGCAAATAGTATTTTATTTTTCTCAATAACAGCAAAAAGAAATATTTAGTATAACTATTTACAAAGGCAGTACAAACAAAGAAAACTAAGTCCTTCTTCTGAGGGTATTTTGAATTACAAGTTTCAGTCTCTCAGTCTCTCACTCTCATTGTCTCTCTAGCAAAAACACTGTTGCTCTTTTTATAAGTCTTTGTGAACTCATTAAGTGAGTTTGCTTCTCATAGAATGTTCTTGCAAGTTTACAGAGTTTTCTTGGCAGATTTGATGCAGGTGCAGGTGCAGCAAAAAGAGCATAGTGACCCAGAACTGACCTTTTGTTTACAGCTCTGCAAAAGGCTTAAAAACTGCATCTCCGGTTAAACCCTTGAGTTCCAACTAGCTTTGCAATCATTTTAACAGTATAACTATATGCATTTTAAACAAAGGATCCCAGTATCACATACAGTTTTACACAGAGATTCACATATATTTTTTTTTTAATTGCAGATTTGCAAGGGGGAAGAAAAGACAGAAATACCAAGGGAAGGCAGAGAGATAGCGAGAGGCGGAGAACTGCGAAACCGTTGGAGTGATCAGCTTCTAGGTCTCACAAGAAAATTTTGTTCCATAACCAGACAGACAAGAAACAGAAAAGCAGTGGATAGAATTGACCCTTGCATTTAAACTCTTTCTGCATAATAAATGGGGCAGGGCCTCATCCCTGTCATACAGAGGGGTTAGAAGGGAAGGTATGCCTTTTTGCAGATGACACAAAGATCTATAACGGGGTAGACACTCCAGGGAGAGGCTTGAAAAAATGAAGAGGGATCTAAGAAAACTTCAGGAATAGTCAAGAGCATGGTAACTAAATTTCAGTGCAAAGAAGTGCAAAACTGGTTGCAGAGCAAGAAACAGAAGTCCAGAACTACAGATTTTTTACTAATTAATCACTTCTGTCTCAGTAGGAGTAGTACCTGTTTGGATTAAGCAAAAAGATACTTTATTAGAAGAAGGGGGTCTCATTCAAGTAAAAAAAAAAAGTGTTTTTTTCCGAGGAAGGGGGCAGTATCACCTTAATTTATCAAGAGTAGAGAGTGAATCTAATTGGGGGTGTGGCTTAGCATTTAGGTGTACAAAAGGAGCTGTCTCCAGTTACAGCTTCCTGCCATTTCTGGCAGAAGATAACTGGTTGCAGAGTAAGAAACAGAAGTCCAGAACTACAGATTTTTTACTAATTTCCCTCCTTTCCACCCCTCCACCCTCCCACCCACAGCCAGTTCTAGTTTTATAGCCACTGAATTTGACTGACAACAGGAACTTCCTGTTTGGCAGTAGGAAGGGAAGGATCACTGAGACACATTAGTTTCAGCAACCTGAAGGAACCTAAAACAAACAAAAAAACTTTATCCTCCCTCGGCTGTTGCAGGTCTGAATCCAAGCACAGGGAAGGAGACTACCAAGACTACAGGAAGTTCCTGTCCCAGAACAGGAAGGGTGAGAGTTGTAAGGGCACATAGGCAGTAGGAAAGTAAGTGTAAAATGCATAGAGGAGGAGACAATAAGCATACAAAGCAACAGGAGAGGGGACACAAAATAAGACATGATAGGAGTGGTGCAGTGCAATGGCTGTGGAGCAGCAGTGTTCCGGGAGACATTCTGGAGGCTGCGATGCTGCCCTGTTTGCAGGCATTTCTCTGGTCTGAGGGAGGAGGTTGCCCGTCTCCAGGCTGACCTGGCTAGGATTTGTGAAACCTCTTCCCCCGCCCAGGGACCACCAGGGCCACCACCGTTACCTCAGAGGTTGCCAAGAAAGAGAAGCGGTTGGACCAAGGTGGACTCAGGGAGGGAGAGGGTGGTGGAACAGAGGTGCATCCCTCCAGTTGTAGCTCTCCACAATTCATATTCTGTTCTGGCAAAGAGTGGTTCCTCTATGGAGGCACCTGCAGTGGAGACCAAGGAGGATGCTAGGAACCTTCACAAAGGAGACCCACAGGAGGGTGGCATGGGACCCCACAGGGGAAGGAAAAAAATCCTGGTTGGGGACTCAATTATTAGGGAGTAGAAATGGGGGAGGAAGGGTATAGGGAGGTAGGGTGCCTGCTTGGCGCCACAGCTTGGAGGGACAGGAAGCGAATCCTCAGGATCACGGGAGCAGCTGCACGAGGGAGGGAGCTGGATGTCATTGTCCACCTAGGGACAAATTAGCTGGCTGTAAATGGGATCAGAGCAGTGTAAGAGGAGTTTGTGGGGTTGGGGAGGGGCCTTAGACAAGTAGCATGTATGGCAACCTTCTTGGAGGTGATGCCTGTCTATGGCAAGGATGATGCTAGGGTATTCTGCACCATGGGATTCAATGAATGGTTGAAAAACTGATGTGGAGCTCAGGGTTTTGGCTTCATTGGGGGCTGGGGAGCCACCTGGAGGGATGCAGGCTTATACTGGCATGATGGTCTGCATCTGTCCAGGGGGGATCCAGGATCCTAGGTGACAGGTTTAAATGTTTCATTGGCAAGCATTTAAACTAGCCAAGGGGGGGCACTGAAAAGGAGCAGGTAAATCCCAGCCTCCCCCCACAAAGTGCAGTAGTTAGAGAGGTAAACACCAAGGCAGAGAAGTCAGTAGGGAGCAGGACAGGGATAAATGCAGAAAAAGGTGTTAAGGACAGGGATGGGGCTAAAAGGGGTAAGGCCATGAAAAATAAATGGAAGGTGATGAGTACCAATGCCCGTAGTCTATGCAACAAGCTCCCTGAACTAGTGGCCTTAATGGAAGAGGGATGCCTGGATATTGTGGCAGTCAGTGAAACATGGTACACAGAGAACCATGAGTGGGAAGTCAACATATCAGGATACACAGTCTACAGGAGGGACAGGGTGGGTAAAAGAGGAGGAGGAGGAGGAGGAGTAGCTCTCTATATAAGGGAAGGGATTAAAGCAACAGAACTAAAGAGTAAACAGGAAGTGGATTAGTCACTATGGGTCACCATGGAGACAGGAAATGGCACCACAATCTGCATGGGGGTTGTGTACAGACCCCCATCTCATGGGGAGGAAATGGACAAGGAAATGATAGAAGGTATCCTTAAAATGGCAGAAAAAGGGGAGATATTGTTGATGGGGGACCTGAATATGCCAGATGTTAACTGGAGTACCTATGCTGCAGGCACATCCAAGAGCAGGGTCATTCTTGATGGCCTGATAGGGGCATGCCTCAGACAGCTAGTGTTGGAACCCACTCGAAGGGAGCAATCTAGACCTGGTACCTCAAATAGGGAAGGAGAAAGGATCTCAGATTTAGAAGTGGTAGCTATCTGGGAACAAGTGACCACCAAACAGTGTGGTTCACAAAACACAGCCATAGAGTCAAGCCATACAAAAACGAGTATTGGACTTCAGGAAGGCTGACTTTGGGAAAATGAGAGAGTGTCTTAGAAAAGCACTAGCAAATGGGCAAGAAGAAGGGTTGGAGAAACAATGGGGAATAATCAAAACAGCCATCGCAGAGGCAACCAGCCTTTGTGTGAAGCAAATCAATAAAACAAAACGAAGGAAAAAACCACTATGGTTCTCAAAAGAGGTGGCAGGGACGGTTAAGGAGAAAAGGATAGCATTCAGGAAATATAAGGAAACACAAAAGGAGCAGAACAGAGAATTTTATCAGTTAAAGCAGAAGGAGGCAGGGAAGGCAGTCAGAATAGCAAAGGCACAAACTGAGGAAAAGATAGCCAACTCTGTTAAGAAGGGGGATAAAACCTTTTATAGGTATATTAGGGAGCAAAGAAAGACCAATGGAGGGATACAGAGACTTAATAAAGGGGAGGCAATGTGGGCAGAGGGTGACAGTGAAAAAGCAGGGATACTGAACAAATATTTCTGCTTAGTATTCACAACAGGTGAGGAGGGGAAGGTGCCTAAACCAAACCAGGGAGAAACTCTGAATAGGGGGGTCAATCCCAGTCCATTCACAGAAGAAAGGGTTTTGAAAGAACTCTTGAAACTGAGGGTGGACAAAGCAATGGGGCCTGATGGGAGTCACCCAAGAATACTAAAAGAACTAAGGGTAGAACTAGTAACACCACTGACTACTCTCTTTAACAAATCATGGGAGGATGGAGTGGTACCTGAGGACCGGAGGAGGGCAAACGTGGGAGCAGGGCAGAGGCAGGAAACTACAGACCAGTTAGTTTGACTTCAGTGGTAGGGAAAATGATGGAATCACTTCTGAAGGAAAGAATTGTTGAGTACATAGGGGCCAGTGGGGCACAGGACCCAAGGCAGCATGGTTTCACATCAGGAAGGTCATGTCAGATGAACCTAATATATTTCTTTGACTGGGTGACCAAAGTAGTAGACCAGGGAAGGGCTGTGGATATGGCCTACCTAGATTTTAGCAAGGCATTCACACAGTCTCACACAAAGATTAATATACAGTTAGCCAGCCTTGGAGTGAGTACCAATGGTAGCCTGATAAAAAACTGGCTGGACAACAGGATGCAAAAGGTAATAGTAAACGGAGTCCACAGTGAAGAAAGGAGGGTAACTAGCAGGGCACCAAGGGTTCGGTACTGGGACCGGCCCTCTTTAATATCTTTATAAGTGACATTGGAGAGCACCTGGAAGGAAAGGTATGCCTCTTTGCAGATGACACAAAGATCTGCAACAGGGTTGATACACAAGGTGGGGTGGAAAGAATGGAAAGGACTTGGCAAGATTGGAGGAATGGTCAAATACATGGCAGCTCAGATTCACTGCAAAAAAGTGCAAGGTAATGCATCTGGGAAACAAAAACCCAGGGGAAGAGTACACAATGGGGGGTGAGTTAATAACAACAACAAAAATCGAAAGAGACCTAGGAGTAATTATATCAGATGACCTAAAGGTGGGCAAGCAATGTGAGAAGGCAGTAAGGAGGGCTAGAGGGATACTGGGATGCACAGGGAGAGGCATCAACAATAGAAAACAGAAAGTTGTTATCCTCTGTACAGACAGTTAATGAGACCCCATCTGGAGTACTGCGTGCAATTCTGGAGACCCCATCTCCACAAAGACATAGACAGAGTGGAGGCTGTTCAGAGGAGGGCAACCAAATGGTGCAAGGTCTGCACCAGAAGACATATGAGGAGAGACTAAAGCAGCTTAATATGTATACCCTGAGGAAAGATGGGGGACATGATAGAAACTTTCAAGTATCTCAAGGGAATTAACAAGGTACAAGAGGGTAGTATCTTTCAGAAGAAGAGATGTGCAAGAACAAGGGGGCACAATTTGAAGATAGAGGGGGATGGCTCAGAGGTAATGTTAGAAAGTATTTTTTCACAGAGAGAGTTGTGGATGCATGGAACAGCCTTCCTGAGGAGGTTGTGGAGTCAGGAACAGTGGGAGAATTCAAGAATGCATGGGACAGGCATAAGGCAATTCTAGTGGGGGGCAGGAGGAAGTAAGCTGCTGATTAACTAGAATCTGCAGCTTATCCATCAGGTAGGGAAATGGGCAGACTGGGTGGGCCAAGTGGTCCTTATCTGCCGTCAAATTCTATGTTTCTATGTTCTATGTAGAATCGTGCACTTGGGGCACAGGAACCCAGGAGCAGAGTACAAGATGGGGCAATAGAACTTGCAACCACCAAACAGAAAACAGACTTGGGGGTAATCATATCTGATAACCTAAAGGTGGACAAACAGTGTGACAAGGCAATAGGGAGAGCCTGTGGGATGCTAGAGTGCATAGGGAGGGGTGTCACCAAGAGAATGAAGGAGGTGGTGTTACTACTGTATAAATCATTGGTGAGTCCTCATCTAGAGTACTGTGTCCAGTTCTGCAAACCGCATATCCAGAAAGACATGGACAAAGCAGAGGCAGTCCAGAGGAGGGTAACTAAAGTGGTGCAGAGTCTGCACCAAAATCCCTATGAAGAGAGACTAAAAGATCTTAATATGTACACCCTGGAGGAAAGGAGGGAGAGGGGGATATGATAGAGACTTTCAAATACATCACAAGTAGAAATAAGGTACAAGAAGGTAGCATTTTTCTGAGAAAAAGATGTTCAAGAACAAGGGGCCATGCTATGATGCTGGGGGAGGGTCTCAGGGGAAATGTGAGAAAATACTTTTTCTTAGAAAAAGTGGTGGATGCATGGAACAGCCTCCCAGAGGTGCTGGTGAGGGCAAAAACTGTGAAGAAATTCAAAAATTGCGTGGGATAGGCATAAGGGAACCTTGGGGGGTAGGAAAGGGAGGATAAAAGCTGGAGGTCAAGTAGAGTGTGCAGAATTATGGTAGGTAGGGAAAATGAGCAGACTGGGTGGGCCAAATGGTCCTTATCTGTCATCAAATTCTATGTTTCTATGTTTACAAGACTTAATACAGATGCCATCTCTTTAAGACTGTGCCTTTCACAATCATGTTCTATTCAAACTCTTGCGACCATGCTACCAGGAGAAGGGGTGAGGAGTAAGAGGTTTCATGGTGGCATATATACATTTCAACAGCAAAGTCCACCACAGTGACAAATCTCACCAGGTCGAGATTCGTCGCTGTAGTGGTCCACTGCATGCCGACACCATGACTCCCAGTGTTTCATCCCTACCCCGAACCATCTCCAACTTGGAGTTGGTTATTTAGAGATGGGGGTGCTGGGCATGAAGCCCCCCTGCAGAAAATGTTTCATTCCAATGGGAAGAATGCTGACAGTCATCATTGTTCCCATCAATGTTGGGGGTTTCGACAATGATGTAATTTTATTGACATGGAATCGCAGTAAGAACATCTATACATACTCATCCACACTTGCAATATTCGGCAAGAACTAAGCTGGGAGAAAAAAATAGACAGAAGCTAGAATTGCAGAGTCTAAACCCAGTAGCAGCTATACTAGACTCGTAACTTAAACACCTCACCCCATATCTGAAACTAAAACAAAAACGTGTTTGTTTAAACTTAGCAACATTTTACCATTGCAATGCAAATGACTTAACATGCTGTTAAATTTTCATCAACATGTCTGCTAAAAGTGGAATGGAGGAGAGGGTAGAGGTAAGTTTTGTAAACTATGCCTCCAGTAACTTGCAGTTTATACTGTAGTGTACCTGAGATGCACAGTTGAATTTATAGGGGGAAAAAACATTGGTGGTGGCTTCCCAAAGCAATCTGACACAGGGAAAGATATTACAGTATATCATATGCTTATTACTCTATGTCAGTGTCATTGAATTTGCAAACAGTGCTCAACGCTATACATGGTGCATTAGAAGGGTTCAGTCCTGTATGGTGCCCATCTCTTGATTTAAGAAATAGAAGATGGAACAAACCTAACTTTAAACTTACTTGTTTATTTTGTAATGGAAAGTGTCAAGATTCAGCACTGAATTCATTCAGTTATTAGGCAGTTACTAGGAAAGACATCTACTCGAGCAGGGTGACACCTTTATTTGTTACTATAAATGGACCCTGATTACTTGAAAAGGATAGATTCCTACCATGTTTTTTAGATAAAGCAGTATAGCAAATAATCACCATGCTGTTAGGAGATGGTTATAGTGGAGACATGATATCACAGTCTGCTATTTCTATGTACAGTCAATGGTAGTTACCATAATGTGTGTAAAACTGTTAAATGTATTTACTATGAAAATGACACACTTAATTGGACTGTTTGAATCAACATGCCATAGATTTAGCTTATATTTCCAGCAGGGTGTTAGAGGGCAATTACTATCATAACAGTATCCATGTGTATTGAAAAATCAAGTTATATTTCTTTTAATTCTTACTGTGAAGGGGGCGTTGACACAGTATGTGCTAAAACAGGAATTATGAGTACCAATAAATGGTTCGTGTTTATGTGAACAAAATGGACAGAATAAAGACATGCCACCTCAGCCCTTGTACACACATACACCTTCTATCACAAAATACACATCTTCCTCATGACTTTATGGCTATAATGCCATTTATTAACAACACAGAAACATATGAAAACAGACATGATAATCACATAACACGTTCAAGTCCAGAGAAATTATTA
Source organism: Neoceratodus forsteri (assembly GCA_016271365.2). Taxonomy (NCBI): domain Eukaryota; kingdom Metazoa; phylum Chordata; order Ceratodontiformes; family Ceratodontidae; genus Neoceratodus; species Neoceratodus forsteri. The sequence continues at coordinate 245,410,762 of CM057459.1, read as the reverse complement.
TAAGTGTATGTAAAACATAACAGCTACATGCACAAATCCTGATATGCCAGCTGAAATAAACTTACAAAAAAATACTAAACCTCAGTCAATCATTTATGTGCAATGACAGCAGGCAAACTTTTTGATCTGCTGAACGATCCTGTACTGCTGAGTTATCACTCTCTGGTTCAGCAAACTGACATCCAATCTCGATGGTCAAACACTGGCAAGTTTTCTTGTTACACTGTATGTGAGTGTGTGTGTGTGTGTGTGTGTGTGTGTGTGTGTGTGTGTGTATGTGTATGTGTGTGTATGTGTGTGTGTGTGTGTGTGTGTGTGTGTGTGTGTGTGTGTGTGTGTGTGTGTGTGTGTATGTGTGTGTGTGTGTGTGTGAGAAGGGGAGACAAGTGTGTTTTCAGCTCATGCAGTATGTGCACTCTCAAGGCCATGCTACCGGGAGAAGGAGTGGGGAGCAAGAACATCTGTGCATGCTCGTCCACTCTTGCAATATTCACCAACCTCTATGTCAGGATAAAAAATGAACTGAAGTCAGAATTGCTAACTCTAAACCCATTAGCAACTGCACTAGACTCATAAGTTAAACACCTCACCCCTATATTTGAAGTTAAAACAAAAAACATGTTTATTTAAACTGGGGAGCTTTTTACCATTGCAATGCAAATGGATAAACATGCTGTTAAATTGACACTACTATGTTTGCTGAAGGGGAAGAGCGGAGAAGAGAGAGAAGGAGTGTGTTTGCATTCCATGAACTATGCCTCCACTAATTCACAGGTTATCCCTGCAGGCAGCACCACTAAATCCTGGCAATCACTAGCCCAACACCCGGAAGCCCGAGATGAAGATCCCAACACCGAAAATCCTGACAGTGGAATTTTGCCCGCAGTGGAGTTAGTTATAATAATTATGGTGGGTGCGGTGGGCGAAGCCCGCCCTCAAAGCATGAATAAACAGTCTGCTGTGGGCAAAATCCCACCGTTGAGACTTCAGTGTCGGGATCTTCGTCTTGGGCTTCCAGGTGTCGGGCTAGTGATTGTCGAGATTTAGTAGTAGATCCACACTTTAATGCACCTGAGATGCACAGTTGAATTTATAAGGGAAAAACTGTCGGTGGTGGCTTTCCTAAGCAATCTAACACAGGGAAAGATACTACATAAAATGGGCTTGGCATTGTATGTCAGTGTCATTCACTTTGCAAACAGTGCTCAACACTATACGCCGTATACGCTCTCCATTTCCCAAACATTTGGAACACCCTCCCTCCTCTCATCCATCATGCCACCTCCCCTCGGGTCCTAAACTCCCTCCTTATGGACCTTCCCCACCCCTTTCCTGTAGTTGTGTTTAAATTTCTGTCTTCCCCTTTGTACTCTGTTCTGCTTAAATGTTAGCACTTATCCTAAGCACTAGTTTGTAAAGGATTGTTTATAGTTCTCCTAGCACTTTTTCTGGGTTGTTAATGTTTAATGTATATATATCTAAGTTGATACTCCTATTGATGTTTTGTATCTATTGTCATTATTATTCTGTATTTACTGTATTTTGTCTTACTGCAATACTTTCTGAGTGCTCCCCCACCGTGGACGCACCTGGAAATGAGCAGTCAATGCTCAGTATGCCTTTCCTGGTGAAACTTTGAAATACATGATACATTAGAAGGGTTCAGTCTTGTATGGTACCCATCTCTTGATTTAAGAAAATAGAGGATGAAACACACCTAACTTTAAGTTTACTTGATTATTTTGCAACAAATAGTGCCAAGATTCAGCACTGAATTTATTCAGTTATTAGGCACTTACTGGAAAGACATCTACTCAAGCAGAGTGACATATGAATTTGTTACTATAGATGGACCCTGACTGCTTTAAAAACTATTTATTCAGCTTCTCTGTGTTTTCTGGACAGCATCATGTAGTTGAAAGGACTGAGCCACTCTGTGATAGGAATGTCTCTTTCCTTTCAACTACAAGAAGTTTCCACCCTTCAAGCAGAGAACAGTATCATGATCAACCTCACTGGTAATTGGGCTGTCAATGTTGAGCCTACTGCAGCCTCAGCTGCCTCGGACATGATAGTGGCACACCTCTGAAGCTCTGTTATTGCAACAATATGTTTACTGTACATGCACAAGCAAACATAAAAACAGCTAAACTATATCAGAACAGTGGCTATCACTGAATGGAATTTACAAGAGGCTGTTTAGTACCCATAATAGTAATGTTTAATTGTAGATTGAGGGAGCACTCCTGGCTAATTGGAGCATTCATTTTCCCTGCGCATGAGATACTGTTTTTTTGTAAAGAGTGTCTCACATGCACACACAGGTGCCCTGGAAGTGTTCACATTCAGAACTTTTAAATGTTTAATATATTATTGATCAGCCTTTAATAGTAATATATTATTACAGATACAATGGCCTCATTTACTTTTGCAAGAGTGACTCTTTACATTGTTAGTGTAACATAACCACTCATAGCGTGGCCTCAGTAGCCATCTCAACAATCAATAAAGTTCCTTTCCAACGCCTAAGATGCTGAAATACAATAACAAATATGATGAACCACAAAAGACTGAGGGGGAGATGGTTCCATGTCATAATAGCGATCGCTATTATAGCAAGTGTACATCGCCGAATATCAGTTTCGGCAATGCACTTGCAGCGCAGGAAAAAAAGGCACCCGAGACCTACAGATCTCATTATTAATGAGGGGCCCCCGCACACCCTACTTATGGATGCTCAACTCCGGGGTGCATGTTGGGGTGGAAAACTGAATTAAAATATATGCCACCAGGCAGCAAAAAAAACAACCCGCACCACGCCGGCCCAGAACCCAGTACCCCGTGCTGACCATCCTCCCCATGACACCAGTGATCCAGCTTGGCAGCTGCTCACCACATCCCCTACCACATGCCATCCCTCTCCTGCCTCCCCCCCCCCGAGGTGTACACGCATGCATATACCAGCTAGTTCCTGTCATGGTTTTTGCCAATTGCAATATCCAGTCACCCTCCTCCTTGGGTAGCCATGATCACAGTCATCGACATTAAGTCACCGTTTTTCCTAGACACTCAATTTCAGTCGTTATGTTCATAGACTACCGGGGGGGGGGATTGAAGGTACAATATATAAATCCACATACACTACAGTACACTACAATAGTATTAAAATAAGAAAACATTAAAAACAGTGTTCTACAATAGTATTTAAATAACAAAACAAACAATACAATATACTATAAAAGTATTTAAACAGCAAAACCCACAATATAGTATACCACAATACTGTAGTATTTAAATAAAGCCTACAGTATAGTACATAGAGAATAATGGATAGGCAACTGTGTGTTATGGATTATTTTTATACACCCAAGGTGTGTAATAACCCATAAACTTCAAGAGCGAAGCTCACGAGGTGTATAAGGTCATTGCACACCAAGGATATGCGAAAATAATCCATAAGACCACAGTTGCCAATTCTCTATTTGGTATACATTTAAGTGACTGAAACTCGAAATACCAAAACTCATGGGATCGAGTTCAGTATCCTGACATCTACAAGCTCAACAAGGAAGAAGGTAATGCCAACAGGAGTACGGTAGCAGATGTGATGAACCGCTACCCTACCCCTTGTCAGGCACCACAACACACTGGAGAATTCATAAGCTGGCTGAGCTGCTCCTGTGGTGTGGAGGGTTAAGCTACTAGCAGCTCGGCCAGCGTGGTCTGGTAGACCTGGGTTCTGTTCCCAGCTACAATTTTTCTGAAACATGATTTTTTTTTTAACTCCAAGGTCCACCCCCCTCGGAGCTGGTTGTTTAAGTTATGTGGGGTGCGAGAGGCAGTGTCCCTCACATGGGGGGTGCTGGAATGAAGCCCCCTGCATTACATTTCTGTGCCTATTGGTATTTTGAGATTTAGTATTCCAAACTCTGTCTTGTGGGGTTTGGGATACTGAGTTTCTAGATTCTATAGGTATTCCCTTTATTTTTTATAATTACTGGTGCAGAGAGTCAGTGCTACTGAAATCTCTGCTGCCTCTCAGTCCCTCTGCTAGACACACACACACACACACACACACACACACACACACACACACACACACACACCAGTAACTACATTTTATTCTTTCTTTCTTTTTTGTTTGTGTTTTTTGTTGTTGTTGTTTTATGTTTTCACTTACAATGTGGTAATAGTAATCGCTCCTAAATAGCTCTATGGAGAGTCAGCCACAATCAAGTTCTTAATCACAAGCATTATCCCCCAAAGCCAAGGAACTGTAGGATCAACCAGATACATATTTTTAACTGTGAAAATAGGATCAAGCACATAAATAATTAAAAAAAAATGAGAAGGTAGAGAAAGTAATGAGTCTCGTACTTGTGGCTTGTCGCTGAGTGGCAAAGGGAGCCACCACGTTTGAGGAACTGTTCAGCACCACCCACAAAAAGAATAGAAACCAATGAGGTAGCACCATCACCACACATTGACTGGAACTGACAGGACAGTTAAAAGTTTTGAGAACACCATAATAACCCAGTTTTGGGTTATTACAGCATTTGACAGAGCCCTGTTAACAGTGTGATAAAGGGGGTCACCAGTACTTATACTGCAGTAGTATTTAAATAACAAAACCAGTACAGTATTCACTGTGACATAGACAGCCAGTTCTGAGTGCTGTATCAATGTTTTTATTACATATAAAATATGTGATGGGAAGGTCAGTTTGAGGAAACTACAGTCTTGCTGAACTGACACATCAAAACCCCCAGGGATAAGTTCAAAGGACAGAAGGTATTTTAAACTACAGAGATCTGAGGTTCAATTAGCAAGTTACATTTGCTTTGATCCCAGGAAATGAAATTAGCCATTCATGGCATCCCCAGGGAAATCATTTGATTTTGCTCTAGGTATCATAATGGAAAGAGCACGCATGTGTTATGAATAACCTTCCAGGAACCAGCTCATTTCATCAAAGAGGTTGATATCTGGGCCAAACAGGACCCAGACGAATTTGGAAGGTCCGATATCCATTCCTGGGAAACCCTTGAATTACATCAGAGAGACCTTTGATATGTAGATACCAAGACCCAGATGTGATTAAAGAGTCAGATACACTTTTGCTTTGAATACAGTGACTTATATCAAAGAAACTTTTGATATGTATGTGTAGCAGAGCACAAACCGGTTTTGTCTGGTTAACCTGAGGAGAGGAAAGTCAGTGAGGTCACCTACTATGTTTTTTTAAATATTTTATTTAGACATCCTGTGTTATAATAAATATAGATTTTGTTACACCAAGGTGGAGTTTGGTGACCTCAGAGAAGGCTGGCTCAGAACTGTGTTTAATTGCTGAGAGAACCTTGACAGTCATGACTTTTTCATATTATCTGACTGAGGAAGAAACATCACAGCACTGAAAGAGAATAAGATTAGACCAGTCTGAATGTATGTATTGTAGAAACTTGCACTTTCAACCTGTTTGTTTTTAAGGCTGTATGTGTTGGGATATTTTGTTCTGTAATTTTACTGTTTTTCATTTTTTCCTATTTTAAAGAAAAGATATATATTTTAAAATGGAAACTGCCTGGAGTGACTTGACATTTCTTTTTATTTAAGTGAAGCTTTTAAAGGTCACAGTTAACACTGTGTATGGGCTTATTGATATACCAAACTGGAAAATGGATAGAGTTCTCTAAAGTCTTGCATAGAGTTCTAAGAGTTCATTTTGTAGACCTGTTTATGTAGCACCACATACCTTGGGTGTTTATAAAATTCTGGTAACATACCCAGCCATGTATTATTCTTTATATCTATCTGTCTTTCTTGGGCAAGGTGCCAGCAGGTCTCAGGGGCAGCACCCACTCCTGTTGGCCAGAAGGCCATAGGTTCATGTTCCAAACTGTACACCTGACCTTACAGCCAGTGTTGACCCTGCAGTGCACTACAGGTGAAGAGGGGAAAGCAGCACTGTCAGAGGTGCTCTCCTGCAAATGACATGTTAAACTGTGTCCCCTGCACATCTCTGATGATTGCCAAGGTAGATGCTAAAGGACTGTTGGCACTGTTTATACAGTGTCCTTTACTTATTCACTCTGTTATCCCCAGTATACCCCCTTCCTTGTGACTCCCTTAAGCTCCTGTCCCCTGCAGCTCTGCCTGCTCCACCCTACCTGGTCAAAAACTCTACCTGCACTGCCTTATAGCCAAGCTGTGGTTTACCTCAACTATGGCAGGCCCCCTTCGGGTGGTAGTTACCCCGGAAAGAGGGCAACCTAGCTGTCAGCAGGAGGTTGGACAAAGTGGAATGATGGCAGAGTGTATACATGATACACATACTCTCATGCCTTACTCACTACCAGGAGATGGACATACAGTGACAGATATCATGGACCGCCCTGAAGACTGTGCATAATCCATAGGACTCCAGTCATCCTCCTGCTGGGCCAATTAGAAATCCCAGGTTCACAATGTGAACTTGTGTGCCCACATGGAAGCAAACATTCCCTCCATTAGGCCAGACTAGGTACTTTTGGATAAGAATAAGGGATTACTCAACCCATGGCCTATGGTCACTCTTAATAAAACCAGTTCAGCTTCTTTTTTGCTTTCTTCTTCTATAGAGATGCTTATACCCCAGCCAGGCCATGTCTACCCTTTTTGGGGAATGGTAGCCATCCAGTACCATCATACACTAACTGCCATCCTGTCCACTACAGTTTGGCCCGCATGATGGGGCTATGGGGGAGGGCCATCATGTCACTTGCCAAGCTATCAGATCTGGTGGCAGAGTGGTTCAGGATCTAAGGTGTGGGGCCTGAGCATACCGGCCCCATCATTTTGATGGGGCTGGTGGTTTTCTTCTCAGTTTTTGATCCACCCACCTTTCCAGTGTCAAGCCAGTCCTTTTAGTGGCTTCACATGATGCAGTAGACTTGTGTGCACACACCACCCATCATGAGGTACAGTAGCAGGCTACCTGGGCAACCCAAAGGGGTCACTGCACTGGTGGAGCTTGATATTACCCTCCCCTGGACTGTCTATTTCCCTGAATTTGCTCCCAAGCCCGGGTTGCTCGCATGGAAGCACAATGTGTTTCTACTGGACTACTGGGTGGTCCAGAATGGTTTCAGTTTCTAATGCACTTTTATAACAGTGTGTGGCTGTCCCGAGCCAAAAATGGCAACAGTGTTTGTCTGACTACAATCCCTGCACCAGTATTGCTATCTAATTCATTGGCCTGAAACATATGACATGTGGAGCCAGATTTTCAAAGAGGTTTGGTTGCTGCAAGTCCTGAGTGCATCAGATACATGCCACATGGGATTTGCAGCAAAAGCTCATGACTTTCCATCCCTGTGTCATATTGACTCTTGCTAGAGAGTATTTCCGTGATCAGTGTGCTTCACTGTTGGGGTCACTTGCATGCTTCTTGTGGTTGCTTGTGGCTCATAACTGCAACCTAAAGTGCCATAAATGCTCTCAAGATTGGAAAATAGGGTGCAGTTGTGTCACTGGAATATGGCATACCAGCAGTGCCAAAGTGATTAGCTGCACCACTGCCTGTAGGCAAATCCAAATTCACATTCTCTGTGGCAGACACTATACACAGTGACATTTCATGACAATCACCCACATTATTTTCTTTTGGAATGAGCAATCCTGTCCATTTAAGTACTAAGTCACCCATTTTCCTGGAAATGTCCTCTCAAATGTGAAAGAAGGGATGTTCTATAGCTTTTTCACTGTAACATTTGACACTATGAACTATAGAAACTAAAGGATTGCTTATTGCATGTGGAGACCATACCCCCGGGTTGCCAGGTAGATGAAGATACTTTAGTAGCCTGTGCCTTTCTTCATTGGCAGGCAATGTAGTTTAGTGGTTATAGCAGAACTGTGAACCAGAAGTGGCATGGCTTGAATACCATCACAGCCTCTGGCTCATTCAGTTACACAGAACCATTCATTTGACCACTCTGTACTTCAGTCCCTCTTATAAATTTGTGTAGAAGCAAGACCTCACTGACATAAAATAGCTTGGGCTGGATTTTTAAAGGATCATCCAGGATTTGTGGCATCTTTGTACTGCAGTTCCACAAGTTGTTACAAAAAACTAGACCACATAAAACGTGGTCTAATTTTTTGATACAACTGTGGCAATTTGCACAAAAAATAATGTGTCACGTTTGTGCTGTAAAGCAAGTGAACTGTCACAAATGAGTTAACATATTTGAAACTATCATTCAAATGATTTTATGCATTTTGGATGATGCAGATACAGCCCAAAATAGGGAATTGTGTCTGCATTGTCATTTTTATAATCCAGCCCTGTATACAGTTGGGCTATCCTGGGCAAAGACAGCAGTCAATGAAAATTACAAATGTTACTAGATGTGGCTTCATTAAGTTGAACATCTAAATGGCTTTGGGGGCTGTTTTTTTGCAGCATGGCTTTTTTCAAAGCTTTAGCCAGTCAAACGTTTGTGAGTTGGCCATTCATCAGAAAAGAAAGTGACATTTGAAAGACAGTTTCATGGAATACTTATTTATGCCTGCGTGTGAAGCAGGGGAGGTTCATTATGGACCCACTGACTCTTCTGACCTTAAATTTCTATGTTTCCATGTTATTGTCCCACAAATGCAATATGTGGCTAAATTGTTGGAAATATGAATATGAAACTAAGCTGTGTGCTTAGTGTGTTTCAGATCAGCTTGGGGAGATCTTTAGACTCCACTGGAGCATATCAAAGCAACCACTTGTAACACCTGTACTGCACAGATACATTTACAGTATACACACTCTCTTTGGAGGTGTTATAGGTACTGTAGGGTGTCAGAAATCACTTGAAAGTGTAAAGCCCTGATTACCACCAGGGCAGAATATTTGATGGTTTATCTCTTTATGGAATTACAGCTTTACTGCTGATGGTTACTTCTCCGTGTTTTTATTTTGAGCACTTTGCTGGCACTGATTGACTGTTATTCATGTTAATTCATGTTTACTACTTTATCAGTAAGGCACTATGAGTGGTTTGCGAAATGAGTGACAAATAACTAAACATATCACTATTATCATACAAATAGCTTATAGATAAGCTGTGCTACCTACATGAGTGTGGCATTTGGAGCAGGTTGCTATGCTGGTTTACCAGATTTATTTTACACCTCATTGTTTCTTGTCTGATCAACAAGGAGATATTATAAGAAGGGGGTAACTAGAGCCAGCCCAGTGGCACTGAGGGTTGAGGCACTGGACACCACACTTCGCACCACGCCGGCGACCCTGATTCAGAAACTGACTCTGGTCACCAGGGGGTCAGCTGGGGAGGGAGAGGATTGAGCATCTGGAGGACTGCTCTCCTCTTCTGTGGTGGGTAGTGGGCCTTGCATCACTCCACAGTGGCCTCCGATGGAGATCGGGAGCACTGCATGGAGTGATGCCGTATCAAGGGGTGGAGTGGTGGCAGATGTCAGCACATTGGTGCACAGATGTCATTGTATGTCTGCACTCCAGGGGGAACCCACACAACATGGAAAAGCCCTGTTCCCTGGATAGGTGATGGCAACCTCCCATACCCCACTGCCACACACCCAATGCTGGGCTCAACTCACTGGCTCTCCCAATCCCCCACCCTGCCTTGGCTCCTGCAAGTGGGGCAAGACTTGATGGGCTAAGGTAGGAGGGGAGTGTCTGTCCATGATTTCCCAGTGGGGCGGGCTTCAGGCGGGTGGTAGTGTGGTTGGCGGTGAGCGAGGTCTGCCTGAGAGAGTTCCAGGGGGCAGAGATAAAGATAGTTGAAAAATAAATGAAGGGGTAACTGTTATTGTGAAGGATATATTATAGGTGGAGTCCTGCTGCTCATGCTGAATGGGAATCTGGTGTTGTGTGCTGTCTCAGTGTGAGGTCGGTCTTTCACAACTTGCTCACTGTTTACTACCTCCTTAGAGAAGAACAAAAACTATTGCAGCTGTCACAACCTGTCCACACTGACTCAGTCTGCAACAGGTTGCCAATTTTCTCAACCATCCACACCTGTAAGGCTACTTCAGTAGCTGTCACTACTCAGAAGTGATTCTGTTACCTGGGGGCTTTCCTGTTCCAAATCCCACTGGAACCACTGCTCACACAATACAGTGCTCCTTACCAAAGGGCAAATAGCCATCCTGTTACTCACTCCTGAGACAGCACTTCATTTCTTAGAATATGGTAACTGTAGCCATCTGCTCTCCCTTCAGTGACCAATGGTGGATTTGTCAATACCAACAGCTAACTATTCCCCCAAAAGATTCAGTCACAGAGGCATGAATTATATAAAAATAGTATTTACTACTGCACAATATTTACACAGTTTACAGGATATCACAGTACACAAAGACCATGGCAATTATAGGGTTACTACAGAAATTAAAAAGAAAATGGTTTACATACAGCAGGAAAAAACAAATATAAAATCTCTTTCTATAGCTTTTTAAAACTAACAGAGTAGAAAGTATTCTTACAACATAGGACCTTAATGAATCAGAGATAATTTGATACCTTTTATTGGACCAACATAGATGTTACAAAAGAAAATAAGTGCTTGGGCTTCCGGATTACATGGAATCCTTCATCAGAAAAATAACAGCTGGTTTGGAAGAATACACTTTCTTAAAGTCCAGATCATACCTAAAAAAAACAGATAAAAATTTTTAAAAATCCCATTGGCTTAAATTGCTTTTTAAAAATCAGTATGGAACCATATAAAGACAACAGAGTTCCATCAAAAGAAAGGTATGTCAAGGTCAAATGTCACAGAATATTTAAGCTTCTTCCCTGGGAACAGCCATAAAAAATACTAAAGCTACATGTATGCATCTGTGGATATATTAGTAAATGTCTAATTTTAAACCACAAGATGAAATAAGCTGAAAACTACATAGTATATAATGTTAAAAGTCTTCTAAATAAGAAAATATCTTTGTGTTAGGCAAAAAAAGTGGGTTTAAAGACAACCTGTCCTAGTGTAAATTAAGCATCAACCAGCTGTTTCCCACATTTACACTGAGCAAGTACTATGCAGATATGTATGTCTTAAAACCAGTGTTCAATAAGTTAATATTATTCAGGAATATTCAAACTCATACTGTTTAAACATGATCTAGCTGCAACTCTGTAACAAGTGACTAATGTTTCTGCACATTCAGCATCCATACCTAACACACACACCCTTGAAACTGAGATGTTATTATCCTAATATGTCCATGTAGCAACATGTATTCGTATATACCTAATATTGTGTACTAATAAATAACAGTTCGATCAATCGAAAATCAAAAACTGAGGGAATCAACACTCCACCAACACGCCCACCCTGCCAAGTATTAATATATAATTAAAAAGCAAACTTAACAAAGACCGCCTAGTAACTGAGATCCTGTATCCTAATATGCTCATTGTTTTATAATGTGTCAGTATATAATTAATCTGCTGTATATACAATAAGAGTCCTAGAAATCTGAAACAACACCTAAGGGAATCAACCCTACCCCCTCCCCGGGGAACACGAATGTATTGATAATTGGTCAGACAGAATCATATATCTATTTTGTATATGAACAGTCATCACACAACATAAACCCATTGTGTCATGTACTAGATGCCAAGAGTTTGTGCACATAAAAGAAAAAGGCACTGCACCGACTACCTAGTAAATGAGATACTGTACCTAAAATGTCCATGTATGAACATGTATCCGTATATAAGCGTTACCCCCATACCAGCAACAGATCGCCACACCCTAATTTTTTTGGGGGGTGAAACCCACATATTGATAACCAATTAATAGGGGATTCTATATCCATTTATTATTAAAATATACAATAAATACACAATGTACTCCCATTATGTGTCCATTTATTGTTCCTGAAGTAGGTGAAAGTTTAAGTAGTGTAATGTCACATAAAACCTAAATCAGTGTTGATACCGTCTCCCACCATATTGAGAAGTAAAACGAGCTTGATCTTGAAAGCCTGTCTCTGTTGCGTACTTTTGAAATGTCCTTTCAAAACAGAACCAACATATCTGAGATCAGACTGAGAGAAGTGTTGTCCCACTGATTTTTCAGTCATCTTCATTTTAATAGTATGTCTGTGTGAGGTCATTCGGGTGTGGAGAGGTTGTCCTGTCTTGCCCACATACTCTGTTTGTGAACATCTCTTGTATTGATTGAAATAAACAACATTCCAAGAGGCACATGAATAATTCCCCATACCTTGAATTGTCTGTTTTGTGGAGTATTGATGCAATCGAAAGTAGAAATGTGTTCACAAGTCTTATGTCTGTTGAGACCACAGAGTTCTGTACCATTTAATGTTATGCTGTTTTGTTCTGGTGCAAGTTTACTCCTAACAATCAGACTGAAAAAAATACATGGTTGCTTAAAAGACAATAGTGGTAGTTCTTAAAAAATGCATTTTAGGGTCCCATCCTCACTGAATATTGATTGTACATCCTTAATAATTTTACGTAGAAGCTCAAGGTTAGGATGATATGTGACTACTAGGGGTATTGTGATGGTGGTAGTCCTTTCTTTATACTGAAGTAGCTATTCCCTTGGTACCTGTGTTGCACGTTCTACCACTCTGTCAAATTCTCTAGAAGAGTGCCCCTGCCCAATAAAGTTTTTTTTTTCAATGTGGCAAAATGTGTATCTCTGTCCTTCTCACTTGAACAGATACAGTGATAGTGAAGCACCTGTCTGTACGTTACAGATTTTTTTGTGTGACTTGGGTGATTACTATTTCTATGCAGGTATCTTTGTCTGTCTGTGGATTGCCTGTAAATGCATATTTGCAAGGTTCCATCTTTGATGGTGACTGTGGTGTCCAGAAAATGGTGTACTGACCACACATCGACACTGCCACAGTGAAGACCATCACAGCAACAGAATTCAATGAAAAGCATTGGGTCGCTGTGATGGCCCCTGCTGGCACTGGTACTGCATCTCCCAGTGTTTTGCCCCTTCTCCGAGACAACTCCGACTCAGAGTTTTATAAATAGAGACCGGGGGTTTGTGGGCTTCCCCCTTAAAAAACACACTGACATCCCCGACAGTACAATGCCAACACATGGCATTGTGTCTGTCACCGTCGGGGATGTCAGCAAGAAGAGTGTCACCTCGGCATAGGTAAACCCCAGAAAATGAACACTGGTGGCAGAATATTCCACGGAAAGTTTTATGGATAGGTGGAGGTTGTTAAGTTCCTTGGTCCAATAAAAGATATCAAATCATCTCTTTTTTTCTGGATCTTTTGTCACAGGGACCAATATGGCAACATAACTAATTTTCTGTGTCTTTGTGAATCTTGGCAGACTTTAATCTTAGATGGTAACTGTTTGAGGTCACACACCTGCCTAAGTTCCTAGGATCTGGAAAGTCCTCAAAAACGTTCAGTTGCCTACCCCAATGATGCAGCTTCAAATATGTCACACTGACATCATAGATTTGACACATTCTTTGTCTCCTGAAAAACCTCCGATCTGGAAAAAAAAACAGACTTGATTTGTACTCCAGACCCTGGTTTTATGGATTGCAATGTCCATCCTTTTATCTTCTTGTCTGGTAAAGCCCATGGGGGTTCTGTCTTCCCTGCTCTGGCTTTGATTACACTGAAAACAGAGCCCATGATTATGAAAGCAGTTCACCTCTTTTAAATGTAAGTACCCATTTGCCGACAGGAATGCTGTTATTTGCCCAAACAACCCCTAGCTTACTACTTCAGGCCTGGGCTTCCATGGTATGCAAACTTAGATTTTTCAAACAATTTTATCTCAGCTGAAATGCTTACAGAGATCTACATGATAATAAAAATTAAACACAAAAAAACAAAAGATACATAAAACGTATTACAGTATGCCAGCCCAGTGGTGTGGCAGGCTAAGGCACCATGCACCTCAACTCCTGCCATGCCAGTGACCTGAGTTGGAGATGGACATAGGTCACTTGGGAGCTGTCTAGGTGATGAAGTACTGAGCGTTGTGGTAAACTCAGGTACTGGAGGAGAGGGGCTTTCCCTGAGTAAGATAGTCAGCATACAGCTGCAGCTGATTCAGCTGATTGGCTGCAGCTGCACAGACAGGAGAGCTTTAAAAACAGGAAGGAAAAGCCAGCAGGCAGTTGCTGCAGGGGTAGAAGACTGACAGGCTACCTGGATGTGTTCCAGATCAGGAGTCCCTTAAGCAACCCTCAGGAGATTGGTCTCCTGAATTAAACCAAAAAGAAAAATGTATTTTCATTGTGAGTTTTCCGTTTTACTATTTGTGTTCTTCCAGAAGGTCTAGCCTTCTGGAAAAGGGGATTTCTAATTAGGGCCAGGGATTGTTTAGACAGCGCTCCCACCCGGAGCTAGGCCTCTTTATTTCTGTCTTTGTTTCATTTTCCCCAGAGAGGCTTAAAAAGAAAAGGGCAGAAGCCAAACTTCTGTGTTACCAGCCATATTAAAGAAACCAAAATATACCTGGTTGGTTTGATGTTAACAAACTGGTCTTCCTGAGACTCCTTAACCACCGCAAAGCTGAACCTGAATCCCTGGCAAGATCGTGCCTTGTCACACATGGTGTCAGAAGTGGGATACAGGTCAGTGTAGAATTTGGCTGGAATCTGAACCACCCCGGAGTAAAGGAGATCAGGCATGGAGGACATGGAGAAAGCCTTTATTCAGGCTACAGCAGCACAGCAGGAAGCTAAACGGGCTCAACAAGAGACGAACCAGTTGCTGTTCACACAGATAGCCCAGGACTGCGCTGTCCTCCAGGAAATGGTAAAGTGTCTCACTGAGACCACACTGGGAGAAGGTCACCCATCAGGGCCTACCCCAGGGGGTTACCGGACTATATGGGCTTCCCACTGTCTGCAGAAAATGACAATGGCAGACTACATTGAAGCATATTTGCTCACCTTTGAAAGGACAGCTACTCATGAGTTATGGCCTCAGGATCAGTAGGCCAGCATTTTAGCTCCATTTTTGTGCAGCGAGGCCCAGAAGGCATATTAGGATCTGGATGAGGGAGTCACCACCAACTATCCAAGACTGAAGGAAGAGATTTTGGCCTGTGCCGGCGTGACTCCAGCCCTTCGAGCCCAGAGGTACCACAACTGGAGATTCTGGGAGTCGGTGAAGCCTCTGTCGCAGATGTACGACCTCCTCCACTTGGCCAAGAAGTGGTTGCGACCCGAGCTCCATGGTGCTGCCAAAATCGTGGAGCTCCTGGTAATGGACTGGTTCCTAAGAGGACTACCACCCAGCCTACGACAGTGAGTTGGACAGGCCGAACCCGCTTCCTGTGATGAACTGGTCACCTTGGCAGAGTGGCATTATGCCATGAAGGAACTTTCCCCAGACGCTGGGGTCGGCTACCCCCAGGACTTGGGACAGACTCCAAACCAGAGATATCGACCCCCCGAGAGGTCAGACCGGACAGGACCAAGGAGAAAGATCACCAAAGAGCAGTCTGAGGCCATGAAGGGACTTTTAGGTTCGAAAATAGAGGGGAATATGGCCACCCCTAGAAGCCCAAAGGGTCCAGGGTCACCCGAGAATGCTACTGCTGTTATGGGTGTGGGAGTGGGGACATGTAATTGCCAATGGCCCAATGGAGTTGAACCAATGCAGTGCAACTGGGGTGGGTCCCCACAGAGCAATTGCCATTTGATTAATGGTAGGGGGTCAATGCTTACTCACACCGATTTACCCGAGTTGTTAAGGTAAATGGACAGGCCGTTATGGCCCTTGTCGACTCGGGGAGTGAGGTCACCCTTATAGTTCACAGTTTGGTGCAGTCCTCCCAAACTAATTTCCAGAAACATACCGGGATCACCTGTGTCCATGGCATAGTGTTTTATTACCCCACGGCACTAGTTACCGTGGAAGCACAGGGGGAGGACAGGCAGGTCAAGGTAGGGGTCCTCCCTCGATTGGCATATCCTGTCCTGGTGGGTCGAGATTTCCCAGAGTTTGAGACATTACTCCATGGGGGGAGGACCCGGGAGGCCTGGACCCTGGTACCTGAGACTATGTTGCTAGGAATCCCTGAGGGTTCGGAGGACTCACCCAATTATTTCTCTTAGGGGCATTGGGACCCTGAGTTGTATGGGGAGGCAGGAAAGTCCCAGAAATCATGAAAGGAATGCAGGGATTGTAAGAAGTTAGGGACCAAGATACTGGCTGTCAATGGCAGGTCCGTGCTGGTGGGAGGTAGAACCCTGCTCCCAGAAGGATGACAGGGTGAGTGGTCTGGTGTCCGAGGGGAGAGCGGTAGGGAGGAAGAGGAGGACCCAGAAGTGGAGACAGAGTCAAATCCTCTTGAATTGAGTACCCTCAGGATAGCCTCCAGGAACTTTGGTCGGGACCAAATAGACGAGCCTCTCTTTCAGAATATCTGGCCAGAGGTTGTGGAGATTAACGGGGTGCTTGTAGATGGCAAAGACAAGGGACCCAGACCATATTTCACATTAAATAATTACCTCCTATACAGAGTGATACCGGATGAAGAACATGATATGGAACAGTTGCTAGTCCCCCGCCAGCAGGAAGCGGTACTAGATTTGGCACACGCTCACCTTCTCGAAGGACACCTTGGGGTCAAAAAGAACGCTGCGCCGCGTACTCCAAAGATTCTACTGGCCTGGAATTTATGCCGAGGTAAGGAGGTACTGTGCTTCGTGCCCAGAATGCCAGTTGACGTCCCTGCAGCCAAAGTTAAGAGCCCCGTTGGTGCCCTTGCCAATCATCGATGAACCCTTCGTGAGGATTGCGATGGACCCGGTAGGCCCCCTAGACAGATCAGCACGGGGCCATCAACACATCCTAGTCATCATAGACTATGATTCAAGATATCCGGAAGTGATCCCGCTTCATAACACTGCCTCAAAGACGATTGCCCGAGAACTCATTCAAGTCTTCACGAGGGTCGGATTCCCAAAGGAGATACTGATGGACCAGTGTACTCCTTTGTCTCATGTTTAATGAAGAAGCTTTGCAGACTCCTCCAGATCCAAGCCCTGAGGACTTCGTACCCCCAGACAGAAGGTCTGGTCGAATGATTTAATCAGACTGGGACTTACCCTTCCCTACTTAATGCTCGCTATCCAAGAGGTCCCACAGGTATCCACCGGATTCTCCCTCAAGTTGTTATACACCACGCCCAGGGTATCCTCGAATACTAAAGGAGGACTGGGAAGAGCAACCACCACAAGGAGCCAGTGTGTTTGGGTAAATCTCCCAAATACAGGAAAGGTTGGCCCGGGTCACTCCTATTGTCCGGGAACACTTAGAAAAGGCCCAAGACACCCAACGGACTTATTATGACTGTCAGGTGAGGATCCGGAAGTTACAGCCGGGGGATCGGGTGATGGTCCTGGTTCCCACAGCAGAAAGCAAACTGCTTACCAGGTGGCAGGGTCCATACGAGGTTGTGGAAGCTGTTGGTGATGTGAACTATAAAGTAAGCCAACCCAATCACAGGAAGAAGTTCCAAATATACCATATTAACCTCCTGAAGGCGTGGCAAGACCAGGAGGCCTGCTGTGGCTCATTGGTCGTAAGCCCAGCAGAAGGTAAAACAGAGAGACAAGTCCATATCTCATCCGAGCTGTCTCCTACACAGTACAAAGAAGCAGTGGAAATGGTTCGGCGAAACAGAGTTGTGTTCTCTGAACGATCTGGTCGGATGGTCGCAGCCCACCACGAGATTGTGACAGCTCTGGGCGTAAGGATAAGGGAAAGACCCTACCATATCCCAGAGGCCAAGAGGAAAGAAATCCAAGCCGAAGTCGAGAGAATGTTGAAGCTTGACGTCATAGAAGAGTCCCATAGTGAATGGTCGAGCCCCATCGTCCTCATACCAAAACCGGATAACACTTGGAGGTTTTGTAATGATTCCAGAAAACTAAATGAGGTATCGCAGTTTGATGCATACCCCCTACCTAGGGTCAACGAACTGATCGACCAGTTGGGGAAGGCCAGATACCTCTCCACCTTGGACCTTACAAAAGGATACTGGCAGATTCCACTCACAAGGGCAGCCCAGGAGAAGACCGTCTTCGTCACCCCAGGGGGTTATTCCACCACAAAGTCCTTCCATTCAGTCTGCATGGAGCACCTGCAACCTTTCAATGCATGATGAACCAACTGTTGTGCCCACACTCTCACTATGCTGCCGTCTACATCGATGATATGGTCATCCATAGTACGGACTGGGAAACTCACCTTCGGAAGGTGAAGGCTGTACTAGATATGTTATGAGAAGCTCGGTTGACAGTGAACACCGCCAAATGTAAGATCAGCTTGTCAGAAGGAAAATACTTGGGCTATGTGGTTGGGCAGAGATTGGTGAAACTGCAGGTGAAGAAGGTAGAGGCAATCCAAAACTGGCCTCAACCAAACAAGAAGAAGCAAGTGAGAGCTTTCCTAGGGTTGGTCAGTTACTACCAGAGGTTCATCCCTCACTTTGCCACTTGGGCCACTCCATTAACGGAGTTAACTAGGGTGAGAGCACCGGACATCGTGAGGTGGTCGGAGGCAGCGGATGGGACATTCACCGACCTCAAGACAGCCCTCTGTTCTGATCCAGTACTGGTCTCCCCCCAGATTTCGATAAAGAATTCATTCTGCAAACAGATGCCTCGGATGTTGCACTGGGGGCAGTACTCTCCCAGATGGTAGCAGGTGAAGAGCACCCCATCCTGTACCTAAGTAGGAAGTTGTTACCCCAGGAACAGCGGTACACCGTAGAGGAAAAGGAGTGCCTTGCAGTGAAATGGGTGATGGAAACTCTCAGATATTACTTACTAGGTCGCAAGTTCACTCTGGTGATGGACCATGCTCCACTCAAGTGGATGCAAACAAACAAGGAAAAAAATGTCAGAGTGATGAGATAGTTTCTTGCACTACAACCGTACCACTTCATGGTCCACCAGAGAGGGGACACTGAATGGAAATGCAGATGGACTTTTCCGAAGACCCTACCTCTCGACACAGGCTGCCCAACCCTACAGTGTTGAGCTGGGGAGGGAGATGTGTGGTAATCTCAGGTACTGGAGGAGAGGGGGTTTCCCTGAGTAAGATAGTCAGGGAACAGCTGCAGCTGATTGGCTGCAGCTGCACAGACAGGAGAGCTTTAAAAACAGGAAGGAAAAGCCAGCAGACAGTTGCTGCAGGGGTAGAGGGCTGACAAGCTTCCTGGATGTGTTCCAGATCAGGAGTCCCTTAAGTAACCCTCAGGAGATTGGTCTCCTGAATTAAGCCAAAACGAAAAATGTATTTTCATTGTGAGTTTTCCGTTTTACTATTTGTGTTCTTCCAGAAGGTCTAGCCTTCTGGAAAAGGGGATTTCTAATTAGGGCCAGGGATTGTTTAGACAGCGCTCCCACCCGGAGCTAGGCCTCTTTATTTCTGTCTTTGTTTCATTTTCCCAGAGAGCTTAAAGAAAAGGCAGAAGCCAAACTTCTGTGTTACCAGCCATATTAAAGAAACCAAAATATACCTGGTTGGTTTGATGTTAACAAACTGGTCTTCCTGAGACTCCTTAATCACTCAAAGCTGAACCTGAATCTCGGCTTAGGATCGGTGCCTTGTCACACATGGTGTCAGAAGTGGGTTACAGGTCAGTGTAGAATTTGGCTGGAATCTGAACCACCCCGGAGTAAAGGAGATCAGGCATGGAGGACATGGTGAAAGCCTTTATTCAGGCTACAGCAGCACAGCAGGAAGCTACACGGGCTCAACAAGAGACGAACCAGTTGCTGTTCACACAGATAGCCCAGGACTGCGCTGTCCTCCAGGAAATGGTAAAGTGTCTCACTGAGACCACACCGAGAGAAGGTCGCCCATCAGGGCCTCCCCAGAGGTTACCGACTATATGGGCTTCCCACTGTCTGCAGAAAATGACAATGGCAGACTACATTGAAGCATATTTGCTCACCTTTGAAAGGACAGCTACTCATGAGTTATGGCCTCAGGATCAGTGAGGCCAGCATTTTAGCTCCATTTTGTGCAGCGAGGCCTAGAAGGCATATTAGATCTGGATGAGGAGTCACCACCAACTATCCAAGACTGAAGGAAGAGATCTTGGCCTGTGCCGGCGTGACTCCAGCCCTTCGAGCCCAGAGGTACCACAACTGAGATTCTGGGAGTCGGTGAGCCTCTGTCGCAGATGTACGACCTCCTCCACTTGGCCAAGAAGTGGTTATGCACCGAGCTCATGGTGCTGCCAAAATCGTGGAGCTCCTGGTAATGGACTGGTTCCAAGAGGACTACCACCCAGCCTACGACAGTGAGTTGGACAGGCCGAACCCGCTTCCTGTGATGAACTGGTCACCTTGGCAGAGTGGCATTATGCCATGAAGGAACTTTCCCCAGACGCTGGGGTCGGCTACCCCCAGGACTTGGGGCAGACTCCAAACCAGAGATATCGACCCCCCGAGAGGTCAGACCGGACAGGACCAGGGAGAAAGATCACCAAAGAGCAGTCTGAGGCCATGAAGGGACTTTTAGGTTCGAAAATAGAGGGGAATATGGCCACCCCTAGAAGCCCAAAGGGTCCAGGGTCACCCCGAGAATGCTACTGCTGTTATGGGTGTGGGGAGTGGGGACATGTAATTGCCAATGGCCTGAATGGGGTTGAACCAATGCAGTGCAACTGGGGTGGGTCCCCACAGAGCAACTGCCATTTGATTAATGTGGTAGGGGTCATCGCCACTTCACACCGATTTACCCGAGTTGTTAAGGTAAATGGACAGGCCGTTATGGCCCTTGTCGACTCGGGGAGTGAGGTCACCCTTATAGTTCACAGTTTGGTGCAGTCCTCCCAAACCAATTTCCAGAAACGTACCGGGATCACCTGTGTCCATGGCATAGTGTTTTATTACCCCACGGCACTAGTTACAGTGGAAGCACAGGGGGAGGACAGGCAGGTCAAGGTAGGGGTCCTCCCTCGATTGGCATATCCTGTCCTGGTGGGTCGAGATTTCCCAGAGTTTGAGACATTACTCCATGGGGGGAGGACCCGGGAGGCCTGGACCCTGGTACCTGAGACTATGTTGCTAGGAATCCCCGAGGGTTCGGAGGACTCACCCAATTATTTCTCTTAGGGGCATTGGGGCCCTGAGTTGTATGGGGAGGCAGGAAAGTCCCAGAAATCATGAAAGGAATGCAGGGATTGTAAGAGTTAGGGACCAAGATACTGGCTGTCAATGGCAGGTCCGTGCTGGTGGGAGGTAGAACCCTGCTCCCAGAAGGATGACAGGGTGAGTGGTCTGGTGTCCGAGGGAGAGCGGTGGGGAGGAAGAGGAGGACCCAGAAGTGGAGACAGAGTCAAATCCTCTTGAATTGAGTACCCTCAGGATAGCTTCCAGGAACTTTGGTCGGACCAAATAGACGAGCTTCTCTTTCAGAATATCTGGCCAGAGGTTGTGGAGATTAACGGGGTGCTTGTAGATGGCAAAGACAAGGGACCCAGACCATATTTCACATTAAATAATTACCTCCTATACAGAGTGATACCGGATGAAGAACATGATATGGAACAGTTGCTAGTCCCCCGCCAGCAGGAAGCGGTACTAGATTTGGCACACGCTCACCTTCTCGAAGGACACCTTGGGGTCTAAAAGAACGCTGCGCCGCGTACTCCAAAGATTCTACTGGCCTGGAATTTATGCCGAGGTAAGGAGGTACTGTGCTTCGTGCCCAGAATGCCAGTTGACGCCCCTGCAGTCAAGTTAAGAGCCCGCTGGTGCCCTTGCCAATCATCGATGAACCCTTCGTGAGGATTGCGATGGACCCGTAGGCCCCTAGACAGATCAGCATCGGGCCATCAACACATCCTAGTCATCATAGACTATGATTCAAGATATCCGGAAGTGATCCCGCTCATAACACTGCCTCAAAGACGATTGCCGAGAACTCATTCAAGTCTTCACGAGGGTCGGATTCCCAAAGGAGATACTGATGGACCAGTGTACTCCTTTGTCTCATGTTTAATGAAGAAGCTTTGAGACTCCTCCAGATCCAAGCCCTGAGGACTTTGGTTGTACCCCCAGACAGAAGGTCTGGTTGAATGATTAATCAGACTGGGACTTACTCCTTCCCTACTTAATGCTCACTATCCAAGAGGTCCCACAGGCATCCACCGATTCTCTTCTTCAAGTTGTTATACACCACGGCCCAGGGTATCCTCGATATACTAAAGGAGGACTGGGAAGAGCAACCACCACAAGGAGCCAGTGTGTTTGGGTATATCTCCCAAATACAGGAAAGGTTGGCCCGGGTCACTCCTATTGTCCGGGAACACTTAGAAAAGGCCCAAGACACCCAACGGACTTATTATGACTGTCAGGTGAGGATCCGGAAGTTACAGCCGGGGGATTGGGTGATGGTCCTGGTTCCCACAGCAGAAAGCAAACTGCTTACCAGGTGGCAGGGTCCATACGAGGTTGCGGAAGCTGTTGGTGATGTGAACTATAAAGTAAGCCAACCCAATCACAGGAAGAAGTTCCAAATATACCATAAACCTCCTGAAGGCGCAAGACCAGGAGGCCTGCTGTGGCTCATTGGTCGTAAGCCCAGCAGAAGGTAAAAACAGAGACAAGTCCATATCTCATCCGAGCTGTCTCCTACACAGTACAAAGAAGCAGTGGAAATGGTTCACGAAACAGAGTTGTGTTCTCTGAACGATCTGGTCAGATGGTCGAGCCCACCACGATTGTGACAGCTCTGGGCGATGGACAAGTGAAAGACCCTACCATATCCCAGAGGCCAAGAGGAAAGAAATCCAAGCCAAGTCAGAGAATGTTGAAGCTTGACGTCATAGAAGAGTCCCATAGTGAATGGTCGAGCCCCATCGCCCTCATACCAAAACCGGATAACACTTGAGGTTTTGTAATGATTCCAGAAAACTAAATGAGGTATCGCAGTTTGATGCATACCTTACCTAGGGTCAACGAACTGATCGACCAGTTGGGGAAGGCCAGATACCTCTCCACCTTGGACCTTACAAAGGATACTGGCAGATTCCACTCACAAGGGCAGCCCAGGAGAAGACCGTCTTCGTCACCCCAGGGGGTTATTCCACCACAAAGTCCTTCCATTCAGTCTGCATGGAGCACCTGCAACCTTTCAATGCATGATGAACCAACTGTTGTGCCCACACTCTCACTATGCTGCCGTCTACATCGATGATATGGTCATCCATAGTACGGACTGGGAAACTCACCTTCGGAAGGTGAAGGCTGTACTAGATATGTTATGAGAAGCCGGGTTGACAGTGAACACCGCCAAATGTAAGATCGGCTTGTCAGAAGGAAAATACTTGGGCTATGTGGTTGGACAGAGATTGGTGAAACCGCAGGTGAAGAAGGTAGAGGCAATCCAAAACTGGCCTCAACCAAACAAGAAGAAGCAAGTGAGAGCTTTCCTAGGGTTGGTCAGTTATTACCGGAGGTTCATCCCTCACTTTGCCACTTGGGCCACTCCATTAACGGAGTTAACTAGGGTGAGAGCACCGGACATCGTGAGGTGGTCGGAGGCAGCGGATGGGGCATTCACCGACCTCAAGACAGCCCTCTGTTCTGATCCAGTACTGGTCTCCCCCCAGATTTCGATAAAGAATTCATTCTGCAAACAGATGCCTCGGATGTTGCACTGGGGGCAGTACTCTCCCAGATGGTAGCAGGTGAAGAGCACCCCATCCTGTACCTAAGTAGGAAGTTGTTACCCCAGGAACAGCGGTACACCGTAGAGGAAAAGGAGTGCCTTGCAGTGAAATGGGTGATGGAAACTCTCAGATATTACTTACTAGGTCGCAAGTTCACTCTGGTGATGGACCATGCTCCACTCAAGTGGATGCAAACAAACAAGGAAAAAAATGTCAGAGTGATGAGATAGTTTCTTGCACTACAACCGTACCACTTCATGGTCCACCAGAGAGGGGACGCTGAATGGAAATGCAGATGGACTTTTCCAAGACCCTACCCGACACAGGCTGCCCAACCTACAGTGTTGAGCTGGGAGGAGATGTGGTAATCTCAGGTACTGAGGAGAGGTTTCCTGAGTAAGATAGTCGGGAACAGCTGCAGCTGATTGGCTGCAGCTGCACAGACAGGAGAGCTTTAAAACAGGAAGGAAAAGCCAGCAGACAGTTGCTGCAGGGTAGAGGCTGACAAGCTTCCTGGATGTGTTCCAGATCAGGAGTCCTTAGTAACCCTCAGGAGATTGGTCTCCTGAATTAAGCCAAACGGAAAATGTATTTTCATTGTGAGTTTTCCGTTTTACTATTTGTGTTCTTCCAGAAGGTCTAGCCTTCTGGAAAAGGGGATTTCTAATTAGGGCCAGGGATTGTTTAGACAGCACTCCCACCCGGAGCTAGGCCTCTTTATTTCTGTCTTTGTTTCATTTTCCCCAGAGAGGCTTAAAAAGAAAAGGGCAGAAGCCAAACTTCTGTGTTACCAGCCATATTAAAGAAACCAAAATATACCTGGTTGGTTTGATGTTAACAAACTGGTCTTCCTGAGACTCCTTAACCACCGCAAAGCTGAACCTGAATCCCTGGCGAGATCGTGCCTTGTCACACATGGTGTCAGAAGTGGGATACAGGTCAGTGTAGAATTTGGCTGGAATCTGAACCACCCCGGAGTAAAGGAGATCAGGCATGGAGGACATGGTGAAAGCCTTTATTCAGGCTACAGCAGCACAGCAGGAAGCTACACGGGCTCAACAAGAGACGAACCAGTTGCTGTTCACACAGATAGCCCAGGACTGCGCTGTCCTCCAGGAGATGGTAAAGTGTCTCACTGAGACCACACCGGGAGAAGGTCGCCCATCAGGGCCTACCCCAGAGGGTTACCGGACTATATGGGCTTCCCACTGTCTGCAGAAAATGACAATGGCAGACTACATTGAAGCATATTTGCTCACCTTTGAAAGGACAGCTACTCATGAGTTATGGCCTCAGGATCAGTAGGCCAGCATTTTAGCTCCATTTTTGTGCAGCGAGGCCCAGAAGGCATATTAGGATCTGGATGAGGGAGTCACCACCAACTATCCAAGACTGAAGGAAGAGATCTTGGCCTGTGCCGGCGTGACTCAGCCCTTGAGCCCAGAGGTACCACAACTGGAGATTCTGGGAGTCGGTAAGCCTCTGTTGCAGATGTGCACCTCCTCCACTTGGCCAAGAAGTGGCTGGGCACCGAGCTCCATGGTGCTGCCAAAATCGTGGAGCTCCTGGTAATGGACTGGTTCCTAAGAGGACTACCACCCAGCCTACGACAGTGAGTTGGACAGGCCGAACCCGCTTCCTGTGATGAACTGGTCACCTTGGCAGAGTGGCATTATGCCATGAAGGAACTTTCCCCAGACGCTGGGGTCGGCTACCCCCAGGACTTGGGGCAGACTCCAAACCAGAGATATCGACCCCCCGAGAGGTCAGACCGGACAGGACCAGGGAGAAAGATCACCAAAGAGCAGTCTGAGGCCATGAAGGGACTTTAGGTTCGAAAATATGGGGGAATATGGCCACCTAGAAGCCCAAAGGGTCAGGGTCACCCGAGAATGCTACTGCTGTTATGGGTGTGGGGAGTGGGGACATGTAATTGCCAATGGCCCGAATGGGTTGAACCAATGCAGTGCAACTGGGGTGGGTCCCCACAGAGCAATTGCCATTTGATTAATGTGGTAGGGGTCATCGCCACTTCACACCGATTTACCCGAGTTGTTAAGGTAAATGGACAGGCCGTTATGGCCCTTGTCGACTCGGGGAGTGAGGTCACCCTTATAGTTCACAGTTTGGTGCAGTCCTCCCAAACTAATTTCCAGAAACGTACCGGGATCACCTGTGTCCATGGCATAGTGTTTTATTACCCCACGGCACTAGTTACCGTGGAAGCACAGGGGGAGGACAGGCAGGTCAAGGTAGGGGTCCTCCCTCGATTGGCATATCCTGTCCTGGTGGGTCGAGATTTCCCAGAGTTTGAGACATTACTCCATGGGGGGAGGACCCGGGAGGCCTGGACCCTGGTACCTGAGACTATGTTGCTAGGAATCCCAGAGGGTTCGGAGGACTCACCCAATTATTTCTCTTAGGGGCATTGGGACCCTGAGTTGTATGGGGAGGCAGGAAAGTCCCAGAAATCATGAAAGGAATGCAGGGATTGTAAGAGTTAGGGACCAAGATACTGGCTGTCAATGGCAGGTCCGGCTGGTGGAGGTAGAACCCTGCTCCCAAGGATGACAGGGTGAGTGGTCTGGTGTCCGAGGGAGAGTGGTAGGAGGAAGAGGAGGACCCAGAAGTGGAGACAGAGTCAAATCCTCTTGAATTGAGTACCCTCAGGATAGCCTCCAGGAACTTTGGTCGGGACCAAATAGACGAAGCCTCTTTTCAGAATATCTGGCCAGAGGTTGTGGAGATTAACGGGGTGCTTGTAGATGGCAAAGACAAGGGACCCAGACCATATTTCACATTAAATAATTACCTCCTATACAGAGTGATACCGGATGAAGAACATGATATGGATCAGTTGCTAGTCCCCCGCCAGCAGGAAGCGGTACTAGATTTGGCACACACTCACCTTCTCGAAGGACACCTTGGGGTCGAAAAGAACGCTGCGCCGCGTACTCCAAAGATTCTACTGGCCTGGAATTTATGCCGAGGTAAGGAGGTACTGTGCTGCGCCCAGAATGCCAGTTGACGCCCTGCAGCCGGTTAAGAGCCCGCTGGTGCCCCTTGCCAATCATCGATGAACCCTTCGTGAGGATTGCGATGGACCCGGTAGGCCCCCTAGACAGATCAGCACGGGGCCATCAACACATCCTAGTCATCATAGACTATGATTCAAGATATCCGGAAGTGATCCCGCTTCATAACACTGCCTCAAAGACGATTGCCCGAGAACTCATTCAAGTCTTCACGAGGGTCGGATTCCCAAAGGAGATACTGATGGACCAGTGTACTCCCTTTGTCTCATGTTTAATGAAGAAGCTTTGCAGACTCCTCCAGATCCAAGCCCTGAGGACTTCGGTGTACCCCCCCAGACAGAAGGTCTGGTCGAATGATTTAATCAGACTGGGACTTACTCCTTCCCTACTTAATGCTCGCTATCCAAGAGGTCCCACAGGCATCCACCGGATTCTCCCCCTTCAAGTTGTTATACACCCGACGGCCCAGGGGTATCCTCGATATACTAAAGGAGGACTGGGAAGAGCAACCACCACAAGGAGCCAGTGTGATTGGGTATATCTCCCAAATACAGGAAAGGTTGGCCCGGGTCACTCCTATTGTCCGGGAACACTTAGAAAAGGCCCAAGACACCCAACGGACTTATTATGACTGTCAGGTGAGGATCCGGAAGTTACAGCCGTGGGATCGGGTGATGGTCCTGGTTCCCACAGCAGAAAGCAAACTGCTTACCAGGTGGCAGGGTCCATACGAGGTTGTGGAAGCTGTTGGTGATGTGAACTATAAAGTAAGCCAACCCAATCACAGGAAGAAGTTCCAAATATACCATATTAACCTCCTGAAGGCGTGCAAGACTCAGGAGGCCTGCTGTGGCTCATTGGTCGAAGCCCAGCAGAAGGTAAACAGAGAGACAAGTCCATATCTCATCCGGAAGCTGTCTCCTACAGTACAAAGAAGCAGTGGAAATGGTTCGCTAAACAGAGTTGTGTTCTCTGAACGATCTGGTCGGATGGCCCAGCCACCACGAGATTAGACAGCTCTGGGCGTAAGGATAAGGGAAAGACCCTACCATATCCCAGAGGCCAAGAGGAAAGAAATCCAAGCTGAAGTCGAGAGAATGTTGAAGCTTGACGTCATAGAAGAGTCCCATAGTGAATGGTCGAGCCCCATCGTCCTCATACCAAAACCGGATAACACTTGGAGGTTTTGTAATGATTCCAGAAAACTAAATGAGGTATCGCAGTTTGATGCATACCCCCTACCTAGGGTCAACGAACTGATCGACCAGTTGGGGAAGGCCAGATACCTCTCCACCTTGGACCTTACAAAAGGATACTGGCAGATTCCACTCACAAGGGCAGCCCAGAGAAGACTGGCTTTCGCCACCCCAGGGGGTTATTCCACCACAAAGTCCTTCCATTCAGTCTGCATGGAGCACCTGCAACCTTTCAATGCATGATGAACCAACTGTTGTGCCCACACTCTCACTATGCTGCAGTCTACATCGATGATGTGGTCATCCATAGTACGGACTGGGAAACTCACCTTCGGAAGGTGAAGGCTGTACTAGATATGTTATGAGAAGCCGGGTTGACAGTGAACACCGCCAAATGTAAGATCGGCTTGTCAGAAGGAAAATACTTGGGCTATGTGGTTGGACAGAGATTGGTGAAACCGCAGGTGAAGAAGGTAGAGGCAATCCAAAACTGGCCTCAACCAAACAAGAAGAAGCAAGTGAGAGCTTTCCTAGGGTTGGTCAGTTACTGCGGAGGTTCATCCTCACTTTGCCATAGGCCCTCCATTAACGGAGTTAACTAGGGTGAGCTGGACTGCCATTGAGGTGGTGTGGAGGCAGCGGATGGGGCATTCACCGACCTCAAGACAGCCTCTGTTCTGATCCAGTACTGGTCTCCCCAGATTTCGATAAAGAATTCATTCTGCAAACAGATGCCTCGGATGTTGCACTGGGGCAGTACTCTCCCAGATGGTAGCAGGTGAAGAGCACCCCATCACCACCTAAGTAGGAAGTTGTTACCCCAGGAACAGCGGTACACCGTAGAGGAAAAGGAGTGCCTTGCAGTGAAATGGGTGATGGAAACTCTCAGATATTACTTACTAGGTCGCAAGTTCACTCTGGTGATGGACCATGCTCCACTCAAGTGGATGCAAACAAACAAGGAAAAAAATGTCAGAGTGATGAGATAGTTTCTTGCACTACAACCGTACCACTTCATGGTCCACCAGAGAGGGGACACTGAATGGAAATGCAGATGGACTTTTCCGAAGACCCTACCTCTCGACACAGGCTGCCCAACCCTACAGTGTTGAGCTGGGGAAGGAGATGTGTGGTAATCTCAGGTACTGGAGGAGAGGGGGTTTCCCTGAGTAAGATAGTCAGGGAACAGCTGCAGCTGATTGGCTGCAGCTGCACAGACAGGAGAGCTTTAAAAACAGGAAGGAAAAGCCAGCAGACAGTTGCTGCAGGGGTAGAGGGCTGACAAGCTTCCTGGATGTGTTCCAGATCAGGAGTCCCTTAAGTAACCCTCAGGAGATTGGTCTCCTGAATTAAGCCAAAAGAAAAATGTATTTTCATTGTGAGTTTTCCATTTTACTGTTTGTGTTCTTCCAGAAGATCTAGCCTTCTGGAAAAGGGGATTTCAAGTTTGGGCCAGGGATTGTTTAGACAGCGCACCCAGACAGAGCTAGGCCTCTTTATTTCTGTTTTTGTTTCATTTTCCCCGGAGGGGCTTAAAAAGGAAAGGACAGAAGCCCAAACTTCTGTGTTACCAGCCATATTAAAGAAACAAAAATATACCTGGTTGGTCTGATGTTAACAAACTAGTCTATCTGAGACTCCTTAACCACCGCAAAGCTGAACCTGAATCCCGTGGCGAGGTCGTGCCATGTCACAACGTCCATAGGGCTGCCTCCTCCCTCCTCCCTCAGGGAAAGGGCTTGCTCTGGCTCACTGTCTGATTGCCATCCAGCAGCAGCTGGGTGGCAATGCATGTGACAGCACCAGGAAAGGGAAGAGAACCTAAGTGCAGGACATTAGGGGCATCTCCATGGAGGTGGAGCTCACACATTGAACCCACTGCATGTCCTGTGGGTCAAGGGAGAAATAGATAGGGAAAAATAACCCAGCTGCAGGATAACTATGTTTCTATGATGACTGACCCCTCACAGGCCCCACATTAGTGACCAAGCACCCCCACACATACACAATCAGTGGCAGAGGACAAAAGCAGGAAAGTAAGTCCTGGAGAAGCTGGGTGATGGGGCTGGGGAGGTTGGTACAAAGTGGGTAGCTGTAGCACCTCAGGAGATAAACAAATGATAGAAAAAAGTTGTTATAGTAACATAGCATGCATTGCACAATGAGTGTTTCATGCATCTCAGTAAACACAGCTACTGTAACATAGCACACATTGCACAATAAGATATCAATAAATTACACAGCTACTATAACACAGCACACACTGCATGAGTGTTTCATGCTTATCAATAAATTACACAGCTACAGTAACATAGCAACAGCACACATTTCACAATTAGTATTTCATGCATATCTTTTTTTAGTAGTTTCAAGTTTATTGAGTGACCAAAAATATGTTACTGCAACACAAACATAAAAATATTTTTCAAATAAATACACAGATGCAAGTTTCAGCATTTACGTAGTTGCAATTTTTACATGTGTACTTAAAGTAGTCTATCACAAATGTTACAAGGTTCTAATCTTGTGGGGACCAGAAAAAAATATACAAAAAAGTCTTCTATACAAAGATTATAGGAGACTAGAGGAATATATTCTCTTTAGTTAATTCAGCGAACTTGCCAGAATCTAAACAGGACACCTCTGGGTTTGGGTCTGTTTATCTAAACCCCCATTTGGGTATTGATGTCTGTATTTCCGTATCCAAATATAAAAAAGACCACATTTTTGAAAATAAAAAAAGATTTTATTTCTCTAGTCTCCTTTACAATTTTATCAGGTTAAGATAATAAATGATAATGCAATCCATATTCATCATGTCACTTTGCATGTGACTTCCTGATTTTTCTCTTCTCTAGTATAACATGGTGCCTTGTTGTACTTTTGATTTATATTTATTTGTTTGTTTTGCTACTAGTCCATAGCTAAATCAAATATATCTTAATTTAGTCAAAGTCTATGATTCTAAATTGGTTTGAAGTTTGTCCTTTTCTTATTTAGGTTCAATGAAAGGTGTTTGTTATAGTGTCATTTTAGCCCTCTTTGGGGCTACAAATCAGCTAATTTCACGCCAAGTGATGTGAGTTTAAAAAATTCACAAATTTTTTTAACTTGTTTGTATTGACTGTTGTGAGTATTGAAAATATAGCTTACTTTGGGGTAAAATAAAAATGATTTAGGACTTGACTTTACCATTTACTTTGTTGTCTACTATAAATTGGGCAATATAATATATGAGTTAGATCGTCCATATTACCTAGGCCATAGTCGCAAAATAGAAATAAGATATTTTCTCTTGATTGCTTATACAATAATAATTTTGACCTATTCATTTCTGATCTGAACCAATTAATCAGTATCCTTTTATATTTGTCTAGGATTGCAGACAGATACTTTTCCCTTTTACTCTCCATTTTAAAGATCTTATACAATACAGATTTTTGATGAGTTAATTTTAGCTAAATCTTTCTAAATTGCCTGGTCTCTATATCTTTTTTTTTATGTTACTGATTATTACATAGAAACATAGAAATTTTTGGCAGATAAGGTCCTTCGGCCCACCCAGTCTATCCCATTTCCCCTAACATCTGCATTCTTTCATCTACTGCTGGAAATAGGTTGTACCCCTTCCTCGATTACCAGTAGTCCTCTTTGCCTATCCTAAGCATTTTTAAAACCCGTAATCATTTCTACCCCCACCACTTCTGCTGGGATGCTGTTCCATCTGTCCACTACCCTCTCTGTGAAAAAGTAGTGTCTCCTGTTCCCTTTGAACCTCCCTCCCTACAGTTTTATCTTGTACCCCTTGTCTTTGAGCATCTTTTTTCTCTGAGAAATAGTATTCTCCTGTATCTTATTATTCCCTGTGAGGTACTTATATGTCTCAGTCATCTCTCCCCCTTCTCCCTCCTCTCCTCCAGGGAGTACATATTTAATTCCTTTAACCTATCCTCGTAGAGCTTGTATGATGTAGTCCCTGCACCATTTTGGTTGTCCTTCTCTGAACTACCTCCACCCTATCTGTCCTTACATAGATGAGGCCTCCAGAACCAGACACAGTACTCAAGGTGTGGCCTCACTAATGGTCTAATAGAGGAATTTTTACCTCCCTTTTTCTGCTGGTAATCCCACTGCCCATGCATCCAGCATCCTGTTAGCCTTTCCTGCTGCTTTGTCACACTACCTACCTACCTACCTTGAGGTCATCAGAGATTATCGCCCCCAGGTCTCTTTCCTGCTTGGAGATTTCTTTTTCTTCCCCCCACCACCCAGTTGAAATGTTGCTCCTGGATCTCTGTGCCCTATGTGCATTATCTTGTCCTTTTTTGCATTGAAACCCAACTGCCAATCTGTTGACCATTCCTCCAGCTTCTTTAGATCTCCCCTCATTCCATTTACTCCCCCTGGTGCATCCACCCTGTTGCAGAGTTTAGTGTCATCAGCAAACAGGCACATTTTCCCATCTAGACCCTCTGCAATGTCACTGATAAAGACATTGAAGAGGATCGGACCCAGCACAGATCCCTGTGGTACCCCACTGGTCACTTTTCCCTCTGCAGAGTGAATGCCATTTACCACCACCCTTGGGTCCTATCATCCAGCCAATTATCCACCCACTTCACTAACTTCTTTTCCACCCCTGTGTTCTCCAATTTGTTTGATAGCCTTCCATGCAGCATGGTGTCAAAGGCCTTGTTAAAATCCAGATAGACCACATCCACTGCCCCCCTCTGATCCACCTCCCTGGTTACCCAGTCAAAGAACTTAATGGGGTTCGTCTGGCATGACCTCCCTCCCATAAACTCATGCATACCTTGGTATTCTATAAAGATCTACAAATATTGTCCCTATTCCTAATGGATATATACTATTCTTAATGAAATGTAAGTATGGGAAGTTAAAGCCTATAGTGGTGTAATTTGCTTCTTCCATACATATTCTGGGCAATATAATTTCTTGCATTGTTTGAAGTTCAAGTATGAAAACTGTTATTCCTTCTTTTATCAGGCAGTCTAGAGATAACTGGCCTAGCTCTATTCTGAGGATATGGTCTGAAATCCAACTGGGTAATCATAGGAGTTATCTGTACAATTTATTTAAAATGATTTCTAACTGAGATGACTTTCTAAATCTCCATATTTCAAATGCATACAATACTGCCACTTTTATTTTAGCAGTTATACCCTTTAGGCTACCATCCACAGATTGACCTACATAGATTTCTATGAATCTCCTTACCCCACTAATTGTTCTCAGTAGTATATGCATAATGTTTATGTGGGTATTCCACTTTAAATTGTTAGCATACATTAAGCCTAGTCATAATAGTTTACTGTTGCTAGTTTCATTCTCTCAGTATATAGTACATATTTCTTTTTACTACCTACACTAAAAATTAGTAATTGTGGTTTTGACTAATTTATTCGAAGGAATCTTGTTTTACATAAGTTTGTGAATTTGTTCATTTTCCTTTGTAGACCAAGTAGTGATAATGGAAAAAAAGAATGGTCATCCCAATACTGACAGTGTGTTTTGGTCACAAGCTACAAGCACAAAAGGAGAAAGACCCTGCACCTGTCTTAGCACCAGAAGAAAGGCTACCCTTGGTTTCTAGGAGTAAAAAAAAAACAGAGCTTTATTTATCATAAATATTAAAAAGTGTGCATATGTAACAGGATAAAATTCCCAGCAGGGATACAGGAAACTCCCTGACACCATTTCACACTCCTGCAGGTGCTTTCCCTTTCTTCTGGTGCTAAGACAGGTGTGGGGTCTTTCTTCTTTTGTGCAAGTAGTGATAAGACAACATTGTCCTCGTATGCAAACAATGGTAGCTTTCGATTAAAAATTTTAGATGAATGAAACTCATCATCATATAATTGCTTTATGACTACATTTATATAAATATTGAAAAGTAAAGGTGCCAAGATACACCCTTACCAGACTCCAAGGTTTGTTCTTATAATATTTTTCAGATTTCCTGCCATGTTGTACTGGACTTTCGACCATGTCCCTTCATGCATCCTAAATAGGATATCCATCAGAAATGTATCTATTCCTATGGCATATTAAGTTGACCATAATGCTGTCTGGTTAATTATGTCAAATGCCAGACATAGGTCAATGAAACAAAAAAATTTTCCCTTTTTGATCTTTACATATTTATAAAGTATGGGTACAATACCATGCAATGTTGTATGGCTAAGCAATTTTTCCTAAGTCTGCTCTGCATTTCATCCAGTATATTATTTTTCTACCCATTTTTCTAATTTTACTAATGTAATATGTAAATGTATTTGCAAGTTATCAATAAGGCTGATTGGCCAGTACATGAGGGGGGTCATTCAGGGATCCATTTTATGTAGCCACTACATGAGAGGATGAGGGGGTCATTCAGGATCCTTTTTTATGTACAGGAAATATGACATTCCCTGACCACGAAGTAGGTAATATTTGGTACTGTATAATTTAATTGTACATATAATACAATACTGGTATCCACCAATCAATAAAATGTTTGTAAATATCCATCACTACCCTATCAGGTCCTGGAACATTATTTGTTTTTGTTGATAAAATTACTTCTTGTATTTCCATTTAATAGGAGTTGGTATATATATATATATATATTTATTTATTTCAGTTCTTGATGTAAATCTATTATAATATTTGACCTTTATTCCTCCTTATCAAAGTAAACATTAGAAAAATGTTTTTCCTAAAGCCCTGGTTGTATAATTGCTTCCAGGGAAGTACAGTATGAGTTTCAATCTTTGGCTATCAGGACTAAAAATTCCTTAGTTCTTTGTTCTATAATTGTTTTACATAATTTAGACCATTAGATATCCTGATGTTTATGCCTTTCTTCCTTCAGAACACTTCTCTTCTTTGCTTAGTATTCTGAGATTCAAATTTTTTATTTATATTTTTAACTTGCCATAATATTTTATTTAAATTTTCCTTTGCCATTGTGAATTTTGAATTAAACAAAAAAGGCATTCTCTTTTCTTAATCATTTTAATTTTGCTCATACATTAAAAGAGCTATAAATTGAAAAACATTTCCTGCAATTTAATGGGTGCATTTAATAAGTCTTCCTGTTTCAGTAGTTGCACTGTGACAGTATTTGGGTATGAGTATTGCAGCATCTGTCCTAGTCACTCAATATTTCCTATTGACCATTTTATCCTTTTAGTATTATGTATTTCAAATGCATTTTTACTACTATTCAATTTTTTCTGCTTCTAATTTTATACAGTTAATGTAATTTTTAGCAGAAAATGTGGGAATTCTATATGCTGCCCCACCTTGGGATCAACTACGTTTCCTACGGCATTTATAAGAAATAATTAAAGTGTGGCACATTATATGACTTAAAGGTACATGCCCCTTCTGAATCTATTAAAGTTTTCCGATTTATCAGTATCAGATCTAAGTTCAAAGCAATTGTGTTTAACTGTATTCCAACCCTATCACTTTTTCTATCTTGTGTTTTACCTATATTTGTAAGCTTATTATTTAATATATTCATCCTATGTTCTCCATGCATATCAGAAAATAGGTTTTCTGGATATATATTACTACTTGGAAGCCTAGCATTTAAGTCTCCTACAATAAAGAAATTGTAGTCTGAGTATTTAACTATTATTATTTGTAAAGTTTTTCAAAATTATTC
This sequence comes from Neoceratodus forsteri, assembly GCA_016271365.2. Classification (NCBI taxonomy): domain Eukaryota; kingdom Metazoa; phylum Chordata; order Ceratodontiformes; family Ceratodontidae; genus Neoceratodus; species Neoceratodus forsteri. The sequence continues at coordinate 245,375,167 of CM057459.1, read as the reverse complement.
CAGATACTACTATAAACATGAATTTTGAGGTGGAATATACACATTAATAAATAATTTTACTGATATTTTTCCCTAATAATAATTGGCAGCATATTGTCATTATTTAGGTTAATTTTTGATACTTTAATGCCTTTTTGAAGATTAATAGCCATCTGACCTCTTCCTTTTTCCAGTCTGTTTTTTTTTTTTTTTGGCTTCAGTTGTATATATGTCATAATCAGGAAAATTATGGGAGGGGCAATTTATTCATTATGTTTGTTGCAAAAGTACTATGTCGAACAAATAGATACAACTCATGCATTCAGGATCATTAAGCTTTTGAGAAAAGCACATCTATATTCCAAGAATGTACATTCCAGACTTTATTAAATTGTTTTTGTATCACTATAGTGCCATAATCAAGCAAAGGTCATGTCCGTACTTCTGGCAAGATAGCATATCTATTATAGGGCAGAAAGTAACTGGTTGCATTTGAGCATTTCCTATGGAGAAATTCATATGCTTTGCTGAGGTAAATGTTTCAAAGAAGTCTAGTATGTGATGACCCATTTGGTCTAACAGTTTTGCTTCACCAAGGGGTTTAGTTAGCCAGTTGTTCATCTTTTAAATATTAGTTAAAAAAAAAGATAGTTTGTGTATTCTGAAAGTAAATTGAATCCAATATACTGAATTGCATGTCATCGGTATTCACAGTATACAAGAAATAAAATCAGTTAAGGTATTTTTAGTTCATCCCACTGGCTCTCTAGGTGGAATAGACCAGTCAAATAGCATTATCGCATTCAAATATGGTTTATCATCTTGTTTTGTAACTTTTCTGGTATGTGATTGCAAATAATTAATAACCCTTTCAATTTTGTCCAATGTTGATTCATAGTTGTTATGATGGTCACCTCTATAACTTCTTTATTATTTTGGTGTAAATCTATTTTTTCTAATTGAAATCCTAACTAACTTAAGTAAGTCCAGTTTCCCCAGATCAGCCTTGCTGGTTCCATAGTTTGGAAATGGAATATTACAATCCCTCTGTTGTCATCCCCTTGAGTACCCATTCTTTGTACTGTATACAGTGCTGGAGAGTCAGTAATTCTTAACAGGCATTGTACTTTTGGGGGGATCCCTTTAACCTTTATTTCACTTTCAAAATGTCTATCTTTTTGCTGTACCAGATATTTAGTCACATCAGATAGCACTGTGTCCATCAGTATGGAGGTCTACGCTAATTCCAAAATCTCACAACATGTTACTTTTTCCCCAGATAGTTTTGCTGTTTCATCAGATTTCATGAACAGCATTATTTGATTTGCATCTTGTTACTCATATTATTGAGTTCATGTTTCTTTCCAGGTGTAATAAATAGATTAATTTTGAAATTAGTGTATCATTTGTTTCATCTTTATCTTTATGGATACTATTAATTGTTAGAAGCATGACCCTATCTGAATTAGTTGGGTACTGTTCATTTCTCAGTGAGGACCTATCTGTTAGGCTGTCTTTTTCATTGAGATATATTTTTTGATTTGTTTCCAATATTTCTCCTCCCATTGGTTGTTTCCAAAATTATGGGAATCTCTTTATTCCATCAGAAATTCTTTGGTGATTACTCTCTGTCACATTCCTTTTAAAGGAAATGTGTAAGATTTCATTAATTAAGCAATAATGCCCAACAGGGGGTGTGCGTCATGCTGGGATGATGTCACGCCTCAGGTGGCTGGGCACGAGGCCGCAGGCCGAGTGCATCCAACAACTGAGGCATGACATTATCCCAAATGACACACACCCTGGAGGGCATTATTGCTATTATACAATGGCTCGTTGTTGTATATAAAATAAAAAAAATAATTTTAAAGAATGTTTTTATTAGTGTGGAAAAATATTTTTGTTTCTTAAGAGGAGATACAAAAAAGAGAAAAAGGGCATGCTCCACAAGCTCATCTGCATTGGTTCACAGTGCTGAAACTGGACCCGGGATGTTGTGCTGGGATAACATAACGGGTCCAGTCCCAGACTGACCAATCAGAGACCAGGAAATTTTCTTGCCATTGTATAATGGCATTTTAAATACAGTAGTACATTACCTTTTTCTGGGGATAACCATCTGAGTACATAAAGGAATGTTTTCCTTAAGTCAACTCTGGGAGGAAGCAATCAAAAATTGAGCTTAACAGATGGCCAAGCAACCCCTTCAGTTCCTGACCTGCAGGCCCTACCCCATGATCAGGCTGTTTGTGATGTCTAACCAGGCAGAACACAGGCGTGTGCCACATAGAAGTCAATGGAGGAGATTTCTGAAATGGTTTTATGTACTGTATGTTAAAGCAACTTATGTTATAAATAAAAGTCATTGCTCAACTAATAGGGCCCCTGTTAGTTGGGAAGTGACTTTCATTTATATCAAAGGTTACTTTAGTATGTACAGCATCAAACAATTCAGAAAATGCCCTCCTTTGACTTCTATGTGGCACACTCCCTCCCTCTGCCTGGTTAGACATCACAAAACATCTGAGTGCGGGGGTGAGGTCGACTGACCAGGAAGAGGAAGAGTTCAACTAGCTCTCTGCTCAGCACAATTTTCAATCTCTTCCCTTCTGTAGTGGACTTAATGAAAAAAATTCCTTTCTGGGCTCAAATGAGTGTCATTAGCATAAGGTAATGGACTAATGTATTTTAAAATTACCAAAATCTTAGACATTCTCTTTAAGTAATACATTAATTTATCTTTGCTTTATTGATTCTTTCTTTCTTTTTTGGGAGGAGGGTTGCTTTGTGATGTTGTTTCTCTTTTACTTTTTTTAAAGTTTTTCTTTCCATCCTTAAAGTGTATCTGGAATATTTAGTATTATGTTATTGTCAAACTGCAGGGGCAAATGGATTTAGATGTATTTGTTTGCTTTCTGTATTTGGTTTTCAACTTCTTTCTCAAATTTTTCTTTTTTTTTTTGTGATAAATGAGCCATTTTCATCTATTGAATAATTCTGTGCCAGATTATCCTCTAATAACCTCTTCACCATGGATCGGTTTTTCATAATGTTAGCCCTGATTCCTAATATTTCTTCCTTAAGAACCTATAAAGTTTCAAGTATTACAATATTTGCATGATAAGGGTTTATAATATAGCCTAACAATTCCTTAAGTAGAACCATGGCTACTGAATCATTGCTAGTTCCCTCCAAGTTGATGTTATTTTGTTTATTTGCTGCTTCTAAATGATCTCTCTCCCTCATGGTTTTGTTTATGAAAGGCTGTTAGCTAAATTTGGGAGAACAAAGACCTCTCACTTTGGGTGATGCTGATTGGCAATCATCATTATCATTTAGAATCTTATTTTGAAACAAGTCTGAATTTCTTCTGTTTTATTCAGTATTTCTTATAAGATTGTTTTAATCCATTAATTGTGGTGCCTAAATTATTTACCACTTCTGCTAAATTTTGAGTGTGTAATATTGCAGTATTAGACCATGGAGGTCCTGGTCTAGTTAAATGAGGTAGAGTGTTTAGACAATCATTTATATCAAAAGCAGTGAAAGCAGCACAATGAAAAAAGGCAGTCTGGATGGGCCAAGTGACCCTTATCTGCTGTCAGTTTCTATGTTTCTAGGTTTGTAAGGGAAGGCCCATATTCAAAGCAAGAGTCATTTATAGTGGCTGTTGATTTAGAATTCTTAACAACACACTCTTGTGAACTATTTGTGTCCTTTAATAATAATTATGCAGAATTATCAGTTCTTTTACACTCATTTGGATTAATTAACACTTGGGTAGATACTAGCTAAGGGATTTCCCTTAATAATGTGGGTGTCAAAGTATTATTCCCCATAAACTGTTTAATTGTGCTATATTATTGGTGTTTTTTCAGCTTAACATTTTTTCCTTTTATTTGTAACTTTTAATCTGTCTTTTTCACCTGTACCTGCTTCTGCATGTAACCCCCTTCTATTATCACACTCAATCTTTCCTAATACAGTAGGTGACAAAATGTCCTGAGACTTTGTTTTCTGGTCCTCATGGTCATTAAGATAATCTTAGTAAAATGTGCAATGTAACTTAAATAAACAATCACAAATTATTAAACCTTTATATTAAATCTCTATACTAAACACTGTATATAATATTGCTCAGGCTGGCTATAAAAAGCAAAAAAAGAGTACATTTCCTGAAAAGTTAGTCCTCAATAACTTCACAGTCTTTAATTTAATATTTTCTCACTCTTTCCACTTTAAGGCCACTCATACTGAGCCCCATGCCTCCATCACATCAGGCTGCTTCTTGCTCATGCTTTTTCTCTTCTTCTATGGAGACAATCTCCTCTTCGTTTCTTTATTTTTTGATAATCAGGCTTGTAGTAACACTTTGCTTCACAAGTTCCATTTCTGCATTTATTATCTTTTCCAGGCCACTGTCTACAGCTTTCTGTACTACAAAGGTCACTGGATAAATGCAAGGCAGGAATAAAAGAGATATAAGCAAAGTTAAAAGGTTTGCTTTCATGCTTTCAGTGTATTTTTTTTTTAGTTATGTGTAACAATATTGTGCAGCTGTCTGTATTCCTCAAATCTACTGTACAAACTGTACCTGGTCGCACCTGGAAATGAGCCTCGGCTCAGTGTGCCTTTCCCGGTCATCAAATTTAAATAAATAAATAAGCTTTTTGTATTGTATTGTAATCTTTTAAAAATGGCTTACAGGTGCTTTCCACAGATTACTGAGCCAGGTTCTGGTTTAAAGTAATATTCTGCCTTCATTGTATCTGAAACAAATTCTGCTTCACTCTGTACCTCAGCTTGGGAGCTATACTCCTTTAAAAAACTTTTAACTAGCTTTAGATACCTTTGATAGTTTAATTCAGTAAAACAGTCAACACTCAGCATAATAAGCAGCTGATGCTAAGCATGAAAGCAAACCTTTTAACTTTGCTTAGCACTATGCTAAATCTGATACGCTTTTATTGCAATATTAGCTTGTTACTTTCGCAATGGCTTTGTTATGCTCCCCACATAGACAATATTGCCAAATCAGTTAACACATGCATGGGGTTACTCTATAGACATAAGCATTGTCTAACACCTGACGCCTGTAACCTTGCCATCCATAGCTCGGTTGTTTCACTCATCGACTATGGGCTGGTCATTTATAGGGTAGCCACTGGCACTGCCCTCTGCCGAATCAAGGTAGAACTAAGCAAAGCCTGCCACCTCCTCACTGGTGCCAGGTGCCTGACACACACATGTGAACTGTATTCCCAGGCTAACTGGCTCCAGCTCAAGAACAGACTCATGTACCAAATCTGTCTTCTAGCCAAACAAATTAGCCTTGAATTGCTGTTTCCGGGAGTACAGAAGCTCCCCTCCCCATCCAACCCTTTAAGAAATACACGAAGTGCTGAGTACCGGTTCTTCAGGGTACATCATTGTTGTACCTCCCTGAAACAAAGGTCCTTTGCCCACCATGCCCCACTCTGATTTAACTCTCTCAGTAATGATGTATTGCCAACTGCTACCTTGGGCCCTTTCAAGAGGAAACTGCGTCATCACCAGGGCCACTGGAAAATTGAGGGTGCAATTTTTCTGCATTTCACAATTTTCACCCTTCTCCACACAAAATCTGCAATTTCTTGCAATTTTTTACATTTATGGAATTTTTGACTGAAATTGTATAAAAATATTTAAATTCTCAAGGAACTCTACTCAGATATGGTACACATACTTGGATTTGACCAAAACAATACAGTGTGAGGTGAGAAGGGGTCAAATGTGACTCTGCTTTCATGTGATTCACTTCCCTGCTTTGGTTTCAGTATCCTCTGGTCATACATATGTAGACTTGAACACTCAAAATCTGTGTTAAAGCAGACTATCAGAGAACTTTTTTGCTGACACAGAGACTGAAACAATAGTTGTGAGAAGAGGTGCAAAGTGCCCCATTCACCTAAATGAAGCCTTGACCACAATGCTTGTTTTTGAATGGTAGGGTAGATTTTTCTTGTATAAATACTTTCAATCTGAAAGGATTTTGATTCAAATGTGTCAAGAGTTTGGATGGCCCTGCTGATTATAAAATTGAATGTGCTTCTGAGGGGGGTTGGTGACAGTGATTTCTTACATGTCAGTCTGCCACAACAGTATACTCACATACAAAGTCTACAAAAAGCAAACATTTTTGAAAACATGCTGAACAGGTTAAATATGGTTAAACAGTTACCTTCAAATAGACGAAATAATTGCAACCCTAGTAAAATCACTGCAAAACCAGCAGAACAAAAGTACAATGTATTAAAAACTATTGTATGATGTAATGAAAAGCTATTGGTATGATTTGATACTTTTATCATGTGATTTTAAAATGTACTTACAGTGCTGATTAAGAACAGTAATCATTTTAACAAAATAAATATTTTTCTTACTAGACCTTTATTAGGCACCCTAGTTATCTGTTTATTTTTTTCTTGCACTAAAGCAAGTAGCTTAAACAGGCTTCATTATTTAACATATAGAAACTGGCAAAACATGTTGTTTCAGGATGTATTCAGTATAGACTAACTGTAAATTACTGAATAAAATCTAGTTAGCACTGCATGACTTAGATGTCTTGATTTTTAGAAGAAATGCTACATAATGATTAGTTTACAGTGCATTTCAAAAATACACATCTTTCTTCATATTAAAAGCATTTACAAGTAACAATACATTTATCTAACAATTTATGTGATCAATACATGCTGCAGCAAACAATAAAATATTTATTAGGGGGGCAGTGGGGATGTATAGTGAACCCCCGCAATTTTCCTGCAATTTTTGCAAGAAAATCCCCGCGTTTTGGGGTAAAATATTCCGCAATTTTCCAGTGGCCCCTGGTCATCACCTAGTAGCAAATGCCAGCTGTGATTGCTTCCATTAATCTACCATTGCCCAGTTCCTAGCAACTCCCAGTAGCACTTATCCTCCATCACCTCCTCCTTACCTCATTTATGACTTGTAGCACTTATTCCTCTTTATGCCCCACTCCCTCCCCCCTCTCACTCTCATAGCCTTCCCCATACCCTCAACTTTTCTCCTCCTGTCTCCTTGTCTGCTTCCTATACAGCCTCCCTCACACTCCTACTTCCCCTCACACCTCTACCCTCCTACTCCACCCCTCATTGACTTATCTTGACCCCCCTTCCCCTGCACTCCCTCATATTTCATGCATAACAGTAACTTAGACTGAAACATACCATACATTGTACAGTGAGTAATTCATATGTCTAAAGAAATTATGGTGGTGTTGTAGTGATGGCATACCTCTTATGTAGACCCTGATGTGATGTTTGTTGTTGAATCTCTTGAGGGTTTGCCTCCTTAGGATAGCATTTATAAAAAGTGCTCAGCAAAGTTTGAAAGCATATGCAAAACTCATTTCAGTTATGCAGTGGGCTTTTCTGCAGCTCTCAGCAGCCTGGAGACACAGGTATTTCTGTCTTAGTCTGTCCCAGTTTGATACTACATTGCCACTAGTTTTGGAATCATGTGATGTCATGCAGATTGAAGCTTTGCCTAGCTGCACTGTAATGTATAGTAGTTTTTTTAAACTCTTTGTCAGGTTACAGAATGAGCCCTAAGGGCCACTGTGTGAATTAGAGAACTCATCCCTAAAGAAGGAACCTTTTGTCTTTAACTTTGCTTAGATATTTGTTGTGAAAGCTTTTGTAGTTCAGCCAGCCATGATCTGAGTTAAATATTTTTGCTTTCTTCCAGGTCCCACATTTTTGAGTTTGCCGTGCATGCAAGCACAGATGAACACATTGAAATGAGAGTTGCTATTAGGGGTGTGGGGGGGGGCGTCCACTGGAGAGCTCAGTTCCAAGGAGCAGGTCAGCGGCAGGCAAATCAGTAGGCAGGCTAGCAATGACTCACTTTCTGTTTTTGGGGTGGAGTTGGCAAACTTTTCAAAGGACAGAACCAAACCAATAGAGGTGCGGCTCGGTCCTTTGATGTGTAAAGACCTGCATTACATTGACTTCCTGGTTGCGCATTCACACTGCCATTGCGCTTACAGTGTGAATGCGCTGAGCCTGCTCACTGCTCCTGTCTTCCCTCTGTTCCAGTTCGAGACCCCCTGCCAGCAAATCACTCCCTCCCGCTTCCTCCCACTGCTGCTATCCTCCCCATGCCCTCATTCTGTTCAAGGCCCCCCACCAGCAAATTAATCCCTCCCTCTCCCTCCCACTGCTGCTGTTCTCCCCACGCCCTCATTCTGTTCAAGGCACACACACACACACACACACACACAGCAAATTCCTCCCTCTCTCTCCCATTGCTGCTGTCCTCCTCGCACCCTCCATTCCCCATCCCAACCCCGGACACTGGGGAGCACACTCCCAGTGTCCAAAAATGTTTACATCCTTTCTTATAAAAAATAAATAAAACCGTCCCCAATGTCTTTATTTCTTTAAACCTGAAAAAAAAGGTCCATCAATGTCTCCCCGTTCTCCCTCCCCCATCCTGACCCTCCCACTGTGCACCCACCTCCCTACACCCCCCCTTACCCATATTTACCTCCAGAGGTCAGGAGTAACAATCTTCTGTGGACTGGGACATGTCTGCACTCTTCAAAGCCGACCGGCAAAGTGAAGATTTCAAGGTAAGTCATATAATGGGAATCAATGGGGAGGTTTTCAACTTAGGTTGATATTGCAGCTATTTTTAGGAATTTTGGCCCCAAATTTTCAACATGGGGTTCTTGAGACCCCACCTTCTGAACACTGTCACTGTCATTTCGTTACCCAGTCCCGAAAGGTGACTTCATCGTCACTGTGCGGAATCACCTTTTGGGACTGATTAATAAAACAACAGTACCACTGGTCATGAGGTGGAGTCCCAAAACACCCATGTTGCAAATTTGGTGAAAAAATTCCAAAAAAATTACTGCATTAAGAGCGTGCATTGCGCAGTTTCTATGCATGCTCCTAACTTCATCAATTTTTAATACGTTCACTCCAGATTTTCAACATTGACATTATTTCACACCTCCTTATGAACAGTATTGCTGTCATTTTTCATATCCTGCCTGAAACATGTTTTCACACCTGTGACACAGAATGGCGTGGGGGCTCTACAAAATCATCTTTTGGGATCAGTGAATGAAATGATACTGGCACTTTTCATGAGGCGGGGTCATAAGAATGCTACATTGAAAATTTGGTGTGAAAATATTAACAAACAACAAAGTTCCGAGCATGCAGTTAAATTAACAAATGCAGGTTCATACCTTTGGTACTTTTCAATATTTTGACCCCAAATTTTCATCATAGGTATCTCTTCGCAGCACTTCATGAATGTGACAGCTGCCATTTTCCAGATCCTGGGCAAAATTTTTTTTGCATCCCGAAAGGTGATTTTGCAGCCACTGTGTGAAAGTACCTTTTGCACAGGAGTTGAAATTGTACTTTTCCCTTCTTGATGAGGTGGCATAATAAGATGGCTATATTGAAAATGTGGTGTAAAAATATTAAACAATGAAGTTATGAACCTGTGTTGAAATTTGTCAACACTGGCTCGTAACCCCCTCCCCCAAATGGCACCAGTGCACACAATGAACTTTCAGCATTGACAAATGCTTGTTCTTTCCAGTGATAATCTCCGCCTTCTCTCAGAGGTTAGGGTTAAGCCTAAAGAGTAACTACTGTTACTGTTACTGTTACTGTTACTGTTACTGTTACTGTTAGCAGAACTGCATCATGAAAGGCACTTACTAGATTTAGTCCTAACCTCTGAGACAAAGCATTGATTATTACTGTATTACTAAAAAAGTGTTTTTAACAGTTGACTATATAGAGGTTATTTTAGGTCAATATGAATTGATACTTGTTTATTATATCTACAGAAATTGAGATACCAGCAATAATACCCCAAGGAATGGGCTTCAATGCTATGAAACTTTGGTGACGTTTTAAAAATGCTGAATATTTAAAACATGATCTTGTCCTTGACTTTAAAAATGTGTGTTTTGGGGGGTGAGGGGTGAGTGAGTCTAATCACTATATGCAGATATAAGAATTCTGATTTAAAATATTCTCCATCCTCCTCTATGTTTGGGATCCCCTCCAGGCTTTCCCTGTTAGTGTTCTTCAATTCAGACATGAACGTTGTAGAATCAAAGCATTTAAAGGATAGATAATTATAACTCTAGGTATAAAAGTTAGTTTATCCTTTTACATAAACAAGTTACTTGGTGTTCACTAAACAAACCAGCTAGGAAAATAAACAAATGAAATATCTCTGGCTTATCTGTACAAATCAGATTGTCCTCCAAGAAGTTGGTTATGTTTTTATTAGTTAGTCTTGTGGGACAGTTGATAAATTATGAGAGTCCCATGTCTAAGTGTAAATCTTGTAGGCTAGTTAAATTGGGGAAGAGTTCCAATCCACATTAAGATGTCATGTAATGAGGAACTCATAAGAATCCCTCAATAGGATCACTACTAAATAGGTTAATTATGGTTGCCAAATCAACCTTAGGAGGGCAGTAGCAGAAAACTAGTAAAATTAGTTGGGTGTTAGTGCTGGTGATCTCAAGTGATATTAATTCACATCCGCACATGCTAGAAAGATAGTTAAAAAAATGTTACATGATATTAAGAGATATTATACAATGGTAAGAAAGAATCTTGGACTGTGATTGGTCAGTTTGAGGCTGGACCCATGGCGTTATCCCAGCATGACGACACAGGTCTAGTCTCAGCACTTTGAACCAATATGGATGATATGGATATGGACCACCTTTTTTTTTTTTGCATCTCCTCTTAAGAAACAAAAATATTTTTCCACACTAATAAAAACATTCTTTAAAATTATTTTTTTATTTTATATATAACAATGAGCTATTGTATAATAGGAATAATGCATTCCAGGGTGTGTGTTGTTTGGGATAACGCCACACCTGGGGCATTGGACGCACTCAGCCTGCGGCCTAGTGCCCAGCCCCCCCAGGTGTGGCATTATTCCAGCATGACACACCACCCTGTCATGCATTATTCCTTTATTAATTCATACCCAGGTATGCTATGAAGATAGTTAAACAAGTTTACATGATGTTAAGAGATATTAATTCACACTCAGGTATGCTAGGAAGATATTTAAACAAGTAAGCAATAACCCATGACAGGGTATGGGGTTATTGGGAATTAATCAACACCCAGAGTGCATTGTGAGGCATAAGGCCGCAAGCCAAGTGCCCTCACAGCGTCCAGGGTGTTGATTAATCCCCAGTAACCCCATACCCTGGAGTGGGTTATTGCACTTATAACATGGGGTATCTTCAAAACAAGGAGAAAATGTCATAAAGGGTTTTTCTCTCAGTTTAAATTCAAAAAAAGTGACTGTATCCTGCCACCTGGAAAAATAGACCCCAACAAATATTCCATATGTGACTGCTTTTATGCGCATAGAAATGTCAGAAACATGATGTCTGACATTTCTTGTGCATGAAACAGTTGGTTACACTTGCAACGCCCTGTACTGAGGCATGATGTATTGGGGGGAGGTGGCCAACAAGGTTGAGCTTTGACACCAAACGTTTAACCAGCTTGATAGCGCCCTACTTCAAAAGGTGGAAAACTTACATGTAAAGATCATTCACATTGACTGTGTGGAAAACAATGTTTAAATACAAGTGTTCAGCTCAGGAGACAACTGAGAGCTACTTAACTTGCTGTCTCCTGCTGACTGCCTCGATCGATCCCGGAAGTCGGTACTTCACAGGACAACGAGTGCTGGAAGGCAGGGGAAACACAGTTGTGGCTCAACTGTTTCACAACCTGATAGGTCATCTCTCTGTCTCTCTTGCCCACGGAGGCAGATCAGCACACAGATTCTCAACTGCTCCTATGCAGCACTTTACAACACTGTCAGCAGGTCAGAGCTCTCTCCCGCATACAATACAGCCACGTGCATATCTCTGACCTGCTGACAGTACTTCAAGCTGCATGCAGGCCTGTAGTAACACCCTCAGCTTCTCCTGATAAATCTAGACACTGAGATTCATGCTCTCTGTTCACCCAATATACACATCAGGAGTAAGGGACACTACAGACATTGGAAATGGTGTACTTACTACTATATAGTGCCTAGCCACTGTCCGAGGAATGGACATCCTTGGGGGGTTGGGAGAGGGAGATGACTGTGGCAAGGGGTCCAGATGCGGTGAGCTGCACCATTGGGGGAACACCTCACTCTGTGTCACTCCACACAACGGACAGGATGGGGGAGACAGGTGGGGGGTAACCCTATGGTGCAAACACTCAGAGCTACAGTGACAGGCAATGGAAGGCTCTCCAGTGCACTTCAGTTTGTACTATGGCAGCAATAGAGGCAGGACCTCTGTATGCAACTATCGACCAGCTGCTCTCACTCTGTCCCTACACCATGTCTCTCTCTTTCTCTCACTCTCTCTCTCTCTCTCTCTCTCTCTCTCTTTCACTCCATGCATCACTAAGCAAGCTGTGTGTGTGTGTGGGGGTGAATTGTGTGTTGCTCTCTCCCTCTGTCATGCTCTCTCCCATATGACTCTCTTTTGCCCTATGCTCTGTGTTACTCACTGTCTCTCTCTTACTCCCTGTTGATGTAGGGGTCAGTCATGGTGGTGATCCAGTGAGCGACTGGTGAGCGAGCGAGCAAGCGGGAAGGGGGGCCTGCAAACATCCTGGTCTGCCATTCTTGCTGCCACAGTACAAATCAGACTGGACAACTGAGGAAAGAGAGAGAGAGAAAACACTGCAACATTTGTAAATGACATGTTCTGCTGTCTCCGTCTCGTGCTGCACAGCTTCTTTGCAAACACTATTGCTCGCATTGCCATGTAGTTCAATGGCTGCCGTTTCTAAATCAGTTTTCCACACAGAAGGAGTGCAGGTCTGCCCAGTGATCTGTCTTTAGTTTCCCTTCACAAGTAGGTGTGAATATATGGGGGATTAATCAACAGTCACCTGATGCTCATGTAGTAATCAGGTGACTGTATGTCACTACCTCATGTTATAGGAGATATTAATTCACACCCAGGTATGCTAGGAAGATAGTTCATTCACACCCAGGTATACTAGGAAGATAGTTAAACTTCATCACATTGTTTCCCATGATTGTCCCTCCAAACCTGGTAATTTGCCAAAGTAACAGCATAAACAGAGATTAAGTTACTTAATCTGGTTTCTCTTATGATAACAAAATCTGGGAAGGGATCCAGGCTTGCACTGCATCAAACTTTGGCATGAATCTTCTGGTATTAAATCACGCATACAAAAAGCGGAGCTCTTTAGAAATATCTGTTTGTCATTAAGGGGGAAACAGTGGGTCCAGGATGCGTTTGGATGTCATCACATTGCAGAACAAGAAGGTAGAAACATATTTCAATGCACATCAATTATTTACTCTTAGAGCGGTGTTAAGTGGCTAATAGAATTTGCAGAAACTAGGACAAGACAGGCCTCCCTTGGCCAATTTGAGGAAAGAGTCTAGATACTGCATAGCTTTGTAAGGGAAAAACAGACATTCATTGTAACAACCACCAATAATTGGGAATGTACAGCAAACATGTCACAAAGTACTGATGGAGCTGTCAGTACACTAAGGAGAAGGAAACTCAAACTGTTTGTCAGAAAGACCAACCTCATTTAGTGTTTTATGACTATAGGTCCAGCAATCAATTAATGAAAAATAACCAAGGATAACACACATTGACAGATAATACTTAGGGGAAGCAAGAAATGAGACATATTTGCTATTAGATCTGAGGCAACTTGGTGGTACACTTAAAGTACAAACAAAGTTCTTTATTAAGCATGCTTATCTACAATCACTTTTACAGTAGAAGAAACAAGTCTCCTTATACCTCATTTCTGTACTCTCTTGTTCCATAGCCACACTGCAATTTCAGATTATATATATATATAGTATATATATATATATATATATATGCTGTATGTATGTACAGCAAATTTCATAAGTTTCTAATTTCTATAACCAATCTCCCATTTATAATGCACCAAACATTCACCATTACTTACAGTAAGGCACCCTCTCAAAAACATATTTTGTGAGCTGTGAAAAACACATACATAACCGCAGCTTAGTTCTCTTTATCAAAACTCATGTGCCTTCAAACACTGTCTGCAGTATTTTATGTTTAAACCATAGCCCCAGTAATAACTTGAAGGCTGTTTCCTGTTTTTTATTGTTTTTAGGCTGTGGACAAAAGATACGCTCCTCGATTAGTAAATCAATGCCTTTAAACACCATTCTCTGTGTGCCCTCATAGTTAATGGCATTGTGACTCACCAGCTGTCTTTCTCATTTATTTCATGGTGTCTGCGTCCATCTAGCATGCAGGGCACCAAATGAGCTGTTTATGTCCTCCTAAATATATGTAGTCAGCGTCAGGAGCAGCATCAGCATCATCATCGAGTGATGAAGTAAGCGGATGTCTAATGTGAACGACAGGGGAGATCCCTACCATGCTTCTGACTCTATACTAGCCCACATATGGCCACATCACCTCAATGGCTGGAGCTAAATGATTCTTGTTGATATTTTTATTTTACGAAATTGCAGTGTGGCTGTGAACAGAAGAGTACATAAGTGAGGTGTAAGGAGACTTGTTGCTTTTACTTTAAAACCGTATAAAGACAAGCATGTTCAAAGGACCACTTTAATCTGAGTTGTATCACATGGGATTTCAATGTATACTGTCACTTCACTGGATATCGTATGGATAAATTCAGTATACAAGAGAATGTGAAATGTATATATTTATATTCACAGTTATGTCTGTCCACCTTGAGGAAGGGGATTTTAACTCCCTGAAACATTGGTGGGGAACAGGGGGTGTTGCACTACCTGTATTTAATAAATGATTATACAATGGCAAGAAAGAATCCTGGTTCCTGATTGGTCAGTTGACTATCACAGCAGGGATGTTATCCTGGCATAATATCCCTGCTGATTGTTTGGATGATTTCGATCCCCACCACCACCTCCATGATCATCTCCTCTTTCTCTTAAGAAACAAAAAAATGTTTACACACTAACAAAAACATTCTTTAAAATTATTTTTTTATTATAAAACAACAAGCCATTGTATATTAGGAATATGCCTTCAGGGTGAGGAGTTATGCTGGGATAACATCCCTTCTCGGTGTTGGACGCCCTCGGCCGGTGGCCTCGGGCCCAACCACCCGAGGTGGGATGTTATCCCAGCATAACTCCCACCCTGTCAGGCATTATTCCTTTATTTACATTTCAATGTTGTGAGTGGCCTACCTTCTCCTGTGCTCTACAGGCATAATATATTGCTCCCTGTTCTGTAGCACTGGGAGCTTAATTGACTTGCCCAGTGTCACACTGTGAGTATTTTGTTCTAGCTGGTTTGAACCTGTTATCTCCCAGTTCCCAAGCTGGTGCTCGAACCACTAGAACACATTGCCTCCTTAAAGGGGAATAGTCAGGACTAAGAGCAATATACCCAAGTGTGGGGCTGGTATCAACTTGCACTTTGTGTGTAGAAACTTTTTTCACCTGTTTACTACAGTATAGTAGATTGTATCTGATGGAGTCAGTTGATGAGCAAGCTGACATTTTTGGTAATTGCAAATCCCAGAATCCCCTGCAGCTGGCATCAGAGGAGGGCTGCAGCACTGGAAGAGTTAATAGCCTGCAGTGCATGTTAGAGTTTTCATAAGCTCTGATCTTTTTTTTTAATTTTTTTCTGGTCCTGCTGTCCTCCCAGGGCTAGGTAGACTGCACCTAGCTCCTGGAGAACAGTACGACCAGCAAACATCTAACTAGAGAGATTATTAAAGCTCTACTATGCACTGCAGGCTATTGAATTTCCCACTACTGCAGCCTTCCTCTGATGTCAACTGCATGAGATTTTGGAAGTTGTAGTTACAGAAAATGTCAGCTTGTAAGTCAGCAGAGTCCATCTGATACAATCCACTATACTATAGTAAACAGTAAGTAAAGAAAAAGTTTCTGCACCCAAAGTGCAAATTGGGACCAGTCCCACACTTGGGTATATGACTCTTAGTGCTGGCCGTTCTTCATTTAATTTTCATTCTCTCAAATTTCCTTGTGTGCAGGACTTTTCAATAATGTACTCTACATATAATGCTGCCAGTGTGCACAGTAATATTTATCAGTTTTAAGGAAGTCTGTTGTTTCACCTTCATGTAGGGTGTCTTGAGCTTCAGAATGGCATCTGTAAAATAAACTTATCTGTCTGTCTATCTAGCTATCCATACATTTAGTGGCTCCAACCCCTGCTAGCCTATGACTTGTTGCAGAAAAGCTGTGGCAGATTTGCACACCACAGTTTTCCTGCTGCATGTGGCTGAGTCTGAAGGAACCACTGGTTGTACCAAGGTTGAGGCCACATTCCAGTCATTTCAGCAGCGGCTTCCCCATAAGTGCCTAATAATGGCTAAAGATGAAAAATGTAACAAAAAAAAGCCGGCCACCTAAAAGGGCCACAAAAAATTAATGTCTCAATACTGGTGTACATTAGAACTGTGCCAACATTTTGGAAACATTTTCTTTTGTGTTAGGACTTGTTTTATGAAACTCTGGCCCTCCGTCCCAAAACGCACCACAGCAATTGTTATACTACAGTTGACAATACATCAGCTAGATATCATACTTGATATACATAAATATATGCAAACACATGGCACATGCATACTATATACCTACACATTACATATGTATATGTATACAGTACATGCTTACTCATGCACAAACATAATACATGCAAGTGTTTGTTTGTATGCATAGATGCATCCAGTCCTAGCTGGGATAAACTGTCTTTCTGTTACTGTACACAAAATGAGGAGCAATGTCTAAAAATATGAGAAAATCTACCCATAAAGGAGTGGCATTACAATTCATGTTTTGTAGTATCTTCAGAATGATTTTCAGGTTACAAAGTTTTCTCTCTCAATGTGTATTTTTGTAGCAGGGGTGAAGGGAGACAGATATTTAACAGAGATTTGCCTCTTCCTACTACTATTTATACTATTACTATTACTGTATAGATGTACTTTAGCTAACCACAGGAAACAAAGACCACACTTTGCCCTTGTTACAAAATCAGTGGTAGCTGTGTATGTTTGTGCTGTTGGATCTTACAGCACAGCACGCAGTTCACAGAGATGGTGTTGAGGTTCTGTGTAATGGAATTTAGTGCTGGAGTGCTACGTAGCATACAGTATATGATGGAGCTTTTCAAATGGTCCATACTGCTTTCTGTTTTCCCCCTGGTATGGACCCTCCCTTCTCCCCCATAGCTTTCCAATGCCCCATGGCTCTGTCTGTTAGCAATGTTCTCCAGCCCACCCCAACACCACTACCACTGGTGAAATCCCACAGAACTTCCCTTTATTATGGTCCCTCTAGGGAAACCAGACTTAAGATAAAGTGAAACCCATTTACCGTTGGTGGTTGGGGTACGTGTTAGTGCTTGACATCAGCTTTGGGCTGAGTGCTGCCTACTCAGCCTGCATGAGGCATCCTGCTGTGTGTTGGGGAAGCAGCTCAGATCTAGTATTGTGCTCTGCCATCCCCACTGGAGTACCAGGAGGCGGGCACACAGAAAGACCAGTTACACACCCAACTCCAATGGCTAGATTGGGTACCGCCCTCAGACTCGTTCTGGCCTAAGTGAAAGTCCAGGCTCAAAGATAAAACCAGGGTCCCCTATTTGGAAAGTAGCATCGCTAACCAGGAAGCAGCTGGGCCAGCCCTGCAGCATCTCTAATTATTAACTGGTGTCCTGTTTTCTGCTGAGACACTTGCAATATTTCAGCAGCATGAGAGCACTGCAGCATCTCTATTAATTAACTGGTGTCCTGGTTTGTGCTGAGAAACGTGCAATATTTCAGCAGCATGCGAGCCCTGCAGCATCTCCATTTATTAACTGGTGTCCTGTTTCATGCTGAGAAACTTGCAATATTTCAGCAGCATGCGAGCCCTGCAGCATCTCTATTTATTAACTGGTGTCCTGTTTCGTGCTGAGAAACTTGCAATATTTCAGCAGCATGTGAGCCCTGCAGCATCTCTATTTATTAACTGGTGTCTGGTTTTGTGCTGAGAAACTTGCAATATTTCAGCAGCACGAGAGCCCTGCAGCATCTCTATTTTTTAACTGGTGTCCGGTTTCGTGCTGAGAAACTTGCAATATTTCAGCAGCATGTGAGCCCTGCAGCATCTTTATTTATTAACTGGTGTCTGGTTTTGTGCTGAGAAACTTGCAATATTTCAGCAGCACGAGAGCCCTGCAGCATCTCTATTTATTAACTGGTGTCCTGTTTCGTGCTGAGAAACTTGCAATATTTCAGCAGCATGCGAGCCCTGCAGCATCTCTATTTATTAACTGGTGTCCAGTTTTGTGCTGAGAAATTTGCAATATTTCAGCAGCACGAGAGCCCTGCAGCATCTCTATTTATTAACTGGTGTCCTGTTTCATGCTGAGAAACTTGCAATATTTCAGCATGAGAGCCCTGCAGGAGAATAAGACTTCTGTTAAAATAATTTATCTAAAAAAATGCTTCTAAGTTAAAAACAAAATGGTGCGAAAAACATGATATTTCATATTTTAGTGCATTTTTCTGCTAATGATGGTATACTGCTAGCATTTACTACCGCAGTACTTTCCTAAGTAGGGCTTTTTTGTTTTGTACATTATGGCATTATCTGAAAAAAGCATCACAGAAACACTTTCGGAAAGGTTTTGGTGCTACATTTTATCAAACTAGAGCTTCAGAGTATGAAGACAAACTACAAATGTTAAACAGCTCTATTTTAGGAGCATTCATGCCATTGCAAATGAGACTGTTTCCAATGTCTTTTCTTTTCATGGGTTTAAATAAAGAAATAACCTGAATATCCACAGTAGGCTGCATTGGTCATTTTGAAATGCTAATCTTGTCCGCTACAGTAATGGTTCTATTTCCTTTTGTTTCCAGCAGCAGTGTTTCATAGCCTCCTTTGAGTCAAGATGACGGAGCGCTTTGACTGTCACTACTGCAAGGAGTCCCTTTTTGGGAAAAAATACATCCTGAGAGAGGAGAATCCATATTGTGTGAAGTGTTTCGAGACTCTGTACTCTAATGCCTGTGAGGAATGCAAGAAGCCCATCAGCTGTGACAGCAAGGACTTGTCCTATAAGGATACACGCTCACTCATCCATGTTTTGTATTTATGGGAGTGGTGGCTGGGGTAATGGGGTTTCATTCTGTATAATTTTTTTTTTTGTATTTTGTTTTTGTTGACCGGGTAAGTGCACTAGACAAATCCTACCTATTTTCAGGAATGACCCGGGGGAGGGGATACAGATGAATGCCAACTGACCTTGAACCAGATTAAGCTGTTGGTGGTATTTTTTTAGTGAATGAGGGAAATTTGGCCAGGACACTGGGGAAATTCCCCTACTCTTTTCGATAAGTGCCATGGGATCTTTAACATCCACCTGAACTACCACCAATCCAGGCAGATGGGACCTCGGTTTAACTGGCAGCATATCATATGGTGATAGTACAGATAAGAAGAAACTACTTCTGAGAATTACTTCAGCAATCATCAGCTATTGGCTAAGACTCCAAAGGAGAATGATCTGGTGAGTGGGCAGCTCCAGTATTACATTACCTCATCACACAAACAACTGCCCCATTGATAAAGAGAGAGAGAACTAATTTAAGGGCTACAGGCAAGGTTCCATAATCCCAAATCCTCAAACCAGAAAAGTCATACTTACAGTTGCAAAAGGTCATTAAAATAATTGGTGGCATGAAACCCTGTAGATTGAAGATTAAGACTTTGGCTTGGTTATTTATTTATCCATTCTGTGTAGCCCTAATGGAGTTTTGATTCTCCAACTTTCAGCTGAGTCGTTGGAAACTTGGAAGTCAAGGCTGGCACAATGGTGCCACTCATTGGCGCTACGTCCAGTCCACGGGCCAAACAATCTCAGGTGAAAGTGAGAACTCCCAGGAAGGAATTCAGTAATTTCAGAAGTGGGCATTATTCCATGTTGACTGGTTTACCTTCAGAAAAAGAGGCGCTAAAGAGAAAATCACAAGCCATCCATGCTGGGTCCATGCTTGTTTCTTCTTATTTGGTTTACTTATAAAATTTGTTCCACTATGTGCACTAACCAAGCATTCTCTGATATTCTATGACATGTTTTCTAAGAGACATAATTATTTAATCTATTTATGGTTGTTCAGGGTGTCTCTTCGAGGCATGACTGTCACCTTTTGCATCACTGGGGTGCCATTAAAATTTGCTTGGTACTCCAACCAAGCAATGCATAAGGACACACTTCTGTTCCTATATGTGACACCCAAAGTGTCCCTATAGGTACATAACTATAAGAATCTTCAGAAATACGTGCTTAAATATTTTGCTTTTAAGATAAAAAACCCAAAAGTTGTTATTTTAAGGTACTATAGTGATGTATCCCATAGGAGTAGTCAGAGGTCTGTAGAAGATGGGAAAATGATTCCAC
Organism: Neoceratodus forsteri; assembly: GCA_016271365.2. Taxonomy (NCBI): domain Eukaryota; kingdom Metazoa; phylum Chordata; order Ceratodontiformes; family Ceratodontidae; genus Neoceratodus; species Neoceratodus forsteri. The sequence goes on along the minus strand of CM057459.1, from coordinate 245,354,643 downwards.
ACTGTATTAGGAAAGGACAGACTTGGGTCAGCCCAGTGGAGCTGCAGCAAACTGTTACTCTGCCACCAACAATAGGAAAGTGGAATTCACATGCTACGACCCGTGCAATGCCGCATGGTGCTGGCTGGGCTCAGTCTGTTACCCTGCCACCTAGAAGACTGACATTCACATGCAGTGATCCCTGAGGCACTTTTACGCACAGGTTTCTGCAATGGAATGACTATTACGGAAACAGTATTCCGTTACATCCCCTGTATGTAAAGTGCATCTATTTCATTCCCTAGGCGAACGTTCGTCCAAACCGCAATCTCTGCTTTTCGCAGTTTGCACCGTTGTGTTCCATTTCGTCTGGCTGTGTAAAACAGCCATTCCGGTAGCAATGCAGAAACAACCATTATACAGCAGCAAACTCTGGAGGAGCAGAAACAAATGGAGGCTTGGGTTGCCGGAATACTCGCAGGGTGTAGAAAGGAACCAGAACACAACAGAGTACAACAGCGCCACACAGGTAACACTGATTCCATTTTAAAAACCTGTGTGTAAAAGCGCCTCTAGTGTCCTGTCCTGTCCTGTGCTGGTGCAGGCAGGGCTCAGTCTGCTATAGTCCTCCCAGGCATGCAGCATTCACCTCTGATCCCTGCAAGCCCAAGATGGTGAAAAGTATATAAGGTGTGCTCAGGATAGGCAGGAGATGCTGAATATAGGCTGCCAGCCCACAAATACAATTAAAGTGAACAGTTCAGCACTGGCGGAGACCAACATTCATGAAAATAAAGTTATTTTATTGATGTAGTTGTCCGTCCAGATGGCAACCTTCTTCCCAAATGCCTCAACCCTAACACAGGGCCTTCCTCAGGGGATGGGTCTGAGGAGTAACAGATCACATTCAAATTTATACAAATTAATTTAAAGTGACACATACCCAATACGTGAAACAGTGATTTGCAATTGATTACAAAAAAAGTATTAACAGTCATACACTTCAGTTACTTAGCAATACTTGACCATGTACAAATTGAATTAATTTATAGTACTATTATGAAGTAAATCCCACCTTTTGTGTTTTTAACTTTTCAAGTTTAACATTTGTATGGTGACTATCAATGAAGAGCTGCTGCAGCAGTCAGTGAGTGATGCTAGAGATCATGTTCTCCTTACACTGCATCTCTGTGCCATTTCCAGATCTTTCTCAGCACAGAAGGGCATATGTGCACTAAGAGGCAGAGCTTCTCAGTTCTTTCAAAAAACAGTGTTTTGATCAAAAACCATTTTGAAATAATTAGAGCACCAGTCGTGAATATTAGTTAGCTGGTTTACAGCAGTTAACAGAAGTTTTTGTGCAGGGAAAGTCAGTAATGCATGAGCCAGCGCAGTGTGTACTTGCTGCAGCTGCAGCCTGCATTAGGGTAAGCCCAGCAGCAGGGAGGGAGATGTGGGAAGGGGTTGAATGTTTCACTTACACTTAACTTTTTTTTAATGACTGCCTGTGGTGCAGGGCACAGAAATCTATCTTTTTATTTTTTCTGTGTGTGAGCCAGCCAGGTGCCAGTCATTCAGTGATGTGAACTGTGAGTCAAAGTGAAATAGGGGCTGCTGTCATGCTGTAAGACTTTACTGAGTGTGTGCTGTGCTAGGTCTCTCGACTCAGGGGGCTCAGTTTTCAAAGGGTGGCACAGGACTTGCGTCATGCTCTGCATCACACCCAATTTTTGGTGCAGCTGCACCAAACTACTTTGACACAACTGTACCTGATTTTAGTACATCGGGTGCAGTTTTGACAGTTTCCTCATTTCATGGCAGCTTGTGCCAAATATTTGGCACAAGCCCCATAAAAAGGGTCCCCCAAATGGCACACGTTAGACCACGGAAAAGCTGGTCTAACGTGCGGCATTTGGCTCTCAGGATTGAAAATCCTGATCGTCGGCCGGGAAACTGCTGCAAGCCCATGCCCCAAGCAACTGGTGCAGCAAGGGCTTGTGGCATTCTCAGGCTTTGAAAATTGAGCCCAGTGTCTCTCAGTGTGGGTTGTCAATAGGGTTGGTCGGGGCAGAGGTTGTGATCTAGCTGTCATTCATCTCCCTCTTGTTGCAACAGAAAGAGATTCGGAGAGAGGAAAGGTGCAGCTAAAGGTTCCAATAGGCCAATTCCAAGTACGACTTCTTCAACTGGTGGTGGTGGAGATGGTCATGGTGGGACTGGGAGTCATGGAGCTGTGAATACTAGGGCTGGGCATGTGATAGTATGGCCAAAATGGCCAAAGAAATAAGTCCATAGAACTTCACTGGCCCAAGTCTTCCAGCACAGCTCATACCACTCTGAACAATCTCATAGCACACTGGTGTTGTCCCTCCCCTTTAAGTGCTGTCAGTTCCAGTTCCACTTCTCCTACACGAGAACAAGATACAAATGACCCCCCCCAAAAAAAGCAAAGCACTCCCCCGTCTGCCTCAGGAAAAATACAGCAGCTACCACAACCACCTGTGCATGGGCAGTGACAATTGCCTGTCAGCCTAGATGCACTGTATGATCCCTTCTCCAGTGTCAAGCAGCATCCCTACACAACCCAGTGCTGCTCAGTCATCTACTATGCATGAAAAAGGTGCTGGTGAGTCTAGGTGTGTCAGGAACACTATTGGTATCCAGTCAGCAGAAGCAAATGAACACTTTTTCATGGGTGGATGGCGAGGCATACTGATACTACAGTTCTACAAAATGAAGTAAGTAGCACCAAAGCAGCTCTTAAGGGAGAGTGCCTGTAAGGAGAACAATATGAACATGGAATTGTCAAGAGGGCAGGGGACAGAAGCAGAGGCAGAAAAGGTAGATGAGGGGAAAGCAAGAGAGGGGATGGAGAAGAGGGAAGTAAAAGAGGAGGAGGAAGAGCAGGGGAAGAACCATGAGAGGAAGAGAGGCATGGGGAAGCACATGCACAAGAAGAGGATGAAGAATGAGAGGAGCTTGAAAGCATTTCATCATTTCACAGTCACTGCCCAAGTCCTGCAGGCAATTGTAACTAAAAGGTAAAGGGAGCCTCTGAAGTGAGGGAGTATTTTATAAATGACACAAGAAAATCCACTGAAAGCAGGTAGCAATCAAATTAGTAAAAGATCAGCCTACTGAAACCTTCGCAATAAGTGTTGTGGTTGTAGCCGGCCCAGTCATGTAGAGGGCTGAGGCACCCAGTGCCTTACCTCTTACTACACCGGTGGCCCGGGGTTGGGAGCGAGCTTAGGTTGCTGGGGGTTGGTGGGGGAAGGAGAGGATTGTGTATCTGATGACAGGTCTCCTCTCCTCTCCCAGGATAGGGTGGGCTGTGGCTCCCGGCCTTCAGTGACTCCCAGTGGAGACGGGGAGTGCAACAAGCCAGGGTCACGTTGGGTCTGGGGGAAGGTTGCCACAGTCATTCATGCATGGGGAGGTGGGAGTGCACTCATTGCACGCTGCAAGGCATTGCATATCTGCACCTGTGGGGGGGCAGGTCACTCTCATGTACATTAAGATGGAAAACCCTGGCTTCAGGCAGCGGCAATGATACTCTGGCCCCACACCCACTGTCAGGCTCCACCTTCCCTGATCCCAATATACCTTGGTCTGCACCAAGCCACTGGAGTGTGATTGTAGGAGTGTCCAGGCAAGTGGAGGGTTGCCCCACCCTGGAGGCATAAGCCAGGGTGATCTTCTGGTGGCATATGTGGCGCTAGGTTGGGGCTCTGGAGGGGAATCAGAAAAGGAAGGTCTCAGGCCAGGCAGGATAAGCTAGGGTCGCCTGAGGGATGACCCTGGTCTAGTGACAGAAGGAACATCCTCCTAACAGTGACACCCATTCCCCACTCAGATGAGAGTCAGACTGACAGCCAGAAGGCAGTCCATATGGGAAGTGATATAACATGATATATCTCATTCACACCACAAGAGCTCTTTGAGAATTCCACCACTTGTGCCCTGTATACTCTTAGCACTGCATCCTGGGCCTTTCTAAGCAAAATCAAGCCATAATCAGCATGCCATAAACAAATGTGAATACATCTTGAACCGTAAGTGCTACACACAAAGTACGAGTGGCAAAGTTGTTCAGCACAGCATTACCTTTCCAATGGTGCTATGCAATCAATTGTAATCAGTTGTTTTTTTTTTATAGTAGCTGAAATACCAAACAACTGTGTTTTTTTTCTTCAGATTTTTTCACGGTGCTTAGGTGAGGCTTGAGAGATAAATGTCAGCCATGCACACCATACCTTAAACAAATGCGAATAACTCCTAAAGTATATGTGGTAGACACAAAGTATCAGTGGCAAAATTGTTCGGCACTAAATTACCTTTCTAACGGTGCTATGCAATCAATTGTAATCCATTCAGTTTTTATTTTATACTAGCTAAAATACCAAACAACCGTGTTTTTGTTTTTTTCAGATTTATTCAAGGTGCTTAGGTGAGGCTTGAGAGACAAATGTCAGCCCTGCACACCATACCTTAAACAAATATGAATAACTCCTAAAGTATACATGATAGACACAAAGTATCAGCAGCAAAATTGTTCATCATGAAATTACCTTTCTAACGGTGCTATGCAATCAAGTCTAAGCAATTTGGTTTGTTTTATATTTAGGTTAAAACTGCTGACTTCCTCGGACGTTTCCAGGCCTGAGTGAAAGTCAGCTGAGCACATCTACAGGCGTTATTGACCTGAGTGGCTATGCTTTCAGCCGCCACCTACAGGCGTATCTAGGCCTGAATGAGATATTCAAGTAATCTAGCCACCATGGCAGCACTCAACTGATGCATCCCCAGGTTCTGGTGCTGCTTCAGAAGAAGTCCAACCACCAGCTAGATCCAGGCCGAGAGACCACCACACCAGCACTGATAGTGAATTAGTAACAAAGTACACTGCCAAAGTCATTCCATCTCTGGACTAAGCTGCCACACAATCACCCCATTTCCTTATGAATTACTGTATACAACTCCTTGGTGAGAGGATGGTCTTTGATCTTCAGCCATTCTTTATAGTGGAAGATACTGGTTTTTGAAGACTCTTGCAGGAGGGCAAGCCCAAATACAGAATTCCATCATGCTTCACATTTTCTCAGCATATGATTGTTATCCCCATTCTGTATGAAGTAGTACACAGACAGATGGTAAGAATTCTGAAGGAGGCAGTGGGGGGGGATGAGTGCATTTTTACTAGTGACATCTATAGCAGTAGTGCAAAACAAAGCTTCCTGAGACTCACCACCAGTTGTGTAGCCTCCGAATTAAAAACCATCACCAGTTTCCATTCCACCACCACCCCACCACCTGCAGGAGTTATAGTAAAACGGACAGCTCACAGAGGCACAGCAATAAAGAAGTGCCTTACTTAATGTGGCAGTGATGGAGGGGAAGCCCAGTGGGAAAACAGTCTGAGGTTCACCCTGTTATTGCTAGACATCTGTACAGTATATACCCTCTTGATCTGAATGTAGGCATCTTTGTTATGGGCAGTCACAGACAGAATCATTCTGAAGGTGATGAATTATAGGGATTTCGGTCATGAACCTAGTTATGCACACACAATAAACCTGGTGGTGTCATGTACTTGACAAACATGCACAGTTAAAAGAAACATTTGATATTGTATGAGTCATGACTAAATATTGTCATTGTTCAACCAAATGAACTGAGCTCCATCGACATTACCCGCAGAAGCAAAATGCTCCCCAACATTCCTTTAATGTGTTTCCACATGGTGGAACTCCCTCTTTTATATGCTGGAGAGTCTTGAATAGAAATATGGGGTCTGGGTTATGAAATCTGAGGATATGGACTGTGGTGGATAACAGCTATGGGTGCAATGGTGTTCTGCATAAGTTCAATCATTTCTATGAACAGACACCAACCAAAGATTTCAGTGCAAAATCAGCAACTCATAGTATGGTGCTTCCCATGATGAGTCTACTTGAAAGTCACACAGGTCATGTACATCGACCCAGAGAAGCAATGCTGGTGGTGGTATCTGTGGTGGCACTGGTGATGGTGCTATTGATGGTTGTGATGATGGTGGTGGTATCTGTGGTGGCACCGGTGATGGTGCTATTGATGGCTGTGATGCTGGTGGTGGTATCTGTGGTGGCACTGGTGATGGTACTATCGATGGCTGTGATGATGGTGGTGGATGAGGTAACATTATTAGTTCATCTGAGTTCTCTCAGCAGCAGCAGCAATGTTTGTTAAAGAAGAGACACAGATGTTTCTTACACAGCTTGCAGATAGGTTTGATAACATTAGATCAGACATGCAATTCTCCCTAACAACACTACTGGACACATTCATTACCACAGGACAGATGAAGTACATAAAATAGAAACTATTGCATAAATGTTTTAACTAAAAAGCAAAAATGTGCCTATACACCCTCTTGGTCAGACAGCTCCTGCTTCTGATGTGTTTTCTGTGGTGTCACTGCCAGTGCTGGTGTTAATGCCAGGCATGAATGTGACATTAATGACTTTGATACTGTGGCTTCCGTTAACAGACATTAGGGGGATAAAGAACACAATGCAGGTACACTGTAGGCCATCAAATCAGGAGGCAGAAAGTGATGAGGCCATTAGAAGAGAAACACTGAATGCTGCAGCCCTGCCCACAGCAGGGATCATGGGGGACTTTAAACTCCCTGACATTAACAGAGAAACTTATAAGTTATTAGGCAGGCAGCAGAAAAGGCATGTTCCTAGATACAGTGCAAGATACCTTTCTCACACAGTAGTTTCACAGTCATACTGAAGAGGAGGCAATATTTGATCAGATACTGTGCAACCAGGATATAGTCAGAAACATTACTGATGAGAATCTGATAGTTCAGTGTAACCAGAGCAGTATTAGATTCAACATCATACTGGGAAGTGAGCAGTAAATTCAGTACTGTGGTTCCTGACTTTAGAAAGGTGAACTATAATAAAAATGACTTTGATAATAGATACACAAAAAGGAGAAGCTTGTCACATTATCCCCACTGACAACTGAATCTCAAGCTGATTCTCAGTTCATATTCAATTCTTTATTATGATGACTTCAGCAGTGTAAAAAATGCACAGATCGAACAAGAACCCTGATGTTTCAAGCTATATACTGAGCACTTTTTTTTCAGATTTATGCTTTTTGGCCCCGTATCTCTGTCTGACTTCCGCTGCCACCTACCTACTGCTTGCTACCCCTGTGGATCCTCAGTTTATCCCTCGGTTGGGAGAAGGGGGCAGCCGACTATGCCCCCCTACACACCCAGTCATCAGGTGGGTCTACAGCGGCAGCTCAGGGGTCGGCTGGGACTGAGCTTTTTCTTATGTTACTAGTATGGGAGGTGTGTCATGCACAGATACAATGGTGTGAGTAAGATAGTGCCCTCATGCCTCCAAGCCCCAACTGGGTGCCCCCCGGTAAACTGCTCCCATGGTCACTCCAGCAAGCTTACACCAGGAGGTGGTACACCCCTTCCCCAGAGAAGGAGAGCATGCAATGGCAGCTCGATCCACTACCCACCCCTTGCCGACCCTCCATCCACCCGAGCTTGTTCCCGAACCCGAGTTGCTGTTGCCGCAAGCAGTGACACCACCACTGTGCCAGCAGGCCAGCTATACTAAGCACTTTATTAAGAATACCTGCTCTGGGATTTTGGGATCTTTTATAGAGTGCTCAGTTTTAAAGTGACAGTGCAGACCAAAAATCACCTTATATATTAAAGGTTGTTAAAAACAATGATGTAAAATGATTTTGGACTCCATAACTTTATATGATGCTTAGCTTAATTCCATAAGTTCATTTTACATTTTCATTCTCCTACAACCAGTAACATTTTCTTTGAGTCCCACCCAGGCAACTTATGTGAATAACTTAACCTGAGCCACTCACATTGGGTTGGGTGATATCTAATATGCCACAGGATATAAAATTGCTATGGGAGAGTGCTCAATCTGACTGTTGCACTTACATAATGTTTGAATCACACTAGGGCCACTGTGGCTACAATATTAAATAAAGGTTCAAAAAGACACCTTGCTTACAGTAATTCTAACTAATAACACCAAAAACTGCATTCATATTTATCAGTGACCAAGCATATGTACATATATACAGCAGCTTGTTTTAGTAACAGGAATTTTTTCATGATTGTAATGCCTGGAAGGACATAGTCAGAGTAGAGGTGGTCCAGAGGAAGGGAAATAAAATGGTGCAGGGTCTACATCAAAAGCCCTATGAGGAGAGACTAAAGGACTTCAATAAGTGCACCCTAGAACAGAAGAGGGAGGGGGGATATGATAGAGACCTTTAAATACCTCACGGGGTAAATAAGGTACAGGAAGAAAACATCTTTCAGAATAAAAGGTGCTCAAGAACAAGGGGAGATGCTATGGAGGGGTGTAGATTCAGGAGAAATACATAGATACATAGACAGTGTCGGCAGATGAGGGCCTATGGCCCACCCAGTCTGCCCATTTGAGCTTGTAAATTCAGTTTATGTTTTCCTAGAAGTCTGTTGCCCCTTACCACTGACCTCCAGAATTCCTTTATGTCTATCCCATGCATTCTTAAATCCCGTGATTGTTTCAGCCCCCACCACTTCCTCTGGCAGGGTGTTCCACTTGTCCACCACCTGTTCTGTGAAGAAATTCTTCCTCACGTTTCCCCTGAATCATCCTCTCTCCAACTTCATCCCATGCCCTCTAGTCCTGGAACATCTTTTTCGCTTAAAAATAGTGTATTCCTGCACCCTGTTCCTCCCTGTAAGATACTTGTATGTCTCTATCATATCCCCTCTCTCCCTCCTCTCCTCCAGGGAGTACATGTTAGGTTCCTTCAACCTGTCCTCATAGGACTTGTGATGCAATCCATGCACCATCTTTGTTGCCCTCCTCTGAACCTTCTCTACTCTGTCTATGTCCTTACGTAGGTAAGGTCTCCAGAACTGTACACTGTACTCCAGGTGGGGCCTCACTAGTGTCTTGTATAGTGGAATTATGACCTCCCTTTTCCTGCTGGTGATGCCTCTGCCTATGCATCCCAGCATCCTATTTGCTTTACCTGCTGCTCGTCACAACTGTTTCTCACCTTTGAGGTCATCAGATGATAACCCCAAGATCCCTTTCCTGCTTGGTGCATGCTATATCCTCACCTCCAACTGATATATTGTGCCAGGGTTTTGTGCCCCATATGCATTATCTTGCACTTCTTTACATTGAATTTCAACTGCCAAACCCTGACCATTCTTCAAGTTTCTGCAGGTCCTTGCCTCATTCTGTCTACACCATCTGGTGTGTCTACGCTTGTTACAGAGCTTGTGTCATCAGCAAACAGTGAAATTCTGCCTTCTAGGTCCTGCACAATGTCACTGATGAAGATGTTGAATAGGACCGTCCCAGCACTGATCCCTGTGGTACCCCACTAGTCACTCTTCCCTCTGTGGAGTGACAGCCATTTGCCACCACCCTCTATGTCCTGCTGCCCAGCCAGTTACCTACCCACCACACTACTGTCCTACCCACACCCATATTCCCCAGTTTGCGTAATAGTCTTCTATGTAGCACAGTGTCAAAGGCCTTGCTGAAGTCCAGATAGGCCATGTCCACTGCCCTCCCCTGATCCACCTCCCTAGTCACCCAGTCAAAAAATTCAATGAGGTTGGTCTGACATGACCTTCCCCTGGTGAAACCATGCTGCCTTGAGTCCTGTAGTCCATTGACAACCAGATGTTCCACCAATCTCTCCTTCAGTAGTGCTTCCATGATCTTTCCCACTATCGAGGTGAGGCTGACTGGTCTGTAGTTCCCCGCTTCCTCTTTGTTCGCACTTTTGTATAAGTCTTTGGGTACCTCCCCTGTTTCCAGTGATTGGCTAAACAGGATAGCCAGAGGTTCAGCCACAACCTCTCTTAGTTCTTTAAGGACCCTGGGGTGCACCCCATCTGGCCCCATTGCTTTATCAACTCTTATTACTTCCAGTTCCTTCAGGACCCTTTCTCGTGTAAAGGGACTTGTGTCCATTTCTGCACCATTCTCACCCCTTTTACTCCCTTCAGACCCATTACCCTCCTCTTCCTCAGTAAAGACTGAGCAGAAATTCCTGTTCAATATGTCAGCTTTACTGTTGTCATCCTCCACGTGGCCCCCATCCTCCCCCTTCAGTCTCACTATCCCTCCCTTTGCCTTTCTTTTTTCACTTATGTACCTGTAAAAGGTTTTGTCCCCTCTACCCACTGATTTTGCAATGTGTTCTTCTGTCTGAGCTTTGGCTTCCCTTACTGACCTCCCTGCCTCCCTTTGCTTCTCCTGGTACTTCTCCCTATCCCCTTCTGCCTGTGTCTTTTTGTATTGTCTGAATGCAATCTTTTTGGCTTTCACTTTCTTTGCTACCTCTTTGGAAAACCATAATAGTCTCCTCTTCCTTTTCCTCTTGCTAACCTGCTTAATGCATAATTCTGTTGCTCTTGTAATCCCCATTTTAAATACTGCCCACTGTTCCTCAACACCTGATTCCTGCCCCATTCCCCTTAATGCCTCTTTCAAGTATCTCCCCATTTTCCCAATGTCTGCCCCCCTGAAATCCAGGATACGTGTTTTTGTGTGGTTTGGTTCTGCTCTTTCTGTGATTTCAAACCACAATGACTGGTGGTCACTGTTCCCCAGGTGCTCCCCCACTGTTACCCCCATCACACTGTCCCTGTTTGTGAGCACAAGGTCCAGTATTGCCTTCTGCCGAGTTGGTTCCATGACCAGTTGCTTGAGGAAGGCACCCTGAAGGGAGTCCAGGATAAATCTGCCCCTAGTTGATGCTGCTGCTGGGATGCTCCAGTCCACATCTGGAATACTGAAGTCTCCAACCAGTACTACCTCACCCTTGCCTGCCATCCTATGGATGGCTAGCTTCAGCTCCCTATCTGTTTCTTCCTCCTGGGCTGGTGGTCTATAGACCACACCTGTGCAGATGGCTGGCCCCATTTTTCTTTCAAGCTTAACTCACAGTACCTCTCCCCCATTTTGTTCCTCCTGGATCTCTGTGGCCTTTATGTCATTTTTCACATACAGTACCACTCCTCCTCCCTTCCTGCCTGCCCTGTCTCTTCTGAATATGTTGTAGCCGGGTATGGCCATCTCCCAGTCATGGTTATCATTACACCAGGTTTCAGTGATGGTCACAATGTCCAGGTCTGACTGCATCATGACAGCCTCAGCTCTTCCATCTTGTTGCTAAGGCTCCTGGCATTTGCACATGGCTTTCATGATTTGACCTCCTAGACTGTTTCGCTTGTTCTACTCCAGCCCCTTCCTTGGTTTTCCTTTATCCCTGGTTCTCCTTGCTGTCTGCCCTTCTGCTGAATTTTGCCCCTTTTCTGCCTATCCACCTCTTGGACACTAATCTCCATCTTTTGCACACTGCTTTGTAGAGATAGCCACTCCTCTGGTTCACTGGTTCCACTGCTAGCTGTGGGGGTGAGCAAGTAGGTACCCTCCTTGCTGGCCTGCTACCCCTCCTTTGCTAGTTTAAATGCTTTTCAATGTAGCATTTAAACTTATCATTGAGTGCTTGGATTCCCCTCAGGATGGATGCAGGCCGTCAGGCTTGAACAAACCTCCATCCCTCCAGGTGGGTCCCCAGTCACCAGTGAATCCAAACCCTTCCACACAGCACCAGTTCTTCAGCCATAAGTTAAAGTTCCTGGTGCATGCACCCCATGTCTCTCCTTGCCTCTGCGGGTAGTACTTTGAGAAAGTGACAGAAGTAGCTACTTGCTTGAGACCCCTTCCCAATTTCCTAAACTCTTCCTGAACTTCCTTTGGCTCCCCATTTGCCAGGTCATTAGTACCTAGGTGGATAGTGACATCCAGCTCACCCTCTCATCTTGCCTTCCCAGTGATCCCCAGGATCTTCCTTCCATCCCTCCATGCCGTGGCACCTGGTAGGCACCTCACCTCCCTGTCCTCCCCCTCCTGTGTTCCTAGCTGGATCCCTCTTATGATGGAGTCTCCCACCAGGATTCGCTTCCTCCTCCTCTGGGGTCCACTGCTTTCCCCGCTGAGGTGACCTCCTTGGCTAACCTCCACATCCTTTCCTTCCACTTCTCTGGGTACCTCTATTTGGTTGTCCCCATTTGCCAGTGTGGCATATGAGTTCTTGAGTGGAATAGGATCTGGGATGTGCCTCTGCCTGACTGCTCTAACCCTCCCTGAGCCCACTGTCATCCAAGTGCTCCTCATTCTCGGCATCCTTTGAGGCAGTTGCATTGGACTGGGTGGTCTCTGGATAGGGGTGATGGTACTCCTGACCCAGTTTACTTCCACTCTGAGTCTGGCTACCTCATCCCGCAGTCCAGAGAGATGCATGCAGATAGGGCAGCACCTCAGTGTCCAGAAGGTCTGCCTGAATATGGCTGCCCCACAGCCACTGCATTGCACCACTCCCCACATTATACTGCAATTATACTGCTATTCCACTACTTGTCTGCTACTGAAGCTCTCCTGGTTCCCTTTTTATTAATTTACTGTCCTACAAATCCTGCCACTGATCCTCAGATACTTTTCTTTTAAAAAGAAAATAAACCAATAAATAAATAAATGAGTCAAAACACTTGTCGTGCTGAGGGTGGGCTTCTTCCCCCCCCATGCCCCTCCTACTCCATACCCCTTACTATCCCTTGTGTTTAGCTCCTGTCAATCAGATTCAACAGGGCATATAACTAAGAGTTGGGGGAAGGGGAGGGGGGGCGAAAATTTGCAGCAATTAAAGACAGCAAAGAAATACACCACCACTACATTTTAAATTTTCAACAGCCCAAAAACAATTCTAAGTAAAGACAACAAAGAAAGTACAGTGTCACTAAAAGCTCACAATCTAAGTTTAAAAGAAAAATAGCAATTACCAGTTACTGTAAAGCACTGAATTGAATATGTTTCCTTCCCCTTCTGGCTTCTTCTGAGAAAATAAAAAAAAAAAATGGAGATGGAAGTAATTCACAAAAAGAGTGGTAGATTTCTGGAACAGACTTCCAGCGCAGGTGGCGAGGGTGAAAATGGTGGTGGAGTTCAAGATTGCATGGGATAAGCACAAGGTAGTCATAGCAGAAAGGAAAGGAGAGGTAGAAAGAGCTGTAGATTTGGTACAGTCTGTGATAATAGTGTACCTAGGGAGAAATGGGCAGGCTGGTTGGGCCAAGTGGTCCTTGTCTACCATCAAATTCTCTCTTTCTATGGTTCTACTATGAATGTTAATTCAATTACAATAATACACATAGGGAAGGATAGTATTTTTACATAAATTGCAAATTTACAACAACTGAAAAATTATGTTCCAGGTGTATGGTCATGATTATAGCTAAAATATATTCCTTCATTGCAAGGGGAAGAGAATGAGGAACAAGAACATAAGATGCAGAGAATCAGTTCCATAACTAAACCTTCTAAAAGCAAACATCCACACCTTTCTTAGTTGTATCTCAGAAAGGGAGCTATTCAATCCTGTCATTGAGTCTCAGTTCATGGAGTGCTCCCAATGTGTACTGTATATCCCGAACATGTTGTGTTTTAATAACACATTGTCCAAGTCTCCACCCACCCACACCTCAGGGTTCCAGGATCACTTTTTCAGATCCTGCAAAAGAAAAAGAAAGCCTTGAGCCACTTCGTTTCACATGTATGGCCGATGCATTGTCTACATTTCCTTTACTGATGATGACAGAGAGACAGAGAGAGACTCAGAAAGATTCACGGGAGGGATAGAGAGAGACAGAGAGACACAGAGAGAGAAAGAGAGAGGGGTGAGATGATGAGACAGAGACACAGAGGCAGAGGGAGAAAGAGAGAGAGAGAGAGAGAGACAGACACAAAGAAAGAGAAGAGGTTACATGGCTTGCTCAGGGTTACATAGTGAGTTGAGAGGGAGTCAAAAGCTGGGACTCCAGGGTTCAGAGTTCTAAGCTCTAATGAATCAGCTACACCGCCCTTTAATATAGCGGGTGAAACAACAGAAAAAATAAGTATATAACAAATTCTGTAGCAAAAGCAATTTTTTGACTCCTCCAAAGGAAATTAGGCAATCAGAACAGGAAGACAGGGAGTGTATCACAGTTATGAATCAACCTTTCTGCCTCTGTGGATTGAAAGTTAATGATGCTGATACCAAAGAATTATGAAACCTGAGTTATAAATAGAGAAAACATATAAATTAAATGTCTGAGCTTAGATTTTAGATGTGATCTGAGCATAACTTTAGTGTGGGATTTCAAATCTTGAGCACTCGTGGGTCTCACTGGCAATGATATGTATGTGTGTGTTTGTGTATGTGTGGTGGTGGATCTGTCCCAACAGTTCAATAATGCGGCTGTGCATTTGTGTAAGGGGTAAACTATATCCCACTGAACATGCAAAGAATGTAATGCTATTGAGGAGTTCTGTGCACTGTTATTAAGTCAGAGGCTGGGTGGTCTATGTGTGTGTCTCCCAAACCCCAAGACAGCATTACATCATTGTTTTGTAGATTGTGAGTGTATTTTATATTTTGTGATATAGAGCCATCACCCAGGAGTTATGTATGCTCCAAAAACTTACAGGCTTATGAATGTCATGAGCTTACATCATATCACATAATCGTTCATTACCGACATAGAGCACTAAACTATTGCAAGGTTGCAAACTCCAATAATTTACACAGATATTAAACTTCACCATATATAGGTAAGCAATAAGACTTGATGGGGTGTGGGTCGTTGTGAGATAAAAGCATGCCCCGTGTGGGTAGTGAGGCACAAGCCACTTACACTAAGTGCTTTCAGTACCTCAGAAGTTCTCTCATCATACAACAGCCCTCATCCCTGGAGTGTCCTTTTACTCTAATAAACTGGTCCCACAAGTTAATATCTTACATTATAAAGAAACAAAAGGTTGAAAACAATGTTTAAAAAATGGGTCTTTTGTCTGTAATATAAAATAGTTTGCCTAGTAAAGTAAAATTTGATTTTTTTCAGTGTAGAATCGTTTGGTTCCCAGTAGAGAGTGCCTGTCCCTTTGTCATTTGGTTTGGTGCAGGTAAATCTCCCTTAAGTTAGGTTAGCCCTTCCCCCCACCATATCCGTTTGTGTAGTCCCATTAATATTACCCCCACAACCACCACCACTGTAGCCTGTTAGAATTTGCATTCCACTATTTAAAAAAAAAATCACCGCCTAGCTCCATGAACCGGATGCTTTCCGAGGGTGCAGTGAAGCCTCTTCTAATTTTCCCAATTGCAGTGCTGAATAGATCACAGCACTCAAGTCTGATGAAAACACATCTTTTGTGAAAAGTGTTTACTGCCTGTAGTTTAGGCAAAAATACTGTTTCCCATTTGTGGTGGGCAGATTAGTGATGTCTGACTTTCGAGTGAAGAGATTGCCGCTTGCTGATGGTCGAGTGAGTGGTGAGTGACAGACCAACCAGCATGGTGAAGTAGAGAAGCAGTTTGAAATCAATGGCCAGGAGTTAGAGGCCTAAATATTTAAAGAAATACAACAATAAAGTGAGGCATATAAAAGCTTATTGTATATATTTTGAAAAGCTGGTGTGCACTGGGGTTGAATGGATAGAGTGGGGTTGTGAAACTGGGGGATTTTTCTTTTTTTTTATTTACAACTGATGGTAAATGGGAGTTGGTATGGTGTTTACTTCACCAACATGTCTGGTAAAATGTTCTTCAACATTCCAGAGAGTGGCACAGTGACAGTATTGACACCATGGTGGCCGAATAAAAGTCCCAGCCGCAGGGTTGCTACACTATAAAGACAAGGCTGGAGAAGGTTCTTGACCAATGAGACTAGCATTTTCCTCTACCCATTTTATAAGCTGGCTTAATACACAATCATGTGATCAAATTCACCCAATTACAGTGCAAGAGTTTTCTCACCCATTTTAGAAAGGAGGTTAGTTCACACCCCAGGGATTTATTGCACTCCCCCAACAAAATGTGGAGATTTAATGAAATGTACATAAATTCTGCTAACATTCAGATAAAGCTGACATAATTTTATTAAAAGTTGGTGAAACTGAATTTTGAAAAACCTCACTCCATTCCATAGTCAGATATGGAGTGTAAAGTGAGATTTTTTTTTTCACTGAAGCACAGTCCGAGTTTAGGTTAGCAAACCTTAGAATAGGCTGCTGCAAAAAATTTGAAAAAAGTCAAACTGGAGAGAAATTTGCAAAACTCAGAACTCTGCAAAAAGAGTGGAGTTTGCCATTTTGGGATTCTCTGGTAGGATATGGTCAGCTGTTCAACTTCCAACCCTGGTTAAAAAAAAAATTAAAACAAGCCTCTGTCAATGCCAAACGTTCCCTTGCAGGTATTTGCATTGTTTTGACATAGCTCTGAAGTGGAACAGAAGATGAGGTTGGGAAAGGCCGGGGGCTGAGACACAGCTGGGCTGTGAGGTTTGGAGCTAAGGGACACTGTCAACTTTTGGGGATATTTTTGTCGATAGTTTGATTATAGTGCCTGTTGCCATCTTTTTGTCTAAGGAGTACTCTCCGTGATCTGGAGTTGAAAAGACTTCACAGTTTATGCAAAAGTGTAAAATCACATTTATTTGTTTTTATTTATTTATTTATAGCATGTACAATAGCATTGTGCTCTGTGTTACGGCTTCAGCATTCAAAGTCCAATTTTAGTACTTTCTCACTCTCATTTTGATTCCACAGCTACTTTAGCATATTCAGGAGACTAAATGCTGCAAATATGTTTATTTTGTTCCGTATTGCTTCAGAACGGAAGGAAGCATGCATGCACGATTTTACTGGCAAAGATGAGCCTGGAACATGCACGGCACTGCACTTTTACTGCAAGGGGGCAGGTTATTGTCGGGTTATGCTTGGAGCACCAGAAAATTTGATTTTACATTTTTGCATAAACTGTCAAGTCTTTTCAACTCCAAATCATGGAGAGCATTCCTTAGACAAAAAGCTGGCAACAGGCACTACAATCAAACTACCAACAAAAATACCCCCAAAAGCTGACAATGTCCAAGGACGACATGCACACCCATTGGGAGGATGGTAGATTGGTAGCAGAGAGAGACAGGCTGAGTACAGGCTTCAGTTTATGCTGCTGTCTGGATTGTGGAAGGTAATGTTTGAGTCTGCAGACTACAGAAGTAAGTGGGGCGGGTCAAAGGAGTGAGGACTGGGGGGAGAGAGAGAGTGCGGTGGGCAGCAGGAGTGTCAACTATAATGCGTATAGCCGGAGCTACAGCTGTAGAAAGAAATGAAGTGCTTTCTCATTGGAGTGGTTCATTTCTTTCAACTACTGAACATGCCATGTCAGCAAGCAGAACTGCTGTCATGACCAGAGTGCCTGGTCATTGGCGTACACTGCCAAGCCCATTGCAGTTTCAACTGTAATTGACTCTGCAGTGACACACCTCTAAAATGACGTTAGTAGCAAGATGTTCCTTGCATAAGTGCAAGTGAATGTACAAAGACAGCAGGTGTCAAATTGTCAGAATAATACTTGCAGCACTGCAAGGAAGTTTATGATATAGGAAAGCAAAGGAACTCAGGTTTAAATTGCACCTTTCATATACACTGTACATAAAAACATTTTACAAGCCATGAGCAGTGGGCAACAGCCATTCGAAGAGAAGCTGAACAGGGAGGAAGTGCGACTGAGCAATGTTAAGAAAGCAGGATGGAAAAACTCAGAGAGAAAGAGAGAGCAGGAGAAAGAGAGGTGGGAGAGAGAGGAGAGAAAGAAGGGGGGAGAGAGAGAGAGAGAGAGAGAGAGAGAGAGGAGGTTAAGTGGCTTTCTTGGGGTCCCACAGTAAGTGATAGTGGTGGAACTCAAACCTGGGACTTCAGAGTTCACAGTTCTAGGCTTTAATAACTTAACTACACTGCCCTTTATTGTTTAATAGCAGATAAAACACCTGGGAAAATGAGGGCTAACAAATTCTGTGGCAAAAACAATTTTTAGCATGCACCCTCACCACCACCAAGGAAAGAAGGTACTCAGAACATGAAGACAGGGTAGGTATTACAGCTGTGAATCAGGGTTGGCATTCCCCAATAATTCCAACACTGCTATGAATCAAACTGATGGTATCTTTGGATTGAATATTGCCTTCCAACTTCAGCAAGCTTTAGGTTAGTGATGCTGATAGAAAAGAATTGCGAAACTTGAGTTATAAAAACATTTAACAGAAAAAGCTCATAAATTAAATGGCTGAGTTTAGATTTTAGATGTGATCTGGCACACTGCTCAGAACATAACTTTAGTGTGGGAATTCAACTCTGGAACACTCTTTGAGCTCAGTGGCAATAGTCTGCACGTCTTTTATATTTTATTATATATGGTCCTTACCTGGGAGTGATGTATGCTCCTGACAAATAGGCTTATAAACATTCAGGCCCCCATATTTCAGAGCCTGCCATTAGTCCCACTCAACCAGTAGTGCTGCTCAGCAAATAGCACAGGGCCGGCTCTGAGCAATATTCCATAAAATACACTGTTTCTGCAGTACACACAATTATACTCATTGAAAGTCAGATGATGGCTGGCTGAGAATCTGAGCAGAGGACTTTTCCAGTCACCATCATTAGCTAGCTACCAACCAATCAATGTCCAGGGTGTGGAGAGTCCTGAGCAGCTGGGTTGGGTGGGGGTTTGGCAACAGTTCGGTGGGGGCTAGTAGACACCATGAACTAGGCTGTTATATGACAGATGGGGAAATCTGGGGGTTGGGAAACCACAAGATAGCAGGGACTGGGCTGTAATATGACAAACAGGGTGATTTGGGGTGGGGAGACCACTAGAAGCCAGGAATCTGTACTACAGATGATGGTATAGGTGGGGTGTGTGCAGCCATTGCTCCTAGTCAAGGCCAGGGTTTCAGCAGTGATAAATAGCCCTGCACTGGCAGCTATTTAGCACTGCTGAAACTACTGAATATACCACTGCACCCTTGATGCATGAGGGATCCCTCATTTGTATAGAAGTGGTATATTTTGCATAGTTGCACTGCCACGTTAGCATGGCACTCTGAGGGCCTCTGAATATGGCCCCGTCATGAGTGCTGGTGCTATTCATGGTTAGCGCCACACTAGCCATTTGAACATGGTGGACTCAGTACTTAAAGCACATGTTATAATCATTCCATACTGATGTAAGCACTGAACGATTACAAGGCTGCAGTCTCCTGTATTTTACACAGACATTACAGCTTACCATATATTATGAAAACAATAGTACATAACTGTGTGTGCACTATGCTTATCAACACACACCCCATGTGCATTGTCTCATGCTGTAAGTGCCCAGGAATTATTAGTTTAGCTAACTGCACAACCTGGTGTGTGTCACTGCACTCATAAAAGGGTTCGTGTGCAGTTTTATCTTTATTAGCTATTTGAAAAGTGCACAGAACATTAACATGTATTGACATAAGGCCATGTGACTAGATTCCTCAAATCATAATACAAGATTTCTCTTACTCATTTTAAAAATAAGGAATTTAGTTCACACCCAGGGTTTATTGCACCCCTTCCCCTGAGTAGTAAGATGACATGAGGCAAAATCAAGTGCCTTTACACCCAGAGTGTTCATTAAATGCACATCCTGGAATGTGTTATCCCCATTCCCACTGTAAAAACATTCCATTACTGAGAGACAGAAATTGAGTTGTTTTCTTTGCAATATTTATTGAGGATGACCACTAAGGCAGAAACTAGTTCATTTTCTGTCATTAAAGTAATACATTTTGTACTTTGTTTTTTCCTTTTGGGTCAGTTTGGGAAATATTTTTTTGTCTTGTGGGATGTCACCCATTTAAACAGTAAGGCATGACCACGGGTTGGGATAATACCATCATTAAGACAACTGTAGGTGGTCATGAGGCAAGAGATGATGCCAAGTGCCTTGCATTTAGGCCAATCAGAATGCTCCATTTCCAACCATTGTTCTATAATATTCTTTAGTATTTTGTTTGAGATTGTATCTGTAGAGCTGATATCTGTTTGACAGTACTGTGAATTTCTGTTTGAGTCATGTGGTTTGAGTTCTGAAATGTTTATCCCAGAGGTTTAAATTATTTACCTTCCAGTGTAGGGATAGGTTACATTTGTTTTACACATTTCTTGGGAGGTTGCAGGGAGTCGAGTCATGGACCAATGAGGTTGCTAGATTACAGAACGTTTCTCTCAACCATTGTGCAGTGTTAAAGTCATGCTTACAACATACAAAATGTACACGTATGCTTCAAAATATATGTATAGCGTAATACAGCACATATAGCACCAGCGAGTTAGGATTAAGTTAGTGTTTGTGTCTTAGCCCCTACTTTTGATTGTTTATAACTCCAGCTGTCATCGAATTGCTAGAGTTTTGAAAATTGGCATGCCCCTTCTCAGTCCTAGGTTCAAAGTGTATGCTGATTTCCAAAACAATCAGTTCAGTGGTGTTTGTTACAGATTGCATAAATTACATAAACTCCCCTATTTTAAGATGCTTTTTTGCACTAAGATAACAAAAAAAATACACCAATTTAAAACCTGAAACTTTCAGGTTCATTAGATATTCGCCCAAAATAGGGCCTTTTATTTGCTTTGCAATGAAAAAAAATGCCAAATGAAGAAAAAATAGAACTGTTTATAAACTGCCAAAGCCCATGCATGCCCAACCACCGGGAAAAAAGTATGTGAAAATACACATTTTTTTTTAAGTTTATGACTGACTTTCAAGTTGATCATGAATGAGAAAAAAAATGAAACTACTGTGTTTGCTTTCCACCCACTGCCAGAATCCTACCTTGAACATGAAGATATTTTTTTTCTTTCACGATTGACTTCTAAGTCAACTTGAGAATAAAAAAAAAGAACCAGTGGTACTGAACAGGGGCAAGCTGTCCTAACAGGAAAAGTGATGAGGCATCTCAGCTAAGTTAGTCTGTGTGAATAAATTGCTTGTAAATCACTTTAGGATACAGTATATGAAACATACTACATGTACTACTCTGCAGGGCACACAACACTGCATGTATTTGATTAAGGTATCAATGCTAATGAGAGGTGCTAAGCTAGAGTTGCCCTCCTCTCTTTGTCCTAGTTACTTTAATCTCTTCAACAATTCTTTTTAAACTTTTTGTGCGTTACATTTTCTAGATAGGAGGTAGGACTATACTGAAAGTCAGTTTGTTTAGTCAGCAAAAAAAAAAAAAAGACAACAAAGTCCTCTGAAGACACCACTACCAGCAACACAGAACAAAACCAGCATTTGATAATCTATGCTTTATGTCAAAGCCTCCATACTTATCAATTACAGACCTGTTACAGTCAGCATGACATGTAGGAGAGGCAAAGATGTTTTGAAAAATTGGAAGTATGTTGAATGCATAAGCAATACAAGAAGACTTGTAATTTCCACTATGTTTTTGTAACTCTCTCCAATAAATATGTGTGTACTATATTTTAAAATAATAAAAAAGCAAATGGAAAGTGTCATGGGTATGCCAGTCCTCTAGGGGGTGCTGTTATAAATCCCTTTAACAGGCACTACATTAAGTTGACCATGTCCCTACATGAAACATAAGAATAATATCAAAATTTGCACAACATAATAATAATAGCTTATCTCATGCAGTGAGGGGCTGCTACATTTTTTAACAACGGGCTCTAAGGATTTAAATAACAACTGAATCTCTACCCTGTCTTCATTTTCAAGGAGTTACAAATTTAACAGCCACCTTTAGAGCCCCCTTTAAGAGCCCCCTTCCGGCAGATCACTGAGCTCATGTCATCACTGCCAGTCACAGAAAAAATGTAGTAGTATTTGACAATGTATTCTCCTAATAAAAACCCTCCCTGCCCTTTTAATTATAGACCTGTTGCAGTCAGCTCACGTGCATAAGATGCAAAAGCAGTCTGCAAAAAGAACAGTATGTATAAATAATACCTGAAGGCTGATAATGTCATATTTGTTTCATTTTTTGCAGTTCTCTTCAATGCATGTGTGTGTATTCTAAAGAATAAAAAACAAGTAAAAAGCGTTGTGAGCATGCAGATTCTTCAGTGCAGCTGTATAACAAATCTCTTTAACATGCACCACATTCTGCTATCCTTGTCCCTGCTCTGACCTTACCACAGCCATCATGTGCACACACACACACACACACACACACAATGTAATGATTATCTTTAACATGAGTACAAAGTGTCTATATTACAACCATCATGCATACCATTAATCCGAGTTCAAAAAGGTGTTGAGAAATGTCAAAATAACTTTTCTTATTTTGCATTATAGTCTTTCATTCCATTGCTGGTTTGTAAATGTATATCAACTGACAATCTGCTTGATCACCTATAGAGGAAAACAGTGGACCATCAGCTCAAGTCATCACTGCCAGTTACAGAAAACTATAACAGTATTCACTTGTTAAAAACCTTCCTTACCTAGCTGGCCCAGGGGAATGGAGGGTTGAGGCACTGAACGCCACACCTCCCAACCACATCAGCAGCCTGTATTTGGGAGCAGATCTGGGCTGCTGGGGTCAGCTGGGGGGAGAGGATTCAGCATCCGATGGACTGTTCTCCTCACTCATGGAGGGGGGACTAGCCATACCACTGCAATCCACTGCCACGAGAAGACATAACGGCAGGGCAGCATGTGCACCAACATTGCAGAACTGCTGGTGTCATGACGTGCAGTACATGTGTGCCTCTACTCACATGTGTATTTTCATCATATCACACCAGCATCCTATGAGAGAAAATCAAGGAAAACAGGGCCATTGGATGATGCCTGGCTTGCTCACGACCTGTGCCACCGCATATGCTCATGGCCCAACTGGATTGTGCTGCAGAGGGAAAAGGATGACCTAGCCCCTCCTGGCCAGGCCATGGGGGAACAAGGCTGGTGAGCACCAGGTAAGGCTGGTTGCTGATTGGGGGCAAACTAGGGCAGAGAGGGCTGGTCAGGCTCAGGGGCAGAAAATCTTGACAGTAAAAACCTTCCCTAGCCTTTCATTTACTGACCCATTACAATCAGGATGACATGTTTCAGATGCAGTTTGCAAATAGGGCAGTATATATAAACAATGCCAGAAGGCCAATCATTTCTTACATATTTAGTTTTTGTAAGTGTAGAACATTGTGAGTATTGACATCCTTCAGGGCAGGGGGAGCTATTTAAGAAATCTCTTTAACAGGCATTACATTCTGATAGCCATGTCCCTACTCAGTCCCCGTAACCAACTCACACACATTAAACATAACAATACTCTTTAAAATCTGCACAAAAGGATGAGAATGGCGATAGTAGGTGGAAGCTATTGCTTGGTGCCAAAATACTTGTGTTTAACTTAGTTTTCGCCAATCCCTTTGTTGGATACCCCTCAGTACCTCTCCAGACATCATATGCCAAACCCCAGTGCCAGGTGCATGTTTATCAATTTAAAAAATAAGTAGCTTTTGCAGTAACTGGATGCCCAGCCATGCTCTTCTGACACTTACAGAACAACCCCCACCCTCTCGCACCCATGCCACCTCCTCCCTTCCCACAGTCACCATATTACATATTTTGATATCAGTGCCATGGTGAGTGACACACACTGACCTTCTGCTTCTGTTCCATGCTGCCAGCCGCAAACCAAAAAGGGAAAAAATGTTGAAAAAATGAAGTCAAAAAACATTTTAGGAACTGACCTTTTTTTTTAGCAAAACAAAAGCTGAATTTGGTGTTCCAAAAAATGTACTGCAGTGCCAAATTCAAACACTACACTTATGTGGTCATGTCAGGGGTGGTAAGCACCAGCACTCTGACCCTAAAATTTGGAAAAAAAATGTTTAAAAATAAAACAGTTATGGAAGATTGAAAAAACATCCCCCCCCCAAAAAAATTAAGTCTAAGATATGTGCACATGCAGAGACAAAGATTTTTTCATTGTTTTTTTCTATCTATTTTGCCAATCTGTCTATCTTTCTGTCTGTCTGTCTATCTATCTATCTATCTATCTATCTATCTATCTATCTATCTATCTGTCTTGTTCTGTCTTTCTATCTATCTATCTGTCTCTGTCTGTCTGTCTATCTATCTATCTAGCTACACATGCATGCAGATGACACTGTCATCTTCACCTCTGGTCCCTCCACCGCACCTTTGGAAGACTTGCTTCACCAGATTTTCACAGCGTCCTGTGTGCTGGTTCCACTCCAACCATCTTTGGGTTAAAAACAAAGAAACCGTGTCCTTGACCTTTAGTACCAGCTAGAAATTGGCCAGATTCTGAGGCTGGTCTTCTGCGAGATGGAGGCTCCCTTCAAGTGGTGCAATCTGTAGGTAACTTCGGTGTAATGACGTGAAGCTTGACTTCTTGGTCCACATCTCCGCCATATATGCAACATTATGCCCTAAGTTGGGTGGCCTGTACCATAACAAAGAATTCCTTCCTTTGCAAGTCTGCCATGAGCTGGTCACCAAAATGGTGCACCCAGTTTTCGACTATGCTGACGTGGTTTATGGTACCGCCACCTCCACTTAGGTAGCCAGATTTGACGCCCTCTGCAACGTCTTTTGTTGTTTCACTACAAACTCACCTCCTTGTACTCACCATTTTTCCCTCTACGCCTCCCTTTCTATCATACACTTACCATCATGCTGCCAGTCCCACTGCTCCTCCTTCATCTCAGAATACTGGTTTGGTTCCCTTCCCTCCTACCTCTCATCACTCTTCTCCCCAGTTTCCCAGGCTTCATGTTCTCTCCACTCCAGGGACCAGCATACCTTCTTCACTCCTCCTCCTAGTTCCTCTGCTGGACAATCTACCTTCTCCTATCGCTTCCCCAACACTCTGAAACCAGTTTCCCCCCATCTCTCTGTCATTCCACCTCCTCAGGCTCCTGCAAGCACCTGCTGAAACACCTCCCACCCACCACCTGCACCTGTTTGCTGTAGGAGGCCTTCGCTGTTTGACTGAATAGCACAGGGTCTAGGTTTCTTACTGACCTGTATCCATTCCCGGATTCACTGCATGTTCACTGACATAATATTCAGTGGTTTACATTGCACAAGAATGTTGGGTAACTTTTGTCTGAATGCTTCACTTGAAATTTGTACTAGCATGTACCTGTGAAGTATTTATTTTCAATGTAATTTATGGCTGCACCTTTTCTGCTGCACAGTCATATGCTTTGTATTGTTTCACTCCTGTTTTCCCCTCCCCACATTGCACCTGGAAACGATCCTTGGCTCAGTGTACCTCTCCTGGTCACCAACTTTCAAATGATAAATCAATCAATCAATCAATCAAATCTTTATTTATTCAGGCGAGCATCATTGAGCAAGGCTCATTTACAAGATGGACCTGATAAGGTCAAGGTTCAATAGTTGGTACACAACATATACATCAATGCACTAATATATGCATAACAGGTACAGAAAAAAACACTTATAAATACAATGATCAAGGGTAAGAAGTTGATTCAGACATACATGACAAGGTAGGTTACAGGAAAATTATACAAAAGATAAAGTATATACATATCCCAATATAGGAGTCAAGGCATACACACAGCATAATGTAATACTAGGATGAATGGGGAGCATTTGGGAATAACGTAAGGGCCAGTGATTAGTGGGAGAAGGATTAGGTAGGTAGTAGGTAGTTAGGTAGAATTAAATGGAACTGGGGTACTATAAAAAGGGTGGCTGCCCGGGAGGGAGAACAGTGGAACAAAAATATGCCATATATGGTGGCTGTCTGGAAGGGGGGTTGTGAAATGGCAAGTCTAGATCTTGTGGTAGCAGTTGCATTTCTCTGTGAAAAAGCTTGTGCAAAGCTGTTTAAAGGATGCTATAGGTATAAGATTGGACAGCTTTAGGGATTTCTGTAAGAGTATTCCAAGCCATAGCTAGAGAATAGCTGATTGCCGCCCTCCTAGCCGAGATGTTGACTTTAGGTATTTTGAGCATGATGAGGTTGTTGTTGCTTCTTAGGCATAGGAGCTAGCTATGGCCTGGGTGAAGCAGTCTAGAATATAGTTTGGAAGTTTTTTAGACAATGCTCTGTAGATACATAGTGCTGCATTTCTGTTCCTTCTGAGATGTAGAGAAACCCATCCAACTGCAGCATAGAGAGAGCAATGATGAGTGTTAGATGGAAGATCTGTTATGAATCTTATTGCTCTATGGTACAGGGTATCCAGCTTGCTTAGGTAGGAGATGGGGCAGTGACTATAAAGGAAGTCTGCATAGTCAACAACTGAAAGAAGAGTGGCCTGGACTAACCTCATCTTTGAGTCTCTTGTTAGGAAGTATTTAATTCTATAGAATAGGCCAAGCCTTTGGCAAAGTTTTTTCAGCAATTCTTCAATATGATGTGTGAAGTCAAGTCTGTTATCAATCCACACACCTAAGTATTTGAATTTTTCTACATACTCCAGATTTTCTCCAAGGATAGTGCATAGCTGGGGGAGACTGCTTAGTGGGGAGGTGCTGGTGGAACTTTGATTGGAGAAAAGCATTGCTTTTGTTTTTTTTGCATTTAAAAGAAGCTTTTTCTCAAGTAGTTGATATTGCAGCAAGGAGAATTCTGCCTGTAGGATTTCACGGGCAACTGCAGGTGATGGGTTGCTGACATACAAAACAGTGTCAACAGCAAAGAGGTGGACAGTGGCTTTGGTGAGATTTGACTCAATATTATTAATGTAGATAACAAAAAGGATAGGGCCCAGGATAGATCTTTGAGGAACTCCACTTAGCAGTGGTTTTAAAGGGGATAGATCACCTTCAGCTTTCACCTGCTGTGACCTATCCATAAGGTAACACCTGAACCATTTAAGGGAGGGTGGATCTAGGCCAATGGAATGCAAGGAAGAGAGTAGCAGTTCGTGGTCCACAGTGTCGAATGCCTTACTTAGGTCAAGAAATACTGCACAGACACTATTCTTTTTATCTAATTCGGTTTGCCAGTCATTTGTAACCTTGGCCAGTGCAGAGATAGTGTTGTGCCTGGCCCTAAACCCAGATTGAGCTGGATTCAAGAGGTTAGCATCATCAAGATATTCTCTTAGCTGGATGCTCACTATTTTCTCTAGCATCTTGGATAGCACTGGAAGAATGGAAATGGGCCTGTAGTTATTAAGGTCCATAGGGTCCCCTGATTTTAGAAGGGGAACCACTTGGGCTGTCTTCCACACCGTAGGAATAGAACCGGAGGTTAAAGATAGGTTAAAGAGATGTGTTAGGGGAACTGCAAGTACATGAAATGCAATCTTTAGAAAGTAGGGGTCAAGAGAGTCTGCCCCTGTGCTTTTTTTAGTATCCAACTGCCATAAAAGATCCTCTACTTGCTTCAACAGGACGGGTTTGAAGGAGAAGGAAGATTCAGCTCTCTGGGCACCAGTGTACTGGGAGCTTAGTTGTGCATGCAGCAGATTAGCTGGAGAGGTGTCAAAGGCAAGGCCAGCAGTTGTGAAGTGGTTATTGAAGGCATCCAGAACTTCCATTTTGCCAGAAATAGAACCATTATTGTGGTGCAATTGAGTTGGTAGAGAGGTGCCAGAATCCTGCCCTACAATACCCTTGATGGTGCCCCAGAACCTAGCAGGATTGTGATAGGAGGAGTCAAGTTCAGCCAAGTAAAAGGCAGCCTTTGCATCCTTTACTTTCTTGGTGCAGCTATTCCTGGCTTTCCTAAATAACACCCAGTCATTTGGGTTCTTGGTTTTTCTTGCCATCTTCCATAATTTGTCTCTCTCCAACAGTACAGATTTGAGGTCAGCTGAAAACCAGCGGCAAGATTTGTTTTTTATTCGGACACTAGTGATTGGGGCATGAGTATTAAGGGCACTTAGTATTATGCTGTTTAGCACCTGATGTGCTTTTTCCACAGAGTGTGCAAGATAAAACTCTTGCCAGCTTGGAGAGTGAGCTGTATCATGCAGATATCCTTCAATATTGAGTTTTTTCTTGGCTCTCCTCATTAGAAATTTTGCTGGGGTTGTTGGTTTGCTGGAAGATCTTACTCCTGTAATGAGGCAGTGATCACTTATACCACTGAAAAACACTCCTGTGTGTGTGAATAGATGGGGTTTGTTCACCAGCAAGATATCAAGTAGTGTGCTGTTGTTTCTATTCTTTGAGTTTATTCTTGTTGGCTCATTTATCAGTTGTGTGAGCCCATGTGTATCACAGAACGATGCCAAAGGTGCAGCTGCCTTGGAAAGCCAGTTTAGATTCAGATCACCTAGGATAATGACTTATTCAGAGCCTGGTTTGAGTAGTTTCCCCATGTGGGATAAAAGCTGGTGGTCAGCAGAGGGGGGCCTGTAGCAGCCTACTAGCTGGAAAGCTGCTGTATTAGGGAAAGATACTTTGAGGGATATACATTCAAATTCTTTGGGCATTGAGGTTGCAGTAAAGCAGGATACAGGTATACTGGACTTTACATATATAGCTACTCCACCGTCCTTGTTAGGCGATCCACTCTGAATAACTAATAATTGGGTAGATTAACATCCCTATCTGCTGTGG
Organism: Neoceratodus forsteri; assembly: GCA_016271365.2. Classification (NCBI taxonomy): domain Eukaryota; kingdom Metazoa; phylum Chordata; order Ceratodontiformes; family Ceratodontidae; genus Neoceratodus; species Neoceratodus forsteri. The sequence goes on along the minus strand of CM057459.1, from coordinate 245,326,134 downwards.
TGGGTTTGAGCCATGTCTCAGATACCACAAGAAAGTCTGGCAAGGTATGGGCAACCCAGCCTTGTATCAGTGTAAGTTTTTTCAGGAGGCTGCATGCATTAATATGTAGAAAACTGAGGCCTTTGATAGAGGTTAGGTCTGCTGGTGAGGTGATACACTCAGGGGGGCCTGGGTTGATTTCACATTTCCAATACAGAGTAGTAGAAAGAATAGGAGTTTCATAAGGGCTGCAAGAGATAGGAAGAGGGGGCTGTCTTTGGTCCTCCTTTTCGTGCTCTGTCACCACTCTTTTGGGGTGCTCCAGAAGGGGCTATGACACCGTGTCGAGACACCGAGTAGCAGTTTGGTAGTCAGGAGTAAGGGGGAACTGTATATGCAGTAATGGAGCATTGATCGGAATACATACATTGTGATTTGCGTCCCTTTATGGCAGTCACCCCATGGATACTGATGCAGCAATGGTAGGGCATATATGAGGGTCTGAACATTATTCACTGAGGATGAGACAGAGAGGCTAAAATAAAGCTATCTATCTATCTGTCTGTCTGTCTCTGTCTATCTATCTGTCTGTCTGTCTATCTATCTTCTATCTATCTATCTATCTATCTATCTATCTATCTATCTATCTATCTATCGATATTTATGTCACACCTGTGAGAATAAAAACTGGCAAATATCACTGATATTTTGCCACTATGGGGATATAGAGTGAGAATATCAGTGTTACTGTAGTCTCACTTTAGGTCCATTTATCGCACAATGACAGTGGAGGTACAGTGGTTACTATAGCTGTGCAGTGATACATCTTTTTCAAACAGTGAGCTTGTAAGGGGACAACATCTCTGTGGATGGTGGCCATTGAACAATCAGGTTGCTGATTTTTTTTACTGACATTGTATAATGAAAGGCATGGCATAAACTAAATTTGCAGTGGCCCTGATGAAAATATTATTCCTGATGACATAAGGTCAAACTGTACTCTGGAAAAATATCTGTGATATTTTCATTAGGCCATGGCATATCACATATCTGAGGGATACACAACAGGCACCTATGGGAAAAATGATTTATGTTCATTCATGCTGTTTGACCTTGGGCAACCTCACAAGTGGCGTGAGACACAAATGATGTGCCCAAAGTCAAACAGCACAAGTGTAAAGAAACCATTTATCCCACAAGATCCCTGTTGTGTATTTTATTTATGCAATAGATAGGGACCATGTATTAGTGTTTTTTTTTTTGTAAGGTTTTGATGCTGCTTTAAAAAAATTCAGTTCTTAGGTGTTCACGTAGTAAAACAATTCTCCTCCACTTCTGAGGAGCACGGTTGCCACTGGCACTGCATCACAATGCTGTTGATTGGTGGAAGAGCGGCTTGACAGTTTAGCGAGCAAGTCCTTGTAGCTTCTGTCCAGCAGGTGTATTGCACGTTTCTGTCAGTGCCATAACTGTTTAGTTTTATGCATCTGGGGTTTTGTTTTTTAAAAAGAATGGGGGATTGACAGCAACACGCGAGTGAAGAGAATGTTGGGTTAGCTGGCATGCTGGATTATGGAGCTGGTGAAAAAGACTAAAGCTTGAGTGAGAGTACTGCTGTAACTGGTAAGAACCTTTGGGGAAGTCAGGGAATACAGCCGCCGGGGTTAAGAGAGAAGTGTTGGCGGATGGCAGTTTATTTTTTAAAAAACGCACTGCCGTTTTGTTTTAGGTATGGTATGCAGTTTTGCTGGCTAAGAGGTGACTGGACAAATTGAGAGCTGATGCGGGGAGTAAGCAAACAGGTGGGCGGGGCACATGTAATGAAGTTTCATGCTTTTTAAAAAAAGAAAAAACAAATTTTGTTTTAGTTTGAAAGCTGGATGTAGCAAATAAACTGGGTGACTGGGAGCTGTGTTGGCAGTGTGTGTCTTCAGAGGTACTGTAGTGTGACTCAATGGAAAGAATGGAAGTAGTGCCAGCAAGGGGGGGGGGACACGTCATGTTGATGTTTCTACTAGGTACATAAATGCTACATGACATAGCTACTATGTACATGAACGCTGATGATGAGTCTGTTGTGTACATAAATGAAATTTACGTACACAGTAGTTCAGATAATAGTATTTATGCAGTGGCTTTTGGATCCACGCTTATTGCATAAATACATATATATTTATAAGATGGATGAGAAACATTTGCAAAAATAGTTTCTCCTGATTGAACAAAACACACTACATTAATGTGTGTTATCCCACAATGACCACCTGCCTGTACTTCTTTCTATTTTTCAACCCACAAGAAACAATTCTGGCCATTTTATAAGACAGATAATCCACTACAGGGTGGGCGGTCATGCTCTGATATACGCATGTCTTGGGTGATTGAACACATTTGTCCTGCAGCCTCATGCCTCAAACACACACCATGTGTATATCGCAGCAAAATTACATGCCCTGTAGTGAATCTGTTATATATATATATATTTCTCGATCTATATATATATATATATATATATATATATATAGATATCTATCTATATATATATATATATAGATAGATATATATATATTTACATATATATATATATATATATATATATGTGTGTGTGTGTGTGTGTGTGTGTGTGTGGCATGTTCTCTTGCTACCCCCATAGCTGGAAATGCTTATTTCTTTATTAATAAGATTTTTCTCACATGATAGCCTAGTGAAATGCAGCATCTTGTTTTCATGAAGGTCCTAAGGGATGGCAATAAATACACTTGTTACAACACTCACTCTCAGCAGTGTAGCAACCACAGATAAAATAAAATAACTATCATATAAATACAGAGAACTTAGCCATTAATCCTTTCAAACAATATCTGGGCCTTTCTATCTTGAATATTTCTTCCATCTTCTCTTTCCTGAGAGCTGCGGACAGTTTAATAAGTGCTTTACTGAGTCTCTAAACTAGGTCCCCATCACTGTTAGATAGGACATTGTCAAGCAGAATTATAATTTATACTTGGTACACTGCAGGCGGTTACCTGAACTAAAAAGTGGAGCTACAATGTGGGTAACACATAGGTACAGGAAAAAAGTTTGGCTTCATGGTACTGAAACACACCAAAAGCTTTGATAATGTTAAAACACAGTTTTATTAAATACATTAAAACTGCTGAATTACATGGCAGTAGGACTCACCCCAAACCACAGAGACCTTTTGCGCTACACCTCACCTTGAGAAAACATGAGGTGTAACATGAAAGGCCTCTGCAGTATGGGGCGAGGGCTGCTATCACGTGGTTCATAGTAGATCAGAAGTACATGAACACAAAGATCTAAATATCTCTCTGAAATCCTCACTGGTGGAAAGAAAAGACCTGCTGCACCTTTCAACACTTTCAGCAACATCCTAGCTGTGTGCAACCAAAGGAGGTTGCCTTCAGGGAGAACTATAGAAACACAGAAACATAGACAATGACAGCAGACAAAGACTACATGGTCCATCTAGTTTCCCCAAGTTCCCTATTTAGACCTGAGACCTACTGTCCCATCAGGTTCCTAGACCTCCCCATCCTCCCCTCCCCTTCCCCAATCTCCACCCTGGTTCTCCACCCTTAGCAACCAAAATACCCTTCATACAGTCCCAACTGTGCTTGAAGCCATTAACCATTTTTATGCCCACCACCTTGGGTGGCAGACTGTTCCTTGGCTCCACCACCCTCTTTGTCAAATAGTGCTTCCTTGTGTCCCTCTTGAATCATCCTTCAGTTAGTTTCCACTCATGTCCCCTTGACTAGTCTCCTTCAGCTAGTATTTAAGCTAAAAAGTTCCTCACAATTCACCTTGTTAGTTCCATTTAGGAACTTGAAGGTCTCTATCATATTCTATCCCGTCCAGTCTCCAATTAGTACATGTTCAGTGCCTCGAGGTCTCTTCGTAAGACCTGCCCTGTTGGCCCTGAATCATCTTAGTCACCCTTTGCTGCACCAGCTCCAGTCTGTCCTTATCTTTACTGAGGTAAAGACTCTAGAACTGGGTGCAGTACCCCAGATGAGGCCTCGCCAAAGATTTATAAATTGGTAGCATTACCTCTTCCCTTCTGCTGTCAATACCCCTCCCAATACACCCCAGCATCCTGTTTGCCTTACCATAGGCCCTGTTGTACTAGCTTGATTATTTGAGGGTGTCGCTGATGACAACTCCTAGGTCCAGTTCCTTTGGCCATAGTGTTGAGTCTTACCGCACCCATCCAGTCCTCTGTTCTAGGGGTCTTGTTCCCTAGGTGCAGCACCTTGCACTTTTTTGGCATTAAATTACAACTGCTAAGTCTTATACCATGTCTCTAGCTTTTGCAGGTCTTTCTGTATTTCCTTGATTCCCTCATCACCATCCACCCTCCCAAAGAGCTCAGTGTTATCTGTGAAGAGACACAACCTTCCCTGGATTCTTTCACCAATGCTGCTGATGAACGTGTTGAAGAGGACCGGACCCAGAATAGATCCCTGTGGTACCCCGCTCATGACCTCCCTCTCTGCTAATTTAACCCATTGACCACAATCCTCTGCTGCCTCCCCCTTCAGCCAGTTACCCACCAAGTTCACTATGACCTTAGCCGCACTCAGCTCCTCCATCTTCTTCAGCAGGCATGTGGTGTGGGGCACCGAGTCAAAGGCCTTGCTGAAGTCAAAGTAGAGTAAATCCACAGCATGACCCCTATCTAATTCCCTCATCACCCAGTCAAAGAAAACTATCAGATTAGTCTGACAAGAGCTCCCTGCCATGAGAAGTGCAAGCAGCTCTCAGATTTCTTCTTGGTCAACATTTTTGACATCAGGGATGTCAATTGTTCCAGCACCCTGCTTTTGGAAAGAGTGAACTAGATGTCTTGGAGCCAAACATTTCATGGTTGTGGACTCAGAGTGAATCAGATATGCAGGGTGATATCCTTGAGTGGTTAGCTGGAACATGCACTTGCAAAGGTAGCATGCTTAGGACATAAAGGCAAGGCAAAGTTTATTTCTTTGGTGCCTATTCCTGGAGGCTCTGGGTTCCTTACATAAAATTAAATAGGGGAGTAAAACATACAGAAATACACATAAAGCACTGCCACCTGTTATGTGAGGTTACTGTGACCCACTAGAGAAAGATTCAGTTTTTGACCACTAAACCAACTGTATCTGGATTTCTGCAGCATTGGGGGAGAGATTCATATTGGGCATTTTGTTATGAACCTACAGTATATACCTAAATAACAGAAACTTGACAGCTTAGGTTGCAGAAGCTTCTGACATTGTAGCATTTGAACTGATGTTCTCCAGTACTGATCTGTATCAGAAAACTACAGCTCTGTTTTCCCACCTAGCTGGCATTATTGCTTTGCAAGGGATTTAAAATGGGTGGAATGTGACAAAAACTACCTACTGGCACTTCTTTTAGATGAGCTTACAAAATACGGACATTTAATGCATCTTTGATATTCTGACTATAGATAAAAGTTTGACAGACCAGAGTTACATTTACTCAATTTTTGCTTTCCTTGTGAGAGATAAGACAGAACATAGAAAAGAGTCTTAGTATGAAGGTTTTTTATTTAAAAAGAATGTTTTAGTTCATAAGGACTGTTATCAAAACTACAGACTTATTTGTGAATCTAATCTTAGTCAGCGTTAAAAGTCAAAGACACACATTATACAGTGGTAATGGAGCATGGTATGACATCCTGGATTGATGAAAATGTTCCATTTTATATTTATTGATGTACCCCCCCCCATTGCAAACAGTTGGGAGCTTCCTGTTAGTCTTGGCTGGTCCAGATCATCCTCCCTGCTAAGCACTGAGGAGCTAATGTGCACAACTCAGGCCTCAGCCATTAAGCTGTTTACTGCTCCATCAGTTTTCGTGCTGAGAAAACTTTGCAAATTGTAAGGACTTCCTGCATCTAGTATTCTCCATAAACAGCAGGCCCCCATTCTTTATTTATTTATTTATTTATTTAGCTTTTGTTGACCGGGTAAGTGCACTAGACAAATCCTGCCTATTTTCAGGCACGACCTGGGGGAAGGGGATACAGATGAATGCCAACTGACCTTGAACCACATTAAGCTGTTGGTGGTATTTTTTTAGTGAATGAGGGTAATTTGGCCAGGACACCGGGGAAATTCCCCTACTCTTTTCGATAAGTGCCATGGGATCTTTAACATCCACCTGAACTACCACCAATCCAGGCAGATGGGACTTCGGTTTAATGTCTCATCCGAAAGACGGCACCTCAGAAGTGCAGCACCCCTCTCATGCTGCACTACAGTGTCAGTACTGGGATATTAACCCAAGTGCCAGATGTGGGAACTGAACCCACAGCCCTTTGATCTCCCGGCCTCAGAGGCGAGTGTGCTACCTACTGAGCCACTGACACTGCAACACTGAGACTGATTCTGTCTAGGTTCCACCGAACAGCAGGGGAATAAATAAAGAGACCCTTTCCCAAGAGAGGGAGAGAGATCTAAGCGAGAGATCTGCATCACTAATAACACAGTTCACTGAATGTAGACTCCGATTGTGACCAGCCAGTAAGGACTTGCCAAGCTTGGGAGGTGTCACTCAGGTCCCAAGTCTTGAGAGTAAAACCTGTCCCCTCTAGGTCAAAACTGTAGAGGACATTACTTGTCCAGACCTGGAGAGAACAGTACCGGGGCAGTGAGACCTATTGCTGGCTCTTCCTCAAGATGTTCTAGCTGATTACCTCCACTGGGTATTCCATCCCAGCACAAAGGGGGCAATTCAAGTATTGAGGAATCTGCCCTCATACCACCTTTTGATAAAGGAGGGTGAAGGTATGCCTAAAAAAGGTGGCTACTGCCAGTCTGCCACATGTAAATATAATGTGCTGGGATTATCCCTTCATAATGTTCATCTATAATGCATGTGTAAATGGATATTGTACGCACCCTACCAGGGTTGTGACAAAACACCCTCCTGGGTGTGATGCATTCACTCTGCAGTTGCAGGAAAACTGATCTGTAAATTGCAGAATGTGACAAATGAATATTGTAATTGACATTGTGGCCCAAAGGTTACAATACATTTCTGCTGAGATCAAAATGTAGCTCTGAAAGATTAGTACTGTAATAATTTCTAAAGCACCAACTCCAGGCCTGCATACGCTGAAGTTTCTGTGGATTCCATATTTACATCTAAGTGCCCTGTGTTGCCAGCCTATTGTTGGTGGACGAAGAATGTTTAAAGTCTAACAGTGATTATGCAATGGGAATTGATAATGAGAAGTAACATTAAAGCCGGTCACCACATTGAGTAAAACTGCCCAGCTGCTGCAATTACATACGGCATAAATTCTCCCTGGCAGAAACAGTTCCCCTACGGGCTTCATCTGATAAAATGATCTTTGTTGCCATCTATCAGTGCCTACTATGAGGGCATCTGTGGGCCTTGTGTTGGTTGTCCCTGAGCCCAGGAGTGTCCTGGGCACTCATCAGTTCCCCCAGGTGGAAGCTTCTTGAACCTAACAAACCCCAGGCAAGCACCCTTGGAAAGGAGGGAGAGGAGGACCATGAGAACCCAGGTAAACAGGGCCTAGCTCTGGTACTGGTCATTTGTGCAACATCTTGAGCAGCTTTTTCATTCATTCATTTAACCAGAAGGTGGTCTGAGTCAAATGTTTCACTTTCAGCCACACCGTGTGAAGGGTAGAAATGGGAAACTGATATGACTGGGACAAACAAATACAATAGCATTGTGCTGTATTATAGCACAGAGGTACTGCCATCAGTTATCTGCACTGTAGATATCTCCTTTAAATAATGAGACAGTGTTTTTTCACAGCACACCTTAGGTCCAGGTTGATATGTGGTAGTAACAAATCCAATAGTTTAAACCCTAGCTAGAAAAATTGTTTTCAGTTTCGTCTTCCAAAATTTAACCTGAAATGTTTTTAAGGTTGTCTCTGTTAAAGAATGAGAAAACAGGATTGGCATCAATTTTATTGAACAGATCTGTTGGTTGCTTTAATGAAATAATGATATATAATACATTATACAAGTTGTATTGGGTTCTAAAATATGACTTATATGACCCACATTTCTATATAAGTAATAATATCTGTGAATCCTGAAATGGGCAGAAACAGTAAATTAATATATGCTGTTAAAAATACTTGAATACTTGTATTAATTGGAAACAGTGGAGTTGGTTTTATGGCTCAAAAATGTGCAATATTCTAGTGGTGGCAGTAGAAATGGTATTGCCAGAATTTTTTAACTTCACTAGTAAGCTGGTTTACATTTTGGTATTAAATACTCATTTCTGGTTTACTTTCTTTGTTAGTACAGTATATGCAAAGTGAACCTTAACTGTTAGCCCAGCAGTACACCCAGGTATTGACAAATAGTAGTAATTGAGTCAAGCAGTTCTCCATGTCTGTTTGTTATTGTTAGAGTAACAGATAATTGCCTTAACTTCTTCACTGTACCATATAACATTATTATTATCTTTCTGGATAAATCAACTTTACAGTAAGTTAAAACTTTCTTGCAGTTGCAGCTGAACTTCATAGAGGTTTGAATTAACATTGTGCAGGACTGTGTCATCTAAGTACGTAATAACTTTAGCGCCTGAACACTGAAAAAAGAAGGTGTCCAAGAACTGAGCCCTCAGGGACACCTGCTGGTACCCTTGCAGGACATGAAACAGTAGACTATTTTAACTTGCTTAAACAGCTACTAAATCAATGGAAGGCATAACCTGCCAGACCATAATCAGATAGTTTTCACGACTAAATTGTATGGTCAACCAGGTTGAAGGCCTTGGCCAGGCCAAAAAAGACCATCCCAGTTAAATATTCTTGATCAGAACAATCAAGGAGGTAAGTAGTTAATCTGATCAAGGTGATATAATGTTTCTGAAAACTGGGTTAATTGGTTGTTAAAAGATTACATTTACTGATGTAAGTAGCTAATAGCTTAGATGCAAATGTTTCCAGAGTCTTTGTCAATACCGGAAGGAAAAATGTTGCCCTAAAAATGTCAGGGTCTGTTACATCACCTGTTTTGTAGATTGGGGAAACTATGACCGTTTTCTAGGTGCTAGTTAGTTTAATGGATGTAAGTGAAAGATTTAGTATATGGGTACAGGCTGTACTATATGAGCTGAGGCCAACTTTTATAATTTAGCATGTAAACCGTCAGAGCCTGCCCCTTTATTTTCATTTAGAGAAACCAGAGATCAATATACTTTATTTTATGGTATTATAAATAATAATAATTTTAGCTCTGACAATTTCAGCAGTTATGTGCTAATTTAAGATACTTACTCTAGCTTCATGGTGTATGAGAAAACAAAATTAAAATAGGTGAGCTGCTATCTACAAATAAAATTGTCTTACATCGCCATACAAAGCAAGACCTCACAGGCATCAGAACATTCTAGTTTTTACTAATGTGCTACATGCAACTCCTGTAGAATGCATGTTCTGGCCAGAGCCGGTACGGCTGCAGGCAAGATGGCGGGTGGAACATGACACTCTCCACTGTGTTCAAGATGGCATCCAGAGTTGAGTGCGCACGTGTGATGACTCACCCATGCTCACTGAACACCAGTGGCACAGTCTGCCATGTCCAAGATGGCCACTGGAGCCCAGTGTGCATGCATGAGTCACCATGCATGCACAGAGAACTCTAGTGGCCATCTTGGAAATGGCAGATTGTGCCACCAGAGTTCAGTGTGCATGTGTGAGTCATCGCGCATGTGCACTCAACTCCGGCCACCATCTTAGACATGGCAGACAGTGCAGTGCAGTGTTCCACTGGTACCAACAGACAAAATATTGTGGTGGATGCACAATGATTGCCATTCACCTCCACTAAAGCAAGTCTGTTCAGTATCCGGAAAGCTCCCTTTTCTCTAATGTACTCACAAGACATCTGCAGGGCTATGCCCACTGCAGCTGTAAAAATGGAGTCACAGTAATAGTTTGTTATAAAAAAATATATAAAAATAGTATGGGAAGGTTTTGTGATCTGTTTTTTTACTTTGATGCCTTTTAATGTTTCTGAAATGATCCCACATGGGTCTATTGCAAGAGTACAGTAGGAGGACACCAAACACATTCCTCAGAAACCATCAAATAACACAAATTATTCTTATAGGCACACACATAGAATCAAACCTGGGGCATAGGTCACACTCCTGTATCATAAATTGAATGTCTTACAAGAGAGGTAAAGGAAATCTTATAAGACTATACAAAAATAGAACTGAAAGACCTTTGGTTCATCGAGTTCTATTACCCACGACCTCAGTGGATGAAGTAATAGTAGTTAAAACAGAAGTAAAGAAAGTAAATGTTGCCTTAACTGTGTAATATAGTATCCTGATAGAACAGCAAAATGAAATTGCAATGAAGCAATAATGTAGAAAGAAAATATAATTATAAATGAGTACTATAAGGAATAATCACTGCAACAAAGCTGAAGTATCTAGCAACATGTCACACGCAACAGATTATGTAAAATGCTGCTAAAATATACAAGTTTCAATAGAGGATAATGCTTGGGATTTGGGTGATAACCACACTGTAATCACCTTGGGTGGTTGCCAGGCCAACATGGTAAACCTTGAGGGCACAGCTCAAGAGGTTTACTGTTGCCCTGGCAACCACAAGAGGTAATTATCAGAGCGGTTGTCACCCAAATCCCAGGCATTACCTTTTATAGTGTATGGGAAAAATAAGCGCCACCAATTTGTTACAATTTAAACGATTGCCCCTTACCATGCCAAGGAATAGGTGACACAGAAATCGTAGATTGAAAACGTTTATGCGCAGAATAACAAGCTGTTGTGATTTGCCTACTCTTTATTCTAAGTAACACTAACAGAAACAGCAAAAAAAACCAATTTAAATAAAAGGATGTAAATTGTTAAATGAAACCAATTTGAATTAAGAACAAAAAATGTCCACAGCAATCTGGTTGGTCAGAGGAGGTCACGTTGCCAGGCATTGAAAAGTATTGTAGTAATATCAGCATTTTATACGGGTGCGATGTAAACATCCAAGGAGCTTGCAGCACATCACAGACTACAAGAGACACTAGCATTTTTCACTTTTAACACGGTAATCTACAATTTAGGGTTTTAAAATACATTTTTGGCAGCAAAACATGGTAAAATTAAAATGGTATGACTGGAATGTAAGCTGCTTTGAATTTTACAGCACAAACATTCCATTAGAAAAATGCTGATAGTGGCTGTCATTCTAAACTGTAATCCCATCGATATAACGTTCTAACGGAGGGTTTACCGACTTCAGATGTCACACTGATGGGATTATCTTTTTATTATAATGTTGAATTCAGTGGTTAATAGCACTTAACCATACATTATAGAGTTTTTATTGTACACTAAAAGTGGCTTGTTTCAGAATTTTAATTTCTAAAATAAGTCCACTGAAGAAGCCCTTATAGAGCAAAATCTTGGGGGTAAGAGCAATAAAACAACATAAAATTGAAGCTACAATGTGAAGACTGTCTTTGTAACTTTTTGAGAAAAACAATTTGAGCTCCCTCACCCCTATTTCTGCACGTTTTTACAGGGAAACCTTATTGGATTATAAGATGGTACTGTATATGGTTTCTTGAATCCCAATTCGCTGTACAGCTGCCACTCAAGACTTTTGGCAGGCCCACTTGGGACCAGAACACTGCTATTGCTCACAGTTCTATAAATAGACCCACTTAGGGACAGGAGAAAGACACCATTGGTGGCTCTTTGGGTATGCCCATTCAGGCCAGGTAAAAATCACCACTCACGGCTCTGTAACAGGCCCACTTAGGGCAAGAAGACATCCACCACTCGTGGCTCAGAAAAATGGTCCACTCATGGGCAGGAGAAAGCCAAAGTTCAAGGCTCTTCATGCAGATCCACGCAGGGCTAGGAGATAACCACTGCTTATAGCTCTTTGGGCAGATTCTCTCGGGGTGAGGAGATATCTGCCACTCACAGATCTGTAAACAGACTTGTTCAGGGCCAGGAGACAGCCACCGCTCAAGGCTCTGTGAACAGGCTTGCTTGGAGCCAGAGGACAGCCACCACTCTTGGCTCTTTGGACAGGTCTGTTCAGGGCCAGGAGCCAGTCCCCACTTGCAGCTCTTTAACAGGACCACTCAGGGCCAGAAGACAGTAGGCACTCATGACTGTTTAACAGGCCCACTCAGGGCCAGGAGACAGTAGACACTCATGACTGTTTAGACAGGCCTGTTCAGGGCCAGGAGCCAGTCACCAATTCCAGCTCTGTAACAGGCCCACTCGTGGCTAAGAGATAGTCTCTGCATGCATCTCTTTGTGCAGGCTCTTTTAGGGCATCAGTCATGGCTCTTTGGGTAGGCCACTTTGGGCCAGCAGATAGTAGTCACATGCAACTCTTTAGACTGGCCGTCTCAGGACATGAAGAGAGTCACTTATGGCTCTTTTGACAGGCCCCTTGATGCTTAAAACTGCGCTGCTGTGTGGCAAGTCTTCTATTTACTGTCAACCACCCAAACGCTGCTCCACTGCACATTCAAAAAAAAATTGGAGGAAATTTTCCCAGTCTCTGATTGGCTGAGACATCTGGCAAGGGGGTATATTAAATACCAATAGAGACTGGGAAAAACAAGTCTAATGCCAGGCTGCCTTTTTACTGAAAAAAAAAAAATCAGTGTGGCCACAGAATTTTCAGAATACTCATAGCCACCTTTTTTTTTATTTTGCTCGCTTAGTGAGCGAGAGACGGCTAGCCAGAACAAATCAACCTGGAAGAGTAAATCATTAAAAACCCCAAGTGAAACATTTATTTACATCTGTACTTTGTAGTCTGCTCTTTTGTGCTTCCAGGTACTGTTTCCTCCACTCACAATGCCAACGGCTGACCTGATAGTGGCAGCCTTGTAACTCTGGCAGCATCCGTGCAGTACCTGTGCCCCGACATCATCACAAACACACACACCACCTTTCCGTAACAGTCTTGCCCATTGCATCCCTAGAAATGCCAACTACATTCTAAACTGCACTAACAGTCCCTCTCTATCAAAAAACCAAAAGTAAACAGAGTACCGGTGTGTTTGTGTGTGGGGGAGGTCAAACACAGCAGTAGTAAACCAGTGTTAAAAAAAAGGTCTCTAAAAATACTCCACTGCCCTCTACCAGCTTGTAAACCAGCAGAGGGACTACTTTACAAGAAAACAGCCCTTTAATTGATTTTTACTCATTTATTTTATTTTTTATTTTTTTTAACATATTAAAGTGTTACAAGTAACCCTTTTTTTGAGTGCACTGATTTCCTCCATAGTGGGTGGTACGAGCTATACCGGACCTTCCAGGAGCTATAAGGACCTCCTTCTGTAGCGTCAGGCCTCATTACGTCCCAAAATGGTCCTGTATAGCCCAATACTACCAACCCTATCAGGTATTATTGCTTGCTTGTGGACTGGCAGCCTCTCTGCTGCTGGCTGCTCTCCACCAAACACAGTGGGTATGTGAGCACAAGTTCACTGAGCCCTGCCTTAACATAGAACACAGAAACATAGACCATGATGACAGAAAACTTCCAGAGGTCCATTCAGTCTGCCCATATTCCCTATAATCTCTGGAACCTTCCCTGGAGTCTATTGTTCCTGTAGGGTACTAACCTTTCCTGTCCTATCCCCATTCTCCTCCCTGGTCTTGTCACCCCGGACAACTACTATTCTCTTCATTCCATCCCATGCCTGCTTGAATCCCCTGACTGTGTTTGCACCCACTACCTTGGCTGACAGACTGTTCCAAGGTTCCACCACCCTTACCAGAGCACTGTGCTTTGCCGCTGGTTCATGTCTTCCTCTTACAGTCACAACCCGAGAGCCAGTCCATAATGTTTGCACTGTTATGGACAAGGGGAGTAACAAATGAAATCACACACCACTCACTTGTTCTGAGCCATAAAACTGCAACGTGCCCTACCCCAATGCTGTTCCAGTGGTACAGGTCACACCAATTTTTAGTCACAGTGGGAACTGATCTGTGAAGCAGACCAGCTCTCAAAATAATTGCTACAATTATGATTTACTGTATATGGTACAGAAACAACTCATTGCCAAGAAAAGGGCTTGGGTGTCCTTGTAAGCAACAAACTGAAATAGGAGCCACAGCGCAGAATCTGCAGCAAATGAAGCAAACAAATCCCTTCTGTGTCTCAAGAGAAATGTTATATGTAGATCAAGAGATATGTTAGTGGCAGGGACTCAGCACGACTCTGTGCCAGAAAGATCAGATGGTCCTGGGTTCAAGTCCCACACCAGGACCTCATGTTAATATTCAGGACTGACAACTATGTGCTGCACTAGTGGATGTACTCCACTGCTGGAGTTGCCATCATTCAGAAGAGTTGTTAAACCAAGGTTCCTTCTGCCTATCTCTAGTGGCTGTCCCATTGGACGTTAAAGATTCCATGGCATGTTTCAAAAGAGTAGAGCAGTACAGTGTAGTTATCCACGGTGTCCCCTTGGCAACATCTTTGCCTCTTTGTCTCTCAGTAACATTCACTTTATTGTAGGTAAAATGTCATTACAGAGCCTAACAACATTGGTTTCTATACATCTCAGCAATCACTGAGGAACTATGTAATTAAAAGACCACGAATTCAGTATGTTCAAGTGATGGTCACCCTGCTAGGTAACCCAGTTGTTTGTAATGTTGAATATAACCATGTTTTCTTCATACCATGTAACCTCCCTGTAAAGTATTTTACCAAATAACATAGGCTATAATGCAGTACAGCTCTGTGTGTGGTACTAGCATGCTTTATGACTGGTGTATGTATACCACACACATACAATAGACCCTGAACTACCAGTACATAACTCTTTGCTTTGTAAAGTGCTTTGGGATACAGTTTGTATGAAAGACACTGTTTAAAACCCTATTGTTTTATATTCTGTTCTGTCTGTTCTATAATTATTTATTTATTTTATTTATTTAATTTGATTAAAATTTTGGTGACTGGGAAAGGCACACTGGGCCATGGCTCATTTCCAGGTGCAACCCAGGGAGCAGGGAGATAAGTACAAAACAATGGGAACACAGATCGTTACAGCAGACAGAATTACCAGTGATGCAAAGCAAAGACAAAACAAAACAGAAGTGCTTTGCAATTAGTCCAAAAATAGCAGCACAGTTACAGCTAAAATAACGTCATTGAATAGATATTTTGTTTGGTCTCATCTACAGTGTAGATTACAGTTCAAGTCACCGAGTATACAAATGAGTATAGAGCTATGCTAAGAAGAGTTCAGCACCAAGCAACAAAAGTAGTAGAAGGTATGAAAGATTTAAGTTATGAGGACAAACTATCCTCCTCTGCCTAAGGTTGTTCTGAATGGTAAAAGAAGGTTAAGGACCTCCTCCGCAAAACAAAAAGCTGCCCCCCACAGGTATGGAGTGTTTTGTGTGGCCACAGAGTTCCCCCTCTGCACATGCGGGACATGCGCTGCAAACTGCTAGCTGACTTGTGCACCCCCTCCTGACCACAACCTGTCCTGTTCCACCAGCGAATCTGCTGTCTACTTGTGTGGAAATGTGGATTGTGATGTCTTTATGTATGGGAGATCCTGCAGTAACATTTGCCATGCAAGTGTCCCTGCTCATCCCTGGGCCTTCTAAGAGCCCAAACATGAGGCTGGCCTGGTGGCGCTGAGGGTTAAGGTGCTGGATGCCACTCCTCATGCCACGTCGGCAACCTGGGTTCAGGAATGGGCTCGGGCCGACGGGGGTCGCAGGGGAGGGAAGGGATTGAGCATCCAGAGGACTGCTTTCCCTTCCTGGGGAGGGATCCAGGGTCATGCACTGCTCCTTAGCAGCCCCTGGTGGAGAACTGGGGGCATCGCAAGGAATTTGTGGTGAAGCAACATGGGGTGGAGCAGCAGCAGGCATTGGCACATTGTGCTCAGACACCATTGCATGACCGCACTCCGGGGGAAACTTCAGCCAGAAAACCCTGGTGGTCTAGGGAGGTGAAGGGGGCTCCAGCAACCCACCCGCATCCTGCTGCGAGACCTACCTCACTGGGATCTCCTGCATCCAGCCCTGGTCCTGCGGCTGCCCTTCTAATTCCAGATAGGCTGCCAAGGGTGGGTGGGCCCTTGGGATAATCTGGGGGCCCTTGGGATAATCCGGGGGCTGGACATGCCATGGGGGCTGGGGGGAGATCTCAGATGAGGAGGTTTCAGGCTGGGAGTAGCAGTGGTAGTCCAGAAGGTATCCTGGAGAGATGCCCTGGACCACCAGCGATAAACAGAATATAAAAAATAAAAGAGCTTAAAAATGTCTTTTGCAAGATCCCTTGAGCCCTCAAAACTGGCACAGAGGGTTGGACCATGTCCTGCATGGTATAATTTTTTTAATAGTTGGTTCCTTAAAGATCTGCTGTATCCCACAAGCTCACGATCCTCTGCTCCACAAGGAACAGGAGATCCATTGTAGCACTGGCCCAGGCATCTGAATAAATGCCCACTGTCAAACTCCGCTTTGACAAACATGCCCCCAGCCCCTCTGAGCACCTCCTTGCATGTAGATTGTGAAGCTGGGGGGTTGTGAATGCCAAGTCACTTGCAGAGCTCCACATCACATATTAGGGCCACCTTTGGGGTCTAAGTCATAAAAAGGGGTACTGGTGAAAAGATAACCACATCTGATCAGATAAAACTACTAAATAGATCAAAAGATGAAAGAACTAGAGGACATACTGCAAGAGGACAATTACGAGAAAAATATTTAGAAAGAATACCCCAACACTTATTAGCACCTTTAGCTCATACCTCTATAAGGGCTTCGGATCCTTTTTACGTTCGATTGCACACATGCGCAAGGAACGTCTTGGGAGAATAGGACACTTTGGAGATGTGACTGTCCTGAGCAATCCACTGCTCCGTTGAGCAGGCGTGGTGGTCCTGCACCAATGGATGCGGTGCTTTGTATGACAGCAGTGGTCTTCACTTCAAATAAAACCACCGCTGCGATCAGTGCTGGCAGTGCCTCTGTATGAGCTGCCGAAACAAAATACCTCCAAGTCTGCACGCCCACCCCCCCCAAAGCTTTGGTGCCACGCTGGCATACCTCTCAAGTGTCCCTGATTTTCAGGGATGTCCCTGATTTCACCTCAAAATTTTACTCTGTCCCTCCTAAAATCTGTGTTTCCCTGACTAAACAGTGATGATTGTAAAAATAAAATTATGTCAAACAATAAAGCTGCAGACTTCTTATACTTCAGAAAATGTATTATACACTGAGTCCCTTATTCTGCCAGCTTTCTGAGTGGATAGCACCAATTTTAAAAATGTGTCCCTGATTTTGGGCCTTTGTCCCTGATTTTTTTAAGCCTTGTCCCTGATTTATGAGGCAGGAGGTTGAGAGGTATGCACGCTGGGGCCCACCCGCGGCTGGCAAATCTTGTTTTGGCCGATGGGGTGCCCAATCCCCGACGGCCCACGCCCCCAAACAGTTTTCTGCTGCCACGCTGGGAGCCCACCCAGCGTGGCAAACGCCCGCCGCCTGAATAAAAAACAAAAAACTGTAAATAAGAAAACATTCCATCGCTGTCTCCCCACCCCTCCCACAACCTGCACCCACTCATACCGCGCACCTGCCTCCTCACACCAGCCCCTCACCCATACTTACCTCCGGAGCTCCGCACGACGATCATCGGTGGACCGGAAACGGCCTGCACTCTTCAAAGCCAACGCAACTGAGGAAATGCCGTAAGCTGTATAATGGGATAGATAGGGTTTTTCAACTTTATTGCATATCTCAGGCATTTTTGGAATTTTGCACCAAATTTTCAACATGGGGTTTTGGGACCCCTTCTCATGAATGCTGTCACTGTCATGGCATTATTCGAGACCTGAAGGGTAATTTCCATGGTCGCTGTCGCGAAATCACCTTTCCAGAATGATTAATGAAATGACACTGCCAGTGTTCATAAGGTGAGCTCTCAAAAAGCCTATTTTGGTGGTGGAAAAACTCCTAAAAACTGTTGAGCGTGCATTGCGCAGTTCCTACACACGCTCGTAAGTTTGCGAATTTTCAATATTTCCACTCCAGATTTTCAACATTGCCATTTTACCACACCTCCTTATGAGCAGTACAGCTGTCATTTTTCACATCCTGCCCAAAATGTGTTTCCGCCCATGTAGCGCACAATGGCGCAGTCGGTGTGCGAACTCAATGTATGGGACACATTAAGAAAATCACAGTGACACTGTTCATTAGCAGAGGTCTTAAAATGGCTATGTTGAAAATTTGGTGAAAAAATTCCTAAAAATGACTGTTTTATGAGCGCGTGTTGCGCAGTTCCTACGCACTCTCATAGGTTTGTGAATTTTCAATATTTCCACTCCAGATTTTCAACATTGCCATTTTACCACACCTCCTTATCAGCAGTACAGCTGTCATTTTTCACATCCTGCCCAAAATGTGTTTCCGCCCATGTAGCGCACAATGACGCAGTCGGTATGTGAACTCAATGTATGGGACACATTAAGAAAATCACAGTGACACTGTTCATGAGCAGAGGTCTTAAAATGGCTATGTTGAAAATTTGGTGAAAAAATTCCTAAAAATGACTGTCTTACGAGCGTGTGTTGCGCAGTTCCTATGCACGCTCGTAAGTTCGCGAATTTTCAATATTTGCACTCCAGTGACTTCCAAATACCTAAACAGCACATAGAAGCAAGCAACATTCAGCACTGACAAATGCTTGTTTATTTTTGCATTCGCTTGCATGCATGTGCAAGGAACCTTTTGGGACAGTACGACTTTTTGAAGGTGTGTGACCCTCCTGTCCAATGCTGTGCTCAGTATAACGTGTGCAACCCTACTGCACCAATGGATGCATGAGCTGTCTATGACAGCAGTTTGGCTGCAGTGGTCTTCAGTTAAAAGAAAAGCACCACTGCAATCAGTGGTGGTAACGTGTGTGTATTTAGCATATTGACGTCACCCTTTTCCCTCTGGCTGCTAATAAAATCCCTCCCACTTCCTCCCTCTGCTGCCGTCTACCGTGCTCCCTTGTTATTGCCCCCACCAAACACATTGTATGTGCAGATGGAGTGCCCAGTCCCCATTGTCTCCAGGCCCCCCCCAACAAACACCCAGGTGGCATGCTGGGAGCCCACCCCAGCATGCCCATTGTCCCTGTAAATGAGAAAACTGTCCCACAACATCTTTTGTTTTTTTAAAACCTTTGAAAACAGAAAACTGTCCCTCGCTGTGTCTTGTGCCCCCTCCCTGAACCCACACCCACCCTCTGCATACCCCACCTCCTCCTCACCCCATACTTACCTCCAGAGCCTGGCGCAATGATCTTCAGTGGAGTGGGAACACGTCTGCACTCTTGAAAGCCGAACGCAAACTGAAGAAATGACGGTAAGCTGTATAATGGCATAAATGTTTTTTTTTCAACTTAGGTGGCTATCTCTGGCATTTTTGCAAATTTTGGCACCACATTTTCAACAGGGGGTTCTTGGGACCCCACCTCATGAATTCAGTTACTGTCATGTGAGTTATTCGGTCCCCAAAGGTGATTTCATGGTCACTGCACAAAATCACCTTTTGGGATTGATTAACTAAACAACAGTGTCACTGTTAATGAGGTGGGCTCCCAAAGCCTATGTTGCAAATTTGTGAAAAATGTCAAAAAGACTGTGTTAGCGCATGCTAGTAGTTTCCACTATACCGTAACTTCGAGAATCTGAAATATTTTCACTCCAGATTTTCAACACTGGCATTTTTCACACCTCCTATGAACAGTACAGCTGACATTTTCACATCCTGGCTGAAATGTGTTTTGCACATTCAGCGCACAATGGTGTCGCAGTGAGAAATCAATGCTCAGGACAGATTATGAAAATCACAGTGACACTGTTCATGAGCAGAGGTCCCAAAATGCCTATGTTGAAATTTGGTGACAAAAGTCCACAAAATGACTGTGTCATGAGGCGTTCATTCGCGCCAGTTTCCATGCTCTTGGCTACGTGGTTCGAAGAAATTGTTGTATTTTCACTCCAGATGTGTTCAACATTGCCATCCCTTCACACCTCCCATTGAATGCTACAGCTGTCATTTTTCACATCCTGCCTGAGCTGTGTTTTTGCACATGTGGAGCAGAATGGTGTGGTCGCTGTGGGAAATCAACGTTCAGGACAGATTAACAAAATAACAGTGGTACTGTTCATAAGCAGAGGTCTCAAATGCTTTTATGAGGTGGGGGTAACAAAAAGGTCATGCTGAAAATTTGTAGTGCAAATACCTGGAATCTTACAGGGCATTAGGGTAGAGCACCATACGTGCCAAACACCGCTGCAAATACCTGCAAGCGAATGTCCGGCATTGACAAATGCTTGTTCAACTAATCACAACTTACTGTAAGGGACCAGAGGAGGCAGAAATGCTCTGCCAACAGTGGTATCAAATAACATACCCATAAAATGGATAGCCTGACAGGAAGCTGAGACCAAGGGTTCCCCATTCACAGTGATTCCTAATTCCTGAAATAAATGGAAAGCACTGGATAGTGCGTACTAGGCCAGGGCTCTTGATTTTCCTTTCGGAAGCCAAGGGAAAATGAAGGCCACTTCCCTTCTAATGGTAGCAGCAGCTACCCTGAAACACCTGCTGAAAATACCTGGTGTGGATGATAGACCTGACAGGAGAATGCTGAACTGAAAATGTTCTCCTGCTAGCATAAAGCAGAGATACTTCTGTTCACATTTCATGATTTTGATATGGAGAGA
The DNA here is from genome assembly GCA_016271365.2 of Neoceratodus forsteri. NCBI lineage: Eukaryota > Metazoa > Chordata > Ceratodontiformes > Ceratodontidae > Neoceratodus > Neoceratodus forsteri. The sequence goes on along the minus strand of CM057459.1, from coordinate 245,305,363 downwards.
GGCATCTTGTTGATCAATAGCAGAGAGCCAACCCCCTTGTTGCAACACAGGGATGAGGGCCTGAATGAACATTATGTGAAACTTTTTGTTATCAATCAATTTGTCAGATCTCATAGATCTAAAACAGGCTGCAGGTCCTCTGTCCATTTAGGGATCAGGGAATACTTGGAGTAGGAACCCCTGTACTGTTTAGGACACGAAATAGGTTCAACAGCACGTTTTAACAGTGGGGAGAGTACTTCACTTTGCAAAACTGGCAGGTGCACCAAGGAAAAAGACATAGCCAGTGGAGGGGTGACTGGAGGGGCGGATAGGAATTCCAGTGCATAACCCTGTTCAGTGACAACAAGGACTCGTTCATCTGCAGTAAGCTCCTCCCATTTTCTTAAGTGCAGGCAAGGTACAAGTGCCATGAAGTGATGAACTGAAACACCAAGGAATGATATGCAGGCAAGAAGCAGATGAACAGACAAGACAGAAAGAAAACAACTGAAGCAGTTATGTAAAATCACTTAAATTCACATGAGGCAGAGAAATTGCTCAGCAAACATCGAAAAGTACCAACATTTATCAAACAGAAAGTAAACTAAAACCTAACAAAAGCACCCCAAATGTTATTTGGAAAAACCCAGTGTTCCTTAACAACAGACCTTTCCAGTTTAACAACTGGATAAATAAGGGTATATTAAGTTGGGCACATTTAATGTCATATAGTAAGCTAATGTCATGGACAGAGTGTAGGACCCAGTATTTATTACCAGTGCCAGAATTCTATAGGCAATTAAAGTCTATTTACAATAAAATGTACAGCTGTTGGAAAAGAGCTCCATCAAATTACATAAGAGAGTTTGAAAGCGTTTTGTTAGATATGCTGGGGAACAAAGAAAAGTGGCTTGTATGCTTTCATTATGAAACACCTAACATCTAATAAAATAGACTATACAAGAAACTTATAATTAAATAGAAGCACAATTTAAATAAGAAATTAATGACAATGTTGGGAGGAATTCCTATTATCCATAAGAAAACATTTAAGTTCTACAAATAAGACAATTCAATGCAAAATTCTAAATAGATCATATTTCACTCCCTCACATCTATTGAAAATGGGAATAACAAATTCATCAACCTTTTGGCACTGTAAATCAAAGGATGTGAAATTCTGTCATACCTTTCGGCAATGTGAAATGCTACAAGATTGGTGGAAGCAAACCTGAAATATTATCACTCAGGTTACAGGAAAGAAACTCTCTCTCTCTCTTATGCAAATTGTCCTTATTTTTAATTTTTGATTATTTAAATATAGCATGGACCAAAAAAATTACTTTAGTGAGAACTGCATTAATGGACACAAAGAGGCTAATATTAAAATACAGGAAATGTGATAATTCACCTTTAACTCTTTCTGTGACTGAATGGAAAAAAAATATTCCTAGATGCCTTCTATTATAATGATTTTTTAGGTGATGGAGACCTAATAAAGGGAATGTATATGGCCAAAGTATCATATTGGAAGACAGACCTTTTTTCCATAAAGTTTAGCTCCACCATATATTTATTCCCAGTGGTGTAAGAGACCAACGTATCATTTACTGTCTATTGATGGTCTATTATATTGTTATTGTTGTGTCATTCTGTTATGGAAATGTTTTTATCTGACACGTCCAATAAAATTTTAATCGCAAAAAAAAAAGTTGCTCAGCCAACATAGCTAGTAGGAACTAGTGTCTTCACAAGAAAAAACGACTTCCACCTTGCATTTCCAACCTTCTGTTTGGCTAAGTACTTCAAAGCAAAAGGCAGAAGGCATGTGGAGAGTAGGTGGGATTGGGGTGGAGGTTGATGATTCTGAAGCTGTGATAGGTGGAAGACAGTTTAGCCCCGAAAGCCCTATTATCACAGAGTGACATCAATATGATTTGTTTGCCTTTGGCAAGCAAACATAAAAATACGGGGACCAGGTGAGAACTGGTAGTTTGTTTCATGCCCAGATATAAAAGTAGAGAAAAAAGAGCACTGTAGCAACTGCAGCAGGTCAAGAATAGACCAAGCTAACAGAAGACACCATCTTTGCATGTTCCATGTACTGTATGTCACTTGAAATCATGTTGCTTATTACCACATTTTTACAGCTTTTTAAAGCATTAAGGCAATAGCTATGCTTTCTAAAAAAGTGCATGTTGGAGGAGTGGGGCTCAAAACACTTTTTTGCCAGCTGGCCTGGTGGCACTGAGGGTTGAGGTGCTGGACACCACACCTCACACTACGCCGGTGACCCAGGTTCGAGAGCGAGCTCGGGCCACCAGGGGTTAGCCAAGGGGAGAAGGCTTGAGTGTCCGACAACAGTTTGCCTTCGCCGGTGGGAGGGTGAGTTCTTACACTGGCAAGCAGTGACCCCTGGTGGAGGCTGGAGGGTGCAACAGCTGCTGGAGTCACTGGGGTGCGATTGGTCTCTGGGCATAGGCCACAGACCAACCAGCTTCAAGGATGGGAACTTGGGGGTGGGACTTCAGGAGCATCAGCACCTTCGCCTTGATGTTGGGGCATGCAGTCTGGAGGAAAAATGGAAAATGCCCCTCTGGAGTCGGGTAGACAGAGTGCCGAGCTGCGTCCCGATATGCCGCCGCCTGCCTGCCTGCCTTGAACGAGGGACCTGATGAGATTCCAAGGTTCGGGGATGGTCCCACCCCGACCCCAGGTGGGGAGTAAACCGCACCAGGATGGAGGACCCCATTCGGTCAGGTAAGGCAGAGGTAGGGACAAGCTTCATTGGCATCTCCCGAAGAGGCGACTCCGGAAGGGAAGGGGAGTATAAATAATAATTGAAAAAAAAAACACAGTTTTGCCTTTCCCTCCTATGTATTGTAAAGGAGAGGGCAGAAGACTCCCCAGTTCTCCAATTTATGACCATTTTAAGTAGCTTAGAAAACTGCATGCCTTCAAAAGCCTATATTTCTGTTTTCAGTACTTTTAGAAGCTACAGAGTTATACATTTTTTCAACATATGGTATCAATCAAGTCTGGCAACAGACCACCACTTAACTGTAAACTTTTTGTAAGTTAATATTTATGGGACTGTGACAGGCAGATTTAACAAGATCCATGTTTCCTGTGGCAACTGCTCCGGAGACACATGCAGCCACTTGATAAATAGATGCTGTGCATCTCCTAACTAACTTAGGTCACCCAAGTGACACCAGCGTCCTGGGAGTGTTTATCTCCAAGAAATTGTCAGCTTTTAATAGAATCATTAGTTGACATGCACATACTGTATAACATAGTCATGTGCGCCAGACTGCTGTGTTATTGCAGCCCTTATACCAGCTCAATACAGCTGCCTGCAGCTGCAGACTGTGGTGTGCAGGCCCCAGATACTACACCAACCTCTACTATTTTGTAGGGGTTAAACTAGCTCAGTCTAAAGGCTGCCTACAGTGACAGACGACTGTCCAGAGTCAGTTCTTGGTGTTTTGGCATGCAGAGGCTATCCTGTGGCAACACAAACTAAGGATTATCATGTTAAATGAGCACCGAGGCAGCCAGTTTTCAAAGGCCTTTTCTTTGAAGTATCGTGTCTACTCCCCTTCCCCACCACCATGGACCAGAATGCGTTTGTAAACTATGTTAAACTAGTTTTTCAAAGCGATCTTCGTGGATCTCTAGGCAATGAGATTCTTTTTATTAATGTATTTGAGGTAAACGGGAAAATGTACAAAAAAAAAATTATGTTTCAAAGATTATCCAATTCCTATTTTGGGGCAAAATGGTCTTTTATACTTATAATGTGAAGGGGTGGACAATGCCCTTGTAATGTTTTTCACTCATTCTTTAATTAAATGTAGTGAGAAAGAAATAATGTGATCTACTGGGTCACATTATTTCTTTTCTCATTACCAGTTGTGATCTAAATTGCTTAGCAGTGGCTAATACTGTGCCAAAAACATCTAATCATTATTTGTAATTAAATGTAGTAATGGAGTTGGAGCTTGCAAAAGGTGATGCATTGATGGCACCTGAAACTGAAGAGGAGAGGCTATTTCAGCACCCATGCTCATTTTGTCCAAGGCCTCTTTACAATATATAGCCAGCCTATCATATGAAATCATGCAACATTATGCTTAGTGAGATTGAAATTGGAGAACTTAGCTTGTAATGTGGACCACAACATCAATCCTGGTCTTCTGTATTAAAAGTCTATTGTCTTAAAATCACCACATTCTGATGTCATGTCAGTATCTTGTAGACAAGCTAACTGCATGGCATTCTCATTTTAGTCTATAAACAACTGCCTGACATTACACACAGTCTCTCAACAGCATGTTCCAATGAGAAGCCCATCATGGGTTCGCCTCATCGAGTGAATAAACTTCAAATGAACCATCTGGAGATCATCTGTTCTTCCTCAGTGTTGAGGATGACCTTCACATGGCCTACTTTTATGCATGGGTTTTGTGGAAGATACAGTGGTCGTGATGTTCTCAGTAAGACTGCTTAATCATTGTGCTTGCATACTCTTAGGGGGATAATGAGTCTTGAGCTTGCTTTAATCTTGTTAAACCATGAAATGCCAGATGACTGAGGCCAATAATTTAACTGTGACATCACCCGTGGATAGCAGCATTTGTGCTATCGAGCTGGACTTATATTACATTTGAGATAATATGCACCCAGCTAAGACCAAGCGATTGTAGAAACTGGCAGTGTCAGTTTGGCTTCGACTCAGACCTCCTGTCTTTGGGTTGGCCTTGGTGCTTCAGCCAAAGACACTTTGGGTCCTTGGTACTGAGGCCACGTGGTAGACATCCTCGATCTTGATTTCAGCAAGGCCTTTGATTCTGTGCCCCACAAAAGGTTGATCAGGAAGTTGGTGGATCTTGGGTTTGGGGAAAAGATGGCAATATGGGTGGAAAATTGGCTGAGGGACAGAACCCAAAGGGTGGTCGTTGGGGGGGGTGAGAGTTATCTGGTACCAGAGAGGTAACCAGTGGGGTCCCGTAGGACTTGGTGCTGGGGCCAGTGTTGTTCAATGTCTCCATCAATGACCTTGGGGATGGCATTAAGGGCAAAATGTGCCTATTTGCAGATGACACCAAGCTCTGTGAGAGAGTGGACTCAGCTGAAGGGATACAGGACCTACAGGAAGATCTGGAAAAGCTGGGGAGGTGGTCCAGGATCTGGCAGCTTGGCTTCAATGCCAAGAAGTGCAAAGTTATGCATATTGGAGCCTAGAATCCCAGGACAACGTACTACCTGGGTAGGGTCCGAGTAACTGCATCACAGGAGGAGAAAGAAATGGGAATGATGATCACTAGTGACCTGAGGCACTCCATGAAGTGCAAGAAAGCTGCAGCAAAGGTAAACAAGATGCTGGGATGCATATTTAGGGGCATCAGTAGTAGGAGAGAGGAGGTTATATTGCCCTTGTACAGGCCACTGGTAAGGCCACATCTAGAGTATGGAGTTCAGTACTGGTGCCCGCACCTCAAAAAGTACATTAACCTGCTGAAGAAGGTCCAGAGGAGGGCTACAAAGATGATAGCAGATCGGCAGGGTAAGGTGCACAAGGAAAGATTGAGGGCACTGAACATGTACTCCCAGGAGGACAGGAGAGCGAGAGAGAGAGAGAGAGAGGGGATATGATTGGGACCTTCAAGTGCTTGAAATGGATAAATAAGGTTGATGAGGAGAGTCTCTTTAAGCTGAGTGGCAACCATAAAACTAGGGGCACAGTCTTAAGCTGGAGAGTGGGAGGTTTAGGAGGGAGGTCAGGAAGCACTTCTTCACAGAGAGGGTAGTGGACACTTGGAATGCATTGCCAGAAGAGGTTATCTCATTGAAGACAGTGGGCAGCTTTAAGAGAGGATGGGATAGGCATAGGGGGAAGGTAAGGATCATGGGTAGGGAGGATGGGAGGAGTGGGGAGGGAAGGCAGGGACAGTAGCTCAAGCTGTGTACCCTGCAATACAAGCAGACTTGATAGACCAAATGGCCTTTTGCTGGTTTCTTTGTATGTTCATATGTTAAACAGGCTATAAGTAAGGGAAAGTGGTACCCCTTGGTCACACCTTACCCACCTCAGTCAATCCAACATTTTCCAGCCTCCCCTGGGCCTTCAGTCAGGTTTGTTTTTAAAAGAAAGCACCTGGCACAGTACCAGGAGGAGCTGGAGTTTGTTTTTGTTTTTTATATAAAAATAAAATGTCTGGGAAGAGATGAGGAGGGTGGCTATGACTGGGTGGGTGAACAGATGGTCATGGAACTAGCCCAGGCCACCTAGGAAGGGCTGAAGTTTTTTTTTTTTTGGTTTGTTTTTTTAAGTTAACTGTCCAGAAGTTGAAGTGATCACAAAGTGACTAAAAAAAATCAACTGGACTGAATTAAAAGTAGAGTGTCGAATTTAGGCACATTCACCAAATAAAAATGTGACATTGTCTCATCCTGGCATGCAACCATGCATTGACTTTTAGAAAATAAAGGTGCCCATTTACCACTCACATAACCTACCACAATTCTCTTTATGACTATTCATAGATTCATTTCCTTTTTCAAGATACTAATATACATAGGCAAGCAGCTTCTCTCCAAGCACCACTGACCAGGGTCCACCTCCAGCAGCCCTGCCTTGGGTGGAAAGCCAGGGTGGAAGGTCGAGAGAAATAAGTCCTGCAGAAGGCAGGTGATGGGGCTAGGTGGCAGGTTAGGACGATGGGCCAGATGGATGACACAGGGAAAAAGCATACTAAATAAAAAAAAAAAAAGTGGTCCTATTTGACAGCATTGTTGAGTAGGTCACTTTAAGGTTCAGGATTAAGTTAGAAAAGCTGTGTAGGAGGACAAGACTTCCGGTGCAGCCTCTGATCTTAATGGTGGCTTAGCTCTCCCGCCCTGTGATCCCTCTGCCATTTTCACCAGAACAATTGCCACTCAACCAATGAAAAAAAGTATCTGGCAACTACATCTTTAATGGCAGCAAATAAGCTACAGGGAGGGGCGAACAGATTCTCAAGTTTACCCGTAGATCCGGATCCCTTGGACCATGAGCCATCAGACTCCAGCGTCTCCACTCGGGCCCACCTCCCCTCACCGCGCACTTCCACCAAATGCAGAGGAAAACAAAAACCCAAGCCTACAGCTCAAATGGAGGACAAATTAGACAAGATCTTACATGAACTCAAAGAAATTAAGTCTGACTTCAAAGACTTTAAAAGGGAGCAGGAGCAGGCTCGGGCAGACATTTACGAACTTCAGCAATGGATGGTTACAGTTGAGGAGACACAGGTCATGCAGTTTGAGACCACTAAGGAATACCAGGCCACAGTCTTGCAGCTCGTTGAGATATGTCAGGCCCCTGGACAGCGGCAGGAGGATGCTGAAAACAGGCACCGCCAAAGGAATCTGAAACTGTACAGGGTGCCAGAAGGGAGTGAGGGTAACAACATTGACATGTTCATAGTTTCATTACTCAGGGAGACATTGAACTTGAGCCCCGATTATGTGCTGGAGATCGAGAAAGTACACAGAGCTTTGGGCCCTCCACCTTCCCAACCAGGAATGAGACCCTGTTCCATTATACTGCGTTTCCTGAGATACACCACTAAAGAGGAGCTTTTAAGGAAGGCATGGACTATGGGAAAGACTTTTTTTCAATCTCACAGAGTATATTTCGATTATGACTATGCCCCTGCGATGATGTTACACCACAGGGAATACATCCCTCTGTTTCCAATCTTGAGAGGTTTGAAGCTGAAGTTTCATACCCCATACCTTTCCCGGCTTCAGATTAGATACCCTAAAGGACAGTAACACTATTACTCTGCTCAGGATGCCTTAGCGGATCTTAAAACCAGGGGATATGAACTTCCAACTAAGATTAATTTCCCGGGACATTCAGGGGTGAAGGAGGGACCCTTGTTTCATCGAAAAGCACCAGACCTGCAGTCACAACAAGCTGCCTTGAATTCAGTTAAACAGCTACTCCTACAGCTTGCCAGAAATATTGCTTGAGACTGTAGAGTACCCTATCTTTTGACGCTTGAGGCTGAAGGTGAGTGCTGGGGGGGGACTGAGGGACTTAACCCGTGGGCTGTACTGGGGCCGGGGGGTCTCCAGGTCAGTTTCCCATGGTGGAGCCTGAGATAGCAATTGGACTGCAGCTAGAGAGCATCTGGGATGGGGCTGGAGGAGCCGTGGCAAACATGCCAAAAGCTGTTGAGCTGGGTGCGGTTGGTACCACCCGCCCCCTTCAGACGGGCTAATTTAGATCCACTGAATTCCACAGGTGACTCTGAAGAGCCGTAGCATAACTTACCCATATCTGGCAACCCCTCTGAGGGTGGTGAAGTAGTCTTCCACCCCTGGGGGAGGTCTTTATCAGAGTGCCTGGGTAACCCGGAGTGCCTCGACTAGGGATCCTTGCTGGTATCTAGGCCCTGAATGCCGAAAAGGGATGGCTGTTGAGAAACTCTACCTAAAGCTTAAGAGCACACTAGGAGAGAGTAAGTGACCAGCTCAGGAAGCAAGGAGACATTTTCAGTCTCCTTAGATAATGGCACTGAGTTAGGAACAAGCGCTTTCTCTGCAGCATGGGAATGGGCTGTGGCTTCCTCCATGCCTCCCGGGAATTTTCTTGGATTACCTGCATCTGGTGAACCACAGCAGTCCAGTTAGAGAGGGGTACTAGTGGATGGCGGCAGTCCCTGCGGTGGGGAACTTGTATTTGGGGACTGGCCCTGGCTCCGTGTTGCAGCGATCGGTGGGGGGCCCCCTGGTCAGGCCCCTGGCCACTCACCCTCCTGGCCTCCAGTAGCGTACTGGTTTTATAAAGCTAATCATTCTCATAAAGTGTGTAACAGGGTAGAACCTAAGATAGATTCAACAGTCATATGAATCAATTCCCTAAGAAAGGGATCCCCACCAGGAATATGGATTTGGAGGACTGTATTGTAATAGCTGAAATCCAAAAACACCCCTTATCTGATGGGTGGCGGGGGGGAATAAGAGACTCACAGAGGACAATACCACATTGCACCATTCTGATTTTAAGTTTCCCTTTTTTCCTATAATGTTAAAATCTCTGCTAACGTTCTTTTCTGTCTATATCTAAATTCTTTGTATACAGGGGTAACCTATACCCCGGGACGCATCTCACTTGAAGGGAGTGCATTCCCATCAGTGGCACTTTTTCTTAGTGGCCCCCCCAAGAGTTTTCTAGGGGATGGAAGTCACAGTGCTACCATTGTATACAGTTCATCATATATTGTCTAGAGTTGGGCACCTGTTTAGTCGATGCCACCTTAGCCAGATAGTACTGTTTCAATTAAGTTATACAAAAATTATGGATTGGAGTGCGTTGTCAGATGGCACTATTTTATCCTACAGTAGCAGGAGGGATATTGGGTCAGCTGACCATGGGTGGATTGGCCAGGAAAGGGGACAGATCAGGAGGGCTGAGACTCATTTTTAAAACCATTATGGCCCAGCACCAGAAAATTAAACTAGTTTCTCAGAATGTGATTGGTTTGGGGGGGGACCTATTAAATGGGGAACGGTTATAGCTCACCTTAAAAAGTTACACCCTCATATGGTTTTATTGCAAGAAACTCATATGACTCCAATGGAGTATCAAAAGCTGACTAAATTTGGCATGAATACAGTTGTGGCAAGCTCTCACCACTCGGGTAAAAGGAGGGGAGTAGCGATATTAATTCCTAATCACTCAGTATTCCAATTGGAGACCTCATACTCTAACAGAGAGGGTACCCTGGCAATGGTCTGGGGAACCTGGTGGGGCACTCCCTATACGGTGGCCAGTATTTACATTCCCCCAGGCTCAAGCCCACAATCACATCGAAATCATCCACTTCAAACAGGGTGTTTTAGTGGTAGGTGGAGACTTAAACCTCTTAATGGATCCAGGGAAAGATAGCTCGAATCCTACTCCCTCACGCAAGACAACAGGCCAGAAACATGGCCAGACATTGATTAAAGAAATGGTCTTAGTTGATATTTGGAGATCCTGTAATCAGGGTAGTAGATATTACACCCACTATTCAATGGTCCACCATACTTATTCTCGCATAGACCATCTTTTAATCACAGCGGAACATTAGGATTTGGTACATCGGGTGGCCATACTCCCTATTTTGTTGATGGATCATGCCTCTTTGGTACTAGAAATGGATACCCACCAAGGCAAGCAGCCTACACAATAGCGTTTTAATAATTCTTTATTAAGAAACTGGAAATATGTAGAGTTTATTACTCAATTTATACCAGAGATTATAGCCCAAAACAAGTCCCCTGGAATCTCACCAGGAATATTATGGGATACATTGAAGGCTGTAATTAGGGGAGACACCATTCAGTTTACAGCTAGGGAGAAGAAAGCTAGAGAGAATCAGCTGAGACAATTAGAAGAAGAACTTTTAATTTAGCAGCAAGCACATATGCAAGGAGACAGATTGGCTCAACAGCACATAAAATAGATTCAAAGTAAGTTACAGGACTTGCTCACTTACAAAACCAAGCAGGCCTTGTTATATGTATGACAAAAATACTATGTAGGTGGGGCCAAGGCCTCTAAGGTATTGGCCTCCAGGCTGAGATCCATTAAATCTAGGGGCATGATAGCCCAACTTAGGCACCCCCAGGCCAAACATCTCTTGACTAGTACCAAACAAATATTAGAGGGATTTTAAACAATTTTATAATTCTCTTTACACCCAGGACCCAGAACCACCAGAAGATAGGTATATGGCCTTTTTCCAGTCATTAAATCTCCCTCAGTTATCCCCCCTCCAAAAGGACCATTTACTTTGCCCAATTACAAACCAGGAGATACAAACAACCATTAAAATGGCCAAAACAGGTAAGAGCCCCAGGTCAGGATGGAATAACTTCTGAATTCTATACAAGCTTTGGTAAAATTATGCTCCCTACCCTACAGACAACGTTTAATGACTTACAGTCTAAAGACACAGCCCCTCCTCCTTCATGGCAGTATGTGAATATATCAACAATTTTAAAACCAGGAAAGGACCCCCTAAACTGTGAATCCTATAGGCCCATTTCAGTCTTTAATCAGGATTATAAAATCTATGCGAGTATTCTTGTCCATAGGTTAGAACCCCTTTTACCTAATATTATTAACAAGGACCAAACAGGTTTTGTCCCCACAAGGCGAACTACAGATAATATTAAAATAACTCTTTATTTGTTAGAAAAAGTGGAGGAGAGGGCTATTCCATTTTTATTATTATGTATGGATGCCCAAAAGGCCTTTGACCGAGTGCAATGGAAATTTTTATATTACACTTTGGATATATTTAGTTTTCCCCCCAGATTTATACAATGGGTACAGGATCTCTATTCCTCCCCTCAAAGCAGTGGTTAAAGCAAACGGTACCTACTCAGAACGATTTCCTTTAAATAGAAGAACCCAACAGGGCTGTCCCTTGTCCCCCCTTTTATTTGTCTTATATGTGGAACCCACAGCAGAAGCAATAAGGAAGGCAGAAGGGATATCAGGCCTAATAGAGGGTGGGGTAGAACATAAGATGGCATTTTACACTGATGATCTACTGATTTACTTAACATCCCCAGAGTCCTCTCTCCCCCGACTGTTCACACTTCTACAGGATATAGAATCATTAACTGGATATAAACTTAATACTGCTAAGACTGAGATTCTTAGCGGGAGGTATGTTCCAGCTAGTTGTACCCGAGCACTTTTCCCCCTTAAATGGGACACCAGAAGCTTTTGATATCTAGGGATTGTCATCCCTCGAGATCTCTCAAGGATCTTTGATGTGAATTTCCCCCCATTAATCAAGACACTAAAAAATTATTTACAACGATGGCACAATCTTACAATCCCACTCATACGAGTGGACTCTAGTAAGATGACGGTATTGCCTAGATTTCTTTACCTATTCCAGAATCTACCTATCCGACTCCCATCTGAATGTTTTAAGCTCTGGGATAAAATGATTTCCCACTATATATGGCAGGGAAAGAGACCTAGGAAGGCATATGCCTTACTTCTGCTACCTAAACCCAAGGGTGGTCTGGCCCTCCCAAATCTGAAAACATTATTATTTATCAGCTCATATGGCACACGCCTTACACTGGTGGGACTTGAATATAGTATCACATTGGAAGATGTTAGAGCTAAAGATCAGCTGGAGGGCATTGAGAGAGGCATGGGTACACCTTATGTTTCCTGGAATTATAGACTAGTTGGTATCAAATCAGTCTTTACAAAAGCTGTACTTACTGTATGCCGTAGGCTGCTGGGGACATCAGATATTGCCCCCTCTGCTACCATACTATTGATTCCTGTGTATGACCCATCATTTATTCCAGCTCTATCTGACTGTACATTTGATGCCTGGAAAAGGCGAGGTTTGAAATTTATATACCAATAGTATGAGCAGGGATCTTTCACAACCTTTGCCCAAATACAGCCGGGATATCAATTGGAAGGGAGGGATTTTTTTTGCTTTCTTCAAATCCATCATTATATAATGCAGAAATGTCGGGCTCACTGGGATCTGCCTCAGGCACATCCTTTGGTGCAAATTATTATCCACACCCAGACCAGACAGATCCCTGGTCATATTATCTCAATGTTGTACCATGCTCTCCAGCAGAAGGGGCATAAATCCTTGGTGAAAATACAGAAATCCTGGGAGGTGGATCTGGGACAAGAGATTCTTGAGTCGGACTGGGACCAGATTTGCAGTCTCCAGCATAAGATATCTAGCTCCCATGTTTGGAGAGAATATAGCTGGAAGTGTATGGTAAAATATTTTAATACACCCATTATAACTGGGAAGTATAGCGAAGGGAGTGGAACTGGTTGTTGGAGATTATGTGGAGAGCCCCGGGCAGATCATATATATATATTTTAGAACTGCCCAGAGCTTACTCAGTATTGGGCACAAACAGAGCATAGTTTGAGGCAGCTCTTCGCTGAACTCACACAGCTCACTCCTGGTTTGACACTACTACACTGGTTCCCTGAGGGGATCAGGAATACACAGTCCAAGAAATTGCTGGCAATATTACCTTTGGCAGCTAAGAAGGGGATTTCAAGGAGGTGGTTACAGACAACCCCCCCCCTCCCCCCGGGTGTAACTGACTGGGAGAATACAGTACAAGAGGTTTACACAATGGAGAAAATAACAGCAATCTTGCACTGGAAGGAGGCAGTGACTAGACTTTTCTGGAATAAGTGGATAATGTGGCTCATGCAACATAGGCAGGATATTATACCATGAACCAAAGGATTTTAAGTTGGGGAAGACTAGACTATATTATAACTGCACCTTATTTCTGGATACAGAATATTTAATGACTCTGTGGCCTCCTGCTGAATTTGTAATCTCTCATGTTCAGCATAACCCTTAATGATACTGTGATTTTCTATTGTATTCCTGCATACTGTACTCTGTACATTGATGTACTCTAATCCTTTAATAAAAAAACAAAGTAACAAAAAAAGAGAAAAATTGTGTAGATGGGGAGCAGCCAACCTTTTAGAAAACCCTAGTGAGGATGGAGGATTATCATAATCCCATAGAATATTCCCAGATTAAGGGTTGAATGATTCGACTGGGGAAAGGGGTGACAGGTTAATAGCAGATATGGAAGAGTTCTCTGATCGCTGAGATGAAAAAAGATGCATACCTTGTAACTATAGTTCTTCTAAACTATGTTTTCTTCTACTACCACTTTAAGAAGATAGCCTACATGTGTTGTCTGCCCTAGAACATTCAGAGTAGTTTGAACCAATCCAAGTGCTGATCATGCGACCGCTAAGCCTCAACTGCCAGTTCATTAGCAGTAAAGACCTGGATGCTTAACACAATTCTAACAAATTTAAAAACTTTCTTTATGTAAATGCAAATTGAATGTAACCATGCAGCGCTGTCCAGCTGCATGCGCACACTGGGATGCTTTGCGAAACAATAGGGCCGGTTGGCTCTGGCACCATATTCAGACAGATACCATGATCCAAACTGACCATGCTATCCATCTGAATATTGGGCCATAGTAGCATGGTGCACAGCCAGTGGCCGCCATGCCGTGTGCCATGCTACCAGAGCACTGGGCTGAAGACCATCTATAAGGGTACAACACAGCCCATACTGGTTAGCACTGTGGCCCCTATGGTCTATATTCAGCCCAGACATGCAGATGAGCCCATTGGGCATGCAAGGTGCTAGCGGCCCATTTATATGCCCATTGTGGGTTTATCTGCATGCTGCACAGCAGCTGAGTGCACTAGGCCAGGTCCCCCCCTTCCATGCCTCGATCCCCATCTGTATAGAAAAACAGAAATCCCTGGTGGTCTAGTGGTCCCTCCCATGCCCCGATATCCATCTGTATAAAAAAACAGAAAACATTGGTGGTCCAGCTGTCCCTCCCGTGAGTCATCTCCATCTGTAAAAAAAACAGAAAACCCTGGTGGTCAAGCATTCTCTTAGAGTAGACATCTGCTCTATCTCCAATCAGGGAGCTTCCATGAAAGGGGAAAGCAAAAGATGTCGGCTATATCTGCAACTATGTCAGGGATATCAGCGTAGTTGAGCTCCTAGAAAACAGTGATCACCAGTCAGTGTGATTTAATTTCAATATAGGTCTGAAGCCCTGAACATTAAAGAATGTGTTCTGGATTTCAAAAGTGCAGATGTTGCCAAAATGGGGGCATACCTGAGTGAGCATCTAGCCCCAGCCCCATCTGTATTATAAACAGAAAACCCTGGTGGTCTAGCGTTCCCTCCCCAGCCCCGATCCCCGTCCGTGAAAATAAACAGAAACCCTGGTGGTCTAGCTGCCCTCCCAGCCCCGATCCCCTCGTCCGTGAAATAAACAGAAACCCTGGTGGTCTAGCTGCCCTCCCAGCCCCGATCCCGTCCTAGAAATAAACAGAAACCCTGGTGGTCTAGCGTTCCCTCCCAGCCCCGATCCCCGTTCAGAAATAAACAGAAACCCTGGTGGTCTAGCGTTCCCTCCCCAGCCCCGATCCCCGTCGTGCAACAAAACAGAAACCCTGTCTAACCCCAACCTCCCTGTATCATACAAAACCCTGTCCCTGGTGGTCTTGTGGACCCCCCCCACCTTGGCAGGTAGTGCCCCACCACTCTGCTCCTCCCCCGTCACAACCCCAAGAGCCAGCAAGTGGCACAGCTCTTTGCTCACCACCATTTTGCATTTCGCAAAATATTTTGCATAACGAAATTTCCTACTTTCGCACATCTCTACATGGGATCTGAAACTGTGGGTTGAAGCATAAGTTGCAGTGTTACAAACTTCTAGTAGTGGAATGTTTCTGTAAGCTGCAGCTAAAGTAGCTGTATTCCTAGTAGAAGGAACTCTGAGTCCAAAGGGATGTTCTCTGCCAGCTTTCCTTCAACAGTGTGATATTAAAAAATAGCTAACGAGTGCTCTTTTTAGCAGCTGGATGACCTCGTCATTTTGCCATGTGTGACAAATATTTAGTATCGTCACCCCAATGGCCTCTGTTCTGTTAATATAATACTGTAACTGAGGGCCCTTTTTACATTTAATTTGTGAAGCTGTAATTCATGCAAATTCATATGGGTCTGAGCAAAAATTAATAGCCAGAGTAATAAACTGATTCATTTGGAACGTAGTCACAATTTTGGGAAGGAATTTCAAAATGAGTTCTGAAAACAATTTTTGCCTTGTGGAAAATTAAAAGGTCAGGTAGAATGGAAAGAGAAAGAAGCTCAATTACTCTCCTAGCTGAAGTAGTAGCAATCAAAAGGATAACTTTCCATGTGAGGAATTTTAAATTACATGAAACCAGAGGTTCTTAAGGTTCCAGCGTGAGCTAAGAAAGAACCAACCACCAGGGGGGGAATACAGAGATGATTTAGGCCTTTGAAAAAAAACTGTTGGAAGCTGCAGACTTTTTACCTTGCTTAGGTTTGTAAGCTGTGCAGCCGGGTGTACCCTAAACGACTGAAGAAGGCTGTAGGCCTTCCCTTTATGTACCATGTAACAGATGTCAAGAAGATTTGAAACAGCACACCTATCTGGGGAAACATTCTTGCTTTTGCACTGAAAGGAAACATATTTCCACTTATAGAAATAGGCTTTCCTTGTACCCAGTTTGCTGGACACTTTTACAACTTCCAGAACTTGGGTAGAAAGGTTTAAACTTTCAAATGCTTGATCCTCAGGCACCACTCTTTCAGGTGAAGGGCTTCAAGGTCTGGATGAAACACATTTCCTTGAGGCAGAGAAAGAAGGTCCTGCCTTAAGGGAAGTGACAGAGGTTTCTTGATAGAAAATCTGATGAGCAGATGATACCAGGGTTGTCTGGCCCAAGCTGGGGCTATGAGAATCATCTATACACACTCTGCTCCGAGTCTGAGTTA
Source organism: Neoceratodus forsteri (assembly GCA_016271365.2). NCBI lineage: Eukaryota > Metazoa > Chordata > Ceratodontiformes > Ceratodontidae > Neoceratodus > Neoceratodus forsteri. The sequence continues at coordinate 245,288,954 of CM057459.1, read as the reverse complement.
CTCATGGAGGGAATGGAGAAGTGCATACAGAAATATCTCTCTACAACATACTGATGTGGCATCCTCTGGCACTCTGCCTGCCATTGGATGTTTGCAACAGAACAGGTCCAATTTTCTGTTCTCCCAGGATGCAAAGAGTTCTGTCTTTGGGGACCACATTTTAGGAATATGTAATCCACCACCACATCCTTGACTAGAGCCCATTTGTGTGTCAAGTGTTTTAGTTTTGGCTAAGAGAATCTGCTGACACATTCGGTTTTCCTGCAAGTGAACTGCACAGATCTAAAATTAGTATTTAAATGCCAGGATCAAGATTTTCAAACTCTCTTGACATAATTTTGATAATCTGGAACTGTCCAACTTATTTATGTAGAACATTGTGGTTGTGTTGTCTGTTCTGGCTGGCACAAATGTGTTCTGAAATGCACTGACAAAGGTTTTGAGAGTCAAGAACACTGCCCTTAGTTCCACATAGGTTGATATGTTCCAACTTCTTCTGTGGAGACCATACTCCATTCACTGAGCTTTCCTCTAGATGTCCTCACAAACCCAGCTGAAAAGCATCCATACTCAGGATCACACTGCTTTTGGGAATGGAGAAGGGTACTCTTTTGCTGAGAAAAGCATTCTTTCCACCAGTGAGGGCTGTTACTAGCCTCAGCTAGACTGGAACAACTGCAGCTGTGTCATAGGAGTGTATCTCTGGCACCAGAATTATTTTTAATACCACTGTATTTCCTTCATGCTCAGTCTGGACAAGATAAATACTGTGGTGGCTCTGAACATGTATCCCAGGAGTTTGAAAAACAAACAAACTTGAGCTGTCCTATATGAATATGTAATGAAAGTTGCAGCACAAATTACCAGGACTGCTGCCCTATGATGGGGCAGGAAGGCCACTCCTTCTATAGTGTTCACTTCTGCACCTATGAACTCAAAACATTGCTTGGGTTCCAGAACTGAGTTGTCCTTGTTTATGAGGAATCTGAAAGTCAGAAGAAAGGCAACAATTTTCTGTAAGGTCACATTGGCCCCTTGCTGAGTTTTCTCCAAAATTAGCAGTCATTGAAATATAGGACAACTGTCTATGTTGCCTTCTGAGTGCTGCTGCTACCACAGAGAGGCACATTGTGAATACTCATGGGGCTGAGGTGAGACGGAAAAAAGGCACTGCTCTGAACTGGTAATGATAGACCCTATTTTGAATCTTAAAAACAGTCCTTGAACTTCTCCTATTGAGATTTGAATGCATGTGTGTTTTAGGTCCACTAAATGCAGTCAATCCCCTTTTTGGAAAGATAAGACAATTGCCTTAGACTAACCATCTTGAATGTTTCCTTTTTCATATGATTGTTTGGAATTCTAAAATCCAGATTTAGCCACCCCTCCCCATTTTTCTATTTGATAAAGAAGTATCTGGAGATGCAACCTTTTCCCAGTTGATTTTTCTGAACAGGTTGTATTGCTTTTAGAGCTAGCAACATTTCTACTTCCATCTGGAGCAAAGTAAAATTCTGTGAGGATTGTGACCTTTGTTATATAAGGATATGACATTTTGGAATTTTTACAAATGGCAGAGTAAGTCCCTTTCTTATCTTCTCCAGGGCCCACCTGTCTGTGGTGATATTTTGCCATTATCAGAAACTAAAGAAAAGGCAGCCCCTACTGGCTGAGCTGGGAGAGTGACAACATGGACACAACAATAAGGAATTTGTTTTTGTGGAAGCAGGAGGAGCAGAAGAAGCTTGTGGTCTGCGTCTGCTTCTACCTTTACCTCTAGTAGCACCCCTTGTTACAGGATAATCATACTGGAAATCTGCTTTGCACACTCCTCCCACAACGTCACCTTGAGTAAGGCCTAAAATAGAAAAACAGAACCATAGATAATGATGGCAGAGAATGACCAATGGTCTGGCCAGTCTGAAACATAGAAACATATAATTTTTTGCAGATAAGGACTGCTTGTCCCTAGTACCCTAACATACCCTGAGACCTTTTGTTAATACGGGTTTTTTTGTCTACACTGTCCTTCCCCTTGCTCTCTGTCTTACCCTCTGAGTAACTACTAAGCCCTTAATTGTGTCCCAACCATGCTTGACACCATTAATGGTTTTGGCACCCACCACCTCCACTGGCAACCATGTCTCAACCTCTCTCTCTCTCTCTTTTTAAAACAAAGCTCTCTTACATGAGTTACTATGACCTCTGCTATACTGTTTGGTGAGGGATGTGTATGTGGTTTTCTGTTTGTTGACTTTCTTTATGTAGACCTCTGCTCTAGCTCCAATCAGGGAGTCTTCATGAAAGGAGAAAGCAGACGATGTCTGCAATATCTGCAGCTATGTCAGAGATATCAGTGTGGTTGAGCCCCTAGGAAACAGTGATCACCAGTCAGTGTGGTTTTAGTCCAATATAGCTCTGAAGTCCTGAACATTAAAGCAAGTGTTCTGGATTGCAAAAGGGCAGACATTGTCAAAATGGGGGCATAAACTGAGAGAACATCTGGCCAAGCTTGGGCAGAGAACAAGGGGGAGCAGGAAAAAAAATGGTCCATCATTAGGAAGGGGATCCAGAAAGTCACCAATACCTGTCTGAAACAGAAGGGTAAGAAGAAGCAGCACAAGAAACCCCCTCAGGTACACTGGGGAGGTAGAAAGTGCAGTGAGGGAGAAAAGGGCTTCCTTGAAAAGATACAGGAAGACCCATCAGTAGGAGGACAAAGTGGACTACCTGGACAAGCTCAAGACAACTAGTAGGGAGTGTGAAAGGCCAAAACAGGAGCTCAATTGAGTGGAGGTAGTCAAGGATGGTAATAAGACCTTTATTCGATACATCTGATGAAAAGGGAAGACATACTGTAGGAAGGAATTGTCAAACTGAAAAAAGGGGCAGAGTAGGTGGAGGACAGGAGAAGAAAGGCAAAAGTATTGGACATATACTTCAGCTCAGTATTAACCAAAGAGAAGGATGGACCAATACCACAGGGTAGCATATGTAAAGGGAGGAGGGGTGTACAGATGTGCGAGGAACTGATCACAACTGACAGGGTCTTTAAAGGACTAATAGCCCTTAAGGTAGATAAATCTCCCAAGACAGATAGTATGCAACTAAGAGAACTGAGGGAGCTGGCAGTAGTACTGGCACTCCCACTGTTCAACCAGTTCAGTAGCTCCCTAGATAGAGACATGATGCCATAAGAGTGAGGAACCATGGATATAGTGCCCTTGCATAACAGTGGGGCTAGGGAAAGAGCCGGGGAACTACATACCGGTCAGCTTGACATAGATCATTGGTAAGCTAATGAAACCATTCTTAAGGAAAGGTTGGCTGAGATTTCTTTAAAGGAAAACTGCACCCTCATATTTTCTAAATGTTGTTTGCTTCCATGTCAACAGACAACTCTTTTCATGTAGCTGTTAAAGATGTATGCAATTGCTTCTGTTAGTTTTCACACTTCATACTAGGCCCTGTCACTCTCCTGGGGAGGGTCCATTTAGTGGTTGTTGAAATCTCATTGTCCCTGAGAGATGCATTAGCATATGAGAATGTGATGCATAATCAACCTTTAAACTCCCCAGTATACCTGTCTGCTTAAGTAGTTTTAAAAGAACCAAGCTTCAAGAAGGTGTGAAATACCACATTTACCTTCACTGAGTTTTACAAGCTATCTGAGCTGTAATGTAGTTTTTTCCCCCTTAAAACTCCGTTCGGTTTATAAGTTTCCAGAGAGTTTTTGCAGGGTATTTGTTATTTTAGCATAGAGATACATGATATAAATGCTTGAACTGACATCATGTTCTCATATGCTAATGCAGCTCTCAGGAACAATGAGATTTCAGCAACCACGAAATGGACCCTCCCAGAAGAGTGACAGAGCCGAGTGTGCAGTGTGAAACCTAACTGAAGCAGTTGCATACATCTTTAACAGCTACATGAAAAGTGTTGTCTGTTGACATGGAAACAAATAACATTTAGAAGATATGAGGGTGCAGTTTTCCTTTAAGGCAAATGGGCTCCAAGAAGACAGACAGCACGGGTTTGTAGAAGGGAGGTCATGCCAAATGAACATGATTAATTTTTTCAACTAAGTCACATAAACAGTGGATAAGAGCCAGGTAGTAGACATACAGCACCTGGATTTCAGCAAGGCCCTTGACTCAGTCCCCTATAAAAGATTGATCAAGATATTGGAAGATTTGGCAGTAGGAGCAAAATGTCTAGGTGGGTGCCAAATGGGTTTGGGAGAGAACCCAATGAGTAGGGTTGATGGTGGGGATACTCAGAGATTAAGGAAGTTATCAGCAGGGTACGACAAGGGTCGGTGCTTAGACCGGTGCTGTACAACGTGTTCATAAATGAATTTGGGAATGGCATTAAGGGCAAAATTTGCCTTTTCGCAGATAACACTAAGCTATGTGGGAGGGTAGACACAGAGGACGGAGTCAGAGATGTGAGGGAAGACCTAGATAGCCTTGAGAGATTGTCCAGAATCTGGATTCTGGGACTCAATGCAAAGAAGTGCAAAGTCATGCACATGGGGAGAAAGAACCCAGGGGTAAAGTACAAGTTGAGGGGCAACTGTCACAGTGTCTGAAAAGGCAAAAGACCTGTGACTGCAATTACTAGCACCCTGAAACCCTCTACTACATGCAGTAAGGCAGGGGAGAGAGCCAACAGGGTATACTGTCGCTACAGCGACACCGGTACACCGACCCCCCCACAGTGAACCCCCCACCGCACCAATATCGGCAGCAATGGAGGGGTTGCTTTGAGACACTTTAGGGCAATGGAGGTAAATATCTAACTCTACTGTCTGTGCAACATGGAGTTAGATATCTATAGTAGGGGGAATGCGGGAGAGCACAGCTCCCCTGCATTGTGCATCGCAGTGTTGCTGGTCGGTTCGGGGTCGTGTCACGTCCGGGGGTGTTGATGGGTTCCCAGCACTGTAGCGAACATTACGGTTGAGGTTGTTGCGCCAGTGTCATGGATCCAACTAACAGGATGCTGGGTTACATAAGAAGAAGAAAATAAGTCATACTACCTCTGTACAGATCCATGGTGCGACTGCATCTGGAGTACTGCATACAGCTCTGAGACCCCATCACAAAAAGGACATAGGACAGCTGGATATAGTGCAGAGAAGGGCCACAAAAATGATTTAGGGGCAGCAGGGGCTCTTATATGAGGAAAGGCTAGGGTACCTGAATATGTACTCTCTAAATGGCAGAAGGGAGTGGGGAGACACGGTAAAGACCTTTAAGTACCTCAAGGACATGAACAAGGTAGATGCCTGTGAACATTTTAGGCCCAGCAAAGACAAAAATATGAGGAGAAAGAGTCACAAACTGGTTGGCGACAGGTTATGGAAGGAGGCCAGGAGGCACGTCTTCAAAGATAGAATGGTGGAGAGGTGGAACAGGCTACCAGAAGAGGAGGTAAGCAAGAAAACTGTAGACAGATTAAAGAGGAAGTGGGCTAAAGTTAACTGGAGAGTAAGAATGTCTGGGGAGGGGGCAGAGTAGCATGTAATGTAGGACACATCGGCTCCGCATCAAGCAGACGTAATAGACCATAGGCCTTCTTCTGCTGGCAAAATTCTTATTGCCTTGTGTGCTTAACTATTGCTGCTAATATGCTTTGATAATGTGACTGGTACTGATTTTTCTGTGGCTGTGCAAATCATTTTACCATTCATAGTTTTCCCCAGAGCGGCCTCTGCATGTTTGTGCTCATCCCGAGGTTGACTTGGGGTCAGGATGTTAATAATGTGGTCAGGGGAGCTGTTGAGTAGATCCTAGGTAGCATCCCAGGAGAGCCTGGGGTTTGAGGCACTGTTGCTCCAGATCTCTGGGTAGTAACAGGCCTTGGAAGACTTGGCGGCAGCCTTAAAGTGATTATGCGGCTACCTATAAATGTTGCCATGAGCAGTATCCCTAGATCACATTAACTTGGCCTAGCCTGTGTCCACGAAACCACAAAGGTTAAGGAGAACCATGGAGATACAGGTACTGGCCCTTAACCTTTGTAGTTGTGAATGGGTTATGGAGGTTGAAAATTCTGGTGAACATCTCATGGAAGATGTGCTCCTAAGGTATATGGATGATGTACCACAAGTCCTCTGTGTTGAGGTGCTTTTGTGATCTGACTGCAATATGTTTTAGGAGGATTGAGCTTTCTGACTTTTTTTTTTATACTCCCCCATTCTGGTTGGCCTTCTTTCCCACCAGTCCTCCTAGTCTCATCACCCCTGCTTCCCACAGAGCTTTCCTCTCCCATAGACACCACAGCTTGCTCTCCATGGCAGGGTGGTGGGGAGTCCCTCAACCCGCCAGGACCAGATCCAGATTCCGGGAGGTGCTTGCATCTCTGGATGTAGGGCCTGTGGAGGCCAGCAGTCATCCTGTGCAACTGGGTGTTTTTCCATTTTCTCCCCAGGGAGACGTGGAATGCACTGACATCAAGGCACACTGACACAATGTCAACCATATCTCCCCCACCTCTTTTAGCTCGGGCTGCCTCTCCCCTGGCTTCTGCTATGGGCCAGTCAAGCAATGAGTTCTTTCCCTACCCTCCTCCCCAAGAGGAGGACAGTGGTCCTGTGGATGCTCAGTCTTCCTCCCCCCGACCTGCCCTCCAACACCTCGGGCTGGCTTCCAGCGAGCTTTCTGATTTTTCAAAAACAGTAGGTGGGGGAGTGTGTTCACTACAAAGGTTAGATAAGACACCAGCTGAAGTCACTCAGTCTGGCTGAATGACCAAGATCCAGTCTGGTGCCATTCATCACCCAATCAAGGATGATATCACCAAGTATGACTAATTTAAGCTTGCATCCACTTACCTGACCTTTTCATTATGGACGAATGAGACTAAGTCCTCAAGGGAGGAGTTTGCTGACGGAGGACTCTAGATATAGTATATTAGCAGTGGCTTGGCTTAGTCAGTCCTGACCTGGAAAAATGTCTGCATGCCCTGCAAGGAAGAATAGCATGTGTGGGGTGGCTAGGAGGTAAGAGTCAGTGTACATGGCTACCCCACTTTCCCACTTAGTTCTGTTGACCATGTGTAGAGTCTATTTTAGGAGTGTGATCTGGGAATCCTGGATCCTTGGATGGAGCCAGGTCTCCATAATTACCTAGACATTCAGTTTCTGGTAAAGGACCAAAAACTGTGTTGATCCATCAGTAGGGGAGGACTGTGAACATTTATGTTATTTATCTTATTTTGGCCCCTTATTGTTTATGTTGTTTATAAACATTATGCCTGATGTTTATAAATTTGCTAATACATTGTGTGCACTAATGACACTGTCATCTATCACAGTTCTTACGATAGTCCCACAAAAAAGACAAAAATTGGGGGTCTGATTTTGTAGGGCTCCAAACATGATGCCAATCAAAGAAATTAGCATTAAATGAGAAGAAGATGAAATCCATGTTTTTCTAACTAAAGTTAGATTGAAAAAGTGGATAAAGATTTTGCTACTCTGACTATTTTAGGAAAAAACCTTGCATTGGTTAATAGTTTCAAATATCTAGTGATTCATGCTGATTCAACCTTGTCCTGCACCATAAAGGAGATGGCCTGCATCTTTCCAGGAAGGGGACAGCAGTCCTTGGTGGGAGGTTTAAATGCTACTTGGATGAGAATTTAAATTAGCCAAGGGGAGGCAGTAAACCAAAGAGAGGCAAAAATCTTTCTTCCCCACCCCAGATGATGGAGCAACACGGAGGGAGGGCCTGGGGAGAAAACTCCCGTAGGGCCGGAGTACAGAAATGCAGGGATCAGGATGAGATAGAAGAAAAGGGGGATAAAACTCAGGTAAGAGAGGATAGAGGATTGAAGGAGACAAGTAATGAGGACGTTAAAAAGTAGGAGAAAAGTCAGGGGAGCTTCAGAGAAAAATGCAGCCAGGAATGGGAGGGGGAAACAGGGCAGAGGCCGGGGGGGGAAGGAATGTGTGGAGAGCCATGTGCCTCAGTGCAAGGAGTCTGGGAAACAGAATCCCAGACCTTGAAGCCATTATGGTGGAGGCTGGCCTGGTTTAGTGACCATTATGGAGTTGAGGTGCATTGAGCACCATGACAGGGACATGGCCACACTGGGCTACTCTACGTTCAGGAGAGACAGGACAGGGAGGAGGGGTTGTTTTATATGTGAGGGAGGGAATTAAGACTGTTGAGGTACAGGGGTAGCAGGAGGAAAAAGAAGGGCTAGAGGTGCTGTGAGTCACCCTGGAGACAGACTCCGGGGCCGCAATCCACACTGGGGTAGTGTACAGGCCTCCAGCACAGGGAGAGAAGTTGAATATGGCACATGATATGTGATCAACAAAATCGTAAGCAAAGAGGAGGTTCTGCTAGTTGGTGACTTCAATCAGTCAGATGTGGAGTGCAGCTTTTCCACTGCAGCTTCTGCAAGGAGTAAGGTCATCCTTGACTAACCTACAAGGGGCTTTTCTCAGGCAGATCATCAAAAAACCTACTAATGATGTGGCAGTGTTGGACCTGGTGCTTACAAACAGGGACAGCATTGCAGACATCACAGTGGGTAGTCCCCTAGGTACCAGTGATCACCATGCAGTGTGGTTTAATATTAAAACAGGAACAGAGGCTGACCACATGAGGACAATGGTCCCGGACTTTAGGAGGATGGATTTTAAAGAAATGGGTGACTGCCTCAGCAAGTGCCTTGAAGTGTGGGGGGGGGGGAAATTGTGAAGGCACAATGGTCAAAATTAAGGGAGGGAATAACTAAAGCAACTAACCTCTGTGTAAAGAAAATGAGTGAAAGCAGAAGGAAAAAGACACCATTGTGGTCCTCTAAGGAAGTGACAAAGGTGGTAAAGGAAAAAAGGGTGGCATTCAGGAGGTATAAGGAAACACAGAGAGAGAAGAACAGGGAGGTATACCTAGTAAAGCAGAGGAAAGAAGGCAAGGCAGTGAAGGGAGCAAAGGCACAGGCAGAGGAAAGAGTCACTAAAGAGGTCACTAAGGGAGATAAGACTTTCTTCAGATACAAAAGTAAGAAGAAGAAAGCAAGGGGAGGGACAGTGAGGATTAGACAGGTGTGTGTGTGTGTGTGTGTGTGTGTGTGTGGGAGGGATGCTTCGCGGAAGAGGACCAAGAAAAAGCAGACACCCTGAACAGGTACTTTTTCTCAGTCTTCACAGTGGAGGGCGGGGGGCAGACCTCCAGGGAGTAGCAGGAACAGTGGGTAAAGTAGACACAATCCCATTTTCAGAAAAAAAATGTACGGAAGGAACTTGCAGCTCTGAAGGTGGACAAAGCTATGAGATGGACGTGATACACCCAAGGGTTCTAAAGGAATCAGGGAAGTGCTAGCTTCCCCACTAACATCCTTGCTCAACAGCTCACTGGAAACTGGCATGGTTCCAGAGGACTGGAGAAGAGCTGACATGGTCCCTCTACATAAGAGTGGCAGCAGGGAGGAGGCTAGCAATCATAGGCTCCTGTCAGTCTTACATTTCTGGGTCAGTGGTAGAGAAATTAATGGAAACCCTGTTAAAGGAAACCCTGGTTGATTATCTTGAATCCAGTAGGCTGCAAGACCATGGGCAGCATGGATTCATGGGTGTTGGGTGGGAAGTCATGCCCAACTAATCAGATGGAATTCTTTGACTGGGTGACTAGGGAAATAGATCAGGAGAAGGCAGTAGATGTGGCCTATCTAGACTTCTGTAAGTCCCTCAACACTGTGCCGCACAGGAGGTTGATAAACTGATCAGCCTGGGTGGGATCCAAAATGGTGAATTGGGTTAGAAACTGGTTAGGGCATAATGCACTCTCTCATATGATGGAGGAGTGACCAGCGGGGTGCCACAGGGCATAGAACTGGGAGCGATCCTCTTCAATGTCTTCATAAGCGACATTGTCAAAGAACTGGAAGGAAAGGTATGCCTTTTTTCAGATGATACCAAAATCTGTAATGGGGTGCGCACTCAGGAGGGGATGAAGAGCATGAGCAGTGATCTGGAAAAACTTGAGGAGGGATCTAAAGCATGGCAGTTAAAATGCAAGATCATGCACCTAGGGCATAGGAACCCAGGCACTCAGTATAGGATGGGGGAGGTACTGATAGTCACTAAACAGGAAAGGGACCTTGGGGTTATCATATCTGATGACCTCAAGGTGGAAGGGCAGTGTGACAAACCAGTGGGTAGGGCTATTGAGAGGCTGGGGTGCATAGGTAGGGGTATATCCAGCAAGAGGAGGGATGTGGTATAGCCACTGAATCATCTGCTGGTGAAACTCCACCTGGAGTACTGCTTCCAGTTTTGTTAGCCACAGCTCAGAAAGATATAGACAGGGTGGAAGCAGTCCAGAAGAGGGCAACTAAAATGGTTGAACAAGAAGCCCTATAAGGAGAGACTGAGAGATCTCAGTATGTACACCCTGGAAGAGAGGAACGCAAGAGGTGACATGATAGAGACCTATCAGTACTCACAGGGTGGTAAAGGAGGGAAGTCTCTTTCAAATGAGAAGGAGCATCGGGACCAGGGGACATGCGAGGAAGCTAGGAAGAGTTTAATCAGTTAGGCACGGACAGTCATTTTGTATCACGGTTAAGCAGTTGGAAGTTTGGACTTCAAAAAAGCATCTCCAGGTAGTAAGAGAGTTGTGAAGAAATATTTCTCCACTGAAAGGGTGGTAGACACCTGGAATAGACTACCAGCACAAGTGGTTGAGGCAAAAACAGTGGGAGGCATCAAGTATGTGTGGGACACACATGAAGGTGTATTAGAAAGCAGGCAGGGAAGAGGGAAGGGTCATTAGAGATCAGTTAGGTTCCACAGAGACAAATAAGGAAGGGGACTTCTGAGCAGACTGGGTGGGCCAAACAGTCCTTTTCTGCTGACAAATTCTGTGTTTCTATGCTCTAAGAAATTCATTTAAATTCTGTCACAAACCAGATCGATCAAAAAATTGGAATGGTGTACTGAATTAAGAAGTGCTTAACTGAGGAAGTTAGGAGGACTGTTGTTCAGAGTACAAACAAAAAAGAGAGCATCCCAGACAGCTTAGTGAACCTGGTTATGCCAGGAGATTATTTAATTTTTTAGGAAATTCAACAGCTGATTGCATATCAGAAAATTCGGCTTCCTGAACACCATGTATTCAATCCCCACCATTGTGGCTTTTATAGGTACATTGCCTTAATGGTGGTGCAGTCAACCACTCCAAACCACCCATGTACAAGCCCCAGCGCTATGCTGGTAAATACCATTAGTGAGCACCTGGTTTTACTGTGACATATTTTGCCTTGTTGCCACTGTTCGGAGTAACCTGCTTCCTGTGCTGGACTATGTTTCAGTGATCTGGGAAGTTGCCTCTGACAGTGCAGCATGGAAAGCAGGTGCTCCATGATTAATTAGGTGCATTTTGTACTGCTTGACAACCAACTAGAACATCATTGTTCATTTTGTGCAGAACTAAATCAGCTTATAGTAAATGGCAAATTTAAACTTAATGTGGAGAATTTTGTTCACCATATTTAGACTAGTGTGATGCTCAGAATTCGTTAACTGATTCATTCATACATACCAAAAGAAACACATGAAAACTTGAGACATACTTAGTACTGCTTGTTACACACAGCATATTGTTCCTCTTCAGCACTTTATTGCACTGTATATTTTCTAGACAGAAGCATTGGCTGTGAACTTGCTAATTCTGTTGTAATTATTACATAGTACTGTACAGTATTTCATTTGTGTATTGTACTTTTGTACTCTCCCAGTCCCCTTCCCCAAGAGTACATATGAAAATAAGCTGTTACCAGCTCAGTATGACTTTCCTGGTAAAACTTTTGAACTAAATAAATAAATAAAATGCTTTGATAAGAATCACTTGGTGGTAACCCTTAAAACGGACCACATCTGGACAAAACTCGTTTGATAATGTAGCTACTAATATCTGAAACAATTTACCTCTTCATCTTAGGGAAACTGAATCTAACAAGACATTTGAAATTAAATGAATAGAACACCTAAATGATTCCTTTCACTGTGACTGCTTCTTATGAGCATTCTGCAAAACCTTTTGATGTTGTTGGTTTGAAATTTACATTGTGTTGTACTTGTGCTTACTCCTCTGTCTGTATTAAAGCCCTGTCAATTTGTCATGTCTTAGCTTGGCAACCTTGCCTCGGGTCACTCCTGTAAAAGGATTTTCCCCAGTGTACCTACCCAAATATGAAATCATTAGCATCATACGGGCCAGCCTTAACCCTTAAAGAGCCACCGACGCCTAAAGGAGAACTTTGAAAAACATATTATTTGGACAAAAAGCAGCTTATATTTCTCATTAGCCCTGTGTTTCTTAGCTCCACTATTTATTATTGAGGTCATATGAATGAACACAGTACAGTTGTTTACTTGAGGGTTCATCAGTTCATATTGCTTCTTCCCAACCTGATGTCATAATACTCTGCTTGTGACATCACAGTTATTTCCATGCAAATACAGGCGGACAGTATTGCAAACAGCAGAATTATAGAGCAATTGATTTAATTGTCCATTAAATACAAAGTGACATGCAGTATTTGAAAGGAATAGATAGGGTGGAGGGTGGGAGCTTGTTCAAAATGAAGAAGGGAGCAAATACAAAAGGACATAGCCTCAAACTTGAAGGTGGGAATTATAGAGGTAATGTCAGGGGCAGATCTTCATGGAGAGGGTGGTGGAGGCCTGGAACAAGCTACTGGAAGAGGTAGTGGGAGCCGAAACTTTGGAGGGATTCAAGAGGGCATGGGACAGACATAAGGGTTTGGGCATTACGGTTGATGTATAAAAGGGGGGGTACTGGGCAGTCTCGATAGGCCGTGTGGCCTTTTTCTGCCATCACATTTCTGTGTATCTGTGTGTGTGTAACACATTAACTAGTGCCCTTTACAGGTGTACTTACTTAGTGTGTAGATCTATTGTCCAGAGGACAGAAAATCCCTGGCTCTGACTTTCCTACTGTTGATTACCATGCAAGTCAGGGGTGCTGGGGTGGGGTGCTGTGCAAAGCCACCTCACCCCATATTCTGGCACCTGATTGTCCCTGCTGAGTCCTGATGCTCGTAGTGGATTATGCTTAATGCTTTGCTAATAGTAGGCACACAACACAGATTGCAAACAAATAACAGAGGGTTTTGTTAGGGAATCATTAACACAGTCCTAGAGGAATGTAAAATGTAATGCAGGCAAATGTATTTCAGCAGTTGTCACTCTCTTATTTGGCTGATCTTTCAGATGCCCTGCTAGGCACAGCCCAACTATGGAAATGCAGTCCACTCCCAAGAGATACAGTGCTCAACCCAACTGTACTGTTGGGCTACTACCCAGATTCCAGTGATACCAGTTAATTACTCCTAGATCTAGGGAGCTCTCAAAGATGCATAGGTACCCATGTGTTAAATCAGTTTAAGCCAAAAGATGAAGAATATGGCTAGCTGGCATTGGTGCAATTAAATTAAACAATGTGTAGCAACTCCCAACATTTGTAATCCTTACCAGATAGCCTAGTCCATTAATCACTAGCCCAATCTAGGATTCTATATAACGAACAACTGAGTGCTGCTGAATGCATGGGTCCTCTTTGATTACTCATGTTTACCCTGAGGCTGCCAGACCTCTGTCTCGAGCAGCAGTCCTGGTTGGATGTGTCCACTCTATTTCATAGTCTGATGCCACACTTATGATGGCTCCCTCAGCTTGCCTCTATCTGTCACCCTATCTGGCACCTCACGCAGGTTCAGCTGAGCTGTCACTTTGTTGGTCTATCACAGCATCTTGAGGATCCCAAGCCTGTGTGCCTCACCTGGCTGCAGAGATCAGCATGGAGGCCTTTGTTCCTACTTTCTGTAATGTAGCTGCAGACCCATCTGGTTTGATCAGGGAAACTGTGCTCAGCTCCAGGGTGGATTACCCTTTCAGACTCTGACAGCCTTCAGATGCAGAACTCAGTTTGTATCCTCTCATAGTGTGACCAGCAGCCTCCACCTTAGTTGGGTGGCATGTAATGTTGGCAACTCTGGAATGGCTTCTCCACAAGTCAATGAGTGAATTATGGCAACAACAAAATGGCAACATAAGTTTTACCCCCTTCCCGAGGTGCTATGACCTTGGAGTTAGTTATTTAAGTAAGGGGGGTGCGGGAAGCAAAGGGGTGAAAAAAAAACAGTCACCATTTGTGTTGTTGCTGACATTGCTTCATGATTCTGAACTCACCATTCCAGAGTCACTATTATCACATAGAACCCTTAGTGGCAGTATAAGTGCCCTCCTCCTACAAAGGCTCTGCACAGCTCCCTTCTCACTCTAACAGGTGAGGGGTCTGTTTTTCTCCACTATCTTCTGAAGTCTTCTCTCATGCTGAACAATTCCTTAATCTTACCATGAGCAGCCAGCCTCCTAATTGGCCAGTTTCACCTGTCACTGTCTTGGGAGGCTGTGTCCGATGGTCACTTGGCAGTCAGTTGATTGGCTGCCTCACTTGTGCGTTAATAACAAAGTCCTCTGAAATAACTTAAAGCCCTTCATGGCTCCCTGGTAGGCGTTGAAGCCTCACTGGCCTTGTTGCCACCCACTGGCCCCTGTGCAATGCTGATTGAGGTCAGATGTGGCTAGGATAGCTGCCAGTTTTGTAGTTCAAAGGACTTCTGCCCTTAAAACAGTAATTTGTGCCCCCTCTGTTGTGTGTAGTTGTGATAGTAAGTCTGATTCTGTCAGAGCCATCACCTAGGGACTCCCTAGCTTGTTATGAATGCCAATGCACGACCTATGTTGGTGGCAGTGGAGTGGAGAACAAACAAGCTGGCAGTGGCAGTCTGTGCTAAGCTCTGCAGAACCTTAAAGTAAGCCCCCACTTTAGGGTGGGTACAGGTGTAACAGGAATGCTCTTTTGCCACAGATGGGAGCACTATACAAGTGGCAGATAAACTCTTGAGTTGGTCAAGCTGGTCAATGCTGGTTTGCCCAAGTTGTACTCATAGGGTTCTGGTCTATTGGTAGGAGGCAACAGTAATTACTACTAAGGACCAGCTCATTCACTGTGAGTTAAACTTTAGAAGGATCAGGTGTAATGGTGTGGGCTAAATGCTATCCATTTTTGTGAGGTGGGGTTCCCCTGATTGACCTAAGCCTCACAGGGGTCATTTACTAACTTGAATTGATTTGTCTTGTAGTACCTTCAACACTGAGAAAAATAAATAATAAATAAATAAACAAACAAAAACTAAATACGAATAATGAAAAGTACACATACGTTATACGAGCATTCTCTTGAAAATGTGTTTTGGCACTTTCCTGACACAGGAAGTTCAGAGTACTTAACTGCTGTAATCAGTAGTGTACAGGATCATCTCTCTCTCTGTCTCTGTCTCTCTCTCTCACACCCAAACTCACGTTCAATGACAATGGTCACAAGTGCTCACACTATTTGACATTTTTTCTTTTACTCAGAACCTTAATGCAGAATCTACTGGATGACCCTCCAACAATTTATCTAGTTCTCCATCAGCCTGTCCACAGAATGTTGATGTCCTTTTGACTGATGCATCTGTTTTGCTTCTGTGTCCTCTAGAGTCTTCAAGTAAGCAATAAGCCACATGGGAGGAGGGGGGTATTGTTGGTAACTGATGCATGCCTCAGGTGTACTGTGAGGTACGAGATACTGCTGTGTAGCACAGATAGTAGTGCAGCAGAATAGTATTCTGAGCAGGCCTGGGTTAGAATCCCAGCTAGGGTTTTTTTTTTTCTTTCTCACTTCTAAATTGGGTTGTGGAAATACCGTTGGCCAAATATTAATATTCGGGGGTCAAATATTTGGGTATTTGGGTTTTTGGCATTTGTTATTCAGGGCATGGAAGGGGGGGGAACCCCTCTCCCCTTCTATCGGTGTCCAGGGCTTGTCTTCTGACTACCCCATTGTCCAAGACATTGAAAAACAAGCACTACAAAATACCAGCTATGGGCAGTATGCCAGGAATCAACAGCAACATTTGAATCATACCCCTCTTCCCTAGCCCAGCCCCCAATCACCAAAACAGTGTTGTAATACTTTGCCCCGGACCACCCCATCCATGAGTTTGGGGTGCTAGTTGCAGAGTAAATCCAGCTATCCAGTCCCCCACCGTAGCATACCCACCCCGTGGAGTGACAGATCTCAGTGGAACGAGTAGACATACAGTCAGGAGAGGGTGCAGCAATTGCATCATTAGTGATGGTAGGCAGACTGATTCAGGCTGCTTAGCGTCACTAGTACTTCGTTTGCTCAGTCCCTCCCTTCTGATCACATGCCTGCTTGCTCCATTACATTTTGCAATACACTATGGAGCAGGTATTCTACACTAGTGGGAATCAACTGGTAAGCCAGAACAATCTGAAACTATCCCACCAGAATCATGGATCAGGTTCAGGAGGAAAGAATTATAAGCATATCTTGGGACTGGGGATGGGATCAAGCTCCCGAGAAGGTATGACTCAGATAACACTCGTGGCTGTTAGCATAGTGGTAAGTGTTGGAATCCAGCGTGGCCGGAGCCTGAAATAAAGGAGAAAGAACCCGGAGGAGTCTGTCCCAGTAAAACCCTGGTCAAATGCCTACAAACCGAAGATATGACTCACACACCAGGAGTAATATATACGTAACTTTTATTAGCCAATCGGTACAGCACAGCTGTCAACCAAAAGACAATGCATCGAGGAGTAATTCATCTTCATCAGGGCTAGCAGCTACTAATAAAATTAAAACATAAAATGTAATAAGAATACATTCTGGCAGTATACTTAACATTATTTGCAGCATAGCTTGCTTTTATTATTCATTTCCCTATTTTGAAATTACTGTAGAGCACTCAAAATGGTGGACTGCACTAGTAATAACATAACACTGTATTATTATATAACACTGTATTCTTAAGCATCAGTTATCATCTTTTCATTGCTGAGATGCAATCCTGAACTTAGATCATTGCAACTTTGCTTCTGAACTCCAGTTAATTAGCCAACATATAGTGTAATGGAAAAAAGAGCATAATAATGCAAAGTACCTGTCCCAAATGGCAATTATAATTCCCTGTCTAGACTGGTAAAACCTCTTTTTAACTATACAATTTAGGTATCTTAAAAAAAAAAGATTTATATTTTTCTGATTTCCGTGTGTTCACTAAATGTAATGCTATTAAGGTTATCCCAGTTTATAATCCTATCAAACCACATGCTCTGAGAATTTTTTAGAGAAACTAAAGTAGAAACATTTATATCATATTAAATCCATAACATTTCGTCTCAAACCACCAGGTTATGTTGTGTTATGCTTTTAAAATGGAACATCAAACTTATGCTGATTTAATAAAGGAAAAAGCAGTGCCCTAAATAATACCTTAGGCATTCTAGTCCTTAGCCTTGTTGTCATATCACAGGATTTTCTGGTCCTCTCAACTCTGAGCCTGCAAAGATGCAAACTGCTCTAAGAAAGTTGTCTCCATAAAAAGATAGCTCTGCTCTGTTTTTAAATCATAATATAAAACAGTTTGTATTTTAAATGAACAAAGACTTGCTCCATGAGTAGTGTGGAGACTCTCAGTATCCTACCTGCCAACTAGCAGGAATGCTGAATGCTTATTCTGTGAGCACTTAATAGTAGCAAACCCCAAGTCACACACAGGCCAGCCAGGGTGCTAGTGTCAGCATGCTGATGTCGTCTGATGTGATATGTCAAAAATATGCTGACATTTTCATGCTGCTGATACAGCTGTGATGTCCGCACAGTGGTAAGACCCATCTAACCCTACCTGGCCTGCTCCACAACACTGAGCTATCAGCAGACCCACAGCTGCACTCGATTTTCTATCATTGGACGCAGTTGCGACAGTTTAATTAATTTAATTTAATTTTAATTTAATTTAATTTAATTCATATATCGGATTTACAAACCTTTGAGTCAAAGACTCATTTACAAAGGCACCTCGTCACAGGGAGGGGAGACAATATATTTGTGAAGCAAGACAGTGGGGAACAGCACAGGTGAGACACAAACAGCGTACATAGCAGGAATTACAAAGAGCAAGTAAACATAGGCAAGTTGCAGAAGAGCTCACGAAAAAATAAATCATTTGGGGTCGCAATGGGTCACACAAGAAACAGTGTGTGGTGTACAGACTGAAAAAAGCCTAATCGAGAAAACTGGTGCATACGTAATACTTTACGGACAGGTTGGGTTTGAAAGGCGCTCTCGGATAGCCCTATAATAGGCATATACAGCTCCGAGTGCTAGTGAGATGTTTCCGTAGGGCGGTTTTGAAGGGGCCAGTTTTGGAGATGTTTGTGATGTGCGTGGGGAGGGAGTTATACCAGGATGGTGCTCTGTGGTGAAAGGACCTTTGGGCAAGTGAGGTCCGGGCTCTAGGCACCTGGAAGGTGGCTTTGGTAATATTATGGGTTGCGACTGAGTGGGAGGCCCGTAGAAGCGGTGTGGTGACTCCTGGGGGGCATAACCCAAGTAGAGCCTTTTTAGCCAGTATACAGGTGTGATAGTGCAGGCGTTCTTCAAGATGAGTATGTTTGATGTGGAGTAGAGCTGGCATGTGTGAGTTCTGCTGGGGGCACCGGTCAAGAGCTTGCAGGCTTTGTTGATAGAGGTCTGTACTTTGGTGAGGGCAGTGGGGTCAGCGGCTGCATAGATGGGGAGTCCGTAGTCAACCAAAGACAGGATGGAGGAAGTGATAGCCAGCCATAGGGCGAACTCGGGGAGGCAGTCTTTGGGACGGTAGAGGAGTCCAATCCGGGCATTCATGGCAGAGGACAAAGCACTGACATGGGCATGGTAGGAGAAAGCCGAGTCGAAGGTGATGCCCAGGTATTTGTATATTGATACCTGCTCAAGAGGGTGGAGGGTGCTGGGAATGATGCAAAGGGGAGCATTTGTGGAGTTACTCTGTCTGTGCTCAAAGATCATAGATTTTGTCTTTTTGAGGTTCAGAACCAGGCGATGGTCGAGGAACCATTTTTCAGCTTGGCTGAAGGAGAGTTGCAGGGAGCTCTGGAGGGTGAGTGGGCCAGGGTGTGAGGTGACTAGAACTGCATCGTCTGCATAAAGAAGCAGTTTGCCTGTACAGGAGCTGGGAAGGGTGTTTAAAAAGAGACTGAATAATGTAGGGCCCAGGATGGAGCCTTGTGGGACCCCGGAGAGTACAGGCAGTGCAGTAGATAGGATTCCATTTAATTTGACCCGTTGGGATCTATCCCAGAGGTAGCTGGAGAACCAGGCCAGAGGGCCAGATGAGAGACCCAGCTGACAGAGGGTGTCAAGCATTAATGGATGACTCACAGTGTCGAAGGCCTTGGAGAGGTCAATGAACACTGCCCCAGCAATCTCCCCTGCGTCAAATGCGGAGTGTATTTGGTGGGAAAACTCCAGTAGAGCTGTGGTGGTGCTGTGACCAGGGCGGAAGCCATGCTGTTCTGGGCACAGTATGTTGTAGTTGGATAGATAATCCATGAGTTGCGTGGATACTATTTTCTCCAGAGTCTTTGAGGGAGGGAGGATGGAGATAGGTCTGTAGTTGTTTGGTACTGTGCGGTCTCCGTTTTTATGGATAGAGGGTGATTTCAGCCTGTTTCTATGCACTCGGGAATTGGCCGAGGCACAGGGATCGATTAAGTAGGTCAGTGAGGGGGGCTGGCATGACATCCAGTGTCAGGTGGAGTGTCCTGGAGTCAAGGGGGTCACAGCTCGGGTTGTGGGAGGTGAGGGCTTTTAGGAGGAGTGGTTTAGCATTGTGGGGGGAGATAGCCCTGAAGAGAAAAGGGGGACGAGAAACAGCTGGGTGGTTGGTTAAAGGGATGGGGTCAAAGAAGTGAGCAGGAAGGACTGCACTTAGGTCAGAGAAAGTTGTGTTGAGGCAGTCAGCAACACGAGATAGGTCAGTATTAATTGTGCCATTAATAACCATCTGTGCGGGAGGAGGGGAGCGGGTCTTCCCGTTTAACTCCTTTATGTTATCCCAGAAGGCTGGGGCAGAGCCCCAGGAAGAGGTTAAGGCAGTTTGATAATAGTTAGCTTTGGCTTGTCTTATGGCCCAGGCACACTGGTTGCGTGCTGCATTATAGGCTTGCCTGTCTGCAGACCTGCCAGTCTCGACAGCAATGTGCCATAGGTTATCATGCTGCTTCAGTAGTTGGGTCAGGGAGGGGAAATCCAGGCAGCAGTGTGTCTCTTGGAGTGGGTGTTGGTGACAGGGGCAAAGATGTCACAGGCCTTACAGAAGGCACTGGTGAGGAAGGCTAGAGCAGTATCTATATCTGTTGCGAGGGAGATCAGGGACCAGTCGAGCTGGGCAAGGTACTGCTTTAGCTTGTTAAGGCCCCCGGGGCGGAAGCGTCGACAGGGGGTTGCTTTGTACGCAGGATTACGCGTGGGGAGGACCAGAAGCACAGAATAGGTGAGTGGTCACTAAGGGAGTTGGCTAGGACGCTTACGGCCTTTACTTTGTGTGGGCGGTTTGAGAGCACGATGTCTAGTAGGGAGCTGGTCCCACTTGATTGGTTAAATCTGGTGGGCTGAGTCACTAATTGGGATAGGTCAAGGGCTATGAAGTTGTCCTTAATTTGCGTTGAAGTGGAGCCAAGCCAGTTGATGTTGAGGTCTCCAAGGACAAGCTGTTCAGCCTTGTGTGGCAGGGTAGTGAGATAGTCGGTGAGGGAGCGGATAGCTTGATTTTGTACACGTGGAGGTACATAGGGTACAGTTTCCTCGGCTTATGGCAGCCTGCACCAAAAATGTGGCACATGCCCCATAAGAAGGGTCCCCCAAACGGCATAAGTTAGACCAGGGAAAAGCTGGTCTAATTTGTGGCATTTGGCACTCGGGATTAAAAGGTCTTACTGCCAGCTGGGAGAATGCCTCAATCCCCATGCGCCAAATAATCAGCACACCAGAGGCTTGTGGCAGTCACAGGGCTTTGAAAATCAAGTTCCTGGAAGCCCACTGTTACCGTACAGTTCTGTAGAACACTGATTATTACT
The DNA here is from genome assembly GCA_016271365.2 of Neoceratodus forsteri. NCBI lineage: Eukaryota > Metazoa > Chordata > Ceratodontiformes > Ceratodontidae > Neoceratodus > Neoceratodus forsteri. Next base: position 245,267,920 of record CM057459.1, on the reverse strand, counting down.
ATTCACAGTACCAAGACACAGAGGTTTGTTTACACAGCTGTTAGCATGTAGGGGTAGTGATGTGTGGTCATGTGGAGCACGTCAGCTAATAACAGAGCATAATTTCTTATGGCCCTTATATAATAAAGATCAAATGCACATTAACCTGCACTGGCAGCACAGTCTGTAATTTATATTGCACTGGCTCCACCCTGCTCTGTGCAGAAAATCACTGGTTTACTTTTCTGCACAAATGTGTTCATTGCAACACTATTGACTATCTTCAGAACTGCCTTGCAGCAGTCATTTGCAGCTAGTCCCTTTGTTCCATGGACTGCCGCTACTTCAGTCAGTATGCCAGAGCTACAAAGGATCGTGGGACGTGTGCTGTCTCTTTGCACCTTATTGCCGGAACAATCTCCCTGAACACCTGAAAAATCTTCCCAGGATTTATGAAAACAAACATTTTTTGCACCGAAGATACCATGCCGATGTTATAACCCCTTCAGCAAAGACATTTCATTTGTGATTCATCTGGTACATCCTATGGCATGCTTGTTACTTTAAAGGGGAATTCTCATGCTCTCAGAGTGAATAACTCAGATAACATGGCAGCCTTCACACATCCATCTGTCCCTGTCACCATATACATTACAACAATGCACACACCACAGTACATGGCACAACTGTTCACCACTGGCAGGTGAGTGGTGTCAGTGGCAGTGCCCACCCCCAAGCACCCTGGCACCAGGAACGCCACACACCCTCCCCGTGCCTTGGATAAAAGTCACCTCATCAGTAATGGCAATCATCATGTCCCATTACAGAGTGCCTCTGCCGTACAACATCAGGTGAGTGCTTCACTATATATATATATATATATATATACATACACATACTCAGTGCAGTCACAACTGCCCTTTACGGGCCGATACCCAGTGAGGTGCATTGAATGATGTGACAATGGTCGTACCTGCTGAGGTCACTCATGTCTAGGGTACACATGAGTAGTGAGGTATGGGACTTCATTTTCACTTGTATTGGGAATCTCCGTATGCTGTGTTGGTGGATGAGGTCTGCGTACTATGAATGTCACATGGTTGCTGATGCATTCTGTGACTGTGAACATGGTTACAGAACACAGTATGGTCATACACATATATGTGTGGGTGATAGTGGTTGCACATGTTTGGACGTTCAGTGGCACACAAGTATGGGGTAGTGCTGCTTTATGGATGGGGGGGTGGGGCACTGTCGTCTGACGATATCCACCTGCCCCGAGTGATGACACCACTGATGCTGTGTGTTGCAACTGTGAGTAGTGACCAGCTGGAGAACCGCCATGTCTTTGTTTTGGGTGGGGTGGCTTGGGGGGACATCTGTACATGGCTGTGTGGGTGGTGGTGTATGTCTTGTTTTCTCCAAGTGTGTGGCATTTAGACATTTCCACCCTGATGTGACATGCACAATAGTCCACTACGCTGTGCGCTGAACTCGGCAACTCTGTTCATGCCGTGCAGTTGCATGCACTGCCAGCAACCACCACACCAGTGCGTGGCTGTCTGTCCAACCATGGGATGACACCCTTAACTTGTTTTCTGACTACAGCAGTGTTTGCGCGAGACAGAGTCTGCGCATCAGTGATGTGTATCAATTGCAAGGCACCTATGCATTTTGAATAAAGCCCATTCTTTGTAAAGGGCGAAAAGTAGAGGCAGGCCTCCTGGCGCAAACTGTTGCGGTGCTGGGTACCTTGCGTCACGCTATGCCTTCGAGCCATGTTTTGGAACGACCTGTGGTCGTGTCCATGGCGGCTTTCCTGGGGAGAAGCCAGATACAGAATGCCGGCGTGCAGCTCCCCTCTGCACAGGGTGGTGATGGTAGGCTGAAACGCACACCTATGACTGCACCCATCAGCTGGAGAGATGGTGGGTACATAGGTGTAGAAGGGGCCACCAAAAATGTGGAGCTTCGATATACTGATGTAAGGCCATGTGGTGCAAAGCGTGACTCAAGACACTCACACAGCCATCTGCAAGGCCTTGTTTCGGAGGGTAGTTGGGGAAAAAATATGTTAAAATGGTATGTATACCCATCTCCAGTTTGCAGGGGGAGATGACATTGACCAAAAAGCATAATAAAATGGAAAAGAAAAGGTAGAAGTAATTCCTGAAGACTGAATCACTGATATCTACATTATTTTGTACAGCAGTTACCGATGGGCATCATACTCAATTAATTCATTGGGTTCATCATAAACTGGGAAGAAAAGTACGGAGGGTGATACCAGCCTTCATTGTTTGGACTATAAGGCACAAGTACCCAGAGGAGTCAAGGAATTATGTTGGTTACCAGGATGCTGATGAAGAATCCCTGCCATTCTGATACAACGCACATTACCGTACTGTGAATGTGGTTGATACTGTTTTATGACATAAAGACTTGCAGTTGTACTGTCACACAATAAAGTGATAATGAAAATGGTTTACATACCTCTCTGTGTCTCTTCCTTTCTTCACACTGCTCACTTGTCTGTCTCCTAGTGGGTTTTCGGTTTACATTATGGGGGAAAATAGATGGAACTGCATACTCCTTAAGCCTCGGTGGTCGCTTAGCAGTCATAAGTTCAGCCTGAGTGACAGGAAGCAGAGAGAATAGTTCAGTGACAACATGTAAAGGCCGCCGTCTAGTAGGAGAAACAGCAGATTCACAGAAAAGTAAGGAACTCATACAAAAGTAAATTATTCTTAGCAAAATGTAGTGTATATGCGTACTCACCAAAGTAACTTGGAAGCAGTGTGCATGAAGAGGTTGGAAAAGGAGATGGCTGCAAACAGTGTGTTTCTGTGCTCCTCAAGGTGATATCCACGTGATGTAACGTGTGTTGAGTGCTGTGGATCAAGGTACACAATGTTCTGGTGGATGCTGAAGAATGTTGACTGTGCTTCGTGTCATCTGGCATTCAGGAGGCATGACTGTCGGTGGTGTGTTAGGCTGTCAGATGTACATAAACCAATATTGTGGCTGTGGAAATGTGTTTGCATACCTTCCAATGAAATTCGGTTCCCCAACGCCACTTACTGAAATATTTGCATGTATTCTGCTGCTTTACCCTAATGGTGTTGGTCGCTATTGACTGCATGTGGCTCACGTAGTAAAGCACATGTTTCCACATCACCTTTTATATACAGTACAGCTTGTTTTTGTTTGAGAACACACCAGTGAAACGGAATGCCCATCGATGATTGTCCTTGGCACAGTTGTCTTCATCTTGATGGGGGGGGGGGACCAGAAGTTTGTGCATGCCTTGCCATGATCATGTTAGGGACATGCACGCCAATGCCGAATACGTGTGCAGAAGTTAAAGAGATGCAGTGTGTGACATGCACGACAGCGTGCGATATACCGCCATTGGCATCACTGCACGCTGTTCTCCTCTGAATGAGGAACCACACAGGGAAGCCAAACTGCAGCAGCTGGATGACAGTGTGTCACAGTACCACTATCAAATATGCCGACACAGATAATTGATGAATGAAACCTGCTGAGGTGGATTGGCCCACACACCAGCAACCACACCAGGGGGGTTGTATGCTCAGGTGTAACAGTAGGTGCATCATGGCAGTAGGAGGTCTAACCAGATGGGTGTCCAAGAGTACTATGACATCCCTATTTCTACTGGTGATCTCCCTTCTGATGCATCCCAGTATTCCTCCATCCCTAGCCACTGCTTTCACGCACTGCCTTTACACCTTCATGTCCCCAGCTATAGTGATGCCCAGGTCCCTTTCTTGTTCTGTGACCTCCAGATCTCAGACGTAACCTTGAGTACCACTTACAGTTTTGAAGTCCGCACCTCAGAAAGGATATTCCACTCCTGGAGAGGTTTCATAGGATGGAAACCAGGATGATCTATGGCCGGGGGGTGGGGATAGCACTTAGGAAATGAGAGTTGAGGAGCTTGACCTGTTCTCACTGGAGGAGAGGAGAGATGGTGGATATGATTGATGTGTTCAAGTATCTGAAAGGGGTAAATAAGGCATGCCTACATGGGGTCTTTCAAAGGAAGGTGGGAGGGGCCAGCAGGGAACATGGCTGGAGGGTGGGCGGTGGGGCTAAAATTGAGGGTGAAAGGAGGAAGCGATACTTCACTGACAGGGTGGTGGAATCATAGAATTCAGTGCCTGAGGAACTGGTGGAGGTGTGTATGGTGGGAGGGTTCAAGAGAGGATGAGACAGGTACAGGAGGGGGATGAAGAGAAGGGCTACCTGTATGGGGGAGGGGAACACTGGCTGGGGATGGGCATGGCCCTAACATCTGCTCATGCCATTACCAGTTTCATTATGTTATAACACATCCTCATTGCAGAAAGTAAAGACAGTCTACACAGATGGGGAATTATGATGTTCTCTGCTTATCACACATTCGGTGGTACAAGACACTATACTTGTCTTTACTCCTCATAATGTCGCAGAAGATCAGATAAGCAAAGTACAATCAACACCCTCTCGAGCCACATGCTGTTAGTTGCGCAATGGGGTAACGGAAACAATGATTGTTATATGGCAAAGCATGGCATACATAGAAAAAATATGTGTTTTTACCAACATCAGTCTGCTGAGTCACATGCAGCAGCAAGTAGCATATTGTATGTATGCTTGGCACACAGAACACGTTGCTCTCAGACAGACACAGAAGTGGAAGTCAGCCTATGTCAGCTGAAGTACATGTGTTACGTTTTTTTAAGGGGTGATTGGAAATTTCGATTTTTGTAGTGATGTGCAAAGCCAGATGTTATGCTTCATAACATTCTAGTGGTGAAAACCTGCAGTTGTGTTCAGTGTAAAGTCAGTCAGTCATGGGGCATGCACATAAGCACAACCGGTGACAAGACACATGGGACACATGAAGTCACAAAAAAATAAGGCATCTCACACCGTGATGCTCCACATCCTCACATGTCAGGACACGGCATCCTACCACTAGTAATAAAGGCAACATTACATGATACAACAGATATAGGGTTGATAACAGTAAGGAAAGGCAAGGCACAGACAGAAGACAGCAATGCAAATACTGCTCCCTATGCAATATGGCACAGCACCAGGGAAGCCGGGTCCTTTGACATTGATATGCATTGTCACGTGGACACCACGTGGCATTGAACATGGCAGTACACATTTACGTGCCAGATCGCCCTTCTGCAATGACAGGTATGCGCCATCGGTGCTAGGGCATGACAGAGAGGAGTACTGCAGTAATTGCCATTCACAAAAGCACATAGAGCTATCAACTGGGCGGCATACTGTGAAGCAGGTTATGACAGTAAGAACAGTGACATAACCCACCATGCACATCCAAACACTTACACTGGCAGGACTCTGTGGTAATGGGAAGCAACCCTATGTGCTATCACAGGACACAAGGCACAAAGTGATGGCAGAGGGAAGCTCATTGGGTGAGGGCACCAGCCTGGTACCTCCATGATGCATCATGATGTGCCCGCACTTACGCAGGGCATCATGCCACACACAGCAACCACCCGCCACGATATGCATCTGCCATGGCCACATAGTGGCCTACCACTGCCACCACCACGAGACAATCAAGTACCCATACTGTTTAGAGGGCCCCACCCACACACACACAAACACACACACGCACATCCACAGAGTAGACTTCAGCAATCCATTTGAATCGGTATATCACACTCATCTGTTAGTTGAGTATGGGCAGATGGGGTGGGGGCAAGATGCACAGGTGGATTGGAAGCTGGTTATCGAGTCATACCCAGCAGCTGGTGGTGGGGGGGTGCTCTCGTCCCCGGGGGAGTCATCAGGTTCCCACATGGATCAGTCCTGGGACCACTCCTGTTTCATGCATATTACACTCCTAGAGAGGGTTCAGAGGAGGGCTACCAGGATGATCCAGGGCCTGGGAGATAGGGCTCATGAGATGAGAGTTGAGGAGCTCAACTTGTTCTCACTGGAAGAGAGGAAAGACAGGGGATATGATTGAGGTGTTCAAGCATCTGAAGGGGTAAATAAGGTATGCCTACAGGGGATGTGACTGAGGACGGTGGGGGGCTACTATGGGGCATTGATGGAGGGAGACTAAGGAGGACAGTAGGAAGAGACACTTCACTGAGAGGGTGGTAGTGCCATGGAATGCACTGCATGAAAAAGTGGTGGATGTGTCCATGGTGGAAGACTTCAAGAGAGGCTCAGACAGGTTCAGTAGAAGGAGGATGAGGGGGGGTGCCTGTCTTTGAGATGGGAACCCTGACTGGGGAGGGGGGCTTGGGACAGAAATTAGGGGGATGGTTCCTGTGCCCTGTGGGCATACTCTGCTGGCATTTTAGTATGTCAGTATGATGTGTATATACCACACGTGCACACATAGGGCACAAGATGATGAAAGGGGGAAGGACATTGTATCACTACATAACGGATAGAAGTAAACACAGATACTGAATGATCACAATCACAGTGGATGGTGAAAGATGCATGGAAAACATAGGCACACATGCTAAACAAATATTGCTGCTGTATGTTCACAGTGGAGAAACAAGACAATGGCCCACTGTTAACGGAGAGCGGATCAGGGAGCTTAGTGGTGGACAAAAGCCAATAACAAACAGGACAGGTAATGGTACAGGTTGCAGGCTTACAAATGGACAATGCAATGGCCGCAGCCATGGTACATCAGAGTCAAGGTACAGCTCAAATGATGGCATAAACGCTTGTATCACTGTTTGACTTGTATGTGCTAAAAGGAGTGGTACCAGAGGACTGTAGAACAGCACATGTTGGCATATAGACTAAAAGAAGGAGCACACAGACTTGCATATTGTTCCATGGTAGCTGCAGTACAGGACAAGATAGAGTGGTACCACAGGACTGGAGAACTGTGAATGTTTGCACATACACTAAAAGAAGGAGCACACGGAATTGCATATTGTTCCATGATAGTTGCAGTGCAGGACAAGATAGAGTGGGGTACATAGAACTGAATAGGCTGCATGGCCCAGGACAGCATGGGCTCCCGGGAGGGGGGGTTCGATAGCACATTAAACCAAATTGAGTTCTCTGATCTGGTGAAGTTACTGCTAAGTAGGGCAGAGTATATGGCGAAGCTTTAAAACAACAAGGCCTTGGACTACTTTCCCCACATAAGTTCATACATGAGTAAGGGGTAGGGGAAGACATCAGACTGTGGTAATAAACGCAGTGCTTTCAGAAGTTGGTAGGATTACTTCCAATGTGCCACAGGGGTAGATAACAATACCAGGACTCTTCAACATTACTATCAGCATAATTGCTAAAGAACTGTGATGGAATGTGTGTCTATTTGCAAACAAGAACAGTTATGTCAACCAGAAGGTCACACCACAGTGACAGGACAGTGGGGAGAACAATCATAATGACGGTGAATGGTGTACACATGTACTCGCTGTCATAAGAAAGGGGACATGATCATGACACCCACACCCAGCCCATGAACCACAGTGTCAATCGTACTGATGCCAACATCACAGTGCACAACCTGACTGCTGATGACACCATTCCATTCATTACAGCATGACTGAACATCACATAGCACTCATACTACAGTGCCACACAGCCACCATGTACAGAGCTGACACACAGCAGTCCCTCGTGGCAGTGTGCCACAACTTTGAAATACACTTATGTACCACTACATATAGGCATAGTCCATAAGCACAACGTGGCACACCCATACTGTGAACACTGACAGCCAGTCCATCATTCAAAGAAAGGATGACATTTATATACACACAGAAACATAGCACCCCCATACCAGACACATCATAACTAACACATATACAGCAGATACAAAACACTGTAATACAGTTTATTGTGACAGAACAACACAAGCTCAATATTAGTACACCACAATGATAGCTTTTCACCGGTGTTACTTTGGGGGGGGGAGACATGAACACAGAAACACATATAAATATATTAGGGGATGTACCCTTAGACCATGGTGGAAGCTGTCGGGTGTAAAATGCAAAGAACACACCACTGTGTTCCTGCTTTTGACATCGGGGAGATTCACCTGCTTTATAGCTGCAGCCCACTTAGCGCACATAGCAGGGTCCTTGGGGAAATGAAAAAAAGGTATGCCACGACAATTGACATTGCTGGACCTATTGCTACATCCAACAACACAGCACAGTACCATTTTAGACTGAATTTCACAGCAGACTGCTACGCGAAGGAGCGGGAAGGAAGCTGTCAAAAATAAGCACACCACAGTGCAGTTCACGCCTATACTGATTTGTGCCACATGGAGACAGTCCGTCAAAGACGTCACAGAGGCAGCGATGTTACTGGGCATGCGCAGACATGGAGACCAGCACTGGGAGATTGATGCGACCGCGCGGTGATAAAAATAATTCTTTTAACAGTCATGCTGACGATTTGGGACTTCACTTAGAACTCAAGGACGACATAAGGGGGATACTGATGTGCAGCACAGAGGATTTGCAGTTGAGAATTCCCCTTTAAATTTGTTCTTATCATACTGGATATTTCATACTGGCTGCTAAGGATGAAGAAGGCAATAGCCATAGAGACCACCCCCTCTTTCTCAGCAGTAATTATCAACTTCCCTCCCATAAGCTTGAATGTAATGATTTTGTTGAGGATGTTCCTGTTATTTGTCCCACGACATGTGTGGGCAGTGCATCCTACATGCCAATAGTCCTCTCTGTATAGAAACCCTTGCACATTATGGTTCTGTATGCTTTTCTTGTTAATTGTGCCCCCGGTATTGTGATCACTGCTCGTTTGTTACTTTTAGCTAACTGAATATAAGGAGGAGATCGCCCCTATTTTCTTCTCCTCTCAAGGTAAGCATATTCAGTGAATGCAATCTACCGGTGTCCATCTGATATATACTTATAATACCCTTTCAGCCTCTTTTTCTGGTGGTTCTGAAAAGTAGTTCTAAACACTAGAACAACTTCTCACTGGTACTGCTGATTAGCTTTCAAAGACTTTGCTAATCAGTAACAATTAAAACTGAAAACAGACCAGCAATATCTTTTCTAGATGAAATATCGAGATTACGTCTTGATGAAATATTTGACTGGCCAGCTTTGTTTCAAGGCAACTAGCAGATCTCACATTTTTAAATTTTAATAAAGTAGCTCTCATTGCTTTTTATGCAACAAAACACCCTCCAAAGTGCAGAACAAGCTGTTTCCCGCACCTTAGAGGGTTGGTGTCATCACAGAGCACTCAAGCTTCACTCTCGTGCTTTTTGACATCAAAACCCTCCTCAGTGTGAGAATCAACTTGTTCTGCATGACAGGGAAGTGCATTATGCAAGCAATAATACCTTACAGGGTGGGTAGTATTGAGCAATACCGGCCCGCCCAAGGATGTAATGAGGCCCGATGCTTCAGGCAGAGGGCCTTATAGCCCCTGAAAAGTTTGGTATTGCCCATACTGCCCACCCTGGAGAGTATTATTGCACTTAGAAAATGGGCTACTTGTGGCATTTTAATATGGAATTTAATAAAATTAAAAAAGAAGTTAAAAAACAGAGTAATGCTGAAGTTAAAGTGTTATGTTGCAAAGTAGTCCCTCCCTTTCTGTGCTCTCCCATATTCTGTTGCCCCCCGACAGAGTCATTCTCTTCCACTCCACCCCCCCACTCCACCACCATCAAGAAGTGGAGATTCTGGTACACTTTCCCCTATTTATTTATTTACTTAATTCTTGGATTACAGTTACCTATGAGTCAGAAGACTCTTTTGCGTAGGTTCCACGTCATACAATGACAAGTAACAATACAGGCAAACAAATTACTAAAAACATCATCATATGGATAAATACAATTTCAGTAGACAGATTAGTATATCATAGTCATACAGAGCAAAGGCTACTTGAGTAAACTGAGTAACAGAAACATATATTGCACATAATAGTTAAAAAAAGATAATGTTGTCCCATACAGGAATGGCAAACAGCTGGAGGCAGACAGAAATGGCTTTGATGGTGTGAGCTAGTCCACCTAAAAATAGGCCTCATCCACGAGGTGTGGATGGGGTGGGAGCTATCATAAATGGGGTTGGGGGAGAGTTAGAGGTTATACGGGGGCTGGGGGAGCAGTCACAGAAGCTGTGGGAGATGAGGTGCAATCTCAAGAGTTGTTTAAAGGGGCCCAATGTGGGTGAGTCAACTGTGCCTGCTGGAAGACCATTCAGACAACTGGGAGCCCTATAACTAAAGGACCATTGGGCCTAACTTGTGCAATGAAAGGGGACCTGGTATGCAAGAATAGGTCCATTTCTTGTGGTACAAGAGCAGGCAAACCGGGTTAGCAAGTGCTGGGAGTTGGGGGGTAAGGCCTAAGCTAATCTTTTTCCCATAAAGGCAAGGGTGGTACTTTATCCTATCACTAAGGTTGAGCCACTGAGTCATGCTGTAGAGGTCACATGTATGCGTCCTGCTGTGCGTGCCTGAGACCAGCCTGCAGGTTTTATTTAGGGCTAAGTGAATTCTTTGTAGTGCAGTGTCAGTAGCAGCACCATATATGATAAGACCAAAATCCACTATTGAGAGGATGGAGTACGTGACTGCCATTCTGAGGGACTCTTTTGGCATACAGTGTTTATGCCTACATAACACCCCTAGCCTACTGTTGACTGTTTTGACAATCATGTTGACGTGTTCTGAAAAGGACAAGGCACTGTCAAGGGTAACGCCAAGGTACTTCATGGTCTGCACTTGTTCTAGTCGGGTGTGGAGATTGTTCCTAATATCAAGTGAGGCTGTACTATGTCTGTTGTGAGGGTTTGTGAAGAGCATGGTCTTTGTTTTTTTATAGTTCAGGACCAGTTTCTGCCACAAGAACCAGTTTTCAACTGCAGAGAATTTATCTTGTAGACTAATGGTTAATGCCTTGGAGGTCCTGGTGGCTGGTGAATAATACTGCATCATCCACACACAGGAGAAGGTCACCGGGACATGCAAGAGGTAGAGAGTTGAGGAAGAAGCTGAACAATAACGGACCTAGGATAGATCTTCGAGGGACCCCTGACCGGACAGGTTAACTGGCGGATGGTCGTTGGTTTTATTTAGCAACAACAAAAAAAAGTTTTCTGTCTGTGTTGGAAGACTCCTTTTTTCCCACTTGGAAGTTGCGACATTGCAAGACCCTGCCACAGAGAAGCAGGAAGTGTAGAGTAAGAAGTACAGTGTGGCATGACAGCATACACAGTAGTGGTGTACAAGTTTTAAATTTAAAGCCAGCCCATTGCGACTCTAACTGCTGCTGTTGCGAGCAGGTGTTTCAAGTAAACTGCATAGGCAGTCATGGAGAACAGAGAGCTGAGGAAGAAATGCTTGCCACAGGTGAATCAGCAGCAGATGGAGTGATGGAGGAGGTGAGGCAATGATGAAGTGATGAAGAAGAAGAAGAATCAGCATTTATATAGTGCTTTTCTTACATCCCAAAGTGCTTTACAAGTAATGCTAGACTGGTAGTGAAGTGACTGAAAGTGTGGTGGCGGCCATATCGCACATCATCACCCACACACAGCCTGGATAATTGCATGAACCGGTTTATGGGAAGGGGAATGTTGGCCAGGACACCGGGAATGTTCCCTACTCTTTGCGAAGAGTGCCCTGGGTTCTTTTACTTCCACCTGGACACCCACCAGGACAACACCAGGATGGGCAGAAGGGACCTCGGTTTAACATCTCATCCGAAGGACAGCATACCCCAGCAGTACAGTTATGGTTTGAAATCCAGGATGCCACTAGGATACCAGTAATGGGGTTGGCATGCCTGGCACTTGTTTTTTCCAGGGCTTCTACTGTAAGTTAATGTACCCCCCCCCCACATGCCTGGCAGCCAATCAGATTGCTTACATTTTTAAATCCATTTTCTAATCTGTCTTTACATATGCTTGATGTAACAAGTATGTTTCTGCTGTCACCAAAGGACTTTCATGGAAATACATGTTGCACTCTAAGATTATCCGGGTGAGCCAAAGACCATAGATAAATAGTTACTAGTAGTAATATGGGCATTTGTGATCAATTTCCTCAGCTATGAGTGCAGGTAACATCCTTCTAAACTGGTTAGGAGTTTTTATGTTACCAGTACAGCAGGCTTTACCATAGCAGTAGTAATAGTAGTAGACATAGCAGTAGTAGGATTTATTTGATCAACAGACGTGTCATTACAACATGCAAAATACAATTAAAGACATACAGGTCATATCATTCTTGCAACAATAATTAGAACAGCCAGTCCAACCTGTGGATCAGCTCTGTGTGAGGACATACAGTACTGTAGGTTAACTTTACCACAAAGATACTGAAACTACAAATCTATGTGTATTGTAGCTAACAGTCCCGTTCTGAATGCCCTTTCGATGTGACCAACACAATTGTGAGCAGTTAATGGGAAGTTAAACCCTTTCACTTCAAGAAAATACAGATTTCTGAACAAAACGAGGTCAAGGTCAGAAATGCAAAAAGGTGCAGTTTTATTTATTTTGTTTATTTAGAATGATTCACTGGGAAGGTTTGCTAAGCTAAAAAAATCTGATTTCCAGATGTGTCTGGGGAAGGTCGGGGAGAGAGCATGGGAAGTACAGTATCTTTAGAATAGTACTCAAGGAGTAGTGTGTAATGTGTGTTTTTTTTAATACCCAAAGTATGTGATGCCTTTTACACTACAAGAGCTAAGCTCATGTGACTTAACCAAGCATCTTACACCGTGGGGGTGTAAAAAAAAACAACTAGTTACATACTCCCCTTATTTTAATTTTTTGCATTGCTTGTTTTAAAAGTGGACAGAAGTTTAATTCTATAATGCTGGTCTTCCACCTGGTCAGTGAAACCATAACAGCGGTATGGGAGAAACTAAAGTGTTCTTCAGTTACTCAGCTGTTGCTCTGGTTTTTTGCTTTATTTTAAAAGTAAAAATGACCTGATGCAATATCAGCTTATTCTTTCTAGAAATGTTACTGGACTGCCAACTGGTCACCAATAGTGGCTAATTGAAGGTCCAATAAATTTCAAAAAAGAATAAGTCAATATTGAACTGTGTAATTTTTTGCTTTTGGAGCTTTGGGTCATGACAGAAGGCCCTCTTGCTTACTTTATAATTAGGCCTGGCAAGCCAAGTTGTCAACATGGAATTTTTTCAGCTATTGGTCTGTTATACACACTCATGTATAATGGAGAAATACAACCCAGTTTGGGGGTTGTAAAAACCCTTATGGACAAGTCCACAAAGATAGCTGAGGTATGCACTTCAGGCGCGTATCTATGCATAGAGGCTCCTGACTTGCAGATCAACATGCCAGAGGCTCGATTCACAGCTCCTGGCCTTCCTTCCACTGTTCCACCCCATGGACAGACACCAGCATAAAGGGGCCAGGGACATGTTGGGGAGGAGCAGGGCACAACTCTGGGCATCCTTGACTGGCCTGCCGCCAGAGTGGATCCTGTTTTCACTGTGGTTTTCCAAGGACTACCATATCCTGAAATGTCGATTCAGCAGAAAATAGAAAATGTAATACATTATGCAGACAGTCCCTACCCTCCATGCCAGATTAGAGGGCTTGGAGCATCCAGTGGCAGAGTTAGTCAAGCACTGTAAGTATTTGCCACATAGTGAACAATTTACACACTGAGACAGCCAGTATTACGGCAGAACCCTGGGTTGCTTAATGCTGCCAGCCACTGCAGACCCCCAGTTCTGCACAGACTCTTTGGAGTTTTGCATGGATGTGCATCCTTGACCCCATTCCCATCCCCATGTCCACCTGACCTGCCACCTGTATAGACATGCCATCAGCTCGGGATCAGGTGTAAAGGAAACATGCATCCCTTGTTGTGGATGCTCTGGAGTGCCCCACTGTGATTAGGGTGTGCAGAGGAGGCCCCCCCCCGCGGCTTTTCCTTGACCACAGCACATATAGAAGGCTAGTAGACTTTTGTAGACTGAGCCCTAAACCATTAATTATAATACAATATCGCGCATGTCAAACAACAGTACACGAGAACTTCAAATGTAGGAAATGCAAAAAAACATTAATTCAGCAAAATAAGGATGGTGCTGTTCTGAGGCTTGAATAGAACAAAAGCAAATAATTCTCCAAATGTCCTCCTTTCTAGTATGCAGAGTGCCAGCCTTGCTAGTTTGGGAAAACTCCTATAGCATATTTTTCCAGTGTTGTTTTTCTTTTGGGACCAATCTATTCAGCACTAAACTTCCTTTGAACAGAGCCCAAATATTAAATATACTCTTGTCTATTAATCTTCCAAGTATGATCTTTAACTAGGTCATATTAACTTAATTTGTGTTCAGCATATGACCCTTGAAAGATGAAAGATTTGATTTATTTCAACAGGGGGGTAGTCAAACTGAAAAATGCAGTGCTATAAAATATTTCAGGATATGTTAACCGCTGAGAGCAATACCTTAAATGTAAACAGCAGTAGTTATTTGAAATGTTCAGTAGAGTGAAAACTTGCCAAAGATAAACAAAGCTGTTCAGCTGAATTTATGGATGTTATTGTAGACAATACTATTGAATGATATGATGTTCTGGCCCATATATGACTGAATTGTGTTTAACCCTCTGTTGTAAATTCCCACAGGACTTGTCCTATAAGGATCGACACTGGCATGAAGGCTGCTTCCATTGCTTCCAGTGCAAACGTTCCTTAGTGGACAAACCCTTCGCTGCTAAAGAGGATCACCTATTCTGTACCGAATGTTATTCTAACGAGTACTCATCTAAGTGCCACGAGTGCAAGAAGACAATCATGCCAGGTTAGATATGACCTTATGGTGCTTAACCTAAAAGGAATCTGAAACAGTTTCTGATGATCCATACCAAAGAGGCCACTACGGGCTTGATTATTGTAATGAGTCACAGTAGTCATTAAAACACTAACCAGAAATCTGAAAGAACTTACAACATTGTGCCTTCTGAAAAGAAACTAGGAGATAACTTTCAAGCCAGTAGATAGTAGCACAGCCTAGATTTAAGAAGAAAACAAAGAAATGTGTAGTCATGGGTTGGGGATGTAGAGATAAATGAAAAAACAGCAGTTACCAGATTCTCACCATATGCTCTGGTGGCCACACACTGTAGTCAACAGGATTTCAGCCTGAAGGAGGGGTTCTGAAGCCCTAAATGCTGGTGTCATCCAAGGGCTTCATTGTGCCTCCACCAAAATGTACTGGTGGCCTCACTTCTTATTCTTGTCAACCTCCGCCCCGTTACACCACCTGTTGCAGTATACATTAAAACAAGTTTCTGATGTATTTTCACTTTAAACGTAGCTCCCATATTTTTTAGAAGGCAAGCAATGGCACATTCCATTACTTTTGTAGTAGTGCCTCTAAAGAGCTCTGTGACCACAGCAAATTATGCTTGTGGCTACATGCAGACATGGTGGCCTCATCTGTCTGGAGAACTACCAATGTAGATGTGCTTAATTATGTTAATACGTGCAATGGACATATACAACTTCCTTATCCTTTATTTCATGTCACAGCACTGAATTGCATACAGAGTGTCACTGGTTGAGTTTAAAGCTTAATAAACTGTTAAATAAAAGTTAATTAAAAGGTCAGACAGAACTGTTTTGAAGGTATTCACACAGAGTTACATAGTAACATCATAATATAAGGTCAGAAGAGACACTAAGTCCATCATGTCCAATTGTCCCCCTCCCTCCTGCTTCACAAGCAGTGCTAAAATAGGAATGTTACACAAACACATGCCACTTGACAGGGATTCTCCTAGAGTTGTTCTTCACATCTTTAACAGCCTGTTTACAAAGGAGCTCTGTCGTTCTACAAACCTTAAACTGTCTGTATGAAGCTTCTCGGGGGAGGAAGGTTGTAGGGCCTAAAGGCAGAACTCAGTTTGTTTCTCCTTCTCCTTCCCACTCTGTATAGTGCACCAGCAGAGTACCAGGTCAATATTTTGCTACCCAAACAGCACAGCTAAAACCACGCTGCAGAAAGTGCTAAAGCATGTACAGCGACAGGGGTATTACAGTGTTCGGGAACTACCACTACCCTGTTGATGTACACTCAGGTGGGGGAGCGCTGAACTACCTGCAGGTGTGATACCTGGTCAGGTTCCATGTCATAACGATGATTGCAGAAGGCAATCACCGATAGAACAAGTATACATCACCAAAATAAATGTTGCCAATGTACACTCCTGGCGCTGCAAAAGAAACCTGGGACTTATTTTTTGTTATGTGGGGGCGTCACCCCTGCACCCCTACTGAAGGATTTTTCAACTCCAGGGAGTGCTTGTTGAGGGGGAATAAACCTTATGGTCCGGGTGCAACAAAATGTACGAGCGCCCAGACCCGAACCCGGCAGCCTCGCAACCCTAGCCTGCCACCCACCCACCATGTCACGGGGCCAGCTCGGCAGCCCACCACCGCACCACACCACACAATCCCTCCTTCCCCTTCTGCCCATCACTCAGCATGCTCGCCCCCCCCAACGTGCGTGTACATATAACGATATCCTGTCACTATATTCGTGGACCCCCCAATCCAGTTGCCCTCCATCCTCGGTAAGTCTGTCGACAGGCACCACAATTGAGTCATCCTTTTTGAAAGCACTCAGTCGCAGTCGCCAGTGTCACTGGATGCCACTTGGTCAAGCTGCTCCCATGGTGGAGTGGCTAATGCACTAGCACCTAGAGTGAAGGAGCACTGGAGACCAGAGTTCAGTGCCCATCACCTAATATTGGAGCTGTTATGTTTTTTTTTTAAAGACCTTTCCCCCCTCCTGAGGTTTTCCCTATCCTCAAGGTCCACACCCCCTTGAAGTTGATTATAATAAGTCTGGGGTGTGTTGGGGGGAAGCAGTTTGTATTTTGTCCCATTACTTTCTATGGTGTGTGCAGATTTAGTTACAGTCGGTGTTTTTACTGACCTTTTTTAAGAGGATGGCATTTTGTTTGTGGCATTGTTTGCTGTGCTGTTTTTGTTTGTGGGGTTTCAACCCCGTGCCATGCTGCATACGAACAGCTAGTAAAAGTAGTTGGGTTTTGACACTGCTGTGAGCTTTTCTCCACAACTGGTCCCTTGCCAGTTCTAGCTCTAATGATCTACAACTGCAACATGGCATGGACCTGAAGAGTGGGTTATACTGTAGTGCAGTAATGTTTGCTGCATCTTACTCTGGGACCCAACTGAAAATGAAATAAGTCTCAGTATGACAGTTCTCAAATCCCTGGAACTAAATAAATAAATTGCCAACCCCCACCCCCACAAGTGCTTACCTCTTGGCCTCTCAGAGCCACAAACATCATACCTGAGGACAAATAAATGCTTTCAGGGCAGGACACCTTCAAAATTAAAGACCTTGGAACCAGTGCCCCTTGGATCACAAACATGGCAGCTATCCTAGCCCCGTCACCACTGCAGTGGGGTCACAGGCTGGCATAGCAGCCAATCAGACTTGGAAACCTGATACAGAGCCACAGAGGACTCTTGGGACTTTGGTGGACTTCATTATGGGCCTGAGAACTAGGCAGCCAGTCATGCAGCAAGCGACAACCAGACAGACATTCCCCAGAGACTGAGGGACTTAGGTATTCAGGAGACTGTCTGCTCATTGCAAGACTGAGGACTCTTTCAGCACATCCTCAGAATAAAGAGACAGTGGAAAGAAGCAGACCTTTCATCTGGCTGAGTGAGAAGGGAGATGCACAGAGGATTTAGAGAGTGGAGTATGCTTATACATCCACCAAGGCAGAGACTGCTGTATCCAGCATTGAATTAGAGAGGTACTGAAGCTTGCAGCTGAAGGCATCTGCCTGCAAGGGTAAACAGCCATGTAGCTGAGCCTTAGGATGGAGCTAGAGAGAGACTTTTCCAGAGACAGACCTGATGGGTTTGAGTGGAGATGCAAACGACAGGGTCTAAGGCCACCATGCTTATTGCCACAGCAAGGTAAGTTGGAAAGGTCCAAGAATCATTAAGGCAGCCTGAGAAAGTGAAAGAACAGTGGTGAGATCCTCGCTGACTCTGAGCAAGGTGTGAAAGATAGTGATCAATAGAGGAGTGCTGAGAGATCTGACAGAAGTGTGACACTTGACTGGGGAATGAAGTGAGTACATCCAGCCAGGACTATGAGGGCCTACCAGCCTCAGGGAAACTGTGAGTAGCCCAACAGAGCCCTCAGATGCCTGCAACACCAGTCTTTTACATAGTTCAACCTGGTTCCAAGTAATACTACATTTGTGGAATGAGGCCATCTGGCCTGGATTACAGTTAAGGGGCTTGCTATACTAATTCAGTGTTTGTTTAATTTAAATGCACCAAAGCCAACTGACCATAAGTGACTGCAACATGCCTTTACAGATTCAACACCTGGGTATGCAGTCTTCACCAGGGAGATCCCTCAGACTAGAGATAATCTACTTTTACCAGTGGAGATTGGGGTAGCAGCTCAACAATACAGCTAGCCAGGGGCACTGTGCCTTGTTTGTGGGCAAACTGCTTTATCATTTTGGGCTGTGCATAGGAGGACATTGGAAGACCAGCCATTTACGTCAGTGGCAACAACCCTTGATTTAACCCTTTGACTTTCCTTCCCTTAGAACCTTGTTCCCAATCCCAAAATAAAACTCTGTGTTATCTGTGTGCAGTCCTGTGCTGTGTGCATATAATCAGCAGAATATTAAAATGTATATTTTGGGTGAACTTTCATTGCTTTGGGTGGGAACTGGGAGGGCAGTGCCAGTGGGGATCATGCTGGATTGGATATATTTCGCAAGGGGCAGTACTAGAAAACTGTCTAGCCTGCATTATCTTTCCTTGGGTGGAGGCACCATGCAACTTAACATCTGAAGTTACACTTAACATCTTTTGGTAACGGATCCACAAAAGAGTAACTGACTTAAACCCCACAACCTTATTTGAGCCCATAAGGATGAGGTAGTGTACTGTTATCTGTGGTGACACAGTACAAAATGGTTCCATAACACCTCATCGCCCTCTTGTTCCCCCGCATGCCTGAACCTCAGAGACCTGAAACTCTGTGGCAGTGCTGCAAATTCTAACGTCAGCCCTGCCTGGTAGTGCTAAGATGCATACTCGGGGCCAGATGAGTCCCTGTTTTTCACTTCCTCTGAAGAACGGCACCTGCAACAGTGCACTGTGCCCCTACTTCTGTGCCAGAGTGTTAACAGATGATAACAAGAGCTGAATCAGAATTTAAATTTACTGCACATTTTGAGATAATTTGTAACTTCTGTTTCTTATGCATCGGCGAATCCAATGCAATTATTAATGCAGCTGTATGACAAAATTGGGCAAAAAAATCGACCCTACCATTTTTTCATTATAAATGATTCCAGATATATTCCAGTTTTATCTGGTGGTACAATTGTCTAATTACCCCCAAATTTGATTGTTTTATAAACATTTTAATTTCGTTTTTTCTCAAGATGAAAATGATGACCACTGCATTTTGCACAGAAATAGCATTGTCAACCTGGCAAGGGTTAGGATTGAAAAATTAAAAAAGACTCATGGTGCACAGCATAGGAGGTAGTGAGACAAGTACATTTGGCAGGCATGCTAATATTGTTATTTATTGTAGCTAAAACTTGGTTTTGTGGAAAAACATTTTTTTCTTGCACTGCTGCTTTAAAAGTTTTTTTTTAATTAAAACAACAAATTACATGCATGGATTTGTTTGTTTCCACTCTGAACTTGGTGTTTCTATTCTGCATTACTTAAAATCTTAGTGCCAGGACAGCCTTATTTGGGAGAGCTTTCAATAGGTCGCTGCAGAGCAAGCAAAAGTAATTCATACTCTTGCTACACAGTTTATTCATACAATGAACTGCTCACTTACTGTGTAGTCAGCATGTTCTAGGGCATGGTTTCAGAAGTTGTGCAGCAGCTTAATGAAATAACTAAGGCGGGTTACACTACATTTTCTCCGCAAACAAAAATCCTGACCCCTATCCCAGTCCACTTTTCCAGCTTCCTCTGCAGAATTAGCAAGAATGTGGTCTTCACTATGCTCTCCAGATCAGCAGTGCTCTGAAAGGAGCTGGTGGAGAGCACGTAACGCTCTGGCAGACCTATTTCTATAACAGCTCCAACTAAAGACTCGACAATTTTCCAAAGCACCTTCACAAGGGAAAAGCAATTGATGACCAACTGTAGATTGCAAGTCAGCAATGTGGCACGACCAGGGGGTTAGATTAACTATCTGTTACGTAATGTGGCACGAGATGTAGCTAAGTGCCACATTGCATATAGGGTTCAGGGGTAAATAACTGATCTAACTCCTGGTCATGACTTATCGATGTTATATTTAAATATTTTAAAAAAGTGTTACTTGTGTATCTTTTGAATGCTTTCCCTCATTGAATGGAAGATCTCTTTTTAAATGTAGTCCGTCCACCATCTGCCTAAGAATGCTGGCTCATAATGTCAGAATGCACCACTGCATTTCTGCAGCAGTGCCAGCTGATGGAATGCTGACATAGATTAATGTAAATGTCTCACAATGCAGACAGCCAATGAGACTACAACATTTCTGAGACCCTTGTTATAATGTACCTTTCTATCACCGCAACGGCGGAACATAATACAATACAATACTATACAGGGTGATTATATGCTGTGTAACATCTTTCAGATGCATTGAAATCTCAAGTTGGTTCACAGTGGCAGCAAATGAAAACATGCAATAATAAAAAATGATTATACTGAAAACATAAGATAAAAGCATAATGGTAGAATATTACAGTAAGTTGTATAGAGAAAAGTCAGGGATATATATATATATACAGTGGCGTGAAAAAGTATTTGCCCCCTTCCTGATTTTCTCTATTATTGCATATTTGTCACACTGGATGTTTTCAGGTCTTTAGAGAAAATGTAATATTAGATAAAGGGAACCTGAGTGAACAAATAACACTTGTTTTTTTTTTTTTATTTCACTTATTTAATGAAAAAAAGTTAACCAACACCAACTGGCACTGTGTGAAAAAGTAATTGCCCCCTTACACTTAATAACTGGTTATGCCACATTTAGCTGCAATGACTGCAACCAAACACTTCCTATAATTCAATATCAGTCTTTCACATCGCTGTGGAGGAATTTTAACCCACTCTTCCTCGCAGAACTGCTTTAATTCAGTAACATTCGGTAGGTTTTCGAGCATGACCTGCTCGTTTCAGGTCCTGCCACAGCATCTCTATTGGGTTTAAGTCTGGACTTTGACTAGGCACTCAAAACTTTAATTTTACTTCTTTTAGCCATTCTGATGTGGACTTGCTTTTGTGTTTTGGATCATTGTCTTGCTGCATGGCCAACTATGCTTCAGCTTCAGCTGACGGAAGGATGACGGACATTCTCCTTAAGAATTTTCTGGTACAGAGCAGAATTCATGGTTCCTTTAATTATGGCAAGTCATCCAGGTCCTTAGGCAGAGCATCCCCACACCATCACACTACCACCACCATGTTTGACTGTTGGTATGGTGTTCTTACTGTGGAATGCTGTGTTTGCTTTACACGAGACATTATGGGATCCATGTCATCCAAAAGTTCCACTTTGGACTCATCTGTCCATAGAACATTTTCCAAAAGGCTTGTGGATCATCCAGGTGCTTCTTGGCAAATGAGAGACGAGCATTTATGTTCTTCTTGGTTAGCAGGTTTCCGCCTTGCTATTCTCACATGAAGCCCATTTTGCCCAGTCTCTTTCTGATTGTGGAGTCGTGAACACTGACCTTAGCTGAGGCAAGAGAAGCCTGCAGTTCTTGGATGTTGTTTTAGGATCCTTGAGACTTCCTGAATGATTTTACGCTGCACCCTTGGAGTAATTTTGGCAGGCCGCCCACTCCTGGGAAGATTCCTACTGTTCCAAGTGTTCTCCATTTGGAGATTATGGCTCTCACTGTGGTTCGATGGCGTCCCAGAGCCTTAGAAATAGCTTTGTAACCCTTTCCAGACTGATAAAGGGCAACAAATTTTTTTCTGATCTTTTCAGGAACTTCCTTGATCATGGCATAATGTGCTTGTTGAATCTTTGCGCTGATAACGGACTCTGATGGTAAGGGTCAAAATAAGTGAGATTTATATTGAGCAGGGCTGGCTGTAATCAAGCCTGGCTGTGTTCAATCAGCTGACTCTAATTATCCCTTTAATTGGGTTGATTTAACTAGGGGGCAATTACTTTTTCACACAGTGCCTGTTGGTGTTGGTTAACTTTTTTTCATTAAATAAATGAAATAAGTAAAAAAAAAAAGTGTTATTTGTTCACTCAGGTTCCCTTTATCTAATATTATATTTTGTCTAAAGACCTGAAAACATCCAGTGTGACAAATATGCAATAATAGAGAAAATCAGGAAGGGGGCAAATACTTTTTCATGCCACTGTAGATAGAGAGAGGGGAGGAATCAGGTGTCAGGTCTGTGTATGTGGGGTGGGAGTGGAGGCAGGAGAAGTAAAACATAAAATGCATTATGAAATGATGTGGACGGGGGAGGCCTAAAATGTTGTGAAAATCAATGCTTTGATCTGTAAGTTCTGACTACTATTATTGGAGTACAGTACCAAAAATTAACAAACTGTTCTGCTTTCAAATCACCCTGCATGCAGTAAAATGTCTGTAACAGTGACAGAAGAAGGTTAAATCTGAAGGTGTGTCCTTATTCTGCTGCAGTGGTAAATTTTAAAGAACTCAGTAATGCAATCCTAGTGTCAGATATTGGATACTGTTTAGACTACAGCTGTATTTACTGCAGTAATAGGGCTAAATGTTGACCTTTAGCACTGAGTTAAAAAGTGATACAACTTTTGGAGATGGTATCACTAAAGCACAGCCATGATCGAACAGCTATTCCCTTATGTATGAAATAACAGTACGATTCAAGTGTAACATTTACTGACTGGAAGGCAAGTATACTTGTTAATGTTAAGTGGAAAGAGGAGATTTATAGGGACACCGCCCCCCCCCCCAAAGATCAATGCTGCCTCTACTACAATAGGGGTTATAATGTCTTAAACACAAAATTGTGTTCTGTGTTTATGACCTCTTAACAAGGTCCTATTTTAAAACTTAAAATAAAATCAAAAATAACACTGGTGCCCACGGTAAAGGAAATACTAAACCACAGGTGCCCCATTCACTTCAACTGAGTGCATTCCTGACATGTAAACAAGGCTGGCAATGCACTGTAGTGCTTCCGTTTGAAAAACAGATTTTTGTTTGAAAAAGTGAGACTTTGTTAAGAGGTGTTAAACACAAATATTTGATTTAATATTTAAAACATTATCAACCCTTTTGTTTAAAATACCCAAAATTAACTGGTGGGGGGGAGAGGGGGACTGACATGTCCTTTTAACGGTCTGTTTAAAAATATGGCATCTATTTTCTTTCAAATGTCGACTTCACTGATCTTAGCAGTGGGAGGCAGAGTTCTGCAGAACCTGAGTGCTGACCAACTGGCCAATGAGGTGCATATTGGAACGAAAATATATGTTGTGTTTCCAGTCAGGCTCTCATATATCTTATTCATACAGTGTGTAGTATAACGTTTTTCAAGGTTTTTTACTTGCTCTTTTTTTGTTGTCTTGCACGTGTGCAAGCTACATTTTGTGGTACTAGGAGAAATGCAGAGGTGTGTCAGTGTTGGTGAATGCAGGGTACGCTTTAGTAGGTGCGTCCCTCATTCTCCAATTAGTCAGCATGCTAGCGGTGACACAAGAGTTATGCAAAGTGCCACCAACTTGAAACAAATGTGCTGCTGCAATTGGAGACAAGCTCATCATGCAGCGGCACAAATGACATGCCTCTACTACATGCCTTGCCTGGTGAAACATTTCAATAAACATGACGCTGACTCCCACCATCCACCTCTCTCAATCCCCAGAAAGCCAACTTCAGGGATGCCCAATCCCCCTGTCAGCATGCCCCCCTCCCCAGTTTAGTTTCTTTGTCAATGGGGGGTGCCCAATCCCCGATGGCATCATGTCCCCCCAAACACAGGCTTACTTTCTTTGCTGACGGGGGTGCTCAATCTCCATCGGCTTCAGTCCCCCCCTAATAAAAATCACAGGTGGCACACTGGGAGCACACCCCAGTGTGCCCAAATGTATGTTTTTGTAAAACCTTGGAAAAAACCTTCCTCTGATGTTTTTTTTATTTGTCCCTGTAAACAAGAAAATGGTGGCTTGTCGTCAGGCGCCTCCTCCCCAAACCACACCCACCCACCCTTTGCACACCACACCTCAGCACATACCCACCCCATACTTACCTCCAGAGATCCAGCGCAGCAATCTTGAAGGAGCGGAGATGTCTGAACTCTTCAAAAGCCAACCGCGAATTGAAGAAAATCACAGTAAGCTGTATAATGGCATTAATGGGGGAGGGTTCAACTTAGGTGGATATCTCTGCCATTTTTTTGACTTTTGGTTCCAAATTTTCAACAAGAGGTTCTTGTGACCCCACCTCGTGACCACTGACACTGTCATTTCGTTGTTTGGTCCCAAAAGGTCATTTCACGGTCACTGCACAGAATCAACTTTCAGGACTGATTAATGAAACAACAGTGCCACTGCTCATGAGGTGGGGTCCCAAAAAGCCTATGTTGAAATTTGGTGAAACAATTCCAAAAACTGACTGTGTTATGAGCCTGCATTGCACAGTTTCCATGCACGTTCATAACTGCAGCAATTTCTAATATTTCCACTCCAGATTTTCAACATTGCCATTTTTTCACACCTCCTTATGAACAGTACAGCTGTCATTTTTCACATCCTGCCTGAAATGTGTTTTCATATATATGACACACAATGGTGTGGTTGTTGTGGGAAATCAATGTTCGGGACAGATTAACAAAATCACAGTGACACTGTTCATGAGCAGAGGTCCCAAAATGCCTATGTTGAAAATCTGGTGAAAAAATTCCAAAAATAATTGTGTTACGGGCGTGCATTGTGCAGTTTCTACGCACACTCATGATTTCACCAATTTTTCTTATTTTTACTCCAGATTTTCAACATTAACATTTTTTTACACCTTCTTATGAACAGTACAGCTATCATTTTTCACATCCAGCCCAAAATGTGTTTTCACACGTGGCACACAATGGCATGGTCGCTGTGCAAAATTACCTTTCGCCTAACAAACTGATACTGCCACTATTCATGAGGTGGGATCACAAAAAGCCCATGTTGAAAATTTGGAGTGAAAATACCAACAAATGCCTGGAGTGTTAAGGTTTCCAACTGTAATGCCCCACCCTGTAGAGACTGACAGTCATCAGGGGTGTGACTTGGGATTGTCGTCTGCAATGCTCACACCATTCCACCCCCATCCTGCAGCCACTGACAGCCATTGAGGTGTGCCTTGGACTCTTTGGCAGCCAAAGTTCACCCCATTCTCCTATACAGCACCTATTTCAGAGTATTTCCTTATGGATTGGGGTGAGCGTAAGGCCCGAAGACCCCAAGGCACACCACGACACTTGCCGGTGTCTGCAGGGTAGGATGAGGTGAAATGGCATGAGCATTATGGATGACAACCCAAAGGCACACCCCAATGCCTGTCAGTTTCTGCAGGGTGGGGGTTGGGTCGGTGTCAGTTCAATACTTCACTGCCATTCCTATTACGCATCTCTCCAACTCCTGCACTACTAATGTCAATGCCAGCAAGACAATATTTGGTATTGACAAATGCTTGTTATATTTGCCAATGCTGTACCTTATTCTCTCTTTCTATGCTTTGGAATTGTTTGTTCTTTGTTTTATTTTTTTCCTTCAATAGCAAATGTTGCACAGTCAGTTGTTGTTGGAGCAGTGATAGTTGTAAAGCTGAATGTTCTTTTTCAGATGGAGAGCCAGCTCACAAGCAAACCAATTTTCTGATGAGGTCACAACTGGCAAAAGAGCATATCAGTGCTTCTGTCCCCACTAAGAAAATAATACTGTAGGTTTTTTTCATAGTGATGACATCATATACTTAAATAACTTTTTTTTAGCGTGTAAACATATTTCTATATACACTGCATAGGTAAGGAACAAGACGCAACAGGTTGTGCTGTTGCACTAAGATATGTGCACACCTCAGGTGCACTGCTCATCAATACCTGAGACGTGTGTATAATATAGGAATCAATAAACCCTACATCCTGGAGTGTCTTATCCTACTAAAACATTAATTAAGTAATCAAATCAGTAAAATGACTTTAATAGCTGTTCATGCTGTTTGGTCAACTCTTCTGGTCTGAGTTTGTTTGATTTTAAATGCAACAGACCTGGACTGCGATGTAGATCCCAGAGTCAGTTGAAAAACCAGTTATGACTGACTTACCACACATTCTGACTGATTTTTTCAACTAGTTTGAAATTTCTGACTTCAACTAACTAAAGAAAATCCAATCAATTTTTTTCAGCTTTCGCCAGTGTTGACTTTTGTTATGTTGTAGTTTGTCATACTTTAACTTCATTATTTGGCATATGTTGCATAATACATAGATTTTGACATAAGTGGCAGGCTTTTAGGACCAACAATACATAAAGCAATCACCAGCAATTCAGCAATATGTATATAAACATACTAATGAGAGGTTCCATCCAAACCCAGTGTCCCATTAAGAATACAGTGAAGTCCCACTACGAGCAACAGCACGTACATACAATTATATAAACCTGCAAGAAATAGGTTCACATTATGTATTAAAGGGGAACTATCAGCAATAATAATCTGACATAATAATAATAATCTGACAGCCTGACTGACTGACACCCAAGTATGAGACTAATCCTAATTAGGCCTTTGTGCGCAGCAACACTTTATTTACTTACCAATTACTGCAGTGTAATAAATAAATTAGGCTAGGTAATGTCATTGACTTGTAAGATGCTATTTCATGTAACCAGACATCCCAGAATCTCATGATGCTGACTTCAGAGAGAACTGCAGAGCTGGGAGATTCAACTGCCTTTAACAGCCAGCCTGCAGTGAATGTCAGTGTTTTGTAAGTTAAAATCTACAATTTGCTGGACAGCTGTTCTTGTGGGGCTCGGGCTGGGTACAATGAAGTCAGAGATGATTGTACTAAGCACCATGAGCACAGCAGTACCAGAAAAATCTGATTTTAGCTTACAAAATTATTCACATGTATACTGCAGGGTGCAGGCGACTGAAGAATTTATCTCCCATCTCAGCAGTTCTCTGATGTGATCATCGGGGATTCTGATATGTGTGGTTACATGAAACTGCATCTTACAAGTCAATGTCAGTCGAATTAGCCTAGGGTATTCTACTATTGTGCAGTAAGCAGTAATTAAAAAATGTTTTTATATACCAAGTGCAAATTGTGATCAGCCTCACACTTGGGTGTGAGGTTTTACTGACTGTTCCCCTTTAAGCTATCCTACTTCCATTAAGGCAGAGTTGTTTCACATGGTCTACCAAGCCAATAAGGAAAAGTCCACTCCTCTTCTCTTGGCTTGTATAAATGGCTGAATAAAATAAACTCATTATCTGCTGTGGCTGCCAAAGTTCAGTACTGTTTCTTTTGGCAGGAAAGGTGGGGGCAACCAGAGGACATGGATGGAAGCTAGAAGGAGGGAGACTCATGGGTGACAGGAGGAGGAGGTGTTACTTCACTGAGAGGGTGGTGGAACCATGGAATGTGCTGTCCAAGAGACTGGTGGAGATAGATGCTGTAGAGGGGTTCAGGAGGGTCTGGGACAGGTATAGGGGGAGGGTGAAGCTGAGGAAGTCCAATACAGGGGGAATATCTTGGAATGAGGATAGAGAAACCAAAGGGGGTTGGGGGGGACAGCAGAATCGGCACCCAGTATGGCAGCTGACTATCAAACAGACACAAAAGACAATAAGGCCTTCTCTGCTGGCATTTTAGTATGTTAGTATAACAAGTCAGTATGCATTATATCCCAGGTTGATGTGCTGCTGTTTAAAGCTCAGATTTTGATCATAACCAGTCTCTCAAATGCAACAGGAAAGTCATAAAATATGTATATATAATTATATAAATAACACCTAGTGGTACTTACTTGTCTAATGAACACACACACACACACACACACACACACCAACACCAAAAAAATATACAAGATAGGATACAAATAATTACTGTTGAGCTAACACTCAAAACGCATGTCGTCACAGACACATGCCCTAACCACTGACATTTTTTATTTTTTGGTAACTGGGTAAGACCCACTAAGCACAGATGCTTCTTTTCAGGGGCAACCCAGGAGTACTGGTGAGGTTAAGTGACTTGTTCAGAGTCACACAGTATGCAATTGGAGAGTGTGGGAATCAAACCCAGGTCTGTCTGCTAGATATACCAAGCTCATTCACAGCTCATTACTCTAACCTCTAGGCTATACTGCCAGCTCCATTAAACAATGCAATGCCAGTTAAACAATGCTTTATGTAGTCTTTGAAAATCCTGCCTATTTCTATTTTTATTTTTTTTAATTCTACTGGATTAATTTTGTAATCACAATAAGGCACTCAATGGTGTGCATAGCTGGATAACCTCACTTCTTAGGTGGTTAAAGGCACTTGCATACACCTCATGTCTCACAACACACCAAGGTGGGACATTATTCCAGGAAAACAAACCACACAGTATCATGCCTTTTAGCTTAATTATATTAAAAACTGGCAAGGAAAGATTTCTGTTCCTTTCGACATAGTGCCAGCAGCTCTGAATACTTCTCTGTGCTACTACACATGGATGTTCAAATCAGAACGTTTATCACTTGCCCAGCCATGATGACTATAATAGATTATTCACTTGCCCCTAATAATTATAATACAATGAAATGACCTCTGTTTTGATAAGGCTGACCTCTAATGAAATTTACTTCTTGCCCCAGACATGGGCTGGGCTGGACTGTGGCAATGGGATATGCACACTCCTGGTGCTACGTTGTACAGATTATATTACAAGCAAGCATTCAATCCTAATTTTATATCTGAGCAGCACAGTTCATTCACTGCATCTGTAATAAACCCCAGTAAACTGGAGGTTATTCATATTCATACTAACATACTAACATACTAAAAGCCAGCAGAATAGGCCAAATGGTCTGTCTTGTCTGTTCGACAACCACATCATTTAGCAAGTCTAAAAGAATATTAGCTCACAAGAAAACTCTACTTACAATACAAAAAGCCTTGCAGTCATTATGCTGTGTGTTTATTTTTTTCCCATTCCACCATCCAATTCCAAAAATCTCAAGTCAGAAACCCCAGAAAAAAATGTATTCCCATTAATCCCTTACTTATAGCAACAGCAGCCACCGACCTTGCTAACTGAATACTAGAACATTTAATTCACTTTTTTTGAGATAGTGACACTTACAAGTTGTCTCCCCACATAAAATAAGGCAAGCAGCTTGAGTACGTTGGCTTCAGATGAGTTCTCATCCCTCGGCTCAAGTCTTCTCTGTGTCTCCGTTTTTTCTTCTCACTCCTCTGAGTCCTAGGTGCTCTCTACGAGGCTCAGGCAGCAGCAACCGACCTGACCGACTGACCTCATCCTCCCTCACTCTCGTCCGTACTCCACAGCTCACGGGATCCAGTCCGCGCATGCCGCATGGCCTAGTTAGGGCCTACTGTAGTCTAGCTGCTGCAAGCAAGGTCACCCTTGGGCCTGCACCATTGCATTCTGTCTTGTCTCTCTCCTCTGACCGAGTCCTCCCTCCTTGTTTAATCAATTGATCGATCGATGAGCTGCTAGCAAAGGCAAAATAGCTAGCCTTCACCTGGCCTGCACCTGCTTGTGACACTTGCTCAGGGGACCCTCTCCCTGACCCTGAGGCCCTATTGCAACACCTGTCAATGGTCTGACTTGTCCCCTAGGCCCCAACACTGACCACTAGACCTGACACTGCAGCACCACACAATGTAAACCCCACCACTGCTGCAGTGCTGCTATGCTATCTCTCTGCTCCTGTCTGATGCGGCCCGCCCTCAGCCCAATACTACTACAACTGCTGCTGGCTGCATGCGGCTCCCCCTCTCACCAGGCAGTTGCCACTCACTGAGTCACTTGACTCTTTCTCTCTCTCTCTCTAGTTTCTCCCAGTCCAGTCACTAGTCTCCCTCCTCAAAAAAACACTACAGCAGCTGGACTAAGTTACTTGGCCGCTCGCTACCTCTCTCTTGGCGTGGTTCTTCTCCCAAGCAGGCACATCATTATCCTTGCTCCTTCTCAAATCTTCGCCTGGTCAGTGACCCAGACCTGATCCTCCTGAGATGGCGTGATCCAACCGACAACTTCAATTGCCTGCACATGCCGTGGCACAGTGCGCCGGCCTGGTGCCTCCACCGCACCTCTTCACACACACACCACTAGTCTGTCTCAGTCATGCTGGTTGTGGGCAGAGAGAGAGAGAGACCCCAGACCCTACACTCCTACAGACTCCTGCTGCGGACCTGCCTGTTGCTTCCCCTTCCTTCCACTTTACCGCCTGCTTGCGCGCTTTGACTAACTCTCCCGCCGCCTGCTTCCCAACTCACTACTCTCTCCTGCCCTGTGCAGCAATCTGGAGTGTGTGCACAGCTCCTCCCTCTCATTACTCTCACTCTCATTGGAGGATGGTTAGCAATGAGGAGTCGAGAAGTTAAAAACATCCACCATGACCCCACACCATTTTTTTTTTTAATGAAACGACCAAGATGACTCTTCAGTGCATGTAAGCATTTTAAAATGGGGAATCGTGAGGCAAGTCATCGACTTCAAGGAAATAAAACTGATGTGAATTGCGACTGCAATTCATTGCAATTACAACTAACTGCAACTGCTGTCAATTTCGGCTCACGATTCTGACTGCCGATGGTGGCTCCGGGGTTTACTGCTATGTCATCGGCTGTTATGAACACTGTGTGCCATTAGTTAGTGACTACATAGATATACAAATAAGTGGAGTGTATGGTTGAACAAAGAAAGAAACATACATGGGATCAACAGACAGGAGGTAGCATAGTGCCCATGTGGTCTGCCCATCATTATTTCAATGATGCCATCCACAAAACACACCCTCATTCTGGTATTTCTCCAGTGTTGATTTAAAGGTATTTATTTATAGCGGGTTATAATACACTTTGTGTAATCTCAATTGCCAATCACATCACTCAAATTACCGCACATTTCCAGGCCCATTTTATGAATCTGAATATAAATATATGGAAAACGTCATCTTGAAGGTGTTAAAACAAATACCTGTTTGCTCAAATAAAATACAAATAATATTCAGAGCCAAATGAATCTAACATGGTGCAGATTTATACATTTAGAGCTATGCAGTACTGACATGGACAGTTGCCTTCCTCTGTAACCCTTTCCCCAGGTTGCACCTGGCAAGTGGTAACTAGCATCAGCTCAATGTGTCTTACCTGGTTACCAAATTTTAAATAAATATTTGATTTGGTGCCAAGTAGACCAAAGCAGCTTTACTTTCAGACCAGTCTGAACTTTGAAATGTTATGTGCTAATTGTGCACTTCACAGGGTAACATTTAAACATTGGAAGGGCCATTTTCAGACTCTACACTTTCAAAATGGAAGTGTGACATTTAATAAGGAGGCCTTAGAGGTCCAGAAAGCATCTGTGCATTTATTTCAAATTGGTATTCTGGAAAAAAAACACCAATTGTTAAGGCTGAATTGAACTTCTTTACATTCTAGGTACTCGCAAGATGGAGTACAAGGGCAATAGCTGGCATGAAACCTGTTTCACCTGCCATCGCTGCCAGCAGCCAATAGGAACAAAGAGCTTCATTCCCAAGGAGAATCAAAACTACTGCGTGCCATGTTATGAAAAGCAGTTTGCCATGCAGTGCGTGCAGTGCAAGAAGGTAGGGCTACTCAAGAGAAAGACTTCTTCCACTTCTTCCATTTGGTTCATGAAAAAATTTTTCCAAACAGACCTGTTCCCTGACCCTTTTTTTCAAGGGATGCTGACTTTTTGTCATGTGAATAACATTTAAAATGGTAACATTTACATTAGAATGTTTATGTCATGCCAGAATTGTATTTTAGAATTTACAGTAAGTGATGAATTTCAGTGTGCATCAAAGATGGACTGATAGCAAAAGGAATTTTGTTTTAGTCTGTTGGTTTATTCAGGCACGTCATTAATTCCAACATCAAGAAACATCATTACCCACAAAGCACCAGGGTCAACAGCAAGGAATTCAGAATTCTAAGGTTCTCTGGTTATGCAACTGCAGCCCTGGGCGTAGCACTTTCTTCGTGTCACAGAATGTGGTCTGTGTTATCAGAGAATTCACCATTTATAGTTTCTTTTATTCACTTATTTATTTACTTTATTTCTAATGTTTAGCCTGGAAAGGCATTCATTTCCAAGTGCATCCTGGGAAGTGGGCTGCATATAAATGTTTTATTGACAGGAAAAATGTTGGTCAGGATGCTAAGGGAAGTGCCCTGCTCTTATGATAAATGCTAAAGAATCTTTAACTTCCACCTCTAAGCCACCAGAGATGGGTAGGAGGGATAACAGTGTACCATCTGATCTAAAGCATGGCCCATCAGCAGTGCTGCAGGACAGCATCAGTAGTGGGTATAAGTGGAGGTTCCTGGTGTGGGGCTAGAACCCAGGATGTTCTGAACCTTTGGCCCCAGAGGTGAATGTGCAACCTACTGAGCCACTGATACTGATTTAAAAAGTGGGTATGTACCTTAGTATATCATTTCATAAACATGCGCGGGGGCAGCAGAGGATGGTGGTCAATGGGGTTAAGTCAGAAGAGAGGGAGGTTATGAGCGGAGTTCCACGGGGATCAGTACTGGGTCCGGTCCTCTTCAACATGTTCATTGGTGACATTGGAGAAGGAATCCAGGACAGGTTGCGTCTCTTCACAGATGGCACAAAACTACGTGGGAGGGTGAATAGTGATGAGGGAATAAGGGAAATGCAGAGAGACCTACAAAAGCTAGAGGGGTGGTCAAAGGTCTGGCAGTTAAAATTCAGTGCTAAAAAGTGCAACGTAATGCACCTAGGGAAAAAGAACCCCAATACAGAGTACTGGATGGGAGGAGAGAGAGAGACTTAGCACTGCAGATGAGGAACGGG
This sequence comes from Neoceratodus forsteri, assembly GCA_016271365.2. NCBI lineage: Eukaryota > Metazoa > Chordata > Ceratodontiformes > Ceratodontidae > Neoceratodus > Neoceratodus forsteri. The sequence continues at coordinate 245,234,785 of CM057459.1, read as the reverse complement.
ATCAGGGAGTTATCATTAACAACTCATTTAAGCAATTGCGTCGTGCAGCAAGGCCTATAGCAAGTCTAACAGGATGCTGGGATGTACCAGGAGGGGGATTTATAGTAGAAGAAAAGAGGTAATACTTCCCCTACATGCAGATCCCTGGTGAGGCCTCACCTACAGTACTGCACCCAGTTCTGGAGCCTCAACTCAGAAAGGATAAGGATAAGTTGGAGACAGTGCAGCACAGAGCAACAAAAATGATTCAGGACCCACAGGGCAGATCCTATGAGGAGCGCTTCAAGGCACTAAATATGTACTCACTGGAGACCAGAAGGGAGAGGAGAGCTATGATAGAGACCTTCAAGTTCCTTAAAGGAATTTAAGTGAGGTGCAGGGAACTATTTTGCCTGAATACTAATTCACGGTCACGTGGACACAACTAGAAATTAACAGAAGAGAGGTTCAGGAGGGATGTGAGAAAGTATTACTTTACAGAAAGGGTGATGGAACCTTGGAGCAGTCTGTCAGCTGAGGTGGTGGATGTGAAAACAGTCAGGGGATTCAAGCAGGGCTGGGACATAATGAAGGGAATAGTGGTTATTGGGTCTTACAGAACCAGGGAGGAGAACAACGAGATGACAAGGAGGGTTAGTACCCTGGAGAGACAGTAGGGTCCAAGGATTATAGGGAATGTGAGCTAACTGGATGGATCGCTGGTCTTTTTTTGCTGTCATTGTGTATGTTTTTGTACGTCATTTAGCTACTACAGTTTAGTAGAGAACTTTTGTTTTAACTTAGCTTGTTTTTTTGCAGGTTTTGCAGGACATTATTTTCATATTTAAAACTAAACCTTTTCATTCAAAAATAATTTACAATGCAATATTAACATCATATACCATAGCCTGACAATAATCTCATTAACTCACTTAAAATATATAGAAAAATAAAAATAATAAAAAAATTGAACTAACATGCTATCATTACATTTGAGATCCGACAGCAGACAAGGCATTTGACAGTTTCATGGATATGAAAAAAAACGCATTCAGTACAACAATGGGATACAAAAACAGAAATAATATTTGATCCACTAATAGACCATCACTACCTTTCATCTGGATTTTCTGATGTCATAGAGCAGTTGGCATGACATCATAATCCTTGCCATGACAACAGACTACAACATTTCAAAAACAGCAATTGTGAGTTCAGCTGGATATAGTCAGATGTTTCTGAAACTGACAGTGGAAAAACACTGTACTTGTTTTTCAAATAACAGGGTACTATAGCCAGGGGCATATCAGAACTGTGCAGATAATTCATTTCATACTCTACACTTTTCAGAACTAACTTGAGTCTTATTTCCAGGCAAAACCACTTTTTACAATAATTGTGATTTGGAACAGTCTCACCCGGCTCTTCTCACTGTCAGTTTTCAACCTCAGAGCTTTGTGTAAATCACTTCATGGCTCAATTGCCTATTTCCCCTTGAATTCGTTTTGTGACGGAAGCACTTTAATTTATGTGCTGTTGGTACTCACTGATTAAAAGGGTGGTGCAGCAGCGATGAATTGGCTTAGGTACCACTGGATACTAGCAATAGCTGTGAAGAAGACATATCACATCAGAAACATCAGCAACCCATGGTAACAACCACGTTCAGGCCAAAGACCAGGAAGTGGAATAGAATGGTGCATGAGTTAACGAAAAAGAACATTTTGGCGTCTTCGAGCTTTGAGATTTAAACTTTAAACCCCTCTACCGCCCGCACAGCACATACATTAAGGTGCTTCCTTCACAAAACAAATTCAAGGGGAAATAGGCAATTGAGCCATGAAGTGATTTACACAAAGCCCCAGGGTTGAAAATGGACTGTGAGAAGAGCCGGGTGAGACTGTTCCAAATCACAATTATTGTAAAAAGTGGTTTTGCTTGGAAATAAGACTCAAGTTAGTTCTGAAAAGTGCAGAGTATGAATTGAGTTATCTATACAGTTCTGATATGCTCCTGGCTATAGCGTCCTGTTATTTAAAAAACAAGTAAAGTGATTTAATACACATAAAATCAGCAGTGTGGCTGTGTTTGTTATAAGGTATAGTGCCTCCCAGCTGGTTTTTCAGGGGAGTGTGTGCAAAACATTTAAGGATGTTGTGTGAAACTCTAGGGAGTGTACGACTGAAGTTTAGACTGTAAGCCTTTGAAATTATATAAAAAGAATAATAATTAAATAAAGGCCAAATTGAACATGAGCAATTGGTTTAATTCTGCTTTAGTGGAAAAAACACATTTTTACAAACAGCAATCTCAAGCACAACTCCATAATTTTCATGCATCTGGCTGTGCCTGATTCTGTCCAGCAGTCACCCTCCTGATTTTTAACATTTTTTTCTGCTTGTAAGGGAATCATGCAAGTTAAAGGAATTTGGATCTAAATTCGGACACAGATGCTGTTTGCTCATTTAAAGGCAAAGTCCAGCTGATGGATATAAGTGCTACACCATCTAAAACCTGGCCTGGGGCTTACTATGTGCATGCAAATGGTTGAAATTTGATGCTACTTGCAAGTCTATAAACTATATAGTGCTGTGTGAAAATAAAATTCTGCCAGGGGACTTACCGTGAAAGTTGGGATTTCATTTCTGTGAAATGTTGGAATGCACTTTGGCAACTTCAGTGAAATTCTGACTTTGAAAAGCAGAATCAATGTATGAACTAGATTGATGTATTAAACTGCAGAAAGAAACTCCTCAAAACTGATTACTGAATAACTCTCAGGTTAGAAAGTAATGAGCTGGGAATGAGCTTGGTACATCCAGCAGACAGGGTTTGATTCCCACAACCTCCAAATACATACTATGTGACTCTGAGCAAATCATTAACCTCCCCAGTGCTTCCAGGTTGCACCCAAAAACAGGTACTTGTGCCTTGTGGACCTTATCTGGTTAATAAGGAATTTAACAATAAAAAAAAGACTGTCATTCTGATTCATGTATATCATTCCACAATTCAGCCAGAAAATTTCACAGAACGGGGAGAAGATTGGCCAAACACATTTGGAGGATTCAGATTTCGTCAAAGTCAGAATTTCAGAAAAATTTCATGAAATATGGGACGTTCCCTGAAATGTCTGCAAATTTGGAATATGCAGTTTCTGCCCAGCACCACAGCAATGCAAGACAGTGTCTGACAATGTGATTATGTAGGGCTATGAAAATTCTGCTCCTGTTTTTTTTTTTAAATGTTCCATTATTTCAGACTGTTTCTCCCCAAGCCCCTACACCCAATATGTAAGCAAAAAGGCAATACAGAGTGTGGGTTGTTGCATGATAACTGCATGCTCAGGTATGTTGTGAGGCATGATGTGTTTATGCTGACTGCCTTCAGCACCTGGAAGTAAAAAGTTATCACATAAAAGCACAATACCTGGAGTGTTTTATTATGTTTATAAAATTAGTAAACTAAGAAGTGATTTAAAAAAAAATGAATAATTCCAACTTTTTATAAATTAAAAACATTTTGTTTTATTAATGAGTAAAAATTAGGTGATCCCCACCTGTCAGTCATCTGCGTTGCCACACATTCTTTTTTTTTTCTTTTTAATTCTTTTTCTGGCTTTCTGTGCACTGAGGTATCTCTCAGAGGTGCCTACTCAACTCTCAGCCCCTGCTACTCCCCACCATGATGCTCCACCACCAACTCCCCCCCCCAATCGGGAGATTTCCCAGTGCCTCGGATCACTCCCTGAGGCAGGGCCCACCTCTCCTACCTGGCAGCATCTGTCTGAAATTAGAGGGTCCATCTCTGTCTGGGGGTCTGCCATGGGTTGACAGTGTGGGCATCCAGAGTAGGGGCTATTGGGGAGGTCTCTGAGGCCATCGTCACCTCCTCGGTGTGCTGGGGTATTTTTTTCCTTCAGTTACGCCCCTGCCACCTCCCCACCTCCCCCACAGAACGCAAATGTGCAATGATGCCAGGGACTTCCATCATGCTCTGCACCCTCTACTGCAGCTCTGAGCATTGTAGTGCCTCCGGTCCCCAACGGGGGCCTGCTGCAGTGCTGGGCAAGCCCTGGATCCCCCCCCCAAGAGAGGAAAGCAGTCCTCTAGACACTCAATCCTGTCTCTCCCCTGCCAACCCCTGATGGCGCAGGCTTGTTCCTGAACCCGGGTTGCTGGTGTGGCACAAGGTGTAGCGTCCAGCGCCTCAACCCTCAACACCACTGGGCTGGTTTTCCTTTCCACACATTCAATAGATGAAATGTTTGTTTTTCATGGAATGCAGAAATTCAGAATGCTGCAGAATGCTATTGGCAAAATGTTCACCTTTCCCAACGAACACATGCAACAGAAGGCCTCATATAGAGTCAGGGATTCAGTTTTATCTGTGGCACAAAAAAGGGGAAAAAATTTCCCTGTTAAGCAGATAAAGACAGGAGGAGGGTTTGCATATCATTAAAGGAGCACCAGAAAATATAACTGAGATTAGGACTCCATTGTTTTATATGTGTACTGTGTGTGCATAATGAGGGGATTACAAAGGGAAAGAACATTGAATCAATTCATTTTTATTTTTTTTTACTTTTTTTTTTCATTTTCCATACTGGGTCCTCTTCTCTTTAGCATCTTTCTTAACAATCTCCCTCGCTCCTGTCACAAGCAGATTCTCCTCTATGCGGATGATGCGGTCATATACACTAGCAACATTGACCCTGAACCACTGGAACACCAACTTCAACTTAGCTTTGAGGAAGTGGAGGACTGGTTCAGGAAACACAAGCTGATTCTGAACTACAAAAGAACAAAAGTCATGTTGTTCAGTGGTGCTCGTGGCAAACACAGATCCAGTGCCCTAACCATCAGGAACTCCTCTGGCATCCGCTTGAACATATTCAATATTTCAAGTATCTAGGAGTACCATGGAATGCTCACTATCATGTCCAGCATGTTGAGAATGTTGCCAGGTCTGCCAGTATCAAGACAGGGTTACTCCATAGACATAAACACAATCTAACACCTGAAGCCCTTATACTAGCTATCTATAGCTCCATAGTATCCATTGTTGACTATGGTCTGGTTATCTACAGCTCAGCTTCCACCACTACCCTCCACTGAATATCAGTGACATTCAATAAAGCATGCTGACTTCTCATTGGAGCAGCATGCCTTACCCACACATGTGAACTGTATGCGCAAACATGTTGGCTTCAGCTAAATGGAAGTTTTCACTATCAAACCTGCTTGCTAACTAAAAAGGCACTTCTTGGGCTCCTGCCTTCTGATGTTACAAACTTACTCAGCCCTTTTTGCAGCTCCCAGCACAGGCGTAGTGCAGTCCACCAATTCTTCTCTGTCCCAAGTTGCCGGACTACACATGGGCAATGATCCTTTGCATATAGAGCACCACTATGGTTTAATGCACTGCCCAGAGATATCTCTTCCTTACCGAAATTGAAACCATTTGAAGGCACTCTTCATCAGCATCTTACAGCTAACAGTTCCTGTGACTGTTTCAGCTGACATGCCACTACCTTAACAATACTGACACATCCTTGTGTACCTACTTCTCCCCCTTTCTTTGTTGATGACTACTTTCACCTTAATCGCTCTGCCCTATTTCCTGCCTCCTTCTCCGATCCTTCTTTCACCTCACCCCTCACCCTTCACCTTCTTTCCACTGTTCATCTTCACTTACCTGAACTTTTGTTCTCCCAAATCTACCTATTTGACAAAGCACCTTGGGCTGCCTCCTTTTATTAGGTTATTTTTAATTTCCTACCGATTCATAGTTTTAGTTTTAGTTGCAATGTTAATGTCATTTTAAATACGTTTTTGTCAAAATTTTATGTGATACCACCTGTTGTATGTCTGTCACCCTTCCCACTGATGTGGAATCTTTGTAAAAGAGCTGTTATGTGCTCAAAGGTATAGTAATCCAAGAATGAATAAATAAAATAAATCAAATTTCCATTACATAATTTATGTATTATGGGTACTTCCATACTGCATATGTTGCAAATTATATTTTAAAAGAGTTTTTATTTAAGGTATTGCTGATGTGTTTTAATGAGTAAAGGTGGTGCACAGGTTTTAGATGGCAATTAGGAATTAAGGCACTGATATGTCAGTGTGTGTCCTGTCTGCCGAGCAAAGTTCAAAATTGTTAGTTGTTGTTCTATCAGCACATGGTTTCCAAATCCTTTTGACCAATCAGTTTGCAAGATATTTCCTACTCATTTTATGACTCATGTCATCACATGGTATATTAGCCAAAGGCCAAACAGAAATCTGCTACAGAAGTAAATAACTCCCACTGCAGAAGTAAAGTAAACCTGCCATAGATGTATAGGAGCCCTGCCACAGAATTTAAGTGCACACCATATCCACAGCTGGTCTTGGACATTCTTAAAAAGTGTTGTTCCACCCACTGTAATGGCATTTGGGTAATTCATTTTGTTACATTTTGTAGGCACTTGGATTTGTCCTGCAAGCCAGACTCCTATCCCTAGGCCAGAGGAGTCCAGTGAGAACTGCAGAGGCAGCACTCCAAGATTCAGGGGAAAAGTTCTGACTTTTCTTCTACTCAAGTGCTTCCTATGGCTGGGCTGCAGCGTGGCATTGACACAGTGGGGGACCACACATGTAGCACTCTCCAGTATAGAACAAGCAAATAAAGGGTATTCCATGGATAGAGAAGTGGGAGGGATTACAAGGGGTGTTGGGCAGGCAGCACAGCAGCATGACGTCTGGATGCCTCTCCATGTCCACAGTGCCTGCAGCCCAATTCAGAAATTCCCACTTGCACACTGGATCCTAGTGATGTAGAGACATGGCCACTACTGCAGGGGGAAGCTACATAGATGATCCCAGCAGTATCTGAAGGAGGACCAATGCCAGAACCAGCTGTAGAGTAGTTGCCAGTCAGAACATAGGAACAAGGTCATTTGAGGACAGAAGGGCATCTAGGTCCATTCAGTCCCTCATCCCACTTCATAAGCAAGGAATAAGTATGCTTGGGAAACATGTACTAATTAAGCAATAATGAATGACCAGGGGTTATGTGAATGCTCTAGTTAATAACCCCTTGAGGAGATAATGTGGCACAAGGCACAACCAAGTGCCCCAAGCACCCAGGGGGTGATTAACTTGAGCATTAACATAACCCCTTCAGAGTACTTTATTGCTGTTATAAAATTATATATCAAAGATGTGCCAAATACATGGCTGTTTTTATTTTTTTATTAATAAAATAGATTTTATATAAAAAAATAGTTCAGCCACCAACAGCAGACTGTGGAGTGTAGATTTTTGTGCTGTGTGTAAACAAACCATGTCACTGTAGGCACCTTCATGTCAGGGGAAGAGCTGAGTGATACGATATGCAGCATATGAACCTTGCAACAATCTTGTACACACACTCACTTCAATGCTGTTGCCATGACAATATAGCTGATTGTCACACAGCAGTCTACAGCTGTCACTGCTATACATTTTGTGGCTCAGATTTTCTTTTAAATAGTAAATAGCTATTTTGAAAATGCTTTACTTCCCGTCCTGACTTCCTAGCTCTGACTGCACCTCCATTTTTTTTATGTTTGTTTGTTTTGTAATGAACCAACTGGTCAGTGTGACTGTGTGCAGCCATTTTATTTTATTTAATAAAAAGAAAAAAGCAGGCTTAACAAGATTACCAACAGTACCAGTTTGAGACTGGGTGAGGGGGTTCAATTTACAGCTGCAGTGCAGCTTAACAAGACTACTGGTAGTGCCTCTTTGAGTTGGAGGGGAAATTTACAGCCGTAGTATGGCTCAACAAGAGTACCAGCAGTGCCGGTTTGAGACCTGGGTGGGGTTTCAATTTACCGCCATGGTGCAGCTTAACAAGATTACCAGCACTGCCAGTTTGATATCAGGTGGGGGGTAAATCTTCAGATGCAGTCCGGCTTCACAAGACTACCAGTAGTGAAGGTTTGAGATTGAGGGGGTGGGTCAAATTGTGGGGAAGGAGCTGATGGTATGGTAAATGGACAGTTGACTGTTTGGGAAATTGGTGGGGGGCAGGAAGCTGATAGTAGGGAAAATCAAATCAAACATTTATTTATTTTACAATTTTTGGCCAGGAAAGATACACTGAGTCAAGTTTGTTTCCAGGTGCATCCTGGGAGCATGGGGAAGTTAAATGACTTGCTCATGGTTCCACAATAAGCAAGTGGTGGCTGTGGGATTCAAACCCAGTTCTCTAAGTTTGCAGCTCAGTCCTCTTAACCACTATGTGCTACACAGACTCATAACTTAACTTCTGAGATCCTGAGTTGTTAGTAAAGGTGCCACTGAGATATAGATAATGATGTTTTTCCCAGTGGGGGGTTAAGTTTGACAGACCATGACAGGTTACTAGGCTATGCACTTTTATGTAAAAGGAAAACAGAAGGCAGAGCATGATCTGATCTGTTATGTGGATGGAAACAGTGCTCAGACATTCATTGTAGTGGCATTAACAATGGCCGATTAGTGTTCTAAAAAATAATTTAAATAAGGTTTTCACTTACTTTTTAAAATCAATTCTCATGTCAAGTGACTCTACAAGTATATGAACTGAAGATTAATGCAAGGCAAATAGAATAACAGGAACCAATCACATCTCTCCAATTTAGAGACACTTTTTATAATTTATAAGGATTACCAGTCCCCCTCTTCTTCTTCCTAGAGCACCATGTCATTCTCTTGATAAGCAGAAATTCATCCCAGCTTACCTTGAAGGGCTGTACTGTTGTCATATCCACTGTCTTTGCTGGTAGACTGTGCCATAGGTTCACCACCCTAAAGGAGAAGAAATGTCTCCTAACCCTATCCCTGAATTTACCACACCTGAGCTTAAGGCATAGCCCATGTCCTGCAGGAGCACACCAGATCAAGTGTCTTCTTCTCTTCTATTTTGTCAATACCCTTGAGTATACAGCTGACTGAGTCATGTTCTCCTCTCAGCATCATTGCTCCAAGGTGACTCACTGACCCACTCCTCATCGCGGAATCTTTTAACGCCGCCTTCACTGACCTCACCTCAGTACTACCCCCCCAACTACCTGCTCCCATCTGCCGATCAACCCAGCTGCAAGACATGCACGAGCCCCCATAGAAACTTCTACTTCAAGAGAGTGACAGTAAAGGAGACCCTAAAACACATTAAAAAAGTGCTAGGCTGGACCAGAATGGGCAGTGATGGGATCGACATGAAACTTCTATCCCTCACACTTGATGCTATCACTGTGCCAATAACAAAACTATCTACTAAGTCTCTGGCACTTGCTGAATTCCCCAGAATCTGGAACCCAGCCCTAGTGACACCAGTGCACAAGAATGGAGGATGGGACATGCGTATCCAACTATGGACCAATCTCCATCCTCTCCACCTTGTCCAAGGCACTGGAAAAGATTGTGGCAGAGCAACTCACTGAATACCTCAACAAATACCAACTACTTTGCCCAAACCAGCATGGTTTCAGACAGAATCATAGCACTACTAATGCCCTGATGGAGTACACAGATTACGCGCACAAAGGACTGGATGAAGGTAAAATAGTGGGGTCAGATTTTATTAACCTCACCAAAGCCTTCGACACTGTTAACCACTCCTTACTCCTGGCACAGCTACAGAGCCTGGAGGTGATGGACAATACTGCAGACTGATTCAAGGACTAGCTAACCTGCAGAAGCCAACGTGTCAAAGCTGGACAAACCATGTCCGGCTCTAGAGAAGTGTATTTGGGGGTTCCCCAGGGATCCATTCTGGGGCCCCTACTCCTCAGCCTTTTCCTGAACAACCTCCCTAAAGCATGTGACACTAAAATTATCCTTTACGCTAATGATGCGGTACTCATAAACAGCAGCTTACACCATGGCGCTCTCCAATCTGATCTACAGCTCTCTTTCCACAATCTAGAGTACTGGTTCTGCAAGCAGAAACTACTGCTAAATTACAAAAAGACCAAGACCATGCTAATATCCAGTTCCCAGAATAAAAAGACCCTCCCCCCTTGTCATTTCCAACAAAGTCAGCTCACCGCTGGAACAAGTGAACTCATTTAAGTACCTGGGAGGTCACCCTTGATGACACCCTCTCCTTCACCCACCATGTCGATTCGGTGGTCAACACAGATAACTCTAACCTGGGTGTCCTCTACAGGCATAGGAAATATCTCACTCCTGAGGTTCTCCGCCTCTCAGTCTCCAGCTCCACCCTATTGTCCATTGATTACGGCATGATCTCTATGGTGCGGCCATGGATATGGCACTCAAGAGGATACATGCTACTTTCAATAAAGCCTACAGGCTCACCTTGGCTGCTGACTGACATACACACACCTGCTCTCTGTATGAACTGACAAAGTGGATGCCACTATGGAACAGGATCAAGTTCCAAACTTGCCTTCTCAGTAAAAAGGCACTTATGGGGAAAACACCTCTCCCCCATGTATCTAATATCTTATCCCCGGCTGTCTCCATATATGATATGTGACGTAGTACGCAGGGAGCACTATCCATACCATTTCACTGAACCGCTCTTGGACAATGTGCCTTTGCCTATAGGGCCCCCCCAACGGCTGAACGAAATCTCTGGGCCCTTACGAATGTCCACGAGCCTCTCTCACTTCAAAACTGGTCTGAGGCAACACCTTAATTCAAGCACAAAATGTAACTGCTTCTAAACACTCCCCTACTTTTGTCCACCAGGCCTCCCTTCTGGTGGCCTCTTGCACCTCCCTCCCCTGAAAGTGAGTGACTGCTTGTAGGGGTAACTCTCTTCTCCCACCCCTCAAGTCCAAACATAGCCCCTTTCTCCCTCCACTTATCCTCTTGCCCTTGTGCCTCCCTATCCCTCCCCATCCCACCCACCATTTCCCACTCCCCCTCCTGCATTCCCACTATCCTCTCCCCCACTTGACAAAGCCTCTCAGGAGACTGCTCAACCCTCTCCTTACTGACTCCCATGAGGGTATTCTCTCCCCCCTAAGTGCTACCATATCTCTTAAAACTATCTATACTGATGCTGTACTAAGTCATGGTACTAGTAATGACTCTGTATCTCTGTAACCTACTGTAAGCTATCTACCTAGTCTGTCAATATGATGTTAATTGTGTCTAATGTCTGTTAACCTGACGTGGAACCTTTGTAAAAGAGCCTGTGCTCAAAGTTATTTTCTGAATTTCTAAATAAATAAGTAAGGTGAGATTGTTAAAAGTCTCACCTCTCTCCATTACTTTTGCCTCCCATAACCCTTATCATTTTGGAGGCCCTACATTGTACTGTCTTGACTGCCTCAGTATCCATTTTGAATTGAGGAACCCAGCACTATTTACACTAAATTGGAGCCTAGTTAGTCTTCCTCATCACTGGGGAGAAAGTGACTTGGTTGTGGTCACTGTCTCAGTTCCATGACGTGCACATTGCAGACGATCCCACTGCTGAGAATAAAGTCAAGGGTGGCCTCAGACCTAGTTCCCTGCTGGACATGCTGCTGCAGGAAAATGTCACTCAAGGTTGACAGATACTCTGTCTCTCTCCTACAATTAGCCCTCTCAAGATGCCTATCTATGCTCAGGATATTGGGCCTGTAGGACACCCCCAGGATGACTCTTTTGCCCTATTCCCCCACCTCAATCAAGATGGACACTGTTGTAGTTTATTGCCCCTGATGTCCTCATCATCATCCACAGTGACTCCCTACATTATGAAGCAAGATCCTTCACCCTCTGTCTCATGCTTATCCTTTCAGAATCATTTCCATCCTTCTATCCCAATGTCCCAGTCATTTTTGTCCTCCCACCAGGTCTCTGTGAGTGCCAGTAAGTCCTGACCTTCTAGTTGAATCAGGCCCTTGAACTCACTCAGTTCACTGAGTGCATTCCTCATGTTGGCCTGCAGGCAGGTGAGGACAGTTGCCTTCTATGCTTCCTCACTTCTTAAGGGTTTCCTCTCCTGTCGTTACTGTGCCCTACTGTTCTTCCCTTGGTGATTTCCTTTATCTGCCTCCTGCCCTTGGGGCTCCCCTGCACCCGCCTGCTCCCATCTGTTCTCTTGTTTAAGTCTCCCCGAATGCCTTGTCCAATCTCCTGACTAGTACACCCACTTCCTCCTGGTACAGGTGCAGGTGCAGCCCATCCTTGGTGTACAGTGTCCTTTGCCCCAGAAGGCCATGCAGTTGGCCAGTGAAAGAAAACTCTCCCTCTTGCACGAAGCCCTTAATCAGAAGCCCCTGTTCTACTAGTATTGACCCTTCTAATGTGAGACCCAGCCTAGGCATTAGGTCTGGGGGTAAGATAGGATAAAACAAGGCAGACTGGATGGACCAATGATCTTTTTCTGCCAACATTTCTATATTTCTACCTGAGCATGAATTTAGCTAAATGTGCACTGCTGCCACGTTTTCTAGATTTCAAATATATTTGTTTTTGTTGAAACAAAAAATAGTTCTGTTTCCCTAGAACAGCATGCTGTTGTATGTAGATTCTGTTTACAGTTTAAGCACCTAGAGTATCCATGTACCATAGGCGGATGCGGGGAGCTTGGGAAGGGGAATTGGTTAGCTGCAGGACCTGTGGTGCCATACTCCTCCAGGCTACAGTGTGGAGGTATGGATGCTGCCCAGTCTGCAATAGGTTGGTGGTACTCCACTGTGAGCTGACTGCAGCATGAACCATCATTCCGCAGCTTCAGAGCAGGCTTCCCCCTGCTGCTCCTCTTCCTCAGAAAACTCCAGGAGTTTGTGGTAGTGGCTAGAAGGTAGTGGGAAAGGAAAGGAGACATTGAGTGGCATAAACTGGAGATGGAAGGGGTCCTGGAATTGCAACAAGGTCTGTACTCCGACTGTCATAGGTCCATCCCAAATAACAGTCTAAATACCAGAGATGTGCTGTCAAATCCAGACCTGAAAATGTATTCTACAAATAGATGTGACAACAATAACTACTTGTGTACCAAAAAATTACCACAAAACCACAGATCATGACAAAGCCTTACTTGGTGATGCACCAGGGCACCTGAGCTGTGGTTTTGTTGGTTCACAAGCAGTTTTCAATTTTCAAGTTTGCATTTGACAACACACTGTGGCATTTTTGGTTGTTATTTCGGATGGAACTATGACCATTGCAGTGCAAATCTAGTTGTTATTTTTCCTGTTTAAACTTGGGGTTAGCTGCCCCTGGTCTGTACCCTGCCTTGGACCACAGAGCGCAGACCTTCATGTGGTTTGCAGCCCTGAAGTTTCAACAAGCAACCATTTCACTCCATTGAACAAAGCTGTGCATGCTACTTGCCTTCCCAGGAGTGAGCACCCTGTTGCAAACAGGGCCCCAGCAGTAGCAATACCTGCTGGGGGGCACAGCAGCCAGAAAGGAGAGTTAGAAGGAGGAGGCTTATACAATAGAAGGGGATCCTATAGCTGGAAGAGGCCATAATAGTGAGGAAGTAAAGCAGAGACAGCTGAAAATAGTGGAGGTGGTCAATGGGAGAGAGTAAATCTTCTTTAAGTACATTAGGGAAAAAGGGAATACTAAGGACGGCATATTCAAGGTAAAGAAGAAAGGGACATGGGGAGGAGAATGGGAAAATGTTTGATTTAATGAATGATTTCTTTTTTCAGTGTTCACTGTGGAAGAGGCTGGCCACCACCGGAGTGCAAAGGAAGACTCTCCCGCCTGCAGCAGTAGAACTGTGCTTTTAAGTAGATTGCTCAGATGTCCTGAAATCTGATACGCCAGCTGCATATCAGATTTTGGACTATCCTAGTCTGAAATCCAATATCTGGTTATGAAAAAGTAACATCCTAAACATCCCTCCCCCCTTAACAACAATGTCTGGTGGTCTTACTTAACCCACCCTGCAATGAATTACCCCCCTGACCAAACTGCCCTCTAACTCCAACCTTCCTCTTCACCTCAACTGCCTTGAAGTATGGCAGTATCACCTAGGGATTACAGTAATGAGCTGTGATTGAGCTTGGTACATTCAGCAAACCTGGGTTTGAGTCTTACAACCTCCAGTTGAATACTGTGTGACACTGAGCAGGTCGCTTAATCTCCACAGTGCTCCCAGGTTGCCCCTGAATACAATCACTTGTGTCTAGTGGGCCTTACCCAGTTACCAAAGGATAAAAAGTATGGAAATTAATGCAGTCCTTGTTTCTTATAATAAAATATGCATCTTCCTTTAATAAAAATAATACCGCACACCCATCTGTCCTTAATCAATATGCCTCCCCAGCTGCCCCCTTCCTGGCACAACCAGGCACCCTGGGTTTAATACTTCACCCCCCATCCAACACACCCACTAGTCCCCACTTCCCTCCTCCTCCTCCTCCTCCCCATAGCATCAAAATATTTACCAGAGTGGGTCAAGTGGGTGAGAGCAGAGAGATTGTTCCTGCGGTGGAGACACCTAAAAGAAGGGTTGCTCAGGTAATCTGTTAGTGGGTGGGCCAAGTGGTCCTTTTCTGTGGACAAATTCTACGTGTCTATGTTTCTAAAACAAAAACACTGGATTGGAAAGACTTATTTATTTGAGGCCAGAATGACATGTTCTTAACAGCAAAGTGCTGCTGCAGACAGGACAGTAAGCCAGCACTCACTGAGTCAGCGGTCTCCGATGCATCACTGTCACACAGGACAGAATGCATTGTGGTTACAGGTACAACTGTTTTAAGCATTTAGGCCTACACATCTGGAAATTAGGGAGCCCTTGTGAAACTAGTATAGCACCTGTGGGTAAGAGTCCCAGCTTCTGCATAAATATGGCAGCTTCTGCAGAGAGATTTGAATCCATGTATATCAGTATATAGCCTGATAGTTAGTTTGTTTGTTAGTTAGTTAAATGTTGGTGCCAAGGAAAGACATACTGAGCTGATGGCTCATGTCCAGCGTTGGAGTAGAAGGGTAAATGTACTGTTTAGCACTGAACCTACCCCCAACAGTATAGCATTCTGGGGGTAGGAATACCTAGGCTCTACAGAAATGTTTAGACACCCCAAGAAGTGTGCAGAGGGCTTAGACTTTTGTAGGGGGTTCCTTGAACATCTGGATCATATGTAGTATTTCCTATGAACATGCCAATGTCAAAAATGTGAGGCTCCCCTCTAGGGAATGTCTGTGTATATGGCTAGTAAATGTAAGGTGTGCTTGACTCTACTGCCCTCGTGTGGACAATGGCCATCTTTACCTTGTATTCAATTACAGCAGTTTATTGCAACCTCCCCTGCTAGCTCACAGGGCACAGACACAATTTAGAACCCTGGCCAGCAAAGTGGGACCCATTAATATACAGTACCCAGGGGACTGGCTACATTTATTTTTAAATAAACCTTTTCATGAAAACATACAGGCCTTCAAAAAGCAAAACTAACACTAATCTGATGCACAAGTCAAGATCACAATTAAGCAGGCAAAGGGTAGAGAGCACTGAGGCAGTGAAGGTAGAAAAAAGAGCATCGGTTATATTCAGGGAGTTATATCTACCCATCAGCTCCACCGCATCTCTACTTACAACTCCCTGAAATGGCTCCTAACAGCTCACTTGACTCCCTCTCCTGTTCCTAGTTCCTCAATGGCCACCCAGTAAGTACTCTTTTAGGGGCTGCTGGGTTGCATAACCATCTCTGGCCAGTGGCCACACAGTATTACCCTAGTTATTTATGCCTTAATCATGTAAATTATCTTCTCGAACCATGGTTCCATTGTTGTTGTTCTTCTTCTTTTAGTCTGTACTGTTTTCCACTTGCACTAACCTGTGTTAACTTGCACTGTATGTATACTGTTCTTCACACAGTACATGAAGTACAGCATTCTTCCATACACCTTTTCCCTGGGTCACACCTGACAACATGCCTTAGCTCAGTGCGCCATTCCAGATCACCAGTTATTAAAGCAGCAGCAGTACAATGAAAAAAGTGGCTACAAACAGTTAGTTCCAGTTATATTTAATAAAAAAACAGCATCGCTATCAAATTTACTTAAGTAAGTTCTTCCTATGTTGCACATTATGATCTTCTTTACTTTCTTAATCCTTGCATTTGCCAGGTCTACAATGCTATTTCTAAGCCAGATGTGGCAGTCATTGTGTTTTTTTAGAGAAAAAGACTAAATGAAAACATTTATGAAATACTGAATGGTGTCTGCTTGTAGCATGATCTCATACAGAGGCAGAGTGGAAGACCATAATTAAAACCAGCAATTAGATGAATACCCACTGTAGGAAGCCTGCCTTAATGCAAGAGTTCCAGCCAAATTACTCATTTTAGCATAACCACCAATTTCCCTCACATTGTTATCAGAAAGGGCAAGGAAAAGACATGTCTAATGTTTTCACAAGCAGCTTTTAGGACAGATTCTTAGAATAGTGTGGAAACAAAATTGTGTTTCCTCCTGATCAGGTGCAGCATGTTTTTTGCCAAGTTTTTTTTTTTTTTTATCAGTCGCCTGTGCTGAAGTAGGCCACTTAAAATTTTAGGAGATGAAGTGTTAAATTCCTCGCCAGTAGTTAGAGATAGCCTTTTAGAAGGAGTCAAACCCAGATTTTTTAGGAATTTTTCTTCAGTGGGGTTCAAATTGTTCTCCCTCCACTGCCAACTGATCCAATAGATTTTTCAAAAACGTTGTATGAAGAGTAATCTTCTAAGGAATGGGAGTGAGACTCAGATTCGACATCACCTACTATATGTTATCTGGTATAATATTCTCAAAGTCTGTCTCCATGCATATTCATCACATTCCTCTTCTTTATCACCTATTTCAAGTAGAAGGGACAGAGGTAAATTTGGGGTCTGCAGTTGCTGTATGATCTGAAACATTTGTCATATTTTCATGAAGTCTTCCAGGGAGGGCACCTGTCCATCTGAGGGATGAGATGGTCCAGTTGGAGCCTTCACAGTGAGTGTATTATGTGGGTACCTTTCACCAGTATTCTGCCACTGCTTGGCTGGTGATCACTTTTTCCACTAAGGAATTAGGTCCCTGGATTTTTCATTAGTTTCCAGTCCTGTTTTATATTTTTAACCCCAGTGACTCTAAGAGATTTAATTCTACTGGTAGAGGTTTTAACCAAATCTTGTGGCGAGACAATTAAATTACCCGAGTCCTCCATAGCAGCAAAATGTTACTTTACAGTAGAGCACTCTCACGTAAATGGTGCCGAAGGTGAAAGACATTTATAGTCTCCCCTCTTAGTAGTTTTAGGTAAGAATTGTTGTCGTGTATCACAGTTCTGTAAGAAATCTTTGGCCCCAAACAATCAAAACACAAAAAATGGCTGTCAGCCTTAGGGACCCTTCCGCTACATCCATACACATTTTAAAACCTGATGGGCCTGTAAACTTGAAACCTTCTGTTTCACAGGGTAACCCAAATTAAATACATAATTTACATATAGGTTTGGAAGCAAAAAGTCCAAACCGCAATAGTACAGTGTCTCAGTTCCTTTGGAAACAAGAAAAAAAACATGAAACCACAATTGCAGTTGGTTCCTGGAATTGAGAAAATAATGAAATTGACACAAAACAGGACTGGTGCCTTAACTGAATCAAAATTGTTTCCAAAAGGACTCTTTTGAATAGCTTTTGCTCACGATACCAATGGATTTTGTAGAGCAAAGTCCAGGGTGTCGAGTCTTTACTGCAGCAGAAAAAAATTCTTGCAGTTGCGGCCCAAGCGGCGTGTGATAAGTGCTTGGATTGGTTCAAACTATTGGAGCATTCCAGGGCAGAGAGCATGTGCTGGCTATGTGCTTAACATGACAAGTAAGTAAAACATTGATGCTATTAGAATCAGGTTGTACAAGTGGAGACGTGAAAGTGTTTAACAGAAATAAAAAGTTACTGAAAACAAACTTAAGAGGGTTGTCTCAGTAAGAACTTGTTTAGTTAAGTAGAAACCATAGCAATTACTCATTGTTATAAAATGGGGTCTGGCCAGTTCTCTCTCCTCACTGGTCGCAAGAAGCTCACATGGGGCTCTCTTATCCTATAGGTAACTTCCTGCTCAAGGAGTGTATCTCTCAGTTTAACCATTCCAGGCCAAAAAGGTTATAGTATTTTCTTTATTATTTTATAAGATTTTATCCCAGCAAAGCCTAGCTGAGATGTTTCCAGTGGGGTCCTGCTTCTACCCATTTCCACAGCTGAGTCGACTGGAGCACTGGGAGGTTAAGTGACTTGCTCACAGTGAGTTTTTTACTCCGATGGGATTTGAACATGTGATCCTGCGGTTCCCAAGCCAGTGTTCTGAGCACAATACCACACTGCCTCCTAAACCCTTTCAGATTGATAAGGTCATTTTATAACCATTACCGGCCAAAAGGTCAAAATGCAAATGAAACACAACCCCAAAACAAACGCTTATGTAACCAGCACACTCACTCACACCCACCTACAAAACAGACAGAGAACATGATAATAAAAATACAACCTGCAAACAAAATACAAAGTAATTCCAGAAAAAAAATGGGAAACTTCCCTCATCATCCCAATGAACTTCAGCCTTCAGGTAGAAAGCCAGAGCAGCATAAACTGGAAAACTTACCTATAAATCAACCCTTTCAGAAAGTCACAAATCAACCACAAAATATTAAATTGTAAAACACCACACTAAGGAATACAACTGAAATAACAAAAATAACCCCCAGACGCAAACCATAACAGCAAATTGCAAAATAAATGCAACTAAAGACAATATAAAACAACCACTCACTCACTCAGTAAATCACTCTCTGCTGCTTTGAAGGTTTGTCTAAAATCAAGGCCTCTGGTGTTCTGCAACAGAATTTTCTGATTTCTGCGGCAGGGCTCCTTGACTTCTGCAGCAGCATTTTCTGATTTCTGCGGCATGATTTATTCATTTCTGTGGCAGAATGCAGTCCTGTCATTGGCTAAATATGATGTGATGTCATCAATGACATCATATGCTGAGCATAGAGGAGGGACTTCAGGATAAACAAGGTGGGAAAGAAATCCTGACACTATGGAAAAACAGTATATTTATATGGAAATTCACCAAAAACAATGAATTCTGCAGCACTATATATATTCTGAGGCATGATGTAAATTCTGCGGCAAATTCCGCAGCCGCAGAACCGCAGAATTCCAGGGGCCTTGTCTAAAATGATGTCTGAACACAGGCCAGCCACCTCTGCCACAGACAGAAAACATTGCAAAACTGAAAAATAAAGAAAGAAAGCAATTAAAGAATACAACAAACACTCGCAAAACTGTACTCTGTCCTCCATTCTTCTCTGGAAAATTTAACTCAAACAGTGGCTGAATGATGTCATCAAAGAAGAAGTCAGCTTTCTTAAAGCTACAGTAGTACAACAGTAACATGCAAAACATATGCAGAGACTGAAATACAGAAACACAGAATTTTTTGGCAGAAAAGGACCGCTTGACCCACCAAGTCTGCCTAAATGGTCCCTGCCTAGTCTGTCTCTGCAGATCCTAACTAGTCTCCACTGACCCTCCCACCTCCCTGACCATTTACGTGCTTGAAGACCCCTTCTGTTTTCACCTCCACCACTTCCGCTGGTAGTCTGTTCCAGGTGTCCACCACTCTTTTAGTGAAGTAGTATTTCCTCACATCCCTCTTAATCCCCCCCAGCTGCATTGCATGTCTGCTGGTCTTGGTGCTCTTTCTCATTTGAAAGAGACTCCCCTCTTGCACCCAATTCATCCCAAATGAGGTACCTGTAGGTCTCTATCATGTCCTCCCTCATGCTCCTTTCTTTCAGGGTGTACATATTGAGATCCCTCAGTTTCTTCTCGTAGGGCTTTTGATGCAACCCCTGCACCACTTTAGTTGCCCTCGTCTGGACTGCCTCCAACCTTGTCTATGTCCCTTCTGAGGTGAAGCCTCCAGAACTGGACACAATACTCCAGGTGGGGTCTCACAGGTGAGCTATACAGTGGCAACACCACCTCCATCTTCAATCTGGAGATACTTCTCCCTATGCATCTCCGCATCCCACTGCCCCTACCCACTGCTTTGTCACACTGCCCTGCCAATTTGAGATCACCAGATATGATAATCCTAAGGTCCCTTTCTTGCTTAGTTTCTATGCCCTAGATGCATGATTTTGCACTTTTTGACATTGAATGCAAACTGTCATGCTCTTGACCACTCCTCGAAATTCCCAAGATCCCTAAGAATTCTGTCTACCCCCTCCTGAGAGTCCACCCTATTACAGATTTTGGTGCCATCTGCAAAAAGGTATACCTTCCCTTTCAGTTCTTCTGCAGTGTCACTTATGAACATACTGAAGAGGACCAGTCCCAGACCTGTGGCACCCTGCTGGTCACTCTTCCCTCATTAGAGTGAGTGCCCTTAAACACTCTGATTCATGTATCACTATTAAAAAAATACATATATTTTATTAGTGGAATAATGCACTGCAGACTAGGGATTAGTAGCATACCTCCTTGTGGTTGAAGCCCTCGGGCTGCCAACACACCAGTCAGTCAGTATGTTAGTATAGCATAATCCCTGGTCTATCATGTATTATTCCTTACTTGCCAAGCTGGTTGGCAGTGTTGCTTTAAAGGTGATAGGAAACCATTTTTTACACCTCTAGATGCCCCCTGTTTTCCTTTCAGTGTTTATCCAATATTCTGATATGTTTTGATCTTTTATGCTAAATTAACAATTGTTTTGTTGCTTGCACATATGTGCAAGAAACATGTGGCAGCTTGCTGCAGAAGCAGGTTGTGCAGGTGCGGCACTGTTTTGGCCAATGCCCCTACTGCCTTTGGAGGCTTGGCCCGTGTTCCCCAATTGGGTGGCACGTTGCTGCTGACAGTAGTTTATCCAGCATGCCACCGCCTTGAAACATTTTAGCCACTGCAATCAGGGGCTGCCTCATCATTGCAGCATCATCCGTTGCAATGAGGGAGCAACCCGTCATTGCAGGGTGGTCCCTTGCATGCCCCCGACCCAGTTTGCCGCAGGGCCCAGTCCGTTGGCATAATCTCCCACCCCATGTTTCTGCTATATGCCAAGGGGTGCCCAATCCCCTCAGCATCATGTGCCTCCCCGTCTTTGTTTGCCAGCGTGGTGCCCAATCGCCCGGCTTCAGTCCCTCCTTCCGACTGAATTTGCAGACAAGGGTGCCCACTCCCGTCAACATAATGTATACCCCCCCAATGTGTAGTCTGCCAAGGGGGGTGCCCAATCCACTTTGGCTCATTCACCACCCCCGTAAGTGCTGACGGTGTACCCAGTCCCCCATCATCTACAGCCCCCCCAAAACAACACTCAGGTAGCACGTTGGGAGCCCACGCCAGCGTGCCAAATGTTCCTGTGAAAAGAAGAACCATCCTGTGAAAATCACAGTGACACTGTTCATGAGCAGAGGTCCTAAAATGCCTATGTTTAAAATTTTGTGATGACAGTCCTTAAAGTGACTGTGTTACGACTGTGTGTTCCGAAGTTTGCATGCATGCACGTAACTTCGCGAATTTATAGTATTTTCACTCCAGATTTTCAACATTGCCATTTTTCCACATCTACTTATGAACAGTATAGCTGTCATTTCATACAACCTGGCCAAAATGTGTTTTCGCACTTCCAGCGCCAAATAGCGCGGTCGCTATGGGAAATCAGTTTTTGGGATAGACTGAGAAAATGACAGTGATACTGTTCATGAGTAGAGGTCCTAAAATACCTATGTTGAAAATGTGGTGACGAAAGTCCATAAAATTACTGTGTTACAACTGTGCATTGCGCAGTTTCCACGCACCCTTGTAACTTAGCAAATTTGTAATATTTTCATGCCAGATTTTCAACACTGGCATTTTTTCACACCTCCTTATGAACAGTACAGCTGTCATTTTTCACATCCTGGCTGAAATGTGTTTTTGCTCTTCTGGCGCAGAATAGCACAGTCGCTTAGGGAAATCAGTGTTTGGGACAGATTAAGATCAAGCAAGTGAGAGAGGGGGAGTGACCGAGCTCAACTGAGCTCTGTCAGAACTGCTGTGGATTTCTTTGTGGGCAGAAAAAGGCGCCAATGCATGTAGGAGCCCAGTACAAAAGGGCAGCCTGCAGTGCTGGGAGAAACAGAACTAGCGAGTGAGAGAGGGGGAGTGAGCGAGCTCAACGGAGCTCTGTCGGGACTGCTGCAGATTTCTTTGTGGGCAGAAAAAGGCACTAATGCAGGCAGGAGCCCAGTACAAAAGGGCAGCCTGCAGCGCCGGGAAAAATGGAACGAGCAAGTGAGAGAGGGGGAGTGAATGAGTTCAACGGAGCTCTGGAGGGACTGCTGCAGATTTCTTTGTGGGCTTAAAAAGGTGCCAACGGAGGCAGGAGCACAGCACAAAAGGGCAGAGAAACAGAATGAGCTAGTGACAGATGGGGAGTGAGCAACCTCAACGGAGCTCTGTCGAGACACCTGTGAACTTCTTTGTGGGCAGAAAAATGCATCGATGCAGGCAGGAGCCAAGTACAAAAGGGTAACCTGCAGCGCTGGGAGAAACAGAATGAGCGAGTGAGAGGGGGAAGTGAACGAGCTCAACGGAGCTGTGTTGGCACTGCTGCAGATTTCTTTGTGGGCAGAAAAAGGTGCCAATGCAGGCAGGAGCCCAGTACAAAAGGGCAGCCTGCAGCTCCGGGAGAAACAGAATGAGCGAGTGACAGAGGGGCAGAGAGCGAGCTCAATGGAGCTCTGCCTGGAGTTTAGAGTTACACAGACTCCCACCCAGGGTCCTCAGTGGTCCATTACAGCAGGGTCTCTGGAGTGGAGACAAAGCAATGATTGGATACTTTTAGGATTGCTGTAATAATACAGATTTAGTTGTTCTGTTTATTTCTCTGAGCTAAGTACTGAACTATACTGTTATGACTGTTGTAATAATATATATTTATTTTTTCTGTTTATTTCTCTAAGTGAGCTGAGTAATACTTGGAGTGCAATAGGATTTCTAACTGGGCTAAGTGAAACTATATGAGAGCTGAGAACAAAAAGTATGGTAGCTGAGGAGTGAAAAACGGACAAAGAGGTATTAGGATTGCTACAGTAATACAGTACTAATGGATGAGATTTGAGACTGAATTAACCCAGTAGGCAAGGCGTCAGTAGAGGGACTAGTGTGTTGGGGGGGGACAGGAATTTGAGAAAATAGGGGCCTAACCATTGTAGTAGGGTACAGAACCTGGGAGTAACAGCCCGTAACATAAAATGGGGGCCAAAATGGGGCAGGTGGCACATGTCAATAGGGCAGCCATCTTTGAAAGGGTGGTGGCATGTACAGGGTGTGGGTCCACCATGATCCTGGACTAGGCTTGGAGGATTGAGGGGGGTGTATGGTCTGTAGATGACTAGTTAGTTTGAGGGAGAAACTGTGGAGGTTAGGGAGGAGTCTAAGTGGCAGGGCAGATAAGTATGGTAGGCATCTTGGGGGGGGATAGAGGATGGCAAAGAGGGACAGAGGAAGAACAACTAGGGAGTGAAACCGACCCCAGTATCAGAGGTACTGCTATCTCCCTTCACAATTCTTTTAATATCTTTGGGCGCATGCCATCTGGTCCCATCGCTTTGTCCACCTTAAATTTAGTCACCTCCTGCAGGATTCTTCTGCCTGTGAATGGTCTATTGTCCACCTCTTCACACCTTTGCAACTGCTGTACTGCTGTGGCTCTTTCCTCTCCCCCTCTTCTGTGCATACTAAACAGAAAGACACAGTGGATGTCTTGGGGGGGGCCCATGACAGTTCTTAGCCATGGTACTTTCACATCCCAATACCTAAACAGCACATATAAGCAAGCAACATTCAGCATTGACAAATGCTTGTTTTTCTGTGTAAGTACCCTGAATCTATCTATCCTCAGCAGTTGCTGATCTCTCTTTTGTTTCATACTGCCTAAATACTCTATGACATCAGTAACGTCATTCCAGGCCATGTGGAAGAGAAGCATGAAACAGTATAACTGATGTCATGAAATATCTAAGAAATATTAAAAAAAAAAAGCACTAGCTGCTGAGGAGAATGGAACTCTGAAGACCTTAGGGCACCCCAAGGCTAGATTATTTATCATAAGTTGGTCAAAGCATATCAGCATACATAAGTGGCATGGAAAGAAAAATGGAAGGACAGTTAATTATGTAAAAATAATTTACTATCCCCTTTAAAGAGCAGCTGACACCATGTTTGGCTCTAGGCGGGCAACCCATAACATGGAGTTGCCTGCCCTAGAAGCTATTTTAGCCCAATTTTGAATTTATTTGTGACTTTTAATAAAAGTTATTAGCTCCGTAAATCCCAGTTCTTAACTTCCATGTACGAGCTGAGTGGCCGCTGAGCACTGCAGCCCCACCCCTAAAAATAGCATAATTATGGCGTGAAGTAGGAAATGGGGTTGTAGACACTCTATGGAGAATGTAATAATTGGGGGACGGGCTGTCTAAATGTTCTTACATTACCTTTGCTGGAAGGTATGCATGTATTGAGTTAATAAATATCATATATCATAGCCCCATACATGCATACCTGCCAGCAAAGATAATGTAAATACATTTAGATGGCCCCCTCCCCCGATCCTATTACATTCTCCATAGAGTGCCTGCAGCCCCGTTCCCTAGTTCATGTCATAATTATGCTGTTTTTAGGGACAGGGCTGCAGCACTCAGCAGCTGCTCAGCTCATACACAGAAGTTACAAACCAGGCTTTACATAGCTAATAACTTTTTTAAAAGTCACCAAAAAAGCCAAAATATGGCTACAACAGGTCCTAGGGCAGGCAACTCACTTGTATGGGTTGCCTGCCAGCCTCATGTCAGTTGCTCTTTATAAAGGGAATGTTGAATATTCATAAATTGCCTTGCATGTTCATGAAGTGTTTTGTACTGTTCCATGTTGGCTCTGTGTTGTGTCAGATTTAGGCTTACTGATTTCAGCATGAAAAAAACTATATAGTCTTGATTTTCATTTATATGAATGAGCTATTCTGCAAGGGGCATAAATACTATTGTGGCAACTGAGGCAATTGCCTTGGTCAGACTTTCCCTTTTTGTGCTTGCCATAGGCAAAGCATTTTGGTATGATACAGGGCTTTGAGAGGTGTGTCGCAGTCATCCCGTCCAGAAGAGTCTACAAGGGACTTAACCAATAATCAGTAAGCCTGATTATGACACACTCAGGCATGAAGTGCGTGGACTTCAAATCATTATGACAGACACACTCATAAATCAGCTCTTTCATTCTCTCTGTGTCAGAGCAGGGAAAGGTTAATGTCTGTCTGAAGCCTGCTATTTGGAATGCACTAAGGCTGTTGTAATGTGGGCTATACATGGGAAAGGCTATAAATCTGTTTGGGGAAACTTCTGCCAGATTAACTGTAGAAGCAGTTCTTTGAGACAGTTGATATAACCCTTTCACTCCCAAAACGGAACCAGCTGCCTCTCAGTCTAGGGCTGCACTAGTGCATTTCTGTCACCATTCTCAAGCAGTTTTTTTATTGATATGCACATCAAGCATTTTATTCAGCACGGCAGGCACTTTAGCACTACATATGGACAGAAAAGAAAAAAATGTAAGAGAAAGAATAGTGAGAGGGGAGACTACCTAGGTAGGAGGCCAATGTACTGAGGCATAAAATTGGAAATAAATAGGATAGGAAAATGGCACTGATGCAGCTGCCTACTAAGAAAGACAAGGGGAGTGGTTAGAAAAATATGTCCCTGGGTGCTCCAGTTATTCCTAACATAGAGCAGAGCTCTACCACAGCCTGCAGTTTAGTTTTATGATATTCTCACATCAGACTGGTGGAAATAGAAGCGACATTCCTTTCTGAAGTCACCCACGTACACCAGACTACAGCAGCACTGCTGCAGAGGAACCTCTACACTAAGAGCCCAGCCCCACTCCAAGCAAAGAATGGTGAAAACTGTATTTTTTATTCTTTTAAATTCCCTTCAGTTTGTCAGTTGTTGCCCCACCATACCATCCCCCCTCCTCCTGGTCCAAGCCTTAGTCTTCTGGCATGGCACGGGATCTTCATCTTGACCCAGTACAACATTAATACCAGCAGCAAGCATCCAGCATTGACAAATGCTTGTCTGTGTATTGCTAATAAGAGGAGAAGAAACAGGGCAGACAGGAACAGGAACTGACGCATATGGCCTTGTACTTCCACAGTGGGGTTTCATCACCTCATTGGTATACGTGAGTTCCTTGTTCTTCCATTTCGGTCTATGCGCCCCCACTTCCTCCACCCAGATCTACTTTATTCAAGAATTGATGGTAGTGGCACTTTTTTCAGTTTTCAGCACCATCTCTGCTGCTGGATGAGTGTTGCTAAGTGCACACAATACTTTACATAGCAAGAGCAGGGCAAGCATCAGTGACTGAAGAACAATTTTATCATTAACTAATGTAGATCTGACACAGCAGAAAAAGCTTTTTTTTTCCTCCATAGTGTGCACTGTATTGAGAGCACAGAGAGAAGGTGGAGAGGATGAGACAGGCAGTCTGTAAATTTACATAGGCATGCAGAGTGGCAATATAAACTCAGATCTGAGCTGTGGTTTGACTTTTTCTCTACTGCTCTGATCACTAAGGAACTGTATCAGTTAAAGGCAATAATACTAGTAATTGCACTGCTTTGCATCAGAATACAGTAAATGAAAACAACACATATTATCTTACAGGTGGGTGATACTTTTATTGGACTTTTACCTCTTGAAAACTGCTCAAAAATAATTTTGTTAGTCCAATAAAAGGTGTCACCTACAACATAACTTTTTTTCTTCTTCTTCATCATGGACTGGACTAACATGGCTGCAACATTTCTCCATCAGAACAGATCAAACTAGATCAACATTGTTATGCACAATGGACTCAGTTTTATAAGCTGCCTCTTAGACTGGTGCACCTTACACCAAAACCCTGACTGCAGCAAATTTAGGTGCACTAGGGATGCTGCACCCAGTTTTGTAAAAATTGGTGTCCCGCACCAACTCTGCAAGTTTAATGCAAGTCATCCTGAGCACTGAACAACTTGACACAAGGAGGGGAATGCAGCACGCTGCAGGAGTGTCAAGCAGCAGTGGCAGCCATGGGGTGGACCGACCATACATCCAAAGGCGGGCCCCTGGGGTGCAGAACAGGGTGGATTAGGGGGTGGATGGTGGCAACAGACCCTGGATGAAGACAGGGTACAGGAGGGTCAGTGCTAGGGAGTGGGTCTAGGGGACTGGAGTAGTTGCATGAGTGGCAGTGGGTGAAGGCTTGGAGGGCATCACCCATGGCTGCATAAGTGTAGGGACAGCTGACTGGGTGTGGGGTGGTCACAGACATCTGCTGGTGTTGCCCGCAATAGGGGGGCATGGACCACTTCCCACCATGCCAGGGCACTCTGATTGTCACACAGAACGTTAGACCAGCTCCTGGCTGGTCTAAATCTGGCAGCCTGTGCGCTAGTCAGAGAGGTTTGCAGAATCCCAATTAAAGGTATACTTTAGCACTGCCCTGGCACAAGCCCCCCTCTGCCTTGCCATACTGGTGTGTCCATCACAGGAATGGTGCAAAGCCCAGCCGGTGCAGGTGGCCCTCCAGTTAGTGCAGGATGCATCTGAAAATCATGAATGGTGCACGATGTGGCACAAGATGCCCCTTGCACCAGTCCTTGTTGGTGCAAGCACATACACCATTCTTGATGGTTTGAAAATCAGACTCAATGTCTTCTGCAGAAGTTAGTGGCTATTGCGGAGGGGCAAAGAAAGGATAAAAAAGTGAATGCAATAGCTTTGTTGGAAAAGTACACTTCAGCACTTGCTTCTTAATTAAAAGCAGAGTAAACCCATGTTTAATCTGTTGCAAAACACTGTACTAATTCCTGATATCTCATGAACCTTGCTCTTACACTTAGAGCTACTGCAGCTTGCGGGGGGATTAACAGTAAGTAAGTAGTTCTGGTGTAGTTTGAACCTGAACTTGCTGGTTCCCTATCCTGTGTTCTAACCACTAGACCTCAATACCATCCCTCTGTCACATTTTTTAGGATTCTTAGTGAAGCATAAAGCAGACAGTAGTAGAAATGGGAAGGAACCCATAGGAACTCAATTCTGTGAGTGAAATTAAAAGTCTGACTGTTCCAGCAGTAAAATAAGGAAAAACTGTTTCTATGTAAAATACACTCACCGAGGGGCATAACATTGACTAAATAGAGTTTAAAAATGCAATATGCAATGAAGAAACCAATCCTTACATCCCTATCAGATAAGTTTGCTTCTAGATCATAGGTGATGGGTTCCCACAGGGAATTCTTTCCATTCCCAACACTGAAAGTAGACTTCTGATTAGCGGGCCACTGGGTGTGGCCAAAACCAGAAAAGGTGAACTTTGCTGTTTTAACCTCTCTAAGGGAAAAAGTCAGTGGGTGCCAACCACAGCAGAGCTGTAACACAATGCATTAGATTGCGCAGAAGTATTTACTATTGCATACCAGCTACTTGACCCCCTTCCTGTTTCAAGTAGTTCTCGGAGGGTAGCAGAATCCATACCCCATAAATGTTTTTCATGTTATACAGTAAATGTGGGATTTTTTTATCACAATAATACAACAAGTAAATTACAACTAAGCCACACATTTATTCTGTATCCCTTATCAGGCTAATGCATTAGCAGTTGTATTGGCTCTAGCCAGAGTTTGCTCTCAGTGTTAACACAGAGCAGCTCAGCTTTAGCCTAGTTTTAGGCAGCAACTTCTGTAGTCAGCATGGAGGACAAGTGGGGTTGCCAATTATGCAAAGAACCAGATCTTATCTGGCTCATGTCAAAGTTCCCAGCATGCACTTCACTATCTGATATCAACAGCAGCCGGTGAAGCAGCATACAGGCAGCTGTCCACATTTCTGTCCAGGGGATGAACACGATCACGTGTAGTAAGGCCACCTTCTCATCATGGTCTCCTGTCTCCCTTTACATTTTCATTTAGTTTGCGTGGCATTAACTGGTGGTATTATGATTTATTTTGTTGAAAGGAATGAGGAAAGGGGAAATTGTTTAACCAGGAATGGCACACTAAGCTGGAGCTTGTTTCCAAGTGCGACCTGGGAGCACAAGGAAGTTAAGGACTTGCTCAGAGTTGCACAGTGCGCAAGTGGGAGCTGATGGTATTCAAACCCAGGTCTCCAGAATTGCAGCTCAGTACTGTTAACCACTACGCTATGCTGCCTCCATAAAGGCAGGTGGATTTTTGAATCTGACCAAGTACAGTTGCTTTTGCATGGGCCTCGATTTCAAATGGAGCTTCAAGAGTTAATGACTATACTCAGTGAGATTCAAACCACCTGCTACCACTAAAATAAATGTTAATGCCACCAGTTAATGGCACACAAACTAAATGGAACCATAAACAGAGTCAAGACAACATGATAAGCTGGCAGCCTTACTCCATGATTTCATATTCTACCCTTCAGGCAGCTGCCTGTGTGCTGCTACTACTGGAGCCTGCCTCTTGGAATCCAGCTTACTGCACTTTTCTGGCAGAGAAGCCACAGTCAGTGGATGCTGGGACTGGTTCTTCCTGTTGCCTTAGAGTCCAGAGCATCTGGGAGGTGATCAGGTGACCATATTATGCAGTGTTGCTCCACTGCTGACATCAGAACAGGACAAGCTGAGTCAGTAAGGTGAGCCCATGAATTAGTACTCCTTAGTTACAAACTGAATGTAAGGAGGAATGATACTCGGGACATCGCAGGGGAAGGCTGTGTCAGAGGGCAGCCTAGTAAAATGTATTCCATGGAACTATGTACTGACTTTAATAAGGCACGAACCATGTGTTAAGATCATTTATTAAACGGCTAGGGATGTTTCTGCATCCTGATTGGTTGAGAAGATTCAAAATCCATGTAGTTTAAAAAAAAAACATGGCTTCGGACTTCTTCCAGCAACAAGGACACAGCAAATTCTAACATTACTGCCACCAGGAAATGTTTAAAAAAAAAAGATTAGTGACAGATGCGTTTTGCAAAGTAAAAGCAATACTTGCCTTTACTTACAAACACTGCTATTTCATGTTTTTTTTTAATTCTCATCCCACTACTTTTCCCACAGCACAAAGCCCAAATACACATTTTTTAAATGCCTCCCATCCTTGATTATTTTTTAGTACTTGTATTTGAAGGCCTCACTTGCTGGGCTGCAGAGTTCATCAAGTGTTAAAGTATGATTGTATCTCAGCCCCGCTCCGCTCTGCCACAGGACTCAGCCCAGCCCGCAACCCCGATGTTCACACAAACCAGGACACAGTATGAAAGAGGCCAACTGAAAACAGAGACTCAGATTAATCCCAAAGACTGAGAGTGCTATTAACAGAAAAAGAGAGAAGATGAAAATTAAAAAAAGTCAGTGACCATGTGGCTGTCTCCTGCTGCTGTGCTCCCCACCGTGCTACACTCTTTCGCTCACTCATCCATCAATCCTGTAATTGTTTTTTAAACCGCAACCACTCCTATTGTGCTCACCACACAGACACAAACCAGAAGAGCACTTGCCTTAGGCAAGCATTAATATTTAATTTTAGCATGAGTGTTCTGTTTTCTTTCCCTGCCGGTCACCTGACATTGCCTGAATCGGTGGCAGTCCGGTCAGGGAAAGGGGAGGTGGTGGTTGTAAAACAAGTAAGCCCAACTGCATGGCCAGAGCATCTCTGCTCAGCTCTGCTAGGGTCAGCAGTGACGGTTGGAAGCAAGTACTTCCGGGTGCTCTAAGAAGCTCCAGGAGTGGGCTCAATACATACTGGAGCTGAATGCTCCAAAACACATTCACAAAACACATTCAGGACCTGTGACATGGGTCTTTAAGGGCAAGCAGCCAAATGCTAAATTGTGAGATAGTTGCCCCCCTCTGTCTCTCCTGTTTGCAAAGGCAGGCAGGGAAAATATTACTTTAGAGACAGGGGTGGAGCAGAAGTAGGCAGTAAAAACAAAGTGATTGGCTGCATTCAAAGTTGCTGGGGGTGGGAGCATGGAGCTTGGGGAAACAATTTGGCAAGCACTGCAGGCTATGTAAAACATTCTGCAGTAGTTCCTTGATATTTTTCACCTACAAGAGGAAACAAGAAATTCGGTCAGGGACTATTTTCTTTTTTCAAAAATTCATTTTTTAATCAGTAAAGTAAGTCTAATATTTAAAATATTAATGTAATTGTTACATGCCTTATTTTGAAAATGATTGACCCATTTTATTAGTGCAATGATATTTATTTATTTTTATGTATTTATTTAGTTTTTGTTGACTGGGTAAGTGCGCTAGACAAATCCTGACTATTTTCAGGCACAACCCGGGGGAAGGGGATACAGATGAATGCCAACTGACCTTGAACCAGATTAAGCTGTTGGTATTTTTAGTGAATGATGGAAATCTGGCCTAGACATAATACCCAGCAGGGTGTTGATTTTCTTTTCATAAACCACACTTCCAGGTGGTTGAAAGCATTTGGTATAAGCACCTTGTCCCTCACAGTGCCCCTGGACATGTGCTTTATGAAAAGAAGCCAACACCCTGTTGTGTGTTACTCCTTACAAACCTAAAAAAGTTGCTTTGCCTTACAGACTTTTTACAACCTTAACTTTTGTTTTGCACTGCATTAGCACAGTCATCAGTGTGGCATTTGTGCAGAATGAAGAACATCTACAAATTAAAACAAGATGCTGGAATGTAATGTTTTCCCTACTTAGGATTTGTGTGTAAGGCGGAGGGACTAAATTGAAGTGCAGCATCTTGCCACCTCCAATTGAAGGTTGCTGGGTGACGATCTACACATTTAGTCTCCCCCCCCTCCATAAAGTGGTTATCAGGGATGGCTGCCTTCTAATTGGTTATTGTATCACTGTACCAACAACTGTACAGAAACTTCATAACTATATGCATTAAATTATCTGATTAAAATAACTGTCATATCCAGCAAAATGGCTCTTCCATGCACCTTAGGCATCCAAAACCCAATAGCTGATGGGGGCCTAGGCAGCCCCCAGACCCCTGGCCTAAGTTAATATTTTTCCTCTGTCAAATCTGACCTCCAGTGATGCCTCTGCATTCTGCCATTTGTCATTTAGCTTAATATTGTTGTTCCGACATTCTTATAGTGACAGTCACGGATACGAAGCAGTATATATACCTGTATATACAGTAGACTCTTTCAGCTTTACTGGATCCTAAAATTTCATCTCATAACTTCAGATCCTCTACTAGATATGTTATTTCTTTATATAAAATAAGTTTTAGTAAGTGATCATATGATTCTATAGATCCAATTCTACTGAATACCGTAGGGTTTGATAATTGCCATTTGTATGATACCTTCTCATCTAAATCCAAATTATCAGGGTTTTTTTTCAAGTTATTTAATCAGGGAGATCCAATTGACCACTGTGTGAAAGCTCACTTCCAGTGATGTCCCAATAAGTGTGCTCAACAATATGTTTCAACAATCAGTTACATACAGAAAGATTAAATATCAGTATTTTGGTCATTCAATTGTGTTTTTGCTACAATGGTCTTAGCAAAGTAAAACACTAAACTCCAAAGTATCATTTTCTTCAGATAATTTTTTTTATCATATACATAAATCCAGGAATTTCATCACTTAGTTCACTTGCCAATGTTTCCCAAATAAATTGCTTCATCAGGACCAATAGTTAATGGTCACAATTAAGAAGAAGGGGAAACTGCACTCAGTACAAATAAGAAAAAAATGAAGTGTAATAGAAGGATGGCTGTTTGAGAAGCCCACAGCAAATTTCTTGAGTACAAGAGTTTTTTAAACCAAGGATGGAAATGAGAAAGGAAAATGTGGGCGCACCAGGATTTGATCTCCGGACCTCTGGTATGCTGTTCCAGTGCTCAAGATAATACAAAAAGAGATACCGTTAAACTGCACTTGTTCTTGTTTTAAAATGAGTTCTGGTGACCAGCCAAACATTTTTAAAATGGATAAAAGACAGGACATGGGTTTTGATGGATTAATCCTGGTAGTTAACTCATAGTCCTGATGAAGCAATTTCTTTGCAAGATGTTGACAAGTTCACTAACTGATGAAATCCCTGGATTTATGTACATAATAAAAATTATTTGAAGAAGATTAGAAAACACATTTTACTTTGCCAAGACCTTTGTAGTGATAGCACAGTGTCTATTCTTGGATTCAAATGCCTCCCAAGATGTCTTTATTTTTACAGCTTGGTGGTTGAGTCACACTGCATCTGGAGTAGAGTCATGCTAACATATTTACAGTACATCATTTTAATATCATAGTACAATTCAAGTAACTGAGGCATTTGAATTACTGTTCCTATATAAGACAGTTATTGTCTGAAATGTTTGGCAATTGGTCCTGCACAAGTTTTAGTGGACTGCTGTTACTGCAATTTTTTTAAGTGTATCCGAGCATGACTGATCTAGGGAACTTTGTTCTAACCCAGCATGTTTTCCTGGTTAAATGAAATAAAAACAGAAACAGAAAGGAAATGGTAGAAAAAAACATGGCATCATCCAGTCTGCCTTGGAATCCTACCTGGAGCTACTATGAGATGGTACCTCCCTCTGCCCTCCTACTTACCCTCTGGTCCTCTTTATTCTCTCATGGTTAATAATTCCTTTGTATCCATCCCAACCATTTTTAAACCCAGCAATATTTTTTTGCATGGCTGCTGTGCTGCATAGATTATTCTACATATCCATTACCCACTCCATAAAAAGTACTTTCTCACTTCTTTTGGGACCCCCCCCCCCACCAAATCACTAGCTTTAAACTATGTTCCATGGTGGATAAACTTTATTTCAGTGGGAACAGCTCTGCATGTTCCACCTTGCTATATCCCTGCTAGTATTTGTACGGGTCTATTATGCCCACCCTTTCCCTCCTATAAGCTGTCCTCATGAGTCTTACCCTGCTGTGCCTGTATCATCTTGGTCACCATGGCATGAAATGGAAAACATGTAGACATATCACTGTGAAATCCCCATTCATTTCAAAGGGATTTTCTCTGATCTGTCTAGGATGCTCTCACACATAGCGTCACTTGTCACCGGCTGTTATATAGCCCCATATCTAGGTATATGCTGTGAAACTGCTATTCATTATGATGGAATTTATTGTGATCTGCCAAGAAAGGTCTTGTACAGTGTGTTACGTATCACTAAGTAGTAATATAAGTAGAGGTGTACGAAAAAAAATTCTGCCAGTGTAATTTCCACGAAAGTATGACTTTCACTTTCACGAAAACTCGGAAATCATTTTCCAACTTTCATGAAAATTCTGCCTTAAAACAGTGGAATAAATGTATGGACTGTGGGTTACTGTATTAAACTGTGGCAAAAAAAAAAATCTGCAGAATGATCACTGTCAGTTGTCAATTCTGAGGCTTTTTTCTCCACAATTTAATACATTAATCTACCCTCCCAACCAATCGCTGCCTGCTGTAGATTAAAATTCCCTGGTGTTTAGTGGTCCCCTCTGCCAATTGCTGGCCAGAGGTAAAATTAGACACCCCCCACCAGTCTTGGGGCTGATGTAAAATATAGTTTCCTCCCTGGTGTCAAGTGGTTCCCCCCCCCCGACACCTGCCGATCGTGGGCCCCATATAAAAAATAATTTATAATTCTTTGGAGTCTAGCAGACCCCCCTCCCTATCCCTGATCCCCTTAAGAAAAAAAGTGGTGCTTTATTCCCCGGTGTCTAGCGGAGGCCCCCTCCCTATCTCCAGTCCCCATAATAAAAAAAAATGTAGTCCTTTATTCCCTGGTGTCTGGTGGACCCTCCTCCCTAGCCCCGATCCCCTGTAAAACAAAAAAAGATAATCCCCATTCCCTGGTGTCCAGCAGACCCCCACCCTGACAGGTAGTTCCCAGCACTTTCTCCCCCCACCCTGACCCTGAACAGGTGACTGGCACAGCCCTCCTCTCTCCTCCATGGCGGCCATCCACTGAGCTGTCAGTGAATGTGTGCATGCTTGTATAAGCATGCGCTCATTTATTGCCAGCTCCTGCTCAGTGACATGATTTTTACAACTTTGTAGGGGCGACAGACAAAAGTGGAGGGCTGTTCTGGTGGCCAGCAGAGTCAGGATGGGAGGAAGTAAATGGCATGGTGGACCCCCAAGGGGTCCACCACCATTCCCATCCCGACCCCCCTTCCAGCCTCTGAAACAGCCCTCTGCTCTTGTCTGCCACCACACAAAGCTGTCATACAGTTTCATGAGCGAGTGGAATGTCAATCACTGAAGCATGTTTATACAAGCATGCACTCATTCATTGACAGCTCATTGGCTGGCTGGCCATGCAAGAGAGAGAGGGGCTGTGCCGATCACTGCTAAGTAGTCAGGTGGGAGGGAGCAGGGTGGTGAGGGGACTACCTGTTGAGAGTGAGGGGTCAATGGTACACCAGGATAAGTGTTTACTTTTTTTTTACAGGATATCAGGGATAGGGAGGGTGTCCAATTGACACCAGGGAATAATGTGGACTGCCTTTTTTATTAAGGGGATCTGGAATAGGAGGGGTTCGCTAGACACCAAGGAATTATAACTTTTGTTTAGTGCCCGTGGTCAGTGGTGAGGGGGACCACTAGACACCAGGGAAGTGTTTTTTTACATGGGACCCACAGTCGGCGGGTTGGGGGGGGCACTAGGCACCAGGGAGTTTTATTCAACAGGGGGCCAGTGAACAGTGGGGGCTGGTTACAATATGAAATAATGCATTAAACTGTGAATGGAATGCATTTGCAGTTTAGATATATTATTTTGCAGTTCAGTGAAAAAGTCCACAGAACTGGGTGAAAATCGCAGAAGATCCCCATCTCACCAATGGCAGAAGTTCAAAAAATTTTGCTGAAGTTCTGCAAAAGCAGAATTCGCAACTTCTGCCCAGCTGTAAGTATAACTAGATATAGCACTGTGAAATCCCTATTCATTTCAATGGGATTTCTTGTGTTCTAGCCAGAAAGATCTTGCATATTGCATTACTTGTCCCTGGCTAAGTAACAGTATTTCTAGTTGTAAAATGGCAAGAAAATACAGTATCTAGAAACATTATTGGCAGAGAGACTTCATCTGACCACACATTAAATTCCCAGCAATGCACAATCAGGTGTTTGGTCTAAATTCCTTTCCTTAAAAAACTCATTACCAAGAATAACTGTGATATATGTCAGTACACACCAAATGAAACAAAAAAAGCCAGATGATGCCTGCTTTAAATTATTTTATTTAAAACTCTGATATTAGAATGATCTACTTCTCAAATACTGACACCCCTGAGTAAATTACATCTCACTCAGCCTCTTTCTACTTTTCTCATTAATTTTCACAAGTAATTTAATTAAGTTGCCTCCAAAATCTTGTTACTCTGTCATGTGGCCAACATTTAAAACCTTGCTGTTCTCACATTTTGTCTGTGGCTCGATGCATTGACTGACAAACACATTCCAACAGACAATTTTATGTAAACCCTATAGCCAGTCATGCTGTTTCCCTCAAATGTTTAACGAATCACTCTTTTTTTTATCATTATTATTATTACAAGTCTATTCTTTTTGACCATGTCTGTCAGGGTCAGCACCACAATCATAAACGACTGTTTGCATTATGAGATTAACATGATCTCGACTATTGATCTGCTTAGAAAGTGCTCCCACTCACTGTGGTTGGAGAAACATGAATGTTTACAAACATACAAAATTGCCAGCAGAAAAAGGCCCACAGGTTTATCAAGTCTGCCCAATTGTGCAGCTCTTAGTTTCATATCACTACAGCTGTCCCCCCACCCAAACCACTCTTTTCTG
Source organism: Neoceratodus forsteri (assembly GCA_016271365.2). Classification (NCBI taxonomy): domain Eukaryota; kingdom Metazoa; phylum Chordata; order Ceratodontiformes; family Ceratodontidae; genus Neoceratodus; species Neoceratodus forsteri. The sequence goes on along the minus strand of CM057459.1, from coordinate 245,197,996 downwards.
GTCCTTCCCCCCCCCTTTGTGTTTTTGTCTGTACTAATCCTGCTCTTGACTCTATCCCAACCCCAATAAAGCTATCCACTGTCCTTTGAGTGATTAACTCCTCCGGCAGTGTGTTCCAACCTGTCACCACTCTCTCTGTGAAGTAGTGCCTCCTCAACTCCCTCCTAAACCTTCCCCTTCCAACTTCAGACTGTGCCCCCATTGACCCTTCCCCCTTTAAGTGGAACAATCCTCCCTCCCTGACTTTGTTTATGCCTTTCAAGTACTTAAAGGTCTCTATCATGCCCCCTCTTATCCTTCTGTCTTCCAGTGAGTGCATGTTGGACTCTTTCAACCTTTCCTCATATGGCAACTACCCTAGTCCCATGATAATTTTTGTAGCCCTATGCTGCACCCCCTCCAGTAATCTCACATCCTTTTTGAGGTATGGGCACCAGTACTGTACACAGTACTCCAAGTGTGGCCTCACCAGTGATCTATACAATGGCAGGATGACCTCCCCCTTTCGAGAGGTGATCCCTCTGGCAATGCACCCCAGCATCCTATTTGCCCTTGTTGCAGCTCTCATACACAGTGTAGATACTGTCATGTCCCCTGTGACTTTTACCCCCATGTCCCTTTCCTCCTCTGAAGCCATTAACTGCACTCCCCCCCAGCCAGTAGCTGTTCCTGAGATTTCTGGCTCCAAGGTGCATGACCTTGCACTTCTTAGTGTTAACCCCAACTGCCACTCCCTAGAACAGTGTTCAAGTTTAGCTATATCCTCTCTGAGTGCTTGTCTCTCTTCCTCATTGTTCACTTTTGCACAAATCTAAATGTCGTCTGTGAATGACAGATCTTACTCTTGACCCCCTCTGCAATGTTTCCAATGAAGACATTGAACAAAATGGGGCCCAGCACTGAACCCTGCGGTACTCCACTCGTTACTGGCTGTGGCTTGGATGTCTCTCACCTTACAACTACCCTCTGCTGTCTGCCCTGCAGCCAGCTCTGCCCTGCAGTTTGGATATGTATGGTGTGTATAGTGTGTGGGTTCAGCAATCAGCATGACACTGACTGCACATGGTGAGCAGGCAGGTTGCAAAACAATTGCAAGTTCAGTATTTTTTCTTTTAAAATATGCCTGCAAATTCAGGGCTTCTCAATCTACCTACAAATCTGCCTATGAAGTGCTCCCATTCACTGTGGTTATAGAAACATGAATGTGTGGTTATGTACAGTACTATACTGTGATGTTCAGAACCCATAATAAGCACCACCTATTGAACAAAACAACTTAATGGGACTACTTTACCAGTTTAACAAACAAAAAAATAACTTTAAACTGTTTCAATTAAATTTTTACATACTATATTTTACTTAAATGTATTTACATTTTTTTTTATTTAAACAGTAGCAATGAGCTTATAAGCATAATAAGCCACTCCAGAGTGTGTATTACAGTATTTAAATGTACTTATCAGGGGCATAAGGACACCTGGCCTGCGGCCTCATGCTTTACTATGCCCCTGGGAAATGCATTAAAATCCTGTAATGCACACCCTGTTGAGGCTTATTACATACAAATATCACTGTAAAACCCCCATTCATTTCAATGGGATTTTTCTGTGATACAGCAAAGTAAGTCATCACACACCACGTGTGTAAAAAAGATTGCACTAATTATGATGTATTATTTTTCATAATTGCTGGTTTTTTTTTACTTTTTGCAAAGTAACGAAAAGTATGGTTGCTAAAGAACTTACCGTAACAGTAGATCTTCGAGAAGAGCTCTTGCAGCAGGCTGTACCATAAAGACTATGCTGCCAGGCACTAGGACCCCACAGAAAAATCTTAACTAGCTGTACGCAGCGGGGACTGCCACCTGACTTTGGACGTCCTCTGACGTCCATCAATGGTATAAAGAGGGTCCCCGGCCCAACCTCAGTTCTCCCACCAGAGACCCGGCTAACCCAGAAATGGAGAACTGAGGTGGTTTGAATAATCCTGACAAGGGGGAGAAAGGAAAGAAAAAGGACCAGGGGGAAAGGGGGGAGGGAAAGCAGTGCATGCTGCAAGAGCTGTTCTTGAAGAACTACTGTTACGGTAAGTTCTTATGTAACTGTACTATCTTGCTTCGAGTTGGAGCTCTTCAGCAGACTATACCATAAGGACTGAGTATGAAGCAGTACTAACTGGACCCAGGTCAGAATGGGAGGAGGTAAGTAAGCAATAGCGGAATCATTCAGGATAGGAGTCCCTGAAATAAGCCAAAACCAGTTCTCCAACAGGAAGCTATATCCAGGCTGTAGTGCTTCACAAAGGTATGCACTGAGCTCCAAGTAGCTGCTGTACAGATATCTGCTGTGGCGACATTGTGAAGTGATGTGAAGGAAGAGGAAACACCCCTGGTGGAGTGATCCTTGACCGAGCCTGGTAAGGGTTTATCATATTTGTTGTAGCAGAAGGTAATGCAGGTCACTAACCACCTGGAAAGAGTCTGCTTTGCTGCTGGAGCCCCAAGGATTCTCAGAGCAAAGGAAACTGAAAGCTGGTCAGAGTTACGTATGTCCCGGGTGCGGTCTATGTAGTAACAAAGCACCTGATGCACATCCAGAGTATGAAGAAGGGCCTCCCCCTGATTGGAGTACTCTGGGTAATAAACAGGTAGGTGAATGTCCTGATTAAGAGTGAACTCAGACACCACCTGTGAAAGAAACTTGGGATTAGTTTTCAAGGACACCCTGTCCCTGCGGAAAACTAAATAAGGCTCCTTAGACATCAGGGTCTAGAGCTTGGAAATCCTCCAGGCAGAAGTAATTGCAACTAAAAACACCGCTTTCCATGACAGAAAATGCAGCTTACAATCAGTGGCTGGTTCAAAGGGAGGCAACATAAGCTTTTCTAACAGAAATAAAAGATCCCATTGGGGAATAGGGTCCCTGATGGGAGGTTTCAGATGCAACATGCCTCGTAAAAATGTATGGGACAGGTACAACTGGGCAATATATTTGCCTTCCACTGGTGCGTGATAGGCTGATATCACAGAGAGGTGCACCTTAATGGAGGAATATCAGAGGCCCGAGTCTGAAAGGGAGAGGAGGTACTCTAGAACAGCATTCACAGGGCAGTGGAATGAGTCCAGCCCACGGTTAGCAGCCCACAAGCCAAACTGTTTCCATTTCATGGCATCAGTAGCTTGGGTGGATGGTTTTCTGGCTACCACCAAGACCTCGGCCACCCTCGGAGAAACTCCAAGTTGGGACATGGCTATGTCTGCAGGAGCCACACATGCAGATGCAGAAACAAGAGGTCTGGGTGAACCAGAGTGCCCTGCTCTTCTGACAGTAAGTGGGAGGACAAGGGCAGGGGAACTGGTGGTTCTACTGCTAGCTGCTACAACAGGGGAACCAGATCTGGCATGGCCAAAGCAGGGCTATAAGGATCATATCCACATCCTCCACTTGGAGCTTGAGCAGGACCCTCTGAAGGAGAGGAAAGGGAGGGAAGGCATACAGAAACCTCCTTGTCCAACAGAGGGACAATGCATCTTGCGACGTGTTTATTTGATCTTGAATGAAAAAGTCAAGTTGCACTGCACTGCTCTACTGGTTTTATTAGATGGCTGGAAGATCAGTGTGGTGTGACATAACTTTATTATTCTGCATCATAAGTAAAGTAAATATGGTACAATTAAGCGCACAAGTTACTTTATTAAATAGTTATGTGTTTTTGTGCCTGTGAGATGTAAAATTATGAAGTCCAAAAAAATACTTGTGGCAAAGGGGTTATAGACAGTAAGACGTGCATTATGAAATCCTGTATTACATGGTTGTGATGTCACAATGGTGTGTTACAGGATTTTGGGAACACTGGTTTCAGCACATTATTGACTTTAACCAGTAATTAGTAGTTTAGCAGCTAATGATGGAAAAACATCAGGGCAGTCCACATACTATATATAACAGATAATATAGATAAATATTCATAAAGGGATACTTAACAAGAATTAACAGGTACTCTATAACATCTATCATTTTTCTCATTACAATGAAAATAAATAATGGGCAGACTAGGTGGTCCAAGCGGTCCTTATCTGCCGTCAAATTCTATGTTTCTATGTTTCTAACCCTGAACAGCAGAAAAAGGCAAGTGAATCTTTTAATGTACTGACTTTGAAAAGTTGTCATTTTTATCTTATAGGCTATTACTACTGGAGGAGTTACTTATCGTGACCAGCCTTGGCACAAGGAGTGCTTTCTCTGTACTGGATGCAAAACTGAATTGTCTGGGCAGCGCTTCACCTCTCGTGATGATTTCCCATACTGCCTGAACTGCTTCTGCAACCTCTATGCCAAGAAGTGTGCCGGGTGCACCAATCCAATCAGTGGTATGTTTTTAGATCTTGGACTCATGTAAGGCTCTCGTACACTCATCAATGCACTGATCATTGCAGAAAACATATATAGTGCTGTCTGATCTGTTTTTTAAGGCACCCTATAATGCCTTTTTAATAGCATTTCCTTACTGTACTATGCTAAGAATCATATTATTTCACATTTCATAATTTCAAAGGTAGCTTGCAAAACATTAGAAATATTTAAAAACAAAGTGATGCGCTGGTGTGTGGGCTGGACATAAAACAAAGGGGTTATATTATTGCATGCTGAACAAAGAAAATAAAGTTAGAGTTGACTTTGCAACTCTAGCAGGTCATCTACAAGACACATTTGGAAAGGAAAAGCTATGCTTAATTTTGTGTTTTCTAAATAATTCTTCAAGGCTGAAACCTTGATTCAAACATTATTTTCTGTTTTAGCATGCATTTCATTTGCATCTTTTGTTTTTTATGAGAAGTATTTAGGTGACAAGAACTTTTCGAGCGAGGACCAACATTCTCTCATTTTTCTAACAGAGCAAACATCTAATTTGCTACCTTGTTAAACCAGTATTAAATACTGCTTGTTGCACAAATTTGCAGCTTTCAACTGAAGAGGGGAAAAAACAGGAATTTGATGAATTTGGCATGTTTCATGATTTTCTGCCAAACTTCCATTTTTACTTCTGGTTGCTGCTATTTGTCTACCATCAAAAGTAACTACAAACACATAAAATAAACAAGCTGATATTCACGAACAGTTGTTTTCCCATTGCTTAAAGTGGACAGGAAATGTATATGGAATTTCCAGTTGTTTGTAATTTTCCTATTTTCAGAAATGATAGCCATACCACCAAACAATGCATATTTAACTATATCCAAATAAAGGCTGATCTGAAAAATTGTCATTTGTAGTGTTTTCTACTTATGGGCAACATTCTCTCTTCATGGAACATTGGAATTTCTTTGTTTTTTACTATGTCTCTGTATGGATTTAGATTTCTGACCATGCACACTTGATCTATCAAGGCAGTACAAGTTCTGCGTTCATGTAATGACACAGTGAAAATTCTATATTACCGGTTGCATAAGGAGAACTGTATAGAATATTATCCATAACATGAAAACAATACAAAAGACTGTGTTTCACATCAGCCTGGGTTCAGATACAGTTCAATATAAATCATTTGGTGGCATGAATATAATTTCTAAGAATAGGACAGTTACAAGCAGCTGACAATTCATATACATTTAATGATCCCTTTCAGTAGAACATTAACAGAAAATGCAAAAATATTCCAAATATTGGTTCATTTTTTTAACTAAAATTTAACTGAGCCTGCAGTCTTGAATTCACATAGGAGCTAAATTTACTTGATTGTAAAAAGCCTTAAAATGTCTTTTGTTCTTGTTTTTTGCTTATACAGGACTTGGAGGAAGCAAATACATCTCCTTTGAAGAACGTCAGTGGCACAATGATTGCTTCAACTGCAAGAAGTGCTCAGTGTCTTTAGTGGGGCGTGGCTTCCTTACAGAGCGGGATGACATCCTTTGCCCAGAGTGTGGAAAAGATATTTGAAAACAGTTGTCCTTCCAAATGAACAGACAGCTCAAGCCACCTGGATCAGCCAGGCCCAGGGGTCTCCTTCTAGTGCAATAAATCATCTACCCTACAGAACCACTTCCTTCTGCCAAAGTTTAGTCCTTGTTGTAAATTAAGTCAGCAAATGCCAAACCTGAATGTAGGCCTTGCCTGATTAACAGCAGGTACCTGCCTCAGTATGTACTTTCATAAACATAATTTATTCAGCTAGAATAATTTGCTAGAGAATACTTTTTTTTTTAAAGTTCAAGTCCCCCGGGTTTGCAGTACAGTTTCTGAGTTATTGGCAATGCTAGGCACATTTATTTTTGTAGTGCCATAACCCTAAAGCTCAGGGTGCTGTACAGATCACAAAAAATTAAGAGAATAGATACAAATGGAAATAAATTCACTTGCACTGGAAATATAGCAGGGGATAATATGTTTATAACATGCACCCCATTTAAAACAGACTCCATAAAGCTAAAATAGGGCTAAAAGGGGGCCTACCTTTGACTCTCTCTAGAGCACTGCTTCTGGCTTCCCCTGGACCACTTCTTTACCCCCGTCCCATGCCAGACTGCAACTGGGGGAACCACGGCTAGACTGGACACTGTGATTTGTTCTGCAGGGTTGTTCAGCACCTTTCTCACTGTCGGTGGTGTGCCAGCTATGGTGAGATGGGCACTGAACAAGCCTGCAGAACAAATGACAGTGTCCAGTCCTGCCCCAGGTCCCAGCTTCAGTCTGGACTGGGACCAGCATGAAGGAGTGATGTAGGGGAATGGGACAGCAACTTTTGACCACCCTCACCCACAAGGTGTGAGATTACACCTGTCTGATAATACCTGGGCACAGTCTATAAGGTCTTCAGGTGAATGGCGCCTGGGCTCAATTGATATTGGAGGTAATACAAAAATGGTGTGCTGCCTTCCCTTATGGGGATTCGTTTGTCAGATGGCTACCAGGGTACTATCCCACAAGAAATGAATGCAACCCCCACCCTTGTGACAGGGAAACTTTATGATTATACACAACCCCAAGTTATACTCTATGCATGAAACACAACAATATGCAAAACCCAATAAACTGTAGTTTAAACACAAGGCATATTTATTAAGGGGACATGAACATGCTTTGCATGGGGAAGACAATGAATTAAATGCAGTGGGACAGTTCTGAGATCACTCCCCAAAACCCACCACCCTCTGGTGAGTACCTGCACAGTGTTTACTGTTTCCCCCTACTGGTGCACCAGTACCCCCAAGTCCCTTGGGCACTCCCAATGCAGTTCATTAATTGCATGCACACAGTGGCCAGTTGCAGGCCTGATACTGGACCACAGTGTGGTACTGATAGAAGGCTGATGGATGGGGATGCCAAACAAATTATTCAAGACAAATGCTAGCTGCTCCTGGCTGTTGCAGTTCTGTTAATGGACCTTGAATAATAATTGCACAGAAATACCCAGCAGTTACTCTGTTCCTGACTAGCAGAAGAATTGGAGGGGTAACACCCAGTATTCATGACCTTAGGAGACTCTGCAGGTTGGGTCTGTCGTGATGTCTCCCTCAAGGTTGCAGATGTAGGTGATGGTACAGGTGTGGTGGACCCAATGTACTTCCAGGTGGCAAGGGATGTGGGCATGCTAGTCTCTGATGTCCTCTTCACCCCACAAGGGACTTGCCTTCACTCACCCTCAAGAAGTAGGCAATCACTCTGGACCTCAAGCAACTCAGTTTCACAGTGACAGAATTTACTGAAACCTGAACTAGTCTGCTGCTGTTGGTTCTGCAAAGCTAAACACAGGAACACCCGACAGAGAAACTACAAACATGGCTGTTTTTGTAGTCTTTTATTTTATGTTCTATTTTAACATATTTCTGTTCCTCGGTGAGGCTTCTGGTTATCAAGATCAATACAGTATCTCCTAGCCCCTGCTGCCATCTGGTGGGACTGGGGATGAACTGGTGGCAGGGGAGTGCTGTTAAGTGTCTCCAAAGTTCATGCTCCCAGTGGAGGAGTGGTTTTGCACTTTGCGTGGCTTTGACAGCTGTTTGAAACTGAGCAATCTCCTTGCTGTGAGCTCCCTGATGCTAAAGGTAGTCCAGGGGCTGTTTGAGCAAAATGAGATGGGGGCACCCAGGCCATTGTGAGAAGAGTGCTGAACAAGCCCACAGAACAAATGACAGTATCCAATCCAGCCCTGGGTCCCACAGCTGCAGTCTGGATGGGGGAGAAGGAGCGGTACAGAGGAAGGTGGCAGCAGTGCTCTGGAGAGAGCCAAATGTAAGCCACCTTTCAGAAGGGGTTATAAAACCAATCTTGAAAGTAGTTTACCATCAAACTGGCAGCCAGTGCAGTTCCCACAGCACAGGCATGATATGTTCCAAGAGTTTTACTCCAGCAATCAACCTGGCTGCTGCATTCTGCACCAGCTTCTGATGATACACCAACTTTATAGACAGCCCTAGAGCATTACAGTAGTTGAGTTCTGGTGTTACAAAGGCATGCACTAGGGTCACCAGGTCCTTATGAGCTGGAATGGGTTTAATCCAGTGTTATTCCTTAAGTGGAAAAAAACACACTGGACCACTGCCACCACCTGATGATCAAGTGACAGCCTACAGTCCAAAATGACTCCCAGATTTCTAACCCAATCCACATCTCACACAATTCAAAGATGGACATCTAGGTGGTTGGCTGGTCATTACCAACCCACAGGGACTTGCTTTCACTACTAACACCGCTGTTGTATCCAGATTTAACCTTAACCAGTTAGGCATTGTCCAGTCAGAGACATCTCATGAAGTCACTGGTCTAGCACTGAAACTGTATCATGCCCGTTGGGCATAAAAGATAGGTACAGCTAGGTTTTATCTGTATAACAGGGAAACTCCAGCTTATACCATCTAACAACCTCTCCCAATGGCAACATGTACATGACAAATGACATGGGGGACAGAATCAACCCCTGTGGCACCCCACAGCCTATCTCAGCAGGCTGCGAGATAAAAAGTGCTTAACATATGCTGCCAAATAGGCAAGACTCAAACCTTTTATACAGTACATTGATCTTTCACCAGGAGATTGGGAGTAGGTCAACACCCCAATGAGTATGGTCTAAGTGCTATGCTGCACATTGAAAACAGATTGGAATAATTCATAGATGTTATTTTTCTCAAGCTGGGCCACAAGTTGCATCACAAATACCTTCTCAAGCACCTTCCCCAAAAACAGAAAGTTTGAGAGAGGCCTGTAGTTTACCTGAATGTCTGGGTCCAACAGTTGCAAATGTCTTACCACCACCATCTTCAGGGCAGGTGGGAACCACCCCTCCTCAAAGGAACACTGAACAATCCAGGCCATATTAAAACCCTAGGTCTCCTGATAGTCCACTAATAGTCAGGGAGAACTGACCTGAGTCAAAAGAATACAAAGCTGGGTTTAGCTTAGTTATCACCCCAAGCATATCCTCTTCCCTTATTAGATGAAACTCCCGCCAAGACCATGAAAGTTCAACCAAAATCAAAGTATCAGCTCTGCTTGCCCCTGACAAGTCACTTGTAGAGATCCCTACTCTGATGGACAACATCCTGTCCAAGAAGAATCAGCCAAACTCTTCCTACTTAGCTGCTGGTAACTGTCCCATGGACTGCAGACAGGATGAATGCAGCAATCTCTCCACAGTGTGGAACAGCTGGGCTGGTCAATTCTTTCTTGAGGCAATCACCTGACAGGAACGCTGACTTTTCCAGAGAGATTGCCCACTAATATTCCCAATAATGTCTTCTCAGAGCCAGTCTGTCATCCACCAAGCCTGAACTCTTCCAAGAACACTCCCTCCTCTGCCCTGTTGCCTTCAACTGATCCAACTCATTATTATAACACAGTAAACTGCATTGGTAGGTAAGCAGGTGGACACAGACTGATGATAGGCTGTCCAGATCCTACCAGATGGCCACATTATAGCAATCTCTGGTCACTTCCACACCATCCCTGTATGCTGTTACCATAACCCTAGAAGTGCCGATCCACCAAGAACTTTCCTGGCTCCAGATTACATTTTGGCCAATACTGGACTATCTCCACAGAGGTGGGGGGCCCCATCCAGAAACGTAATGACATGATGATCTGGCCACCTGAGAGGATGCACTCTGACATCTGAAATTTCAAGACCCAGTGAGAAGACAAGGTTCAAGGTGTAGCCTTATCTGTGGGTAGCAGTAGTAACCACCTAAGTGAGGCCCAGTGATGTAGTCAGCTGGAGAAACTGACAAGCAATTTGTAAGGTCTTGTTGTGCACGCAGGCATTAAAGTCCCCCAGCCTAACAAGCTGGGGAATCCAATGCCAGTGAGACAACAAAATTCACTAATTCCTGGAGGAACTCTATTCCCAAGCTAGGATACTCCTGCATCCCACTCCTGACCCACCTTTCATGCCTGCACATTCACACAACATTGTCTTGCTTACCAGGGATGCAATGGGCCTCAGGCTAGATCTGAACTAGATAGTGCCCCCCCCTCGCTGTCCCACCTCAAGCAGTGCACCACTAATAACTCAGCCGGGATAGCTGCCTACAGGACTGGGCTGGAATCATCACTAAGCCAGGTCTCAGTGATGTACATTAGATCTGCCATGGAGTTAGTAATTAAATCCAGCATCACTGCAGTTTTCTTCCTCAGGGACCTAGTATTACAAAGAATTGTCTGAATGGGAGACAAATGGTCAGCTTTTTACCTGACCACCTGTCCCCCATTTAAGGGAGGCCTCCCTTGGGATAGGAAGTAGACAGGAAGAGCCCCTCTCAGATTTCCTTTTCACTCCCAGGCATCTGTTCAATCTAACACTCTGGATTCCCTCACTCTGACATCTACCCCCAGATCATGCCCTTGCCTTAGGATCCCCAAACCCCGCAGCAGTCAAAGGCCACCAAACACCACCAAGATAGACTAGGTCACAAAGAGGCAGAGTTGATGAAGCAGTTACAGGGAATAGATGTGCATAAGAGCTTGTGTCACACAATGCATTAGAGCAGGCAAAATGGAAGCCTGTGAATACTATCCCACAAACCCTCATCAAAAATAAAATGAGAAAAAAAATACCATCCACCTAATTAACTCATCCCACAACCCCTCTCCATACTGACACAACGCAATAACTCAAAGTAACAAATTAAGCTAACCATACATACTCCATACACGCTCTGACAGAAAACAACAAAACAAATCAATAGAAAATAAATCAGACCCACACGAAAAGGGGTGTCAGTGCCAGCTGTTGTCCAATGTCCTGCTCAGTGTCTTGAGCACTGCAAACCACTCTTCAAAAATGTGACCAATGTAAATAACAGCAAAGTGTACCAAGCACTGTGACAACAACAGTAAAATGGTCAGAGAGAAATACCCTGCCCAGCAGCCACAGGAGAGGGGGATAATCCCAATTGACATTTATCAGATAAAATCTCCAATCTCACTTTGAGATTATAATCCTATGGTTGCCGGGCATGTTACAACTTGTCCTCCCTCCTGGACCCCTCTCACTGGGTCAGGTATACTCTATACAGAGGCCCAAGACAGGATGCAGTCAGACTGCCTATGCTGTCACCTTACTGCTGGCAAAGCATGGCAGTAAGAGTCTGGTTCTAGTCACCATGCTCTCCCTCCTCCCTCAACCCTCTCTCACCTGGCCAAGGATAGGCTTGCTAAAAAAAATGAATTTAGAGATCCAGTGCCACCATCTTACCACAGCAATTCACCATTCCAGATGAAACTGTACATGATCAGGCAGAACATCCAGCTCTTCCCCACCACTCAGGGTTGGTCAACCAGACCAGCTCACAACGGAAGTTCTAGCTGATCCCATCAGTGCACCATGGGCACTGCCTGACATTATAGTCAATTGATTTGTGGTATCAGTTCTTTCCACAGCAGAATATGATGTTTCAGACAATGCCATTGAGAAGTCAACCACCGACAATCAGAACATTTTGAAAAACACCTTTCAATAAGTACTAGTTTATTTATGTGTGTACTTTAAATGCCAATAATAGGACAACGTGGAAAACCTAGAGCAGACTTCACTAGAACGATTGTAAACATAGCATTTTAAAGCTTTTTCATTTAGTAGATACCTGCTCTAGACAGCAACCTCACAGCCCTCACCGATGTCAGCAGTACTACGAGTCTTACATTTTGAAGGCCGCTGATGTTGCTACGCTTTTGCTATATCATCTGCTGCACTAAGCCCCACTGCCTCTACAAACCCATTGGAACAAAATTCTGGGAATTCCATTGCCGATCAAAGGCAATATTCAGCTGTCTGAAAAGATAAAATATGCAATACAGTACTAGCCTGCGTTAAAAAAAAGTTTTTCATGGCCTTTATTATTATTGTTTATTGAATTTTGTTGACCAGGTAGGCCCACTGAGACTAGAAGTCCCTTTTTCAGGGGCAACCGGGGGGGGGATACAGATGGTAACCAACAGAAACTGAACCAGGTTAAGCTGTTGGTGGTATTTCCTTTAGTGAACCCTTTAAAGAGTTGCTGACACCTCAAAGAACACTTTGAAAAACATAGTATTTAGGTATAATTTAGCTTGCATTCTATATGTACTTGATAGATTTCTCCTCTCTATTACTCGCTACTGAGAAATTTGCATGGAAACATGCTCTATATCTCATAGAGTTCATCTGCCTCTTAGCTTACTCCATACTTCATGTCATAGTCCTCTGTTGTGACATCACAATCTGTTGCCATGGGAGTAATTGTGATGTCACAAATAGAGCATTATGACCTTAGGTAGGGAGAAAGCAACAGAAATAGATTAACTCTTCAGAAGCAAAAATTCCGTTTTCATGCAAATAGCCTCAGTAATAAATAATGGGGAGGAGAAATACAGAACTAATGTGAAATACAAGCAGAACTGAGTCTGAATAGTATGTTTTGTTAAAACTGTCCTAATGGTGTCAGCTGCACTTTAAAGAACCCTTAATATCACTGGAAAAACATAAAAAAATGTATGGTTTATATACCATTCTATTTACATTTTTTATCTTTTTTTTTTTGTCATTTTTACCCCTTTTCACAAGTACTGATGAAAATTATATGAATACAAGATCACTATCCCTTAAATATATCTCTCCTGGCTTGTCTGTCTACACCTGACATCACAATCCCCTGTCAATGATGTAATGATTATCTCCACATCCACAGACTGTGAAGTCATAAACAGAACTGTGACTCCACGTCTAGACAAGCAGCCAGATCAGATAAACCAGAAATCCTGTTTTCATACAAATGTCCTCAGTAATAAAGAAATAAGGGTGAGAATTAAAGGAATAAGTATGAAATATAAGCTGAATTTTGTCTAGCTGTGAAATGTTTTTCAAAGTTGCCCTAACTGTGTCCGGGGCTCTTTAATGTTCTGCATTAACACAAATAGGCACAAAAAAAGGAGCATGCACTGTCTAAAAGATCTGTTAAAAATGTAGTCACTGTGCAGAGTGCATGTCCATTGTGTCTGTTATTCTTATGAATCAAATGTGTATTTCATTAAATAACTTGTACAACGACATTGGTTCAAAATACAACAATTTTGTTTAGCTGTTTCAGCTTCTGGGTCTGTAAACCCCATTAACTTGAAGTGGCCATGATCATTGAATGTGTTGCTATTGATACAGTGTGCTGTAGGTGTTAAGAAGTGGTAGTACATTTGGAGACAGTATAAAAGTAAGAATAAGATAACTGTGTTGTCTTCACCATTAAGAAAGAAAAACGTGTGTTATTCAGTTTATATAAGTTTTTCTGAAATTAATACTTACAGTAGACTATTGCATGATTAGATGACGAGCGTGACACTGTAACAGTATTATGATTAATTGCGTTGCACTTTGTTGTATTTTTCAAATAAAGAAATCATTAAAAATTTTAAACTTGGCCTCAGCTTAGTATACATGCGCTTGGTCAAAAAAAAAGTATATTCATGGAGTAAACAGCGTACTTAGTACATTGGCTGGTGTTCGAGTGGCACCTTGAGAAAAAGAATGTCAGCGGTCATGCATATGCACAGTGCATTAGGTAGGAGCATATCAGAGGGATAGAATAAATAGTGGATGTGGAGAAAAGTTCACCAGGGTGCAGGGGGTGCAGTTAAGCTGGGGAGCAGCCAGTACCAAAGGTAAGAAAGGAAGAGTGGGGAGCACGGGTGCAGGGGATGGAAGGGAGGTAATCATAGAGCACTCCATAATTAGGGGTATTCACTGGGGAAGGAAAGTGGACCCAAATGCAAGCAGGAGGGTGGTTTATATGCCAGGGATGACAGTGGGGAAGATGACCCCAAGAATAAAGGAAATAGTAAGGGGGCTGGAGGGAGACCTAAGTTAGTTATAAACGTGGGAACCAATGACCTAGCTGGGGAAGAGGTTGAGGTAATGCAAAGTAGGTTCACGGAGTTAGGGAAGATCTGCAGGGAGGAAACAAGTTTGCTGGCCTTCTCAGAGGTGATACCAGTACCAAGGGCCAGTACAGCCAGGAAAAGGAAAAGAGAGGATTTTAATGACTGGCTGAGGAAACAGTGCAGGGAGGAGATGTCCATCTTTATAGGGGACTGGGAGGAGATCTGGTCAAACGAGCTCTTTTCACCAGACAGGCTACGCCTGAGTAGGGAGGGTTCAAGGTTACTCAGGGGCAAACTGGGGGAATACATAACCACTACACTTAATTTAAACTACTGAGGGGGGAGGTGTAGCGGGCCTGCAGGCCCAAAGACTCTGAGAGCAGGAGGTCAATGAACCTCCTCCCAAAAAGGGATGCAAGAGGTCTGGAGGGAGGAGGAGGAGGAGGGGGAAGCAGTGAGAAAACAGCAAAGGGTGGAAGGGGTGAGGAACGCATAACAAGGGTAGGTGGGGGTGCACACAAAGGGGAGAAATTTGAAGAGAAGAAGAGAGGGGAGGGAAGGGAAGGAAGGTCAGATTATAGGTGGGGGGTGGTGTCTCTGAACATGAAGAGTCTTGAAAACAAGATGGACAACCTGCAGGCACTATTAGTAGATAGGAGGGTGGACATAGTGGCAGTATCCAAGACTTGGGCAACACCACACCATGACTGGGACCTTGTGATCCATGGATATAAACTACACAGGAGGGACAAGGTAGTCGGGGAAGGGTTGCAGTTTACATCAGGGAGGGAATAACTTGCATGAGGGAGGAGTCTGAGGAAGGGAAGGTGGAAGCATTATAGGTTCAGTTACAGTCCAATTGAAGGAGAAAGGTGAGGTTGAGGATGGTTTACAGACCACCCAACCAGGATGAGGAGAAAGACAGGGAACTGAGCTTGCAAATATTGGAAGCTCCGGGGAAAGGAGAGGTGGTAATTGTGGGGGACTTCAACCTGACCAAGGTGGACTGGAGTGTATCATCCACAACATGTGCTAGAGTCAGGTGATCCTATCCTGGAAGGACTGCAAAATGGGTTCCTGACTCAGGGCATCACAGAACCAACGCAAGCAGAGGCAATTCTTGATCTGGTGCTCACAAATGGGGAACATGAACAGGAAATAATGATCAGAGTACCCCTGGATGGGAGTGACCATTGCACAGTGTGGTTCCAGTTGGATATGGGCAAAGAAAACATCCCGACTAAGACCAAAATCCTGGATGTTAGGAGGGTGGACTTCAGGAAGATGGGCGAAGTGCTAAGAAGCCACCTAGCGGGCATCAGGGCAGATGTGGGGATGGGCCAAAGGTGGTTCATCATTAAGGAAGGAATACTGGTTGACACAGAGGACTGCATTAGGTTCAGGGGGAAGAACACAAGGGCCAAAGCACCCAGCCAGTTTAGTTCTGGACTTGCCCAGGCAGTAAGGGAAAAGAGGTTAGCCTTTAGAAAATTCAGGAAAACCAAGAAAGAGGAAGATAGGGGAATTATCTAACGTTGGTTAGTGAGGCAAGTAAGGAAATCCGGTGAGCTAAGGCACAGAAGGGGCTGCAGATAGCTAAAGGAATTAAGAAGGGGCAGAAAGCCTTCTTTTGCTATATAAGTGAGAAAAGGGACTAGAAGAACGGGATTGTTAGGCTTAAAAAAGGGGGTAGTGAGTGGAGGATAACAGGGGAAAAGCAGAGATACTAAAGGAATACTTCTGTTCCATCTTCACCAGGGAGAAGGACAGATCAGTGCCTTCAGGAGGGAGAAGAGGACTGGGGGAGGGGAACACATATGTAGTGATAGAGGAGGATAGAGTGAGGGAGGAGCTGCTAGCACTGAAGGTGGACAAATCACCAGGCTCGGACAGAGTACATCCAAGGGTATTAAGGGAACTGGCTGAGAAGGTGGCAAGGCCACTGGCAGGCCTATCTAACAGTGGTCCCAAGGATGACCCAGGGAATCACAGACCAGTCAGTCTGACCTCAAACATGTGCAAGCTCATGGAGACCATACTTAAGGAAGGTTTGGTAGAATATCTAGAGAAGCATTGTCTCCAGGATGCCAGGCAGCATGAGTTCATGGGGGGAGATCATGTCAAATGAATCTGACTGACTTCTTTGACTGGATCACTAAGACAGTAGACAGGGACCAAGCAGTAGACATCCTCTATCTGGATTTTGGAAAGGCCTTTGACTCTGTGCCTCATAGAAGGTTGATCAGGAAGTTGGTAGATCTCAGGGTTGGGGATAAGATGGCCAGATTGGTGGAAAACTGGCTGAGTGACAGAACCCAGAAGGTGGTTCTGGGGGGAGAGTTATCTGGCACCAGAGAGGTCACCAGGTGTGTCCCGCAGGGCTCAGTACTGGGGCCGGTGTTGTTCAATGTCTTCAACAGTGATATTGGGAATGGCATTAAGGGCACAGTGTGCCTATTCATGGATGACACCAAGTTTTGCAGGAGAGTGGACAAAGCTGAAGGGATACAGAACCTACAGGATGACCTGGAAAAGCTAGGGTGGTGGTTAGGGATCTGGCAGCTTGGCTTCAATGCCAAGAAATGCAAAGTTATGCACATTGGAGCCAAGAATGCCAGGATGGAGTACTACATGAGTGGAGTCCAGATATCTGCATCAGAGGAGGAGAAAGACCTGGGAGTGATGATCACTAGTGAAGGGAAGCACTCCACGCAGTGCAAGAAAGCAGCAGCAAGGGCAAACAAGATGCTGGGATGCATAGCTAGAGAGATCAGTAGTAGGAGAGAGGAGGTTATACTGCCCTTGTACAGGTCACTGGTGAGGCCACATCTAGAGTATGGAGTTCAGTACTGGTGCCCACATCTCAAAACAGACATTAACCTGCTACAAAGAAGATAGTGAGTCAACTGAGTAAGGCATATGAGGAGAGCTTGAGGGCACTGAGCATGATGTACTCCCTGGAAGACGGGGAGGGGGAGAGAGAGAGAGAGAGAGAGAGGACATGATTGAGACCTTCAAGTACTTGAAAGGGATAAATAAGATAGATAAGGAGGGTCTCTTTAGGCTGAATGGCAACCATAACTTGAGGGGGAACAGTCTCATGCTGGGGGGGGTTTGGAGGGAGGGAGGTCAGGAAGCACTTCTTCATGGAGAGGGTGGTGGACACTTGAAATGTGCTACCAGAAGAGGTGGTCTTGTTGAAGACAGTGGGCTGGGCAGCTTCAAGAGAGGCTGGGATAGGCATAGGGGCCAGTTAAGGATCATGGGTAGGAAGGATGGGAGGAGTGAGGAGGGGGACAGGAACAGTAGCTCAAGCTGTGGATCCTGTAATGCGGGTAGACCAGATAGACCAAATGGCCTTCTTCTACTGGCTTCTTCATATGTTCGTGTATTCTGAATACTGAGCTTTCTGCATGTGGATGGAACAATATTCACACAACTATTCATAATACAGATAGAATATTCCTGCTGTGTTATTCTGAATTCTAGTACTTAGTACTTTGGGAGGCAGTATAGTGCAGTGGTTTAAGGATCTGAGCTGCAAATCAGGAGACCTGGGTTTGAATCCCACAGTCCCCACTTGCATACTGTGTGACCCTGAGCAAGTCACTTAACTTCCCTGTGCTCCCAGGTTGCACCTGTAAACAAGCTTTCAGCTTAATGTGTCTCACCTGGTTAAACAACTGGAAAAAAACAAAAAACTTAAATACTCATACAGTATTCAAGTTGAAAAAAATCACCATAGTAATGTTGTTTCTTTTCAGGGATCCATCATTGTGATTTACAGCAAACACAACAAGCATCATTCCCTAGCCAGAGTGTGATATCCTGGAGATAGAACATTATGCTAATTATGGAACTTTAGAATCAAGTTCCAATGCTGCACTGTGGTCATGCTCCCCCTATAGCTCTAACGTCAGATTTGTCTCTATAGCTAGGGGAGTTGTGAACACAAAAACTAGCTAACTGGCTACTAAAAATTTCTAATGATTACATTTAAAACTTTTGAAAAACAGATCAATTTTAGGACAGACAACATGAAGAAAATATTTAACACCCACATTTCACAATTGCTAAGGAATTGCATTAAGTAGTGCTCAAGCAACCTTACGGTAGAACTGATTCTCGTGTAAACCTATTATCAGATTCTGGAAGGGGAGGCAGGGTCATGGATTGTAAATCACAGTGATGGATCCCTGAGAAGAAATAACATTACTACAGTAAGTCATTTTTTTTTTTAAGCCCAGGAATCCATCAAAGATACGTTACAATAGGCAGACTCTCTAGCAGTACCGTGGGAGGATGGGTTCAGAACCTACTGAGGGAAAAGGTTCTACAAGACAACAGTTCCAAAACTGGCATCCATCCAGGACTGTATGTCCACACAGTAGTGCTTTGTGAAGGTGTGCACTGTTTTCCAGGTAGCTTCTTTATAATGTCTAGTAGGGTGATGCCCCTTGTAGTTGCCACAGAAGCAGAGGTACCCCTTGCGGAATGTGCCCTTAGGACTCTAGGAGAAATTTGTCCAGATTTTTTGTAACAGAATTGTATGCAAGAGACTATCCAATGAGAGACAGTTCTCCTAGTTGCTGGTTTGCCTTTGCCTACATCACCATAGGTAATGAAGAGTTGTGTACTCTGGGACCTGACATCCATTGTCTGGTCCAAGTACTGACCTGGTGCTCTCTTTACATCCAGACAGTGCAATTTCTGTTCATCTGTACTGGAATGTTCAGGGTAGAGCACAGGGAACAACAACTGTCTGATTCAGATGGAACTGTGACACCACCTTAGGTAGGAACTTCCTATTAGTGCTAAGGACTACTTTATCCATCTGGAAGACTCTGTACTTTGGATCTGTACAGAGGGCTTGCCACTCGCTAACCCTCCTAGTGCATGTCAAGGCAATCAGGAAAATAATTCTCCATGTGACATATTTTAAATCTGCAGTAGCCATAGACTCAAAGGCAGCCTCCATCAGCTGGGCAAGGCAGATATTCAAGTCCCATGGGGGGGGGGGCTACAGGTTATTGAGGCCTTTGAAGGATCTTTTAAAAACTGGTTGTGAGACCAAGGACTTACACTTGTCTGTTTATGAGTAGGCTGACACTGCTGCCAGATGTACCTCCAGGGTTGAGGGCCTCTGACGTAAGAACTGTAAGTGCACCAGGTAGTGCAGTACTGTAGGCAGCCCTGCCTGCATTGAGATTTTTTCTGGTAACACACCAGTATAAGAATCTCTTCCACTTAGAGAAGTATGCTTTCCTAGTTGCTGGTTCCCTTGAAACCTTCAGCACCCTCAGCACTTTCTCTGACAGATTCAAACTAGGAAAGTGTCGCTCTTCAGGAACAATGCCCTCAGACGTAATGATCTCAGGGCTGGGAGTGTTATTCTTTCCTGAGACAGAATCAACAGGTTGTATCTCAGTGGCAGACTGATTGGAGTCTTGATGGACATGGTCAGGAGTATTGAGTACCAAGCCTGTCTAGTCCAGTCTGGAACTATCAGAATCGCTGTTGCTGACTCTCTCCTTAGCTTTATGAGCTCTATCTGTATGAGTGGGAATGGTGGGAAGGCATGCAGGGACCTCCCTGTCCAATCCAGAACTTGGGCATCTTCTGGAACTTTGTCCCTTGCTGACGGTCTGCAACAAAATTGTGGGAGCTGATTGTTCTCCCAGGAGGCAAATAGGTCTATTTCTGGAGTGCCCCATCTTATGAAGACTGAAGCTAGCAGTTGCTGGTTCATGGTTCACTCATGATTTCCCTGGCTGATTCTGCTTAGGGAGTCTGCCAGGACATTGTCTTTGCCAGGCAAATGTACTGCAGAAATCTTTGCATCTAGACAATACACTAGATCCCAGGTACTTTTGCTCTCTGTGCACAGTCTTGAGGATCTTATATACCTCCCTGCTCTTTTATGTAATACATTGTTGTAGTGTTGTCTGTTGGAAATGGAACATAGTGACCTTGTAGCTGGGAGGAGAAGGACTGCATTGCCAGCAATACTGCCCTGAGCTCCAGAAGACTGATGTGCCACTGAGTCCCTGTGGGCTCCAGATGCCACTTACTGTGAGATCTCTAGGTGAGTGCCCCACCCTAGGAGTGAGGCATCTGTTGTGAAGATACTTGTTGAAGATTGCTGGAGGAAAGGAATGCCCTCTTTGTGATTGGTGTTATCTTTCTTCCACTCCAGTGCCCGTACCGTTGTCTGTGACTGGTGCTAGCATGGAGAGTGGATCCTATCTTTGAGACCAGTCATCTCTTAAATGATACTGAATGTCCCTCATCTGAAATTTGGCCCATGGCACCACTGCTGTGGATGCAGCTATGTGGCCCAGTAACTGCAGGAAATCCCTTGCAGGTCTTGGTTGGCCTAGGGTGAAGGATTCTGTAGTGGCAATCAGAGCTGATACCCTTCCTTGTGGGAGGAAAGCTTTCCCCTTCAGATTTAACAGTAACCCCAGATTTTCCAGGGTGCTTTTCACCTACTAGTTAGAGCACCCTGTCTCTTGTCCTGTTTTCCCTAAGACTAGCCAGTCATCCAGGTAGGGAAAAAACACCACACCTTGCCTTTTCAGGTGAGCTGACACCAGAGCTAAGCACTTTGTTAAGACCTTAGTGCTGAAGTGAGGCCACAGGGAAGGGTTACAAACCAGTACCGGTAGTTTACTAGCCTGAACCTGAGGTATTTTCTGTGGGTAGGTCTCACTGGAATGTGAAAATAGCCATCTTTCAGATCCAGTGACCCTAGTCAATCCCCAGGCTGCTTGTAAGGATGGTATCATTGTGTCCAGTATGACCATTTTGAATTTTTCCTTTTTGAAATATTTGTTCCGATATCTTAGGTCTAAAAGGGTTGCTATTCCTCATTTTTCTTGTGGGTGAGGAAGTATCTTGGGAATAGGCCCTTGCCCCACTGTGATGCAGGGATCTTTTCCACTGCTTTTGCCTGCACCATTTTCTTTACTTCCAGTTCCAGCAGAATTCTTTCTGTAGGTGGATGGGCTGGAAAGTTTATAGGTTTCTGTAGTTTTGGAAACCTCTTGAACTGCAGGGACAATCCTTGGCCCACTACTTCCAAGACCCACTTGTCTGTGGTACTTTTTACCCATTCCTGGGAGTAATGGGCCAACCTTCTCCCCCACTGGCAATGGTTGAGCGACATGGGCAGAATTGTCAGGGGGGGGTTGTTATGGCTGTGGCTTGGAGGCTAGTGCTGCAGCAGCATGTCTGGAGCTCCTCCTGCCTCTGCCTCTGCCTCTGTAGTAACCTCTTTGAAGTTGGTACTCATAGGGGATGTAGGGTCTGGGATAGTGGCCCCTGCCCCTGCCTCCCCTACCATAACGCATGTAGGATGTGTGTCCAGAGAAGGTACATTTGCCCTTAACCAGAAGAACCTTCTCTGTGCTACTACATGGGCTAAGACCCTTGATGCAGAGTCACTGGTGTCCACAACCATGTGAAACTGGTATTTAGTGGCATCCAGGGCTAACATTGCTATGGCAGTCAGGTCCTGTGCCACCTCATCTTCCACCTTATCTGTCAGTTCCAGCACTGTATTCCACAGTGCTTTCTGGTACTGAGCTGAATATGTCAAATAAGCTGCCTGCCTAAGTAGCAAGGAAGCTGTCATATACACGTTTGTAGCATAGTATCCAGTTTCCTGGCGTCCTTCTCAAAAGGCTACACAGCGAAGAGGACTTTAGCACTCTCACAAGCAGCTGCTTGGGCCACTCCTTCATGATCAGGATGGGCATTTAGGTATTCAGAGAGGGGGCATTAATGGTGCTCACCATTTGTCTGATAAAGCAGAAGTATAAGATATCATCCTCTGTAGGCCTTGGAGGGGAACCAAACTCTTGCTCAGGTGAACTGTCTGGTTCAATAGGTTCACCTTCCTCCTCTTCCTCCTTCTCATAATACATATCCTCCTCCTCCTCCACAGGCAGATGGTCCAGAGCCTGAGCGGGGGCAGGCATATTCATAAAGTTTCCCACAGCCTGGAAGGCACGGAAAAACTGCCATACCTTTGACATGTCCTCTGCTGATGGCATGTGTCTTATGTCCACTACCTGCTCCTTTTCCTTTGCAGGAGGAGTGGTAAGGACACTCTTTTCTTTTTGCCTTTTCTTGGCAGACACTGCTTCCAGTGCCAGCTCTGAGGCCCTTTTATTTGCATTTTTGCCATAACTGGACTCAGGGTTTCTCCTTTCAGATACCCTGGTATCTTCACCATCTTTACCACCCTTATCTGATGGCTGAGCAGCTTTATCTTTTTCCTCTGTCCCCTTTGACAGCAACTGCTGCTGTTTATGAGGAGACAAACCCTCTGATGCATGCTTTTCACCATCAGTAGGAACTCCCTCAGAGCCTTTATTTTGTTTTGGTGACATACAGGCAGACTGAGAAGCCATAAAATCTTATCTTTATTTTGGCCTTTTCTTTTGGGTTTTAGTGCAAAACCTTTTTACAAAGCTCAGAACTGATAAAATTGTGATGTGGACTCAAGCATATTAAGCAGAGCTTGTGGCAATCTGACTTTGCCAGGAGCTGAAAACAGTTTGCACAATGTTTAAAGCCAGTGGGTCAAGTTCTCTTTCTCATAGGTCTATCATTCATGCCAAACCCTGAATTACCTCGAACAAATGTTATCAGTTTCCAATAACAGTTAAATTATATTGACAGAATCTGTATTGATAAAAAGCGGCTCTGAGAAAAAATGTTTACATCCTGGTTTCCTTCTATCAGAAGTCATGATTAATAATCCCACAAACCACTAAAGTCCTAAAAAACAGAGCAGATTGAAATTTTAACTGGTAGCCTATATAAGCATGGTCCAGTTCTCTCTGTGGGATCCACGATTGAAAAAAGCAAAAATTGCTTATCAAAAAATTAAATAAAGCTGTTTTTATATGAATTCAGGGATATCACACTATAATGGAGCAGTTCCCTTTAGGCGGGAAAGGGGCTACACTGAGGCCTTCTCCAGTTAATTGGAAACGATCAGGAAGCAGAGAAACTGCAAATGGTATAAAAAAAATTAAATACACCCAAACTAACACAAAGTATTCAATAAAACTAAATAACTCATCAAAAATCAGAAGAAAATAAAGTAACAAAGCTATCTTGAAACCAGAATACCGGAGCTGTACCTTGGGACAACTGCTCACTTCAGGTGGAGAAAAAAATATCTGATATTGGAGCTATATGGGGGACATGACTACAATGCAGAGTTGAAACATGATTCTAATGTTCCATAATTAGCATAAAGTCCTATCTCCAGGGCATCACACTCTGGCTGGAGAATGATGCCTATTGTAAAGCATCAGTGATGGATTCCTGGGGTTAGAAACTGCCAATTACATGGCCAAATACTGTACCTATTACTGAGTAGTCCAAAAAGTTCAGAATGTTCACTTCCATGTACTGTAAATGCACCAGTTTAGTTAGATCTCTTATACTTTATCTTGCTGGTCAAAGAAAACCTCTAAACCATGGAGTAATGTTCCACTGTTCCAGTTTTTTTGTTGGTGGTTAATGACCGGCTGCCAGAGCTAAGGGCTCCACTGAAGCTGAAGACCCATAACCTAGCCAATCATTAAGCAGGTACTGTAGTACACTGCCTGAAACTACTATATATACACTTATATGTCTAGCTTTTGCTGCTAAAAAATGGCATGTAGGAAGGGGACCTCTACTTATATGCAAGGATGACCTATCAGAGGGACTTTACAATATTTTACCATATTTATTTATTTATTTGCTTTTGTTAACCAGGTAAGCACACTAGACAACAAGTGCTTATTTTCAGGTACGACCCGGGAGGTTACAGAGTACATAAGAAACAAAATACAGAGTCAAGGTAACATACAGGCCCACGAACAAGTGAGTGGTACAGCAAATGGTACAACAGGCTTTAAATGGTAAGGTTGGCAGTATGTCAACAAGACACATAACAGCATTGAGAGGTAAAATAACAACAGGTAACATCATGACAGAGAATACATCAAAATTACAAGAAAGTATATGAGCGCCTAATATGAGAGAGAATGCTCATCAATAGTGCAGCTAGAAGTGGGTACTGCTATGACAAGAGCACCTCTCCAACAGAAGGGCAGAAAGTGCCTTATGCTGGTTATCAGCAGAGATTAACAGCGGCCAGTGTATCAGCTCACAGACTCCCATAGTGGATCAGGGGTGAGGGAGAGACTATTCTGGATCTATATAGTACATAGACAGGCAGAGGTGGTTTTGAGGAAGTTCCATAGGGATGTTTTGAAGCAGGGATGGGAGGGAGAGGCACAAACTAGGGTGGGAAGGGAGTTCCACAGTCTAGGCGCATGGATGGAGAAGGCCCGGTCACCTGTGAGGGTGCGGGTCTTAGAAGCCAGGCAGACCTGAGCAGCACTAGATCTTAAGTGGTAGGCAGGGGTTCCATGTTTGAGGGGAAGGGCAAGTGCAGAAGGAGTGGCCATTCTAACTGTGTTATCAACGAAGTTGTAAGGACAAAAGCGCGGTGCTTTTCAGGGGCCCTCAGCCGAGTAGGCAGCGATCTTGCGAAGTAGCAGGTGTGGAGGTGTGAAGCGGCATATGTTGTTATAGGCAGTATCCCATTTTGCTAGGCTGGAATTCGGGACTGGGGCAAAAGCTATGAGCCCATAACAAAGCGTGGGAGGGAGTATCCCCCTGGCTATGGCGAGGCGAGCAGCCTGGGTGAGGCAATCTTTGGCTCTGTAGGCAAGTCCAAGCTTGCCATTTGTGGCTTTACAGATATTCCGAAGATGCGCGGTGAGATCCAGTTGTGGATCAAGGGTAACTCCTAGATACTTGACGGAGTCGATGACTGGCAGGGGGGAGCCATTAGCTCCATAGATCGTTAGAGGAGCAGGGCGGGAAGCGGTTTTGGCCACAGAACCAGAGAGCATGGCCTGGGTCTTTTCCAGATTGATGGTGAGATTGTGTCCCTCAAGCCAGTTCTGGATAAGATCGAAGTCTGAGTTAAGTCAGGAGTTGATGATAGTAATATCCTCAGAACTGGACAGTATGACGAGGTCACCAGAGTATAGAGTTGGGTGCCCATAGGTTGCAACGGAGGGCAGTTGATTAATGAAAAGGGAAAACAGAATGGGTCCATAGACGGATCCCTGGGGGACCCCACAGTTAACAGGGGAGAGGGCTGAGAGGGTGCGGTTGAAGCAGGTGTATTGCTGCCTTCCCCCGAGGTAGTTGGAGAACCAGGCAAGGGCTTGGTGGGAGAATCCGAGGGAATGAAGAGTGGAGTGGAGGAAGGAATGGTCAACCCGATCGAAGGCCTTAGAGAGATCAACGAAGATGGCTCCGGTCAGTTTGCCTTGGTCAGTCGCGGACCTGATCTCAGAGGTAACCATGGCAAGCGCCGTCGATATGCTGTGCCCTTTGAAGCTGCATAATCTGATACTGTGTCCAGTTCTGGATGGGCAAAAAAACAGATTCTGGGCCACATTTTAGTCACAAAACAACATTCTTGCTTCCAATTTTTGCAGCAAAATTATGTCTGTAATTTGTTTAACATTATCAAGTAAATTTGGGTTGACTTAAATGTGAGGTTGACATATAGGAAGGTATATATGATAGGTGGATGTTACATTACATTTCTGAAGTACTTTTCCCTTTTGCATATGTAAAGATTTTCTACATGGCAGTACAATGTATGATATGTGATATTTATAAAATGGCAAGAAAAAATCTAGAAATCACATTGGCCAAGAGAGAGATCAGTTGACCATACATTAAATCTCTATGCACGCACAGTCATCCTGGTCCTAAACCTCATCAGACAATGAGCAAATTAGTCTTCCTACAACCAGAACTATCTTCCATCAATCTCCCTACAACCAGAACTGATCTTCCACCACAAACGTGGCTGCTACCTTTACACTGTAGAAACCTTCAACTGGGCCCTAAAAATAAAACTACTTTAAATATAAAATAAAACAGATTAATTAAATGTTGTTTACCAGATCATCACACTCTCCTTAAACACATAAACAAATTAGAAACATTAAGTATTGTTTATAGTTTTCATTACAACTGTTTCTTTGCTAACAGAGAAAAATCCCCCTTCTATCTTTACCTGCTCATCAGGGAAATCTCTTCTGCTTTCCCTGACAGTGAGATAACTGAGTCTCTGGCTCTAAAAGAAAAAATTACTCACCTTAGTAATTATGTTTCTTATAATGGAGTCTTGCTGCATGCTGACTATTGCAGTTAGCCCCAGCACTCAAACTGCCCCGGAGAGTAGAGGGTTAATTTCTATGCAGAGCATAGAACACTGAGCTCAAGCTCAGTTCAAACCTCTGTCTGCTGCACTTTGAAGCACAACTGTCAGATTCTTATGAGCTAATACTAACTAACTACTATGTGGAAATTGTAAAATGTTTACTAGCCAAATGGCAACCAAATACTTTGGATCCCCAAAAGACTCAAGTCAAGAAATCAAAAATCAAAAACCAGGTAGTGAACAACTTAAGACTGTTAAATTAATAATATAACCCACTCCCCCTCTCTAAAAGGAGGGAGTACCCAAATGCACCCCTGGGGTGCAACACTGCACCTGTCAGCCCATTTCCCAAAAACAGGTTCTGAGAGGGGGAGGTAGGGAGGGAGGTCAGACTACAGCAAGACTCCATTAGAAGAAACATAATTACTAAGGTGAGTAATTTTTTCTTCAAACAACATGAAGTCTTGCTGTATTCTGACTATTGCAGACTACCAAGCAGTACCTCCATGGAGGAGGGAATCAAACCTATCTTGGGAATAGACTCTGCAGTACTGCTGTACCAAACCGAGCATCACTCCTAGCCTGGATGTCCAGGGAGTAATGCTTGGTAAATGTATGGACTGTTTTCCAGGTGGCTGCTTTACATCTCTAGCAAAGGAATATCCCTGGCCGCAGCCAGGGAAGCAGCCGTACCTCTAGTCGGAATGAGCCCTCAGACCTGAGGGAGGTATTTTGCCTAGCTTCTCATAGCAGAATTGAATACAAGAGACAATCCACCTGGCAATAGTTCTCTTAGTGGCAGGTTTGCCCTTACCCACTTCCCCATAAGTGAGAAACAACTGAAGGGAGTCAAACCTGTGAGCCTTAGTAAGTTCAATGTAGTAACTAAGGGCTCTTTTAACATCCAAACTGTGTAAACTTCTTTCTCCTGAAGAAGAATGATCAGTGAAGAACACAGGGAGAGACATAGATTGGTTCAGATGAAAATCTGAAACCACTTTAGGTAAAAACCTCCTATTAATTCTAAGGACCACCTTATCTCTATGGAATGAGATAAAATCAGGCTCCACTGACAGAGCTTGCAATTCACTGATATGCCTGGCAGAGGTAATAGCTACCAGGAACACAGTTTTCCAAGTCAAGTACTTAAGCTCTGCTGAAGACAAAGGCTCAAAGGGGTTGCATAAGCTGAGCAATGCAAACATTAAGATCCCAATCAGGGGTAGGATCCCTAAAGGGGGGATTGGTATGAAGCAATCCCTTGAAAAATTTACAGAATACAGGGTGAGATGACAGTGAGGAAGGCTTTCCTGCTGACAGAAAAGCAGAAACAGCTGACAAATGTACTTTGAGAGTAGCTGGTCTGAGGCCTAGGCCATTAAAATGAACGATATAATCCAGAACTGTAGACAATTCAGCAGTGTCTGAGGATATATGCTTCTTGGAGCGCCATATGCTGAATCTTTTCCATTTGGAGTTGTAAGTTTTTCTGGTGGCAGGCTTTCGAGAGGCTTTGAGAATATCTAGAACCCCTAGGGACAGATGCAAATCTGCATACTCTAACTCTTCAAGAGCCATGCCTTGAGATTGAGAGACCGAAGATTGGGGTACCAAATCCTTCCCTGAGAGGAGGTTAACAGGTTGTAATTCCTGGGAAGAGACAGGGGAAGATGGACTGCTAGTGATAGCAACAGGGAGTACCAAGGCTGCCTGGCCTAGTGTGGAGCAATCAGAATCACTTTGCAAGGTTGTGACCTTACCTTGACCAGAACCTTGAACAGTAGAGGAAAGGGAGGGAAGACATATAGAAATGTCCCTTCCCAGTTCAAAATCAGAGCATCCAGAGGAACTGAGCCCAAGACCGGGGGTCTGCAACAAAACAGAGGAAGTTGGTGATTGTCTGGTGCTGCAAACAGATCTATCTCTGGAGTGCCCCACCTTGAAAATAATAACTTTCAACACCAGAGGGTCCAGGGACCATTCGTGATGGCCCTGGGAGATCCTGCTCAATGCATCTGCTAGCACATTGTCCTTCCCTGGAAGGTAGATTGCTATCAGAAAGATCTGCAGAGAATAAACTTGGAACCACAATTTCATGGCTTCCGTGCTCAAGGCCGTGGACAGAGTGCCTCCCTGCTTGTTGATGTACCACATGGTGGTGGTGTTGTCTGTCCTGACCTGAACCACCTTGTTCTGCACTGAATGAGAGAAAGCTTGCAGGACCAGAAAGACCACCTTGAGTTCCAAGAGATTGATACGAAGAAGGGATTCCTGAGGGGATCACAGTCCCTGGGCTGTTAGAGCCCGCAGATGGGCTCCCCACCCCAATAGAGAAGCATCCATGGTTAGGACCACAGAGTGAGACTGAGTGATGAATGGGACTCCTTGCCTGAGGTTGCCCTGATCCTGCCACCATTGGAGAGCCTGGATCAGAGTCTGGGTCACTGGAACTAGTTTGGTTAGAGAATCTTTCTTCTGAGACCAAAAGGCCCTCAGGTGAAACTGAATGTCCCTCATCTGAAATCTGGCCCCTTGGACCACTGCTGTAGAAGCTGCCATGTGGCCCAGAAGTTGAAGGAAGTACCTTGCTGGCCGAGAGACCAGAAGGTGGGATGAAGAAGCCAACTCTACAATAGTCCTTGTCCTTTCCAGGGGAAGAAAAGCTCTTGCTTTGACTGTATCCAACTCTGCCCCTATGAAGGTGAGGAGCTGTACAGGCTCGAGAACTGACTTGGGAAGACTGAGAAGGAATCCTAGGGAAGTGAGCACTTGCTGAGTCACTTGAAGGTCTGACTTGACTTGGTCTGGGGACTGACCCACAATGAGCCAGTCGTCCAGTTTTGGAAATATTTTTCCTCCTTAAAAAGGCCACTACTGCTAAGCATTTTGTGAATACCCTTGGAGCTGATGTCAGGCC
Source organism: Neoceratodus forsteri (assembly GCA_016271365.2). Lineage (NCBI taxonomy): Eukaryota > Metazoa > Chordata > Ceratodontiformes > Ceratodontidae > Neoceratodus > Neoceratodus forsteri. The sequence continues at coordinate 245,168,478 of CM057459.1, read as the reverse complement.
GAAGGGCATAGCTTTGAACTTGATAATGGCCTGAAGGCAATTCGAACCTGAGGTACTTTCTGTGGGAGCACCTGATGGGAATGTGAAAGTAGGTATCTTTTATGTCCAGGGAGGCTAGCCAGTCCCCTGACCTTAGAGAGGGAAGAATTATTCCCAGAGTCACCATTTTGAATTTTGGTTTTAAAAGATGGTTGTTCGGGTATCTTAAGTCTAGGATGGGTCACCACTCCCCTGTTTTTTTTGGGGTAAGGAAGTACCTGGAGTACAGACCTTTGCCCCTGTGCAATGTAGGAACTCTCTCTACAGCCTTTAGAGCCAGTAGAGATGAAACCTCTGCCTCTAGGGCAATGGTTTCGGAGATGCTTGCAGATGAAAAAGATCTGGCCCTCAGCTTTGGAAATTTCTTGAAGTTGAGAACCAGCCCTTGGCTTACCACCTCCAGGACCCACTTGTCTGAGGTAACAGACATCCAGTCCTGGACGAAGTAAGCCAGCCTGCCTCCTACAGGAATGGGGGAGTCGACCCGGGCTGACACATCAGGGTGTCTGCTTGGCAGGAGCCTTAGGTTGAGAGATGGATGCAGCCCTGCTCATCCCCCTTCTGCCACTGCCACTGAAGAACCCCCTCTGAGGAAAGGGAGAAGAAGCCTGTCCGTGGTAGAAAGGCCTATGAAAAGGCCTGCCCCTACCCCTGTCCCTAGCCTGCTGCCTTTGAGGAGTTGCCTGCCTTTCCTTGGCCTGTGCTCTCCTATAGGTGGTCCTATACTCATACATCTTTTTCATGTAATTCTCTGTCTGCTCCCCAGAGAATTACCCACCACAGGGAAAGCCATGGCCTTAGCCTGGGTGTCCTGTTATAGACTAGTACATCTAAGTCAAGCCATTCTCCAAAGAGCCACAGATGTAGCCATGACTCTAGATAATACATCATTGGCGTCAACAGCAGCATGGAACTGTACCTTAGATGCCTCAATCCCATCAGCAGCCACCCCCTCCAGCTCCAAGGCTAGCTGGGGGAGGCCTGCTTAGCCAGTGCCAGTACAGTGTCCCACCTGGACTTCTGGTACCTGGCTGCATAAGCCATATAATTAGCCTGCCTGAGTCCCAAGGCCGATGCCATTTACTGTTTCTTTGCCATGGCATCCAGCTTCCTGGAATCTTTATCTGGGGGGTGTGAAGCCAAGGGTATATTAGCCTTATCACAGGCTGCAGCCTGCACAACCCCAACATGGCTGCATTGTTGATACAAGTACTTTGTACCTGAACCTGATAAGGTGTACCTTTTGTCCATCCTTCTGTTGACAGGAGGTACAGAATTTGGAGTTTTTTAAATCTTTTGTGTCTGTTTCCCAAAAAACTTATGAAGGAGAATAGACATTCTTGTGGACTCTGGGATGTCCATCATCTCCACATAATCAGGTTCCTCTTGTTCCTCTACAGCTCCTTCCACAGGGAGCTGGAGGGTTTCTGCCACGTTTCTGTAACACATGTAGTGGGAATGGGACTCAGAAAGCCTAGGAGGGGAAACACCAGAAGGCCTGTCTGGGGAGATGTTCGGTTCAATGGGCTCAACCAGACCTCCCACACCATTGTCATCATCATCATCATCATCATAATCTTCATCCCCCTCCAAATCCGGTTCATAGAAATCTTCTGGGGCATAATCTTGAACTGGAGGAACCGACCAAACTGAGTGCCTGCCAGAAGGCACCGAATCAGACGGAACCGGACGAAGCAATTCTACAATCCTTATCGCATTGGCAATCTCTTCGGTGGTCGGAAAATGGGTATTTGGATCCGAACCGGCTGATTTTTCTTTTCTTTTTCTTTTTGTTGGAACCAATCCCTCAGGATCAGCTCTCCTCTTGCCTGAAGAAGTAGCGCCCTGGTCAGAGGGCACCTCCCTCAGGTTCGGTAGGAACCGAACCGGGCTGGCCATCCGGGTCAGCGGACTTCACGGCCTCCTTATCCCTGAGCCTACCTAATCTTTTTTCCAGGGTAGACTTAGGGAAATTTTTATAGATTTGGCAGTCTGAATCGAGGTGGTCAAACCCCAGACAATAAACACAGGTGGTGTGGGAATCAGCCTTAGCAAAGACCTCCCCACACACACTGCAGTGTTGAAACCCAGTGGGCCCGGTTTTTCCTTTGGGTTTCTCAGATGTAGCCATCCCAACCACAGACTTACTCTTTTTATGGCGAACAACCAGGCAAGATACCCTTATCGGTTTCTAACCATGTCACAGGTATTGGAAAAAAACACAAGGAAATGCAGTTTTTTTAGAACCGATAAGGACCGTTAACCATACTCTAAGTTTAAAAACAAAGTCAGAATGTATAAATCACTAAATGGCCAGTTCAGCCGAACCGGTCGAAAAATCAGTTTTTACAATTTCCACAAGTTTACTATGTCTAGTTCACTACCTAGTACTTACTGTACCACAGACAGAGATCTGAACCGAAACTTGCGAAAAATAATCGGTAAAACCAAGGACTTTAACTGACTTTCGAACCGTGAGCAAAGGAGAAATCTCCGGAGCGGCCATTCAGTTAGGCGGAGTATAGAATCTGACAGTGATGCTTCAAAGTGCAGCAGACAGAGGTCTGAACCAAGCTTGAGCTCAACGTTCTATGCTCTGCATAGAAATTAACCCTCTACTCTCCAGGGCAGTTTGAGTGCTGGGGCTAACTGCAATAGTCAGAATACAGCAACACTTCATGTTGTTTGAACAGGCCTTTGTTGTCTGTGTGTACAGTATGTTAGTGGAGGAACATTCTGCTAGTAGAACTGAGTAGAATTTTGAATTCCTGTATTCCATGGTAAACATTCCATGATAAACATTCCATTTCTTGAATGTGGGGAAACACAGAGAAAACAAAAACAGAATGAAGAAAGTAAGCAATAATACTATATAAACAAAGAAAAATGGTGGTAAATGAATCACCCTGTTGTTTATCTTTTATGACAGAGTGAGCAGTTCATAATGCTGTCAGTGAGTGTAGCAGTTTTGAACCACGCTCAAGCTTGCAGCACCGGGGAACTGAGAAGCCTCTGTTATGGCTTCCTTTTAGTTTTGTCTACAGAGTGAGGAGAATGAAATAAAATAAGGGGGTTATGTGTCATACATAGAATGAGGAAAACAGCATTTGTAAATTGTTGTGGATGGCAGTGGAATATGAAGCTTAAGTGGGCAGGGAGGCACACACTGTATAACACTACTTTAATCTAGCACCAATAAGCAGAATGACTATTTTATGTTAAAAGCAAAGATTCACTTATATTTTTACCTATTTAAAAACGTGTTTCAAAATAAAAAAACTGCTTCTAAAAATAAAGGGCCATTTTATAAGTGCAATAAAACACTCCGAGGTTGTGCATTACGGTGTGAGAACCACATTCCTAGGGACGACTGGCACTCGGCCTTCGGCCTCGTGCATAACTACGCCCCTAGGAGTGCGGTTATCACACCACAATGCACACCCTGTCATGTCTTATTGCTTACGTGGAGCATTACTTTATCAGTAGGCTGTTATAACTAGTTATAGTACATTATTAGGTTTTACTATACATGACAAACAATGTGTTCAATTTTCTTGTTGTACTACAGTTCCAAAGTTGTTGTAGTGCAGTTCAGAGGTCAAAAAAGCTGTTGTAGCATAGTTCAAAGGTCAAAAAGTTGTTGTAGTACAGTCCAACGATAAAAACACTTTTTGTACTGTTCTACAAAACCATGCACAGAGAACTGTGTCTTTAGTCATTGTTTTCTCTAATTCATTTGTGAATGTAAAACTGTTTTAAAGTGGGAGTCTATTCAAATATCACTTTGATGTCTGTATATTTCTTGAAAAACTAGAATTGTATACTATAAAAAAAAATTAAATATGAACGATTATGTCCAACTTGGCACGTGTTTCTAGCTCAGGGTTCTGAAGACACTTGTGACCTCTTCAGTTTCATTCTTGAGATCTGTAGTGTCTTCAGGGCCCTTCAGTGGAAACACAGCCTCATTGTACATGGTTGCCCATACATTATTGTATATATATATTCCCCTTCATAACTCATCACCATTGTGATCTCATTGACTGTGCCTGATTAATCACTTGCAATGACCCTGTGAGTGATGTTATAGTGCCGATGAGATAAGAAGGGGAACAGAATTAGGTATTTCAGCTATCAGGAAACGTACTGCTCTTCACATCACACCAATACAATCGGTACAAAACCTTCTAATGAACAAACAGAAAAAGAAAAATGAACAACAACAACTGAGTACTTTTCAAAATGAATCATTTTTGTCTGCTACTTTCAGCACTACTAGCTCTTTAAGATGACACTACTGGAGAGGACTTAGAGGTCAATATTTACACTATGAACCACTTACGGGGGGATTGTTGGGAAAAGAGATTTTGTTTTACATAAATGGCCATCTCCTGGGAAATACTGACCTACAGCAAACCAAACTTTCTGACATGCAGCATTCCATATAATCTTTTTTTTTTTTTTGTTAGAAAAGATACAAACATTTGCATATCTGTTCTCAGACTGGCAGCTTCTCCCTCCCCACAGCAAGAGTCACACAGTTGGAGAGTACTGTCTATAAAAGTATTGGTCCGCGTACAAACAGATAATCAATGTGGGGATTTGGTGCCTTTTACTGGACCAACAAGAAATATTTCTGTACACTAGCTACCAGGCATACAGTTAAAGCAAGATATCACTGGTGAAAGATAGTCTAACTAGGCGCACAGCTTGCTACTGGGAGTTTTGAATCCTGAGAATCTGACGGTTATCCCTCATTCTGCATAGTAAAGCCATTCTTTGCAAAAGGAACTTTACAGTACAAGTCATATTACTGCCTGCATGTGTCTCCTAATACAATAACTGTGGAGTGGTGAGATTCCCAGGCCTGCAAACTGACATTTAATCTGGAAATGGCTCTTTCTGCATGTGTCATTTTACAAGATGTCATAAAAGTCATAATGTCAAGTCAAGTGTCATGTTTATTTATAAAGCGCCTTTCGAAATCAAGGCGCTGTACAGGAATAAATAGAACAGCAAAATACAAACATTAAAACAACCATAACTAGACAGGATAGGCCAGAGTAAAACGATATGTCTTTAAATCAGTTTTAAAACTATCAACGGTTGGGCATTCTCTTAACCAGCGAGGCAGAGAATTCCGCAGGGTTGGGCACGAAAGCAAAGGCACGCGAGATCCCGATAGCTTCAAACGAACCCTGGGAATTCCTAGCAATCCTCGCTGGCGGAACGAGGGGCGGAGGGGCAATAGGGAACCAGAAGATCTTTCAGGTAACCGGGTTCCTGGTCATGTAGGGCTTAAAGGTTAGTAAACCAACCTTAAAGGTGATCCGCCACCAGAACAGGCAGCCAGTGCGATTCCTTGAAGCTTGTAGGCGTAATGTGGCTGGTTCTAAGAGTCCCAGTCAGAAGCCTGGCTGCAGCATTCTGCAACAGCTGAAGGCGCGATATCAACCCTGGTAGCCCTAGGTAGAGGGAATTGCAGTAGTCCAGACGGGTAGTGACAAAGGCGTGGACCAAAGTTGGAAGGTCCTCCCGAGGAATCAGATGTTTCACCCGGGCGATATTCCTCAGATGGTAGAAAGAGGATTTAACAACAGCTGACACCTGAGATTTCAGGGTCAGACCATCATCAAAAATAACACCCAGATTTCACACCTGTCGAGAGGTAGAGAGCGGTACGCCACCAAGTAATAAACCTGATGGCCGTCCAACACCCAAACCCACCCCAGGATGACCCAGATCCACAACCAATACCTCAGTCTTATCTGGATTAAGTCTCAACCAGCTCAAACTCATCCAAATTCTGATCTCATCCAGGCAGTTGTTAAGTACAGAGAGTGCACCACTCTGTTCGGGGAGAAAGGACAGGTACAGCTGAGTATCATCTGCATAGCAGTGAAAACTCAGACTGTATCGCCTGATGATTTCTCCCAATGGCATCATATACACTGCAAACAACATGGGGGCTAAAATGGAGCCTCAGGACCCCACATGGCAGAGAGAAGGCCAGAGGAATAAATTCCGCTGACAACTCTCTGAGACCTGCCAGTGAGGTAAGAACAAAACCACTTGTGGACTGTACCAGACAGCCCACAAAAGACCATAATCGCTCTAATAGCACCCATGGTCTACAGTGTCAAAATGCAGCAGACAGATCAAGAAGGACCAGAATGGTACAAGCCTTTCGATCTCTGGCCATTAGGAGGTCACTCAATACCCGAACAAGGGCAGTCTCAGTACTATGCCTTTTCCTGAAACCAGACTGGAGAGTATCATAGACATTATGAGAAGTAAGATGATCATCCAATTGCAATGCAGCAGCCTTTTCAATAACCTTACCAACAAATGGCAGGTTAGAGATAGGCCGGTAGTTAGCTAGACAGTCTGAGTCCAAGGAGGATTTTTTTAAGAGTGATCGAACTACTGCCTCTTTAAGGGGTCAGGAAGACCCTCTCCAAGGATTTCCAGATAATGTCAGCAAGGATTGGGTAGATAACTCTCACGCTACTAACAAAGCGTGTAAGACCCGGATCCAAACTACAGCTAGTTGGTCGATTGTTTGGATGATCTTCACAATGTCCACGCAATTCCGGGCGGTGAAAATCTAACAACAGGCCGAGGATAAGACACCATCAAGTCGACCACCACAGTCCCCGACAGGAGGTTGGACCGATGCGGACCTGATGCCGGCAACCTTATCTGAAAAGAAGTGAGCGAACTCTCGCATCTAAGCTGAGAAAGGCTTCTAGTCTGAAGACAGACTGGCTGTACAGTCTGTCCACAGTCCGAAAAAGCTGAGCCGGTCGATTCTTTGCAGCAGAAATCTCTGGACAGGAATTCTGCTCTTCACGAGTGATTTCTGATTGGTAGCCATCATAATGGGCCAACAATCTAAGCCTGTCAGCAACAAGGCCCGATTTCCACCAAGCTTTCCAGCCTTCGCCTACTCGCTTAATTCCTTCAAGGAGCCATCAAACCATGGACTCCTTGGACGGATGGTGAGAGGCCGAACACCTAACAGGAGCAATCTTGTCCAGAGCATCTCCCACAGCCTTATTATAGGCTAATACAAGACCATCTGGACTCATGCATTCATCCGACAGACTCGACCAGATCAGCATAGCCATTAGTCAATGGGGCAATACCCTTAAGAGGCGGTACTGGACCATCTCCGTGAGGACGAGACCTATTAGAGGGGCCCTGAAACTGAACCTCACGGTGTAATGGTCCGACCAACCGACTGGTTCCACCCCCAAGTCAGTGATCTCCATACCCAAGAGAAAGACCAGGTCTAATAATGAAGAAAAGCAGCAATGCCATTTCAACAGATGTAAGGGAAACATTACCAACACATTCTAGATTTTTGGGGCCATCACCATCTCACATTTACAGTGATGGTGCTATGTGCAAATGGAATCCCAGTCATTTTTCACCTGAAACCTCAGGATGTCTGTCCCACTTAAGGTGCAGGGTTGAGAGCAGCTTTTTCCTTTCCATTAACCTTGTATATACTGAGTATTATAATGAGCCCTTTTTTGAAAATGTTCATAGCCCAAACAATATTTGCAAGGCACAGCCAAAATGTAGCCCATTACACCAAAGATTTGGTGAAGCTTATTCTCTAATATCTTGGAAATAGTGACACCTATGCGCAACACATTGCCACCCACAGAGGACCTCCCAATAGGTACAGATGATAAACCTGCTGGACAGCAGCTGCACTTTAATTATTTATTGTTTGATTTTATATCAGATCGAGTAAGTGAAATGCAAATTGGCCAGTGGTTAATAACTACATATATAATTGGCCAATGCATGGTTAATAGCTACATATACAATAGGTACTGTACCTTTAAGAATGTAGTATCGTACAAGCAGGACCTTATCCTCCCTGAGCCCACCCCTTAATGAAGACTCATGGGAGTCAAAGTGCCAGAGCAGTGGTGAGAGGCCCGTAACTTTACTGGTGCATCATGCACTTTATTTTGTAATAATTCTGAGTATGCTACACTCTGAGCAATTGTACTACAGCCTGTTTGTACACTTCTTGCACTTTGAATTTGAGGCATAATAAACTGGCCTGCAAAATTTGTGCAGGCTGAAAGAAAACTCTGGATATGCAGCTTGCATTTTTTGATTAATTACTGAGGGTGCGCTACACATTTGTGGAACTGTGGTAAAGACAGGAGGTGGCCACCCCCTTTGTGTGAGCACCTGCCTCCAGCACCAGAGCACAACAGTTTATTGATAAGCACTGATCAGCAAGTGTAAAGCTACAACCCCTATAAAAATCAATAATATAACCTTTTTTAATTACCAAAGTGCCCGTGATGAGGCTTATGAACCATCAAAAAATATGTTTTTATTTAAAATATTTTTAAGGGTGATATGACAGGCATGCTGTCGCATCCCAGAAGCTCTTCTGTAATTTTACCGAAATGGGAGTACATCCCCTTCATTATTTATTTATTTATTTGAAAAAGATTTACCAGGAGAGGCATACTGAGCTACAATAGCTCATTTCCAGATGTGCCCTGGGGGAGGGGGGTAAGTACAATTAGTTTATACATAACACAAATAGACACAGACAGAATACAAAAAAATGAGACTTTGTACACTATACAGTGATTTAAGTTAACAAGAATCAGATATATACATATTGAGTTAGGAGATTAAAGACCAGCACATGTGAATTAAATATTGATATTCACTCGGAGACAATAAAAATGTAGGCATGGGAGGCAATTCCCTTTGAGCAGGGGGGAGGGAGCCAAGCAGAGGCTGAAAGGAAAAAGGTAAGGAGAGTAGAGAACTGATGTGGCAGAGCATGGCAGGGGGGGAAGAGGGGGAGAAGGTATAGACGGACAGGCAAGCTTTTCCTCCCTCTAGGATGTAAACCCCACAAGGGCCAGACACGGCAGGGTGCACACCCAGTCCGTGCACTGGTTTCCATGTCTGCAAGGAGATAAAATAGGGAAGTAAGAGAGTTGCACACATTTTCCCTCTGGGATGCAAACCCCACAAGGGCCAGACATGGCTGGATGCACACCCAGTCCATGTACTGGTTTGCAGGCCTGCCAGAGGGAAGTTAAGGGTGAAGGTGGGGAAGAAGTTGAAAGAGTCAGTTAGGAGGGAGAAAGGGAATATAAAAGGGAGAAAGAATAAGTAGTGGGGCTGGGGTTAGGGTGAAAGCGAGGAGTTAGGGGGAGGACTAGGGGAGAGAGAAGGATAGCATTGGCATCAAAAGAAGTGGTCAGGTACAATTACAGGAGGGAGAAATGAAGTTACGAAGAAGAAAGGATACCGATCGAAGGGTTGGGCAGAATGGATAGAGTTTAGGGAAGCAATAGGAAAAAGCAGACTGGCCTGAAGTGGATACAAACATACAAAATTGCCAGCAGATACAGGCCATTCAGTCTATCTAGTCTGCTTGAGTGTGCAGCACACCATCTATTAGACTGCAGCTACCCCCCTTCCCTTGTACTCCCTTCCACCTTAGTGCCCCCCCTTCCAACTTCACCTCCCCCAACCTCCTCCTGGTTTAGACCCTCCTTTGACCCTATCCCAATCTTTCTTTAAGTTGCCCACCATCTTCAATGCTACCACTTTCTCTGGCAGCACATTCCCAGCCACCACCCTCTCTGTGAAATAGTGCCTCCTCATCTCTCTCCTGAACCTTCCTCCCTCTAACTTCAGACTGTGTCCCGTGGTGTCCCTCCCTCCCTTTAACGTAAACAAGCCCTCTAAATTAACCTTGTTTATGCCCTTCAGGTACTGGAAGGTCTCAATCATATTCCCGCTCTCCCTTTTATCTTCTAGGGTGTACATGTTGAGGTCCCTTAATCTCTCCTCATATGCCCAGTCCCCCATCCCAGGATCATTTTCTTCACCCTACGCTGAACACCCTCCAGTAGCCTGATGTCCTTTTTCAAATAGAGGCACCAATACTGCAGAGAGAGCAAGGGTCTGGTGGTCAGAGTTACGAAGGGAAAAGGTGGGTGGAGGGGGGGCTAGAGAGGATAGAGGAGAGGTAGGAGGGCGCCAAACCAAAACTTCCCTACAAGGGAGGAACAGTGGGTGAGGCATCTGGCATCAAGTAGGGCAGAAGGAGAGAGAGAGAGAGAGATGTAAAGTTCACAGTGGTGGGTATAGGGCAGACAGTCAAGAGCAATTTGGCAGAAGGAGTGGAAGATGGTGTCCAGTCTGGCTAAGGTGGGCTTAGGGGCTGTGCTGTAGACTATGTCACCATAGTCGAAAATTGGGAGAATCATTTTCTGGACAATTTCATGGCGGGCCAGTAAGGGGATACAACCATGGTGCCTGAACAGAGCACCTAGTTTGGGGTGAAGTTTTTGTGGATGGCATTGACATGTCCAGAAAAGTTGAGATATCGGTCAAGGCAGAATTCTAGATATTTAAAGGAGGTGGCATCCTCTAGCTTGGCTCTGTCGAGGGTGTGGAAGGCTGCTGTGGCAGTAAGCCTAGAAAGCCTTTACCTGGTACCAAAGGTCATGGAGACTGTCCTTCTGGCATTGAGGGACGGCTGATTTGTGTGAAACCAGAGCTGGATTTTGTCAAATTCCAACTGGAGACTGGTCACTGCAGCAGAAAGGGAGGCACCGGAGGCATATGTTATCTGTGTACATTTGAATGGACATGGAGGAGCAGGCATCAGGGAGGTTGTTTAGGAAGACCAAGAAAGGTACCAGGCCGAGGACTGACCCTTGAGGTACTCCAGTGTTGATTGGGAGACGGGGGATAAGAGGTGCCTATTCTGACTGACTGATTCCTACCCACAAGATAGGAATGGAACCAGTTTGTGGTGAGGACAGAAAGCACTGCTGCAGCAAGCTTGTCAAGGAGAAGGGTGTGGGATATGGTGTCAAAGGCTTTAGCCAAGTCAACATAGATAGCAGAGGTGATGCAGTCCTGATCCATGCCGAAGAGAATGGAGTTAGTAAGCTGGAGAAGGGAGGTGGAAGGGGACTTACAAAAAACAGACTGGTAAGGGGTGAAAAAGGAGGGAAAGTCGAGGAAGGAAGAAAGCTGAGACAGTACAAGGTGCTCTTGTAGTTTGGCAAGAATGGGGAGGAAGGATATAGGGGGTAGTTGCCTGGCTTGGAGGGATCATCATCCTTGGGAAGGGGTATGACTGTGGCAAGCTTCCAGCATCAGGGACAGAGGCAAGGGAGAAACAGAGGTTTAAAGGGGTGGTAAGTGGGAGAGCAATGGCTGGGGCAGAAAGATGGAGGAGCTTGGGGTCAAGCCCATCTGGGCTTTTACCTTCATGAGGGTTAAGGGCTAGGAGAGCATTCAGGGTGTCTGCTGGTGAGATAGGGGAGAAGAAGAAAGAGGAAGAGGAGGGCATAGGGAGTGAGCAAGGAATGATGGAGAGGGTGCAGAAGGGGGAGGGAGGAGAGAAGGGAGGAAGCACAGGTGAGGAAGAAAGTGTTAAATTCAGAAGCCACAGCAGAGGGGTCAGAAATACTGGTGTCTCCCACCCTCAGGACTGGGACTGGTGACTGAGCTGGGGTGTAGAATAGGGCATGGACGGCCTTCCAGAACTTAGAGGAGTGGTTAATGTTATCCTGGAAAGTGGATGAGAAATATTCAGTTTTGGCAAGTCTGATGGCACTAGTGCAGGTGTTTCAGAGGGCATAGTATTTAAGTAGGTCCACATGGGAGCCTGAAGCCTTATGCACCTTTCAAGCTATGTTGCATGCTCACAGACAGGCCAGTAGTTCTGCTGACACCCAAGGGAGGTGGGAGCCTCTGACCCTGCTTTTTCTGATGGGAGCATGCATCCATTTGCCCAGATAAGTGATGCATTTTGGCTGAGCACTGGTTTCCAAACTGAAGTCTGATATCTGACTGTGTCCTGCCCCCCCCCCACCATGCTGCACCAAGGAGCAGGGGATGAATAAATGTTGACTATTCCTATGCTAGAGTCCATGGAATGCCCCTCCCCCCTTAGAACTGGAAACAAACAATGATAAATTAGGTCAACCGCACTGATAAGGGTGCAAGTGGAGTTGCAAAAGTCCCCCAGACATGCAGTTAAGGATTTATATGAGTAACCCACTATTGCTGGAACTCAAGCTCTATGCATTTGGAATTCCTTCATGGTGCCTTTCAAGTGCATGGGACTGCCAGTGACGGAATGGGCTGGTAGCTCAGAAGTGATTAAGAGTACTCCAGGGAACAAGTTCACTAACCTAAATCTCAAGAATGAGGAGACTGTGTTGTATAGTACAGCACACACACACATTCCAGATGGAAGTAATTTGTGTGCAGCAGGCAATAAACACTGAAGAACGGTACCCTTAATCATGAAGCATACCTTTCCTGTGTACAAATACTGTTTGAGATCACCCACAAAACAGCATTTAAAATAGACTGTAAGGACAAAAGAGACTCCAGAAACTTTTATTTATTTATGTCTTTGGTTACCGGGTAGGTGCACTGATCCAGAGGACTATTTGTCAAAACAGTCTAAACAGTCAAAATGATTGTAATTGTTTCTAATATGTATTCCATTTTACATTGTAAGTCTCATGTTTTTAATGTTTACGTTCTGTACTAATTGTTTGTTTATTTGTTTACTTGTCGTTTGTGAAAACGGGCAGTTTGCTCATCTAGCTAACAAGTACAAAAAATAAAAATGAAATGAAATGAAATTTTCAGTCATGACCCGGGCCACACAGTAGCAAGAACAGTACATCTACAAACAGTACTAACAATATACAGCACAAAAATGCACACCCCGCCTGAGGTGGCGGGACGGGTATACAAGAGGTTAACTTGGTATATAAGGACAGTGTGAACATAAGCAATGAGTGCACAATAAAAGCAGATGGTACAGGTTAATACATATAGTAACAATATACAATTGCAGAAGTTCAGGTTCCATTACAGTTAGTGCAGCTATACAGGTAACACACAACAATGGTATCTGATTACAAAGGTTCATGATTCAATTTCTAAGCTGTTCAATTCCAGCAAAGGAGGGAATACAATTGTTAAGTGGATTCACAACTGGGTATAATTGCCTGGTTTTTGGTTAGAAATTGATCCACTGCTTTAACATGTACTAGTAATGACTCTGCAGGGCTGTGTATCTATTCCTGATCCTGGGCCTTCATCTCACAGTTCCCAGGAAAGTCAATAAACTTTATGGTGAAATAACTTTTCCAGACAAAGGAAAAATAGCAACAGCACAGTAGACAAATGGGAAGGATCAGCTTTCCCAGGCAAGACCCGCTTTTTTGTTTGGGGGGGGGGCCGTTACTGAGGTAATTCTGAATCAGCAATAGCTACTCTAGAAGGTAAAAGACACAAATACAGTATTTCATGCTGAGAAGATAGAATATAGCTGGAAGGAAAATTTGTAGGAAGGCCTGCGAGTTACATTTCCAGGCTTGCAAAAGACATGACTGTACAAGCTGGTGGGATATCTAGGAGGAAGAGACTAGGGGATACAGGTGGGCAGGCAATGTAACCAAATGGCTAGAGTGCAGAACTGTGAACCAGGACACCCAGGCTCAAATTTCATCAGACCCACTAACTCTTAGTATGACCTTGAGCAGATCACTTAACCTCCCAATGCTCCAGTCCATTCAGCTGTGACAGGATGGAAGCAGGAGGATTCCTCTGAAAATGAGATACTGTATCTCTGATGGGCTGTCCTGGATTCATCACAAAACACAAAAAACAGGTCCCAAAAGATTGGGGAGTTGCTCAGCTCAAAGACACGTAACAGTACTGATAATGACACTCTCCAAGTAAGTTTAGAAGTGAATATCAATAATACACGGAGTCATTCATTGTTTACACTAAAGGCTGGATGGGTTAATTGTAAACAAAAAAAAAAGATACATATAAAATGTCTGACAGCTAGTTAAACCAATCGTTATCATCCCTTCACCTACACGGGCAAGAGAAAAATCTATAGTCTGTGATCAGTCCCGATCAACAGACAACATAAATAGTAATATATTCATATTTCCTTTTTTCCCCATTTACTGTAGGTATATATCTCATGATCCCATCTGCCAGCACCCCGCAGCCCCATCAGCCACTTTCCAAGATTCACCTCCACCACTTGTCCTGAACAGTATCTGGTGGGTGGATGCCACAGTGTGTGGTGTGGGGCTTGCAAGGGTGTTAATGTTATCCTGCCAGCTGTGGGGTTTTCCTCCAAGCTTCCCCCTTCCCGGGGTTGCCAATGAGCAATGGCTAACACACCCTTGCACAGTGGCACATGTGCGCGTGCTGGCATCTGGTGACCTCCCCACTCCTTCTGTTGTGCTCCCACTGTACTGCCAACTAACCTCCACTAGGTGGCACACAAGTAGCCAGAAACAATATCTTCCCTCCTAGTGAGGGAGTAGAGCTGTCCATGGAATGCTGAATCCTCCCTCCCCAGGCCAGCCCCCAAATGACCCAACTCTGTTCTGGAACCCATGTGGCCAGCATAGCGAGTGCTAGTGCTACTACTGCACTGCCAGGCCAGCAGATATATTCATATTTCTAAAGCTGTCACAACAGTGAGACCACAAAAAGCAGTGGTCCAGTTAGCTGACTAGCACTGTGTCCTGATAAGGATGGCTAGTGTAAGCTGAAAGGCATGGACCAAAGCCTGTTCATTGCAGCTATTTTTATAGACCTAAGAAAGTATTTTGTCACAGTGGCCTACCCACTTCTCAGATAAGTTAGGTTCTGTGGCCCTGACTTGGCAGCCAGGTGGTTCAGCTCCTCCCCCTCAGACTGGTTCCAGTCTGTCCAGATTGGTGATGCCCTATCCACCCCGATGCCCATCAAGTCCAGTGTCCCCCAGGGCTCCATCACTGGCTCAGTTCTTTTCTGCATCTTCTTAAATTATCTCCCCCTACACTTGCATCTCTTCACACATTCACATGTATCCAGATGACACAGTTCTATTTACTTCTGGTGCTTTAATCCCTGTGGTGGAACATCACTCCAGCATGACTGTAACAATTTCCAGTACTGGTTTTGTTCAAACCAGCTCTCATTAAAAGCCCGAAAAGACTGTCTCCCTGACTTTCTTCATTAGAGAGACTAGCAAGGCTCCAACACATCCTGTCTTCAAGGCTCTGGATGGCAACCTACTTTAAAAGGTACCCCACTTCAAGTATGTAGGTGTGTGGCTGGACCAGAACCTCAGTTCTCCCCCCCCCCCGTTATGATGTCATACATAAGAAATTTAAACTTAAGCTCAGAATGCCATACCGCAACAAGCCCTGCCTTCCTCTCCCAGTCTGCTGAAAGATCATCTTCAAGATGATCATACCAGTGTTTGATTATCTGAATATAGTCTACAGTGCTGCCCTAAAGCCTGCTCTTGCCAGGCTGGAGGATTACTTTTCTCATTTCTTCAGCCACTTCACCTGGAGTGCTCCATCTCTCACCGATCACTGCTTTCTCTCTCTATGCAAATCTTTCTCCCCTTCCTAGAGGTCCAGCATCTCTCATACTATTCCTTCTTTCTGGCCAAATAGTGGCTTACCACTATTTCAACTTGTGTCGCTCCTCTCTCCTTAACACTGCCATCCCATCCTCCCACTCCCTTGATCATCTGATGCACGTTCCTTTCATATCCCTTGCTGCACATCTGTAGCAGGCCTGTCAGATTCTCTATCCGTTTTCCAACACTGTGGAACAACCTCCCTCACATGATTTGTTACACTCAGCAATATACCAAACAACTAATATATGGAGCATTGGGTATTCATCTGTGTTTATCTTTCATGTGCATAACAACCCATTAGGTACACACCCTGGTTTTGGTTTTGGCCCCATGCACCTCATCTGGTAACTTCACCTGCCCCTGCCACCCCTGACATTTGCCAGCAAACAACTTTATTAATGAACTCCCTGCCACAAGCCCACACTACGGCTAACAACTTGGTTAAGCTGGTAGACAAAATTGACACATTGTTTCACCCATTATTGCTAAAGGGTTTTTCATAGTTCGTGGTAATGGGCAAAATGTGGCTAAAGCAATGGAGTACTATGGTTTTTATAGAGTTCTATGAATGGGAGAAGAGATTCTCAGTCAAGCAGAAATCAGAGTGTGTGTGTGTGTGTGTGTGTGTGTGTGTGTGTGTGTGTGTGTGTGTGTGTGAGAGATCGCATTTGTTGGAATTCTGCCTGCTCATCAAGGGCAAGTCAGCAGTTGTGGTAGCTACAAATCAAAGACAGCCCACCTTAGTACACCTGCCTGAGTACACCTGCTGCCTCAGTACCATATGAAGCAAAAGTTAGTCACTTAGTGGAACTGCACTCTCTACATGTTCGAGTGCATGTATGAACAGGATATGGGGCTGTTGGACTTTATACGGAGTCACATCACCTGCAATGCCTCTGGAGCTTGTATTTGCCTAACAACAGAGCAGTAGCATCTCATAGGTGGTCTGATTCTTATGTTACAGCCTTTTAAACATGCCACCCAGGTAGTTAGTGACTACATGGCGTCCATAAATCTAGCAGTCCCACTTCTGTGTCTGGTGAGTTAGGCACCGTGTAATGTGCAACAGCAACTGGCTGGTACACGATGCTTCTGCTTGCACTGCACTCATGGAACACGTGCAGATAGTACTAATAATAATAATATCTTTCTGCAATCCATCTGAGGATCCATAGAGTATGATACTGCCACCTTATTAAATCCACAGTGCAAACATGGCCTTACCGGGGGGGGGGGGGTGAATACATTTGCAGAAGACGAAGGATCAGTTGATTGAAAAGGTGTATGCACAGCTACTGAAAACGAAGACAGTCTTTCTTTTTAGTCACTATGTAGAAAATCCAGCACAATGATGAATTAGTCATTTATAGATTGTTAATAAGCTTGTATGTTTGATTAACGATGATTAAAATGTATTTTTATTTACCCTGCATTTGTCCTCACCCTGTACTGTAACAATAAAAGATTGCCATAGTTGCACCTTTCCTTCGGCTACAAGTCAAGGATCAGCGAGCATTTGCCTTCTCAGGCAATAAGAGCAATGTCCATGAGCAGCTAGAGCAGGGGGAGAATGCCAGGTTGTTTGCACCCCCCAACACACTCAGTCAGCCAAGCCCCTCATCCCAATGGCATACTGCATCCCAGCCAGCCTCCATTTAAGATTCCAGGATTCAATTACAAATCCCCGTTTCCCAAGCAGAAGTCTAAAAGGCAATTTCAATGTGCACTAAACAATCTGCGTGTTCTCTTGTGGCTTCTTGTCTTTGGTGCTCTGTATTCCTGCTTTGTAAGCATTTCTACTGCTTTAAGCCTTGAACAGCTTCTTAAGAAAAAACACTAGACAACATATAGAAGATAGTCATGGGCGTGCCATAGGTTATAGTCATTGGGATTAGTAATGCATATTAAGCACCTACGGTCTTTTCACAACAATCTAATATTATACAGGCACAGTAGGCCTGCCTATCAGGGTTGAGGCAGTGTTTGTGTCAAAAACAAAATTTTTGACAGCTAATATCTCAGCAATCTTAACCCCTTGGACTACAAAATTTAGTGTGCACTGTTTCAATCCTAGCAGATAATGTTTAGTAAGTTTAGTGAAAATCGGTTTGGTAGTTCAGAAGTTATTAATTTGTGATATTCTGTAAAACAAAATCCCAAATTAAGACTTTTTTCCCTCACAAATAGCAAAAAAAACCTACACTGATTTAAAATATGAAACTCACAGGTTTGTTGCTTGGGCTTGGGTCATGAGGATAGATACCTGGGATGGAGTCCACCATCTTGGTCAGAATAGTGTTATCTGTGAACGACAGCAACTTTCCGGGAGACCCCAGCTTCTAAATCATTGATGAAAATGTTGCTGAGCAGTGCATCCAGCACTGATCCCCAAGGGATGCAGTTGAGTACTCCTCTCCACTCGTAGTGCCCTTCCATTGCCACCTTTTTCTTCCTGCCCCAACTCAGTCAGCAGTCTACCATGTGTATGTCTTTTATATGCCACACTGGTTTACTTTGCCCAGAAGCCTGTCATGCACTAAAGTATCGAAAGACTTGCTGAGGTCCAGACAGACTATGTCCACTGCCTGCCTCTTTCCACCTCCATAGTCACCTCTTTGAAGAAGGTGATCAGACAGGTTTGGTATGATCTGCCCCCTCATAATGCCTTACCAAGATGGGGGTGAGAACCTTTGCCTCAATGAAGTGCGCCATTATTCTGTCCTAGATAATGTTCTCCAGGATCTTGCCCAGCACTCATGTCAGGCTGAATGATCTGCAGTTACCTTGATCCAACCTTGCTCCAGTTTTGAAGATGGGGGCCACACTGGCAACTTTCCAGTCCTCTGGCACCACACCTGTTTTGACAGAGTCCTGAAAGATTTAGGCAAGTGGCTCCACTAATTGTCCCTTTAGCTCTACTATGATCCTGGGGCATATGCTGTCCACCCCTTGTGACTTACTTGGCATGATCTGTGCCAAACAGTCAGCTACCAGGGCAGACATGACGTTCAATGGCTGCATTGGGGCTACCCTTAATGTTATGGGACTTCCCAATAAACCCCCAACCCCACCAGGGGCCCTTTGGTGAACACTGAAGTGTAATATTCATTGAGCATCACAGCCATCACCTCTGGCTCTCTGAGAGGTTCCTTGCCCATCCCTGTTTTCAAAGGCCCGATCTCCTCCTTTACCGTTCTCCTTCCATTTATGTAATGGAAGACGGCTTTGGTATTGTCTAAAGGTCCTTCTGCAACCCTGTCTTCCAGCCTGTCCTTTGCTTTCTTAATTCTAGTTTTGCAATCCTTGAGTGCTGCTCTGTATTCCTGTATGGCCTGGAAGTAACCTTTCTCTTTTCAGCAATCACTGATTTTCTTTTTGTTCAGTCAGTTGCTTTAGGTGAATGTAGAGTCAAGGAGGGACTGTTTTCCCATACTGCATATAGGAATGCAGATCACTGCAACTACTTTGAGTATGCTTTTAGATATTCTTGTTAATGCTTTATCTTTCACGAGTTACTTCACACAAAAAAATATTTCTTCATAACTACACCTAAGATCTAACAGTCAGGGAAACAGAAACATAGATAAGGAAAGGACCACTTGGTCTGTGTGGACAAGATGGAAGCTGTCCAGAGGAGGGCAACTAAAATGGTGCAGGGTCTGCACCAGAAGACATATAGAAAGAAACTAAAGGAGCTTAATATGTATAGCCTGAGGAAAGGAGGGAGAGGGGGGACATGATAGAAACTTTCAAGTACCTCAAGGGAATCAACAAAGTCCAAGAGGGTAGCATCTTTCACAAAAAGAGGTGTGCAAGAACAAGGGGGCACAATTTGAAGATAGAGGAGGGGCGGCTCAGAGGTAATGTAAGGAAGTATTTTTTCACAGAGAGGGTTGTGGATGCATGGAACGGCCTTCCGGAGGAGGTTGTGGAGTCAAAAACAGTGGTTGAATTCAAGCATGCATGGGACAGTCATAAGGCAATTCTAGGTGGTGTGGTTAGAAAGAAGTAGGCTGCTGGTGAACTAGGATCTGCAGCTTATCCAATAGGTAGGGAAATGGGCTGACTGGGTGGGCCAAGCGGTCCTTATCTGCTGTCAAATTCTATGTTTCTATGGTCAACCCAGTCTGCCCAGATGGTCCCTGCCTAGTCTGTCTCTGCAAACTTTAACTGGTCTCCGGTGACCCCCCTCTCCCTGTTCATTTCCTAGTACTCCCTATGTCTATCCCACATATGCTTGAAGCCCCCTACTCTTTTTGCCTCCATCACTTTTACTGGCAGTCTATTCCAGACATCCACCACTCTTTCAGTGAAATAGCACTTACTCACATCCCTCCTCAACTTCCCCCTGCAGTTTAATCACACGCCTGCTGGTCCTGGCGCCCTTTCTCATTTGAAAGCGACTCTTCTCCTGCACCCTGTTCATTTCATGAGGTACTTGTAGGTCTCCATCAGGTCACCTCTCCCTCTCCTGTCTTCCAGGGTGCACATGTTGTGATCCCTGAGTCTCTCCTCGTAGGGCTTTTGGTGCAAACCCTGCACCATTTTAGTTGCCCTCCTCTGGACTGCCTCCAACCTGTTTATGTCCTTTCTGAGGTGCGGTCTCCAGAACTGGACACAATACTCCAGGTGGGGTCTCACCAGCAAGTGATATAGTGACAACACCACCTCCCTCCTCCTGCTGGAAATACCACTCCTTATGCATCCCAAAATCCCATTGGCCCTACCCACTGCTTTGTCCACACTGCTCTGCCACTTTGAGAGATCAGACATGATAACCCTAACATCTCTTTCCTGCTTAGTAACTGACAGTACCCCCCCATCCTATACTCAGTTCTTGAGTTCCTATGCCCTAGGTGCATAATTTTGCACTTTATGGCATTGAACCCCAACAGCCATGTTCTTGACCACTCCGAGTTTCCTGAGATTCCTACATATTCTTTCCATTCCTTCCTTATTATCCATCGTATTACAGATTTTGGCATCATCTGCAAAAAGGCATACCTTCCCTTCCAGTTCATCTGTAATGTCCCTTATGAAGACATTGAAGAGGACTGGTCCCAGTACTGAGCCCTGCCGCACCCTGTTGGTCCCTCTCCCATCATTAGAGATGTTTTTGTCAAGGTTTTCTTTTTGCACCCAGCTCTGCAACTCTCTCTAGGCTCCAACAATCTCCCAGTCACAACACCATGGATCCCATATGACCTGCTCTGAGTGGTGTGGGGCCCAAGAGTACTGATGGCCATCAGTCAACAAACCAAATACATTTTTCCTGTTTTTATGTTTGCTTGTGCAAAGCAAACATATTGTTACTGTAGTGTAGGTGTGCGCTGTGTAAGAGAATGAATACAGTAATGCAGGAGGCTTGCCTCTCAAAAGCCAGTGCTGAGAAGGCTGACGATGACAGTGTTCAGCCAGCTGATGAGTGTAAACTTCTTGTAGTTCACAGGATAAAGCCCCACCAATCACAGTGCTTTTCTGCTCATTTGCCAGCTAGCAGACATCATCAGGCTTTGAAGATAAATATCAAGCCTCACACTCTGTGTGTGTGTGTTTCCCCCTAGTTATAGAAAGGAAGAAAGGCAGCACCAATTTGAAAACACTAAATAGAGTTGGGGAAAAACAGCATGCAGAATGCAAATACAACAGTTTCAAATATTGTTTATTGTTTATTGAAACTGTGTTAACCCTGAGACATAATGTCCCTTTTTCAGGGGCAACCCGGAGTTACTTACAGTTAACAGGGATACAAATTTACAACCATACACCAGTTTACATATATGGACAAGTTAATAACAACAATTAATGAAATTGAAAATAACAAACAGTATAACTGAATGAGCACATTATGAAGAATAGATATGCAGGATGAAAGAGCACATAATGCACATTCGTAATACCAAGGAATGGGTATGGGTACTAATAATGGACAGTGGGTATGCATAATCACATTCTATACATACTATACATCAATGTAATTGATTCAGAACATTCAACTGAGTTACATATTATATATTACATATTACATTCAACTGAGTTATATATTATATATTACGTATTACGTTATTAAATATGTTAACAGTATGCCGATAATGAACAGAAAACACCAGCAATAGTTGATTTAAATTACATATTGTTTATGTTCCCTTTAAACAGCCCCCAATACCAGTTGGATAACTTTGAAAAATGTGAGAGTAAGACACAGTTCAGTTTAACATTCATATATTTTTGCAATACTTTTTTTTCACATGAACTTTTTATCCTTCTGCCCCTCACCACCAGTTCCCTTCTGCCGTTGACCTCCAGCTCCTTCACCCCACCTCCATGACTTATCCCATCTACTTCTTACCTCGTATGTGAGAGGGTGCCATAGATGGTGGTAGTGTGGTGCCTTCAAGGTTGCAGCATCATCTTGCATACAGGGGTTCTTTTCCACCCATAACTCTCGTTGAGTCAAAGCCAGCACCGTGCAATGGTACACTGGTAGCCTGTGAAAATGGCATATGCTTTCAACCCTGCCTCCAACTTTCAATTCTGGTGGCCACAGCTGTGCCACTTACCCTCCATTAGGTGGCAGCCAAGCAGCAGTATCCTCTGTCCCCCCCCAAGCCAAAGGAGATCTGTAGATGGATGCTAAATCCTCCTTCCCCCACTAGCCCTGCGCAACCTTGGTTCATTCCCGAACTAGCACCTCATCCCTTCATGCCACTGGCCCAACAACAGGTTTACAGTGGCCCAGATTTCCTTTGACAATATTATTTGTGACCCTGAGGGGGTGCTGAACCTGCAACCCACTGTCTCATAGTTCTGTGACTTACCCTCTGTACCATTAAGCCAGAAGTATGTTTTTGCAATTCGTTCCCCTTTTCCTTTATTACTGAGAGAAGTGTCATGAAAACGAGATCACTGTTTTTTAGACTTTATTAGCTGTGGCTGCTTGTTGACACATGACATCATAATACCCTGTTTATTACATCATAATTATCTTCACAGCAACAGACTGGGATGTCATAAACAGAAATGCGACTGCAGAAGTAGACAAGCTGGCATAGCAAATAGTGCAGAGATCTTGTTTCCATGCAAATGTTCTTAGCAATAAACAAAGAAGCTCAACAATTACAAAAAAGGGTGAAATATAAGCTAAACTGTGTCTAGATGTTTTTCGGCAACATCAGGGGCTCTTTAAAGCCCTGTTACACTGCAAGCAAACATTCAGCATTGGCAAATTCTTGTTTCTCTTGTTCCTCCCTCCACCTGCCTCCCCGCTGGCAATGTGCCACACCATTTAGTGGCCTCATGAGTCATAGCTATCCCCTGCAAATAGTGAACCCTCACTTAGAGGGTCAGAAAAGGGGTCGCTGTGACTGTGGAATGTGGTGCCACCTTCCACCCTCTGCAGCACCACTGGTGATGGCCACCCATTCGCTGGTGAGCCTGGCTCATTTCCAAATCTGGATCACATACTGTACATCTGAGTGCAATGTGCTATTGTTAGGCCATTGGCAAAGTAACAAAAAAAGCACATACTATAATGTCAGTTTTGATCACTGATGCAAGATAAACTAATTAAACTTTATGTATTTCCCTGAAGCACTAAAACATTCTTTTTTTGTGGGCTAAATGCCATTTTCCTTGAACCCACCTTCACCACCCTTCACACACACCAATCAGGGCCTTTGTTGCTATGCCTTGCCCTTCGGCTGGGAGCAAACTTAGATTTCCTTTCCTGTGCTGCCACATTATCACTGGGCCAGCTCTAAAATGTTAATCAAGAATGATATGAAACAGCTGTACAAATAAAGATGGATGGTACCAAGTGGAAAAGATTACATTTTGTCTGCTTCTTCAGACCCAAGCAAACAAAAAAAAAAAGGAAATATTTTGCACTTTGACCTATCCTGTTCTGTGTAGTTATTTTTCTTAGCTTGGGGCCTGCATATCCTATATGGATGGAATTTATAGTCGAATCACTTCCCCTAACGAATATGTGCAGGACTGAAAAATGTGTGGTTCAACATAAGGAAAGGAGCAGAGGTGAGTCACACAAGGACAAAGGGTCCTGGACTTCAGAATAGTGGATTTTAAAGAAATGGGAGACTGCCTCAGAAAATGCCTTCTGGGCGGGGATTGCCAAGCAGATATTTTAAACAAGCATGTGTACTTCTGCTCAGTCGTCACAGTAGAGGGAGAAGGGGATGAACCACCAGGGAGAAGCAAGATGAGGAAGAGGAGGAGGCGGACACAAGACCATTTTTAGAGACAAGAATCCTGAAAACAGTCACAGCCTGAAGGTGGATAAGGTTATGAGACAGGACAGGATACAACCCAGAGTACTAAAAGAACTCAGGGAAGTGCTAGCTGCCCAGCTGACAGCAACAGCTCACTGGAAACAGGTGTGGTTCCAGAGGACTGCAGAAGGGCAGACATGGCCTCTTTACATAACAATGGAGGCAGGGAGGAGGCTAGCAATTATAGGTCAGGCAGCCTAACTTCAGTGGTAGGGAAATTAATGGAAACCAGCAAAGAGAGCCTTACAATGCACCCACATAAGCACAAACCAGTAAATTATGAGCCCAACAAGAAACGCTTGCAGTATAAAATATTTATTGCAAGTTTATTTTTTTTTTATTTGGTTGTTTAACCAGGTATATAAGTTACTCATGTGCTGTGCAAAGCATGGTAAAAAGGAGTTGTAATACAGCCAGGGTGCTACTTCAACAGCTTACCTCTCAAACACCCAATGGAATTTTGTTCCGTTCCCGGGATTTTTTCAAGGGTAATTTGAATGTGAAAAATCAGTACGATTAAATACTCCAGTGATGTCATGGCCGCCCCTCCATGGCACAATGTATTTGAACTCAACATGCTTACTCAAACACATATATACAGTAAATTATTATGTGTTCAGTACCACACATGAAAAATATACATTAGATTCCAATGGTACAAATAATCTATATCTTAAAATGTGACTATAATACAATCTATAAAATAATAGATGGGGTAGTATGTATTACAGGAATTTTAAGCACACCTGAGGTGTGGGATGCTACATAAAGTCAGAGAGCAAAGCTTGAGGGGTTTATCAAAGCATGCCACACTGAGGTTGTGCATAAAATTTGAGTTTTACACACCACCCCATGTGTTGATTTATATAATTGCTGGGTAGTGTCTTCTCACCCTGAAAACACTACACAGCAACTATAGAAAACAGTATAGCCAGTAGATGGTGCTGATGTTTACATGTTCAGTGTTGTGGCTGGAATTTTTATTTTGTTTGCTCCCTGTCTTTCTATCTCTGTCCCTCTTTCTTTTCTTTTCTTACCTTTTCTTTTTTACAGTATGTAACCCCTTCTGGGGGCTTACCTTATGTTTCCCCAGGAGCTCCTGCATTGTTTTCAACCTTCAAAGGGCTGTGGGGGTCCAATTTGTGGAACCGGCGACCTCAATGTTGTGTGGAAGAGGTCCGCCAGTCCGTGCATGCAGAGAAGTGCTGCTGTCTGCTCCATTTGGTGGCCACCTTTGTGCCTGTTCTTCCACTTCCTCGGTGCTCTCGACCCCCTTGCTTAACTGAATGGGGGTCAGACATTTGAAGGAGATGGTCCAGGGTCTCCAGTATGTTGTAAAATGGTGCCTGGGAGCACTACAAGAATTGGTGGGTTTCATGAATATATAACAGGCTCGTGAATATTAATGAACTCAATGACAGCTCCTAGGTCAGTGGAGAACGGAGCTAGAGACGGGCTCCAGATTGGCTCATTGAAAATGTTTGTGCAGTCGTTTGGCAGGGGACAGGGCTCCCTATCATATATTGAATTATCTTGTTTTGGGCCTTAATACTTTGACCTCAGCGAACACTCAAAGTTGAGACTGCCATAGAGCTGAGTGGGACTGAATGATGACTGCCATGTTCTTGCACTTTGATCCCTTTTCTAGCAGCCAATCCAGTGTCTAGGCACCAAAAGTGTGATAGAGAACTTCTGGGAGAAGGAGTGAACTTTATTCAGGCACCAAGAGACACTATCATTTGGAGCTTTCAGAGGGTAACTAAATGTGATTGATAATGCTGGGCAGCCAATGAGAGGGCAGAATTTTGGGAGAGAAATCAGAGAGACTTTGAGAGTTTGAGGTAGCCTTGGCCAGGCTCCTATCAAGTCAGGAGGGAGCTGTGCTGAGAAAGCTAAATTATCTGAGGCCTTTCACGGGACTTAAGCTTGGAATTGATGCTGAGAGAGAAAAGTGGATGCGTTCTGTGAGAGACTGAGTTGGTATGAGGACACTCCAGGTATTTTACACTGTGCTGTTTCCTTTGGGAGAGATTGTCAACTGCAGAAATCCTGCATTGTCGCTGGAACTTTGAGAAGCTGCTTGGAGAGTAGGAAAGTTTCTGGAACTTGGTGCATGCCAGGCTGTGTGGAAGCTATTCTGAGAACTGGACAAATTGCTGAGAGCTGTGCCATCTAAAGCTGTTTTGGAAGCTGAAAGTGAGGGGTGGTGAGAGCAAAAGGTGAGCAGGTGTTATCATGCCTCAAACTCCCTTCTACTGCTGTGCATCCCAGTGTGAATTGGAGCTGTTGCGTAAACCTTGGAAGACAGTGGCCCAATGGCACTGTGAAAAGAAAGTTAAAAGTTGTCTGGCTGTCCCTGAAATTGCTATATTGGTGCAGGAAAAGAGTGATCTCTACCAGTGTTCGGAGGCACTTTTCAGAGCCAGGGAGGGAACCTACTAACCCACTCTCAGTGGGGCCTGCTAGCCTCAGGGGGTCACCGGCACTTTCTGGGGTGCTAGGGCACCTGTGACTCATTGTGGGAGACAGGCTTTGGGGCCATTCCCGGGTCTGGGCCGTCTGAGGTTTGGTGGGACCTGTGTGTGTGCTCTGCAATGGGCCAGAAGAGACCAAAGGTGACAAGTGGTCAGATCTTCAATCAAGGGGACAAGCTGCTAGACCCTCAATCACCAAGGCTTCAGAACACCTTTCTACTGCCCATTTTTGTGCCCTCTGAGAACTGAGCCCAGCCCTCTTGGACTAGTGGAGTTCTTTAAATCAGAGACTTCTGAGAATCTTCAAGTCGCGAGTACACAGGACTTGCCCTGGCGCACAATAGGAGTGTTCTGATTAAATTAAATATAACTTTTCCAGCTGTTAGGGCCCCAACAGCCAGCCAACCCACAGCAACATCCAGGCCTGCACCTTTTGGGTACCCAGAGAGACTGTTTAATCATTGCACTAGTACCAGTGGGGGCTGAACAGCTAGGGTGGTTCAGCCTATGGGCCTAGTTGTTCTTACTTTGCTTATTCCTATTAACAAGCTTTCCTCCTACAGCTATCCCTGATCCCAGTACCATTTTCCTAACCCCTTTCCCCCCCAATAAAGCTGTGATTTGTTGTTTGGAATTGCTGTGTGAGGTTTATTTTGTGATTGTCAATTACCAAGTGTTTATGGTTATTGGTATTGGGAAACTGTTGGGCACCCAGTGTGTGGGGTGGTTGGTAGGGGAGGTGGGTAGGTGCAGCATCCCAGGGGGCTGTGCCAGCAAGTCACCTGACCCACTTATAACTTACTCTGGGTGGAGGCAGCATGCTAGTTACTATCATTTTGGGAGAGAACCCCCGATCACCACCATAACAGGACCCAGGCCCCTTAACCTGTTGGAAGGTCAACAAGCAGGGGTAGTAGCCCAAAGGCACACGGCACCTGGACTACATCTTTTGCAGCATTGCTTGGATCTCCTGTTCTCCAGCCATGCCCCTGCACCCAAGTCTGCCCCCTCCAGGCCGAAATGTTGGCCTAAAGAGAAGATAATTTAAAATTGGTGGAATGGAGTGGGGGTATGAGGATGGAACCCCAGAGATCCCTTTTGTTGCTAGAAGTAGCCCCTAAAGTGGATGAGGGAAAGAGAGAAAAACATATGTCCACTCTAACGAAACTGGGTAAAGTGAAAGTGCAAGGGCAGATGCTTGATTCAGGTACTAGGACTTTAACTGTGTTGATGGAATGTGTCAATGCAATAGAAGCCGCCTGGGTAGTCGAGGCATTAGAGATAGAGGGTATGTCAGAGGCCTGGATGATAGTGACCATGTTCAGTGTGGTTTCTTCGGGGAAAGGAGAGCCTGACCCACTACAGGTACCTGCTTCAAATGTGAGGCCTCAGCCAGGGTGTGTGCCCACACCCATTGAATCCTATAGGAAACTGAGGATGTTTTGGGGGGTAAAGACTACCCCTGTGGGGGAAGAGGATTGTGAGTCCTGGATAAACTATGTGTTGCCCTTGCTTCAAGTTTGGCAGTGCAGTGAGGGGGAGAAATGGAAAAGGCTGACAGAGAGTTTGTGGGCTCCAGCCCTCAATGCCATTTGGTCCCTCCAGACCACGGACCCCAAGGCCAAGGTAGAGGTCTATATAGCTGCCCTGGACAGTGCCTTTGGCAGCACAGAAACATGTGAAGACCAGTGATGGGGGTTTAGAGCAACCTGCCGGCAGAAGGGGGAACCATTGTCTGAATATGTACAGAGGTAGGAGAAGGCCCTGCAGATGGTATATAGAAAAGGGGGGATACTGGCCTCTGGCTTAAACAAGACCAGGTTAGAGCAAGTATTGAGGGGTGCCAGGTACTCAGAGCTGCTACTGCTGAAGTTGGGCCTAAAAGACAAAATGAGTAACCCCCCTCTCCTCTCCGGGTCCTGTTCCGGGAGGTGAGAGAGATGGAGGAAAGGGATGCCCAATGGGACCTGGCCCATGATGGTAGCTACTGCCTAGGTTCAGGAAGCCACTTCCCCTATTGAGGTTTTGAAGGTGAAAAAACTATTTAAAGAATGCTGGGAAATGTTGGACAGGGTTAGTGTTGGTCCTACTATGACTCTGAAGTTCCCGTGGGTCAATTTAGTCAGGCAACCGCGGCCACCCTCCCAGTGATGGGCCAGGGGAGCATCACCCCGGCTGCCCTCTATAGTCCCTCAGTTTGAAGCCTGGTTGCAAGAACTGTATCAGGCTGTTAGTAAGCTAAAGACCCAGGGGATAGAAAGGGCAGGGGATCCCGAACCCGTAGCCATGGTCCAAACCATTACACCAGTTTCCGCTCCTGCCCCTTTAGTGTATTCAGGGGCCCCAAGCTATCTGCCACCCCCGCTGCCTCCTGCAGCCTAGTACCCCCGACAACCTAAGAGAAATGACATAATTTGTTATCCGATGTGGAGGGAATGTACATTACAGAAGGAGGTTCCAGTCAAAGGCAGACCCCCCTTCGAGTGACTAACAGACTGTTGGGCAAAGAAGGAAAGCCACCGAGAAACTTTGGTGGGGCCCAGTAAAGGAGCATACTGAAGCCCCTCAAAGGTCTAGCTTCATAGCTCATGTGAAAGTCTCTTCCACCAAAGCCACCATGATTGCAACCCCTGATATGTGCAGGTTCGTGGAGCCCTCAACGGAAGCTCTTGTCACCACAGATGGGGTCATCACCCATGCCACTCTGGACAGTGGCTCCCAGGTCACGATAATCTTCAAGTTCTGGTATGATAGACATTTGTCTCATCTTGAATTACAGCCTTTGGAGGGGGCTACACGTGTAGTGGCTTAGTGAGAAATCTTACCCCGACCTAGTGTATGTCAAAGTATGGATGGCCTTCCCAACTAACATGGCTGGGGTGGGAGATGCAGTTAAGACCCTGGCTTTGATTGGTCCCGAGGCTGGTGTGTATGACAGGGTGCCCGTGCTAGTGGGTAGGAATGCCCACATGTTCGGAGGACTTGTTGTCAAGCCTGAGAAGCAGAACAGTAAGGGAAAGAGCTGCCCATTTACCTGGTGATCAAAGAGGCCTATAGAAATCAAGGGAAAACCCCTACTGAAGATGGGAATGAATCTGTGGGCATAGTTTTTGAGGAGAGATGCAGAAGAGATCATGTTGTCCCATAACACACAATGCAGTATTAGCGGGTTAGTACGGTTAAAAAAGGAGGTGAAAAACAAAATTTTAATGCTGGAAGCCCCTGAAGAACATGGATTACCGGCTGGTCTGTTAGTAAAGCCCAGCATCTTACTGGCACGGGCGCACGCATATGTCCATAGAGTGACGGTGCATGAGAGGAACGTCACTGACAGAGAAGTAGTCGTCAGAAGGGGTCGAACATTGGGCAGAGTTTACTGTGCTGACGGCTGTACAGCCTGCTGTTCCAGAAGGAGGTGACTTATGTGGCATTGATCCTGCTTTGTTAGATTAAAGTAATCCTAACATTCCGGAGGAGTGGAAGGAGCATGTCAGGAAGAAGCTGGCAGCCAAGATTCCGGTATTCTCCTTACATGAACGGGATGTCGGATGCATTATGGGGGAATAACATCACATAAGGCTCACAGACGAGAACACATTCAGAGAGAGATCCAGACACCTCACCCCCGCTGATACAGATGATGTGAGGAGGCACCTTCAAGAGTGTTAGCTGCAGGCATCATTCAGGAGTCCCTAAGCCCCTATGCATCACCTACAGTGGTGGTGAGGAAGAAGAGTGGAGCCATCAGGATGTGCGTGGATTATCACACGTTGAATAAGCGCACTGTGCCGGACCAATATATGATGCCATGGATACAGGGTGCTTTAGACTGCTTGAATGGCAGCCAGTGGTTTTCTGTATTGGATTTAAGGAGTGGGTACTATCGAATTCCCATGGCCACACCGAACCGGGAGAAGACAGCATTTACAGTATATGCCCACTAGGATTCTTTGAATTTCTGAGGATGCCTCAGGGCATTTTGTGGTGTTCAGCAATATTTTAGTGTCTTATGGAAAGGGCAGTGGGGGGATATGAATCTGTTGGAGTGCTTGATTTACTTGGATGATATTATTGTCTTTGGGAAGACTTAGGAGGAACATGAGTCACGGCTGCTTAAGGTGTTGGACCAGCTGGAAGAATTTGGCCTCAAGCTCTCCAGACAAATGTCAATTCTTCCATGCCTCGGTCAAGTATGTTGGACACATTGTCTCTGCCAAGAGCATTCAGACTGACCCCAGTAAAATTGAGGTCTCCAACACCTGTCCCAAGCCCAGAAACCTGAAAGAACTGTAACAGCTGCTTGGTTTCTGTGGGTATTACCGGAGATTCATGAAGGATACCCAAGAGTAGTCAGGTCATTTTTAAACTTATTACAGGGTATCCCTCCAATGAATAAGAGCAAGAGGACCCGTCAACCTGGAGTCTCAGTTGAGTCACCTAAGTATTTTCAACCATCAGAACCATTTGGCTCCAGGAGGACTGAGGAATGTGGCAGAGCTTTCGAGGACATCATATACTGCCTGACTCATGCCCTGGTGCTGGCCTACGCAGACCCACAGAAGCCCTATGTCATACATGTGGAGGCTGCGCTAGATATGAGGTATTTACCCCAGCTGACCACTCATGATTTAAAAAGAGAGCAGCAGATCAGTTTGGTCATGGGAGAGATAATACAAGTCCTACAGAGAAAGGGAGATCCAGAACAGGTGAAGGCTAGTGACCCACATGCTAGATTGCTACTGCAAAAGTGGCCGAAGTTATGGCTTAAAGAAGGATTACTCTATCAAATGACACAAGGTCAGCAGGGGGCACCTTGTGTACAGTTGGTATTATCTGACATTTCAAAAACCTAGTGTTAAAAGCTCTGTATGATGTATGGGCCACCTAGGCAAGGAACATACTCTGGAGTTGGCGAAAAGCAGGTTCTATTGGCCCAAAATGGGAGCAAATGTAGAGCACTATTGCAAGACCTGTCGACGGTGCATTCAAAGGAAGTTGCTTCCCCAAAAGGCTGCCCCACTAGTTAACATCAGTACCAGTGGCCCCATGGAATTAGTTTGTATTGATTTCCTCATGTTGGAACCAGATTCCAGAAACAGCTCCAACATCTTGGTGGTTACTGATCACTTCACTTGGTATGCACAGGCGTACCCCACCAAAGATCAGAAGGTGTCTACTGTGGCTAAGGTATTAGTTGAGAAGTTATTTGTGCATTATGGAGCACCTCAATGAACTCATTCAGACCAAGGTCGTGATTTAGAATGCTGGCTGACTAAAGAGCCTTTGTCCTTGTGGGGTGTTAGAAAGTCAAAAACCATGCCTTACCTTCCCCAAGGTGACCCCCGGCCAGAAAGAGATTCAATGGAATACTTCTAGACATACTGGGCACCTTCGATCCCCGAGACAAGCGTACCTGGAGCCAACGAGTGAGCACTTTGGTCCATGCATATAATTGCACCAAGAACGACGCCACAGGTTTCTCTCCTTACCATCTTATGTTTGGGAGGGAAGCCTGCCTTCCCATGGACCTGTGGTTCAGAGTGTCAGTGGATGGTGTCAAAGAAAATGAATATTTGCAGTATGTGAGGAAGTTGAAACAACAGCTGAATGATGCTTATCATTTAGCCTCTGATAGATCCACCAAAAGAAATCAAGGCAATAAAGAGAGGTACAATAAAAAGGTGCAAGCACAATATTTGGGGCCAGGGGACAGAGTGTTACTCAGAAGTCTGGGCATACCTGGGAAATGTAAGATTGCCAATTGGAGGGGGAGCACACCATATGTGGTGATAGAAAAACAGGGAGGGGCTGCCTGTGTACAAGATTCGGCCACAGGGAGAGACCCAAGGATGCAAAGTGATGCACAGAAATCATCTACTCCCCACCGGAAATAAAGTTGTTGGTCCAGAGATTGATTTAGTAGAGCCTCCCATGCCCTCAACCACTCAAGAGGTTGCATGCAGACGACCGAAGCAAGAAGTTAGAGATGCTACAGGGGCTGGACCTGTCCAGATGGGCAAGATGTCAGAGGTGGAAGATTCAGCTGATGAACTGGACAGAGAGACTGATGACACCCTAGGTGTTTTTACCCCACTCCTGAATTGGAGAGACTGTTTCATGGCCCACCCCTGACCTTAGAGACTAGTTCTGAGATAGAAGGGCCCACTGCAAGGGAGATTGAGGCCAAAGATGGAGAAGTGTACCTGGCTATGCCTGAGGAACAGGATGCTGAAGGGGAGGCTGCTTCCTTCACACCCCTTGAAGGGATCACTCCGAACTTAAATACTAGTCTGGCTGAGCCTTTTGAGTGGTTCTAGAGCAGTCGCCCCCGAAGAAACGCCTTTTTGGGGGCCCACCTCAGACTTGAATACTGGTCTGGCTGGGCCCTCTGAACGGCCTCAAAGCAGTGCCACTATCCAGGGTGGCGCAGATGATGAAGTGATAGAGCACCCTGTCCTAGATGAGGAGGAAGGCACAGGCCAGGGGGAAAGTGACATGGGCTCTGCCTCTGAACAGGAGGTAGCCACTAGGCCCAAGATGCAGGAAACCCCAAGAAGGTCAAGGAGGACTGTGAGGCCTTTGCTTAAACTGACATGATGCCCCGGGGTTGCCCACTGACCTGCCCTTATTTGTAGTACACAAGGGGGTATATATCATCCATAGGTCCTTCAACAGGGTGTTCATGTGCCGGGTTGGTGCTAAACCCCCCAGGCCTGGAAGGAAGGTGGCCAAGAGGAAAGAGGGAGGTGAAAGAGTATAAAAGGGGGGTAAGTGTCACAAGTATACTATGAGGTACTAAAGTTCCTCTGGCAGTAAAGGTTAAACATGTGGGTGCCACATCTTATGTGGCCAGTGAACTAGTTAAAAGGGAAAGTACTCACTAAACTGTAAGTAATATTTCATGTTCTTTCATGGTTTGCTGTGTAATAGATAGGAGCCAGGTATCTAGTTAGGAACGTTGCTGTATGTCGATGTTAAAACCTATCCTTTGCAATTTTTTAATAGCATTTTATTCTTAGGCTTGGCGTGGAAGCTAAGCATTTGGGGGGGGAGTGTAACCCCCTCTGGGGGCTTACCTTATGTTTCCTCAGGAGCTCCTGCATTGTTTTCAGCCCTCAAAGGGCTACGGGTGTCCAATCAGCAGAACTGGTGACCTCGATGTTGTGTGGAAGAGGTCCGCTGGTCCACGCATGCAAAGGAGCGCTGCGGCCTGCTTCATTTGGTGGCCACTTTTGTGGCCATTCTTCCACTTCCCTGGTGCTCTTGACCCCCTTGCCTAACTGAATGGGGGTTGGACACTTGAGGGAGGTGGTCCAGGGGCCCCAGTATGTTGTAAAACAGCTCCTGGGAGTGCTACAAGAATTGGTGGGGGGGGATGAATATTTAACAGGCTCATGAATATTAAAGAGCCCCATCACAGCTCCTAGGGACAGTGGAGAACAGAGCTAGAGATGGGCTCCAGAGGGTTTTTTGAAAATGTTTATGCAGTTGCTTGGCAGGGGATAGGGGTACCTATCATATACTGAATTATCGTGTTTTGGACCTTAATACTTTGGCCTCAGTGAACACTCAAAGTTGAGACTGCCATAGAACTGAGTAGGACTGAATGGGGGCTGCCATGTTCTCGTACTTTGACCTCTTTTCTAACAGCCAATCCAGTGTCTAGGTGCCCAAAGTGTGATAGAGGACTTCTGGGAGAAGGAGTGAACTTTATTCAGGCACCAAGAGACACTACCAATCGGAGATTTCAGAAGGCAATCAAATGTGAATGATAATGCTGAGCAACCAATGAGACGGCAGAACTTTGGGAGAGAAATCGGAAAGACTTTGAGAGTTTGGGGCAGTCTTGTCCAGGCTTCTGTTGAGTCAGGAGGGAGCTGTGCTGAGAAAGGTGAATTATCTGAGGCCTTTCATAGGACTTAATCTTGGAATTGATACTGAGAGAGAAAAGTGGATTCGGTCTGGGAGAGACTGACCTGGTATGAGAACGCGCCAGGTATTTTGGACTGTGCTGTTTCCTTTGGGAGAGATTGTCGACTGCAGAAATCCTGCATTGTCGCTGGGACTTTAAGAAGCTGCATGGAAAGTAGGAAAGTTTCTGGAACTTAGTGCAAGCCAGGCTGTGTGAAAGCTGTTCTGAGAACTGGACAAATTGCTGAGAGCTGTGTGCCATCTAAAGCTGTTTTGGAAGCTGGTCTGAAAGGGAGGGGTGGTGACAGCAAAAGGTGAGCAGGTGTTTTCATGCCTCAGACTCCCTACTGCTGCTGTGCATCCCAGTGTGAACTGGAGCTGTTGTGTAAAGCTTGGAAGACAGTGGCCCAATAGCACTGTGGAAAGAAAGTTAAAAGTTGCCTGGCTGCCCCTGAAATTGCTGTATTGGTGCAGGAAAGGAGTGATCTCTACCAGTGTTCGGAGGCATTCTTCAGAGCCAGGGAGGGAATCTACTAACCCTTTCTGAGTGGGGTCTGCTAGCCTCAGGGGGTCACCGGCACTTCGTGGGGTGCTAGGGCACCTGCAACCCATTGTGGGAGCCGGGCTGTGGGGCTACTCCCAGATCTGGGCCTTCTGAGGTTTGGTGGGACCTGCATGTGTGCTCTGCAATGGGCCAGAAGAGGCCAAAGGTAACAAGTGGCCAGATCTTCAATCAAGGGGACAGGCTGCTAGACCCTCAATCAAGATCAAGGTTTTAAGACACCCTTCTGCTGCCTAATTCTGTGCCCTCTGAGAACTGAGCCCATCCCTCTCGGACTAGTGGAGTTCTTTAAGTCAGAGACTTCTGAAAATTTTCAAACTGTGAGTACCCAGGGCTTGCCCTGGAACTCAAGCGGAGTGTTCAGATTAAATTAAATAAAACTTTTCCAGCTTTTAGGGCCCCAACATCTGGCCA
This sequence comes from Neoceratodus forsteri, assembly GCA_016271365.2. Taxonomy (NCBI): domain Eukaryota; kingdom Metazoa; phylum Chordata; order Ceratodontiformes; family Ceratodontidae; genus Neoceratodus; species Neoceratodus forsteri. The sequence continues at coordinate 245,133,300 of CM057459.1, read as the reverse complement.
GCCTGTGGCAACATCCAGGCCCGCACCTTTTGGGTACCCAGAGAGACTGTTTAATCATAGCACTGGTACCAGTGGGGGTGGACAATTAGGGTGGTTCAGCCTATGGGCCCTGTTGTTATTACTTTGTTTATTCCTACTAAAAAGCTTTCCTCCCAAAACTATCTCTGGTCCTGGTGCCCCCTTTCCTAACCCCTTCCCCTCAATAAAGCTGTGATTTGTTGTTTGGAATTGCTGTGTGTGGGGTATTTTGTGACTGTCAATAGAAACATAGAAACATAGACTTTGATGGCAGATAAGGACCACTTGGCCCATCTAGTCTGCCCATTTCCCTACCTACAGGATAGGCCGTAGATCCTAGTTAACCAACAGCCTATTTCTTCCTACCTCTCCAAAAGAATTGCCTTATGTCTGTCCCATCCATTCTTGAATTCTCCCACAATATTTAGACCCCACAACCTCCTCAGAAAGGCTGTTCCATGCACCACTACCCTCTCTGTGAAATAATACTTCCTCACATTGCCCCTGAACTGCCCCCCATCTTTAAATTGTGTCCCTTGTTCTTGCACATCTCTTTTCTGAAAGATGCTACCCTCTTGGACTTTGTTGATTCCACTGAGGTACTTAAAAGTTTCTATCATGTCCCCCCTCTCCCTTCTTTCCTCAAGGGTATACATATTAAGTTCCTTTAGTGTCTCCTCATACAGCTTCTCTTGCAGACCCTGCACCATTTTAGTTGCCCTCCTCTGGACTGCCTCTATCCTGTCTATATCCTTGTGGAGATGGGGTCTCCAAAACTGGACGCAGTATTCCAGATGGGGTCTCACCAACTGTCTGTACAGAGGGATAACAACTTCCTGTTTTCTGCTGGTGATGCCTCTCCCTATGCATCCCAGTATACCCCCAGCCCTCCTTACTGCCTTCTCACATTGCTTGCTAACCTTAAGGTCATCTGATATGATTACCCCCAGGCCCTTTCCTTTTTGTTGTTGTTACTACCCCCCCATCGTGTATTCTTCCTCTGGGTTCTTGTTTCCCAGGTACATTATTTTTTGCTTCTTTGCATTGAATCCTAGCTGCCATACTTCTGACCATTCCTCCAACCTTGTTAAGTCCCTTCTCATCCTTTCCACGCCTCCTTGTGTATCAACCCTGTTGCAGATCTTTGTGTCATCTGCAAAGAGGCATACCTTTCCTTCCAGTCCCTCTGCAATGTCACTTATGAAGACATTAAAAAGGACTGGACCCAGTACTGAACCCTGCGGTACCCCACTAGTAACCCTTCTTTCTTCATAGTAGACTCCATTTACAATTACCTTCTGTGTCCTGTTATCCAGCCAATGTTTTACCCAGGCTACTACCCTGGGACCCACTCCCAGGCTGGTTAATTTGACTATTAATCTTTTGTGTGGGACTGTGTTAAATGCCTTGGTGAATTACCAAGTGTTTATGGTTATTGGTACTGGGAAATTGTTTGGCATCCAGTGTGTGGGGTGGTTGGTAGGGGATGTGGGTAGGTTCAGTATCTCAGGGGACTGTGCCAGCCAGGCACTTGACCCACTTATAATTTACTCTGGGTGGAGGCACAGTGTTATTCACTATAATTTTGGGATAGAACCTCCGATCACCACCGTAGCAGCAAGCCCCTTAAACTGTTAGAGGGTCAACAGGCAGGGATAGTAGCCCACAGGCACAAGGCACCTGGGCTATAAGTATATGTGACAGCGAAAGTGTTAGGGCAGGATAGCGGTAATGCTAGCACCAGGCAGAGGTGTGGTTTCCACTGCTTATAACTTCCACTGATTTTTACATTTATTTTACACATGGGTCCACTGTATAATCACAATAAGGCACTCCAGGGTGTGAGTTATTGGGGATTTACCCACTTCTTGTGTGGTTAAGTCACTCGGCTGCACCTCGTGACACACCACACAAGGCGTAGGTAAATCCCCAACAATCCACACCCTGTTGTGCCGTATTGCTTAAACACACAACCCCATGCATTATTCCATATATTAACTACTCTCACTCTAGACAAAGTTATATCCTAAACACTTGTGTACACAGATCTGGATATTCAAAGGGGTTGTACCTGGCACAACAGAGTTGTGCTGGTGCAGCTCTGCATTGTGCCCAGGTGGGATCTTGAGAAGGCTGCCTGGTGCAGCGCTAATCCAGGTGCTCTGGGGCACAATGATAATGTATGCGGCACAAATGCGGGGGGCGTGCCCATGCACATGTGGCACATCCTGATAGTCAGCCCGGGATGTGCGGCGCATATGCTGGTGCACCCCTGCACTGCACTGCATGGGAGGCTCAAAGTTGAGCTCATGCACAGTAGGAGCAACTCCCGGCCACCCACAGGTGGGCTGCTGTATTGCAGGGCACAACAGAGCATCCCAGCCATGGGTGGCCACCCGCCTGCCCAGAACACTGTCCGCAAACACACACAACTCTGGTGGTCTAGTGGAACCCCCCGCCCGTAGCCGTGATCACGTGGTATATGTGTCTAAAGATAGCCCTGGTAGTCTAGTGGTCCCCCCCAGTCCCCAGTGCTCTGGTGTGTATGAAACAAGACCATTCCTGGTGGTCTAGTGGTTCCCTCTCCCACCCGAGTCCCTGATTCCCCGATAAATGACATTAAGACATCCCTAGTGGTCTAGTGGAACCCCCCCGCCCGTTGCCGCGATCGTGGTAAACTCCCATATGGAAATGCCCTGGTGATCAGTGGCACCCCCACCCACCACCCACCCACAGAACCCTTACCCACCCTGTTCCCCCATCATCAGCGGGCTGACTGCATCCACCCGCGCTACCGCCTGGCTGCCTGCCGAATGACAGGTACAGTATGGGCTGTTAGCCCATTGGTCCCCAGTGAGGACCAATGGGCTTACAGGGCATACTGTACTAGACAGTCCCATATCTGTGAATGGCTCCATTCACATATTCAGGACTGTCTGGTATAGTATGCCCTCAAGCCCATTGGTCCACACTGGGGACCAATGGGCTTACAGCCCATACTGTACCTGTCATTCAGCAGGCGTCGGGTGGTGTGCAGGCGATGCAGCCACCCGCCAATGACGGGGGGAGCGGTGGCAAGGGTTCTGCATGGGTGGGTGGGGTGGGGAGGTGCCACTGATCACCAGGGTGTTTCATGATGGGAGTTTACCACACTTGCAGCAACAGGGGGTCCACTTGACCACCAGGGATGTTTTAATGTCATTTAATCATGAATTGGGAACTCGGGTGGGAGGGGGGACCACTAGACCACCAGGGATGGTCATGTTTCATACACATCTGGGCATTGGGGACTGGGGGGGCCACTAGACTACCAGGACTATCTTTAGTAACATATACCACGCGATCGCAGCTATGGCCAGGGGATGCCCTGGGATCCCCACAGCACAAGTCATGCTGTGCAGGGCTCCAGGCACAAGTCGCCGGCCTGCCCTGCACAAGGCATGCAAATGGGGCCATAATGACATGCAGATGGCCCCATTTGTGCCTTGCATATATTATGGCCTCATTTGCATGCCCCCTGCTGAATATCGCGGGTGATGCGCCTAGCGCAACTGCACTTGCGCTGGCACATCCCTGTGCTCTCTATCAGTGGCTTGTGCTGGTGCAGTGCCACTGCACCATGCACAGTTTGTGTGCTGCCCATGCCATATTACTGTTGAATATCACCTGGACCTGGCCCAGGAGCATCACAGTTGCACTGCTCCCAGGCTTGCTCCACTGCCTGGTGCAGTCTGAATATCCCAGCCACAGTATCTAAAAAACCCAAACAGTTATAAAAGCAAAGGATATTTCCCCTGGTGTTTGATAAAGGATTGCAAAGAGAAGCAATAGTCCATACACATATTTTAGTGTTTCCTAAAGTCCCAGAGGTTCAACTCCCCTCACAGTTCCTATTTATTTTATTGTTAACCTTTAGGGGCATCACCACATGGACACTCTCAGCGAGCCATCCATGTTCTCAAACAAAGAGCAATGATAGTTATTCAGGCACAAGATGCCTGTGTCTCAGAACAGAGTTCATGCTGTATCTTGAACTTCCAGGGAAATACTGTCACATGACATGTTCAGACCAGACATACATACTAAAGAAAGCAGACAAAAAAAATGAGATGTAATTTTTGCTTTTACCAAGCATGCTGGGGAAAAATATACAGTGCTCAGATGGTTTTCATCTTTCCTTACTGGTAGAACTCAAAGAGTCATCTCTGGGATTTTTTCTTCTGAGTCTTTCTCTTTGCCTTGTGAGGTCCCTCAGGGCTCAGTGCTGTCCCCGCTGATGTTTGCAGTGTATATGCTACCCCTCGGAGACTTTGTAAGATGGTATGGGCTGAGGTTTCACTGCTATGCTGCTGATACCCAGCTCTACCTGTCTTTTGCCCCCCACCAGGTTAGTGGCTCTCTCATCATTTAACAGCTGCCTCGCCGGAATCCAAGACTGGATGAATTCCAGTGGGTTAAAGTTGAACGTAGGTAAGACTGAGGTTATGGTGGTGGACCCAGGATGTAGGATAGAGGGGATGAGGACTGATCTGCCCTCCAGTTTATTCTTGGGTGGCACGCAGATCCTTACCTCTGAATGAGTGCGCGACCAGGGAGTGGTACTTGACAATGGGCTGACCCTCCATTATCAGGTGTTGGCAGTCATTAAGTTAGCCATTTATCATCTTAGGAACATTGCAAGGATCGAGCACCTCATTCTGTCCAGTGATCTGCCTGTATTGGTCCACACCTTTGTGACCTTGCACCTTGACTATTGCAACTCCCTTTACTTTGGGCTTCCTGGGGTTGATATCCACCGCTTGCAGCTAGTGCAGAACGCTGCTGCTTGTCTACTGACTGGGGTATTTAGGAGATCTTATATCACCCCAGTGCTGCGTGATCTGCACTGGCTGCCAATTCAGTGGTGGATCACCTTTAAGGTAGGTTTATTACCCTACAAAGCCCTACATGGACTTGGTCCTGACTACTTGAAAGAGCTTCTGATTCTTTACATCCCTGTGGGACAGCTCCGCTCGGCTGATGAGGGTTGCTGGAGATTCCGAGGGTTACTTTGAATTCTTCTGGGACCTGCACTTTTATGTTTGTAGCCCCAACCCTCTGGAATTCTCTGCCCCGTCAGCTTCGGGAGTGCAGGGCCATGGGGAGCTTTAACCAGGCACTAAAAACATTTTTGTGGATCAAGGCTTTTCCTGATTTGTTATGATTTTGATACCGTGTTTTAATGAATTGTTTTTAAAATTTTGTGAAGCGCCTTGACAATTTGAAAGGCACTCAATAAATAAAGATATTATTATTACATATTTTGATTTCTTTTGACACTGAAATCATGTATATACAGCCAGTAATATACAGTAGGATGCATGCACCATATAAAATTATGGAATACAGAATTCAGCCCTGTTTTTAACATGCAAGCTTGCAAATCTACTTTTCAATTGATGGCTAGGACAGACTTTCTATTTACAGAAAAGGAACAATCTGAGGTCTGTCATTTAGACCTGGTGCTGACAATGCCTCTAGGGTGTATGTTCAGAATGCTTCTCTTCAAAGTAACAAAGCATCAAGATGTCTTCCTCTGGGACCTAGTGAAACAAGCTTAATTCCCAGGAAGGAACAACCACATTCCCCTGTGCCCTATATAAATGTAATATAGGCTAGTAATGCATTTTTGATGTTTTCATTTTAGATACTGTATCTCTTAGATGCTCTCCATTTCATAGTTTAAATGGGTGTATGGTCTTACCAGCGTAAAATGCTGTGCATACAAGTGGCCAGATATACAAAACTTGATGTGTCACAAGTGATTAAATCCCGGTATTGTTTTCCAGTGGTGGGATTCAAAAAAGTTTCCTGTTTCCCAATAACCCTGTCAAACTTACAACAGCCACATGTGGAGCACCCTAATGGTGCTACTCCCCCCGAGAAAAGTTGTCTATTTTGCCTATATGGTTGCAGAAACTGTGCTAAAACGTCTTCCTGATTCAGGACCCTTCTGTATACAGACTGTGGTGTTTCCCTGACTACTGTAGCTAGGACTTGATCAGCTTGTATTATGTTCCAGTTCCTCAGCAGTTTATTCCTAATTTCAGGTGCTTCTAGGGTATATGTTGTAATAAACTTGACCTGCTCTTTTTCACTGCTTCTATCTTTTCTTTTGTTACCAGTTGTTTCTAAAAATGTGTATCTGTCTTTATTACTTGCCCAGGTTCTCACTGCCTGTATTGCAGAACCTGCAATCACCCACACCCTGAGTCCATATTTGGACTACCTGATCCAAATATTCCAGAGAAGCAGCTTTTCCTACAAATAGAGAACGTAATGGAGCAAGAAATTCTGACTATTTCCCAGAGACAAATCAACAAATAGATTTGACTTATTGTCTCTTCTCTGATTTAAACAATGACATTTGAAAAATGCTTTGGTTCTGCTTTTTCTGAATAAAATTAAATAAAACCTTATTGCCAAGCATAATTTAGACTTAAGCTGCTGTTTAGCCAATAATAAATTAGGTGTGCCTTACTCTGAGATAGTTTAAAGATAAATTTAAAACAAGAATGATTTTTCAATTATGTATTTTTTTCAAGGTATATGTTGTTTATGATCTTTTTTAGAAGACTAACTTCAAAATCATATCAAGCTCCTTTACAATATTACGTTGTATCAATAACATTTTAAAGTTTAAAAAAATATCTTTTATACTTTGGAACTGGTGTAGAATGGAGAAATTTATTTGAGGAAGTAAAAAAGAACACATTTTTTTACTAAGTCAGAAAATTTCCTGTTAGGCAGATTGCAGGCCTAACCACAAGGTGCTTCCTCTATAGCAACAAGAGCTTTAGAGCTAGCTACAGAGGTTTAAGATGTTACAAACCACTCTGCTATGAAGTAAGAATCTGACATGACATTTCACTTCTAAAATAGGACATTTTCTGCTACCTATTGTAAATGTAAGTTTTTATCACGTGCCTGAAAAGTACAACCAATGCATTAATTGCACAATTTGAAATGACAACATAGCAGGATAAATATAAAAAACACTTACCATAAATATTACATTAGTCAAGGTTTTGGAACACGAGGTCCATCAGGTGCTTTCCTGCCAAACACATGTCTGAAAAGTACAAAAAGTGTAATTATTATACTAGTCTGGGTTTTGAAACATGAGGCCTTCCACCCAAAACATATAAATTCAAACCCCATTTGAGTAAAGGTAAGCAGAAGAGAGTAAGCAGCTGTTACAGCACATCCTTCTGTCAGGATCTCACTTAAGACGTCAGGTTATGGCTCTGTGCGGTAAGAATTGCTTATATCTCTGACATTAGGTACAGAGAAGGATGATCCTTGCATTTTACTTTTTTTATTTTCTGTATGATTGTATTTAAAAGTCGGAGACACTTCTTCTCCAGTTAAAAAATACATTGTTTGCTTGCACTACTGATCAAAATAATGTTAATTTTGTATACAAGTTATAAGTAAAGAATTAAGACAATATGACATTTCCGGGTATTTCTTTTTGATTAAATATTTTTACTTACAAAATTGTTGACTAACAATGCAGGGGTAAAACTTAATTGTGACTATTGGTATATAAGTCGTATAAAAATATTAAAAAATAACTACAAAGGTTTAGGATTAGGCCATTTTAATCAGGCAAATAGATTAGACCATAATTGAAGTAAGGTGGTTATAAAGTAACAATAACCTAATTAGACCCTCAGCCATGTGCTTCATCAGCACACCCGGTTAGACTTCACCCTAGTCAAGCTGAATTTCTGAATAGGGTGGCTGTTCCAAACGGTTCTGAGAAATCATTCCTGGAACATGGAACAACCTTTGGAAGTCGGGTCAGGGAACCGGATCCAGTAATTACCCTGACACTTCAGTATACAGCTATCACCATACTCCCATTCTTTAAACCTAAGCTCCTTCTCAGATGTCCTCTGCTCAAAAGTATCAGCCTCATAACAATTGCTGAGTATTCATAAGAATTGACTGCAAGGAATATTTTTTTATCAGATGAGCAGGGTGGCAGCTACTATCCAGTAGGATTTATTTTTTATTTTCAATACAAATTTGATCCTAGGACACCAATGACCTTTTTGATTATCATGTCTAAATAGGGTATGCTGTTGTGTTCTACCCTAGTTGTAAACCATAAATTTGTATTAGAGGCAAACAGATATTCAACAAATACAGCTAGTTCTATACTTGTACACCTCCAGATAACAAATAAATCATTGATAAATCTACAATATATCACCAGATGTTGAAAGAAGGGGTTCCTCTCTGGGTCCAATACCACTAATTTATTCTGCAGGCTGAGATACAGGTTCATGTAGCTCGGGGCTAAAGATATCCCCATTGCCATACCATGCACCTGTAAAAAATATTGGAATAGGAAGAGAAAGTTGTTGGTTTTTCAAAACAATTTTAGCAGAGTTTATAAAAAAAAAAAATCAACAAAACTTTCCTCAAGACCAATTTGCTGCCAGAGAAAATAACAGGGTGCATCCAAATCACACTGGCGTGAAACATTAGCATACAAAGCCTCCACATCGATGGAGATGAGGAGCCAAGAATCTTCCACCTGGAGGTCCTATACATTTAATAAGATATCAGATAAAACTCTAACAAAGGACATAAGCTTAGCTACTAAATGTTTTATGCCGCTATCCACAAACTTAGAAAGTGACTCAGTTAGAGATCCAATGCTGGCAACAATTGGGCATCCCAGAGGCTCCAGAGGAGATTTATGTATTTTTGATAACGTATAGATTGTTGCCAGTATCAGATCAGAAATCGTTAAGTTTTCTAGTTTCAGAGCTAATCATACTATTTCCACAAGCATGCATCAAAAACATGCCAAGAATTTCCCTAAATCTACTAGAGAGGTCCCCATTCAATTTTTGATACACCCTTGGATTACTCAACTGGCACCAGACTTCAGTTTCATACTTCGTGGTGTCCATGACTACCACTGAGACCCCTTTGTTAGCTGGTTTAATAGTTTTCTTTTCATTTGATCCCAGAGTCCGTAATGACTCCTTTCATTTACTGTTGTTTACGAAATAATTGTTATCCCCATTTGCTAACGCATGTTGTGTCTCTTTTTCACATATCTGCTCATATGCAATTATAGCTGGAGTCACTGGGGGACAAAAAGTAGATTTTTGTTTGATACCATTGGTGTTCATAGTGGTATTATTCATACATAAAGAATGGGATCCCTGTTTACTAAAATGATGAATTAGATTTAGCTTCCTAGTAAATGTGTGTAAATCTATAATACATATAAATGGGGATGTTGAAATTGTGGGGACAAAAGATAGTCCCTTTTGTAGGATTTTTAGTTTGGCATCTGTGAGTAAATGTATATTTACTACATTCCTCAGTTTTTTTGTATCTGTCCTTCTGCTTGCTCCAATGTTTCAGTCTCTGGTATTGTCCTTGCTGTTGCTCTTGTCACCAGTTCTTTTGCAACTTTACATTGTCACTTCCTTCCCTTATTCCTCATCTGTTCTTCCTCCATTTTGGTTTCTGCTCCTATCCGATTGTAAACATCACTCCATCAGACTCCCTCTGCCTGGGGTGATAGTTCTTCTTAAATAGCAGTTGAACCAGAATTATCTGGTCCATACTAACATACTAAAATGCAAGCAGAATAGGCCTAATGGTCTTTCGTGTCTGCTCGTTTGGTCAGCCCCCACCCTGGGTGCTGATCTTGCTGCCCCCTCACCGTCTCTGGCTTCTCCCTTCCCAGTTCCCGATATTCTTGTTGCATTGGATTTTGCTTCCAGAACCCTTCCCCTGTGCCTGTCCCACCCCATCTTGAACTCCTCCACCGTCTCTGCCTCCAGCAGCCCCTAGGCAACGCATTCCATGGCTCCACCACCCTCTCAGTGAAGTAGCACCTCCTCTTTTCACCCCTGAATCTTCCCCCCCTCCAGCTTCCACCCATGCTCTCTAGTGGCCCCCTCCTCCTTCCTTCGAAGCACCCTGACTGTTCCTCCCCTATTTACCCTCTTCATGTACTTGAAGACTTCTATCATGTCGCCCCAGTCCCTTCTCTCTTCCAATGTGTACATATTTAGCTCTTCAAGCCTATCCTCATAGGTCCTGTCCCCCAAGCCCCAAATCATTTTGGTTGCCCTCCTCTGGACCCTCTCCAGGAGTTTAATGTCCCTCTTTAAATGTGGCCTCCAAAACTGCATACAGTACTCAAGGTGCTGCCTCACCAAGCAGTTATACAGAGGGAGTATCACTTCCCTCCTTCTGGAGGTGATCCCCCTAGCGATGCACCCCAGCATTGTGTTGGTCTTGGCTGCTGCCCTCCTACAAGTCTCAGAGTTGCTCATCTTGACATCCACCACCACCCCCAGGTCCCTCTCAGCCATCGAGACTTGTAGCATTCCCCCCCCCAGGGTGTACACTTGGCCCGGGTTTCTGGCCCCAGGTGAGTACCTTGCATTTCCCTGCATTGAACTTCAGCTCCCACTTTCTAGACCATCTTTCCAGAGCCTCCAGGTCCCCTGTGGGCCACCCTCCCCTCCTCCCATCCACCACTGCCCCCAGTTTTGAGTCATCCATAGAGAGACTCATCTCCTCCTGATTCCTGTCCTATGTCAGAGCGTAGGCGTTGAACAGGAGGGGCCCAGGACTGATTCCTGTGGGACCCCACTAATGACCCTCCTGGGGATGAGACTATCCCACCAACTACCCCTCTGGGTCCGGTTCTGAGCCAATTGCCTATCCATCTGATCATCTGGTTCCCACCCCATTTCTCCCAGCTTATCCAACAGGCCCATGTGAGGAACAGAGTCAAATGCCTTGCTGAAGTCTAGAAAGAGGGCGTCCACTGGTCTACCCAGGTCCAAGGCACTCGTCACCCAGTCATAGAACTCCACAAGGTTTGTCTGACATGATTTCCCCAGGATGAATCCATGCTGTCTATCATCCAGGCACCCTGACTTTTCCAGGTCCCCTCCTAGCCTCTCCTTGACAATGCCCTCCATCACCTTGCCCACCACCGATGTCAAGCTGACAGGCCTGTAGTTCCCTGCCACCTCCCTTGATTCCTCCTTGTGGATAGGCACTATATGTGCCACCTTCCAGTTCTGGGGCACCCATCCTGTCCTCAGAGAGATGGTGAAATGCTCTGCCAGGGGTTTCACCAGGACATCTGCAAGTTCCTTCAGCACTCTGGGATGTAATTTATCCGGCCCTGGTGCTTTCTCCATCTTAAGGGAGCTGAGGGCCTCCCTCACTCTCTCTGCTGTGATTTCCACTTCCGGTACCTCTTCTCCCTGCTTAGCCCTCCCCCCTCCTGCCAGTGATGCCTCCCCCTCTCCCCAGACCCGCCTATCAGTAACGGTCCCCCCTCCTCAGTAACTCTGTCTCCTCCCATGTATGATGCAGCACCCCATTTTCCTTGGTGAAAACTGAGGTGAAGTACTCATTTAGTACCTCAGCCTGCTCCCCCGGGTCTTGTGCCCATCTCTCCCCTAATTTAATCCTGCTAATCTGCCCCTTCACCCTTTGTTTTTCCCCAATGTATCTAAAGAACCCCTTGTTCCCTCTCCTAATTTCCCAGGCCAGGTTCTGCTCCTGCCTTGCCTTAGCCACCCTCACCACCCTAGTGGCCCTTCTAGCCATCAGCTCATACTCCCCTCGATCCCTTTCACTCCTTGAGCACCTGAATTGCTTATAGGCTGCCTTCTTTTCCCGCACCACCTCCTGGACCTCCCTGGTACCACCAACAGGGTTTTCGGGCCCTACCGCATTTTCGTCTTACTCTTGCACAGGTGCTGGTAGCATTCTGCACCCCTCTCCTGATGATTTCCCACCTACTATCAGCGTCCATGTCTGACCCAATCACATCCAAATGCTCCTTAAGGATCCTTCCCATTTCCTTAAAATCCGTCCACCTGAAGTCAGTTACCTCCGTCTTTGTGCAGTCTTCTAGCCCTCCTAGGTCCAGACAGAACCAGACTGTGGCATGGTCACTCCCTGCCAATGGGTCCCTTACCTCCAGGCCCCCAATCTGGTCACTGTCTGCCAGGACCACATCCAGTACCCACGCCTCCCTGGTCGGTTCTCCCACCTGCTGAGTTAGGACGAGTCTTGAAAGACATCCAACAACCTCTGTTCTCTGGTCAAAGAGGATGTCATAGTCTCCCAGTCTGTTCCTGGCATGTTTAAGTCCCCCAACACCACCACCGTTCCTCTGCCCAGTCTGCAGTGTCTCCCAACATCTGCCACCAGACTCTCCTCCAGCTCCTCCGCCAGGGCAGGGGGTCTATACACCACTCCTATTTTTACTCTCTTGCCCCCCTTTGTTATCAAGGTGACCCAAATCACCTCCACGGTTCCCTCTGCCTCCTCTACTTCCCCTATGCCAATGCAGTTTTTGACTATCATTGCTACCCCTCCTCCCCTTCCCTCCCCCCTGTCCTTCCTGAACATAGTGTAACCCTCCAGGTTCAGGTCCCAGTCGTGTCCTGCAGTGGCCCATGTCTCAGTGACTGCTGCCACATCCACTGCTCCCTCAGTTAGCATCGCCTGGAGCTCAGGCATTTTATTGCCCAAGCTCCTGGCATTTATGCAGACTACCTTCCACCCCTTTCCCTATCGCCCATTTCCCCTGCTTGTGTTCCCATGGGGATTCTGTTTTCCCTGGTCTGCACTTTACCAGTCGGCCTTTTCTGCAATCCTCCAGCTCCCCAGGGGTGGAACAGAGTCCTCCTTATGGGAACCCCTTGGCAGCCTTTTCTCCCATCCCTCCCCTTCACAAGTTTAAACCCCACTTTTCACCAATGAACCCCTCTATTTCGACCTAAGTTCCCTCCTCAAATTGAGATGGAGTCTATCTCTAGCATACAGCTCCTTATCCTCCCAGGTCTCCCCAATCTCCCATCAACCCATACCCTCTGGCCTCACACCTCCCTGAGCCACTGGTTTATCTCCTAATCTTCCTTTTGTGTTCTCCACTAGCCCTTGGCACCAGCGGATTTCTGAGAAGGAAACTGTGCATCTATGTCATGACAGACCTGGCAAGCTCCCTGAATCTTGCCTGTATCTCTGGCTAGCTATTTCCCTCAATGTCATTTGTACCCAGGTGGACCAGTATGTCGGGGAACCCCCACAATCCTTTGCCAGCTGATATACCTCATGCTAGCCCTGTGCACCATTAGTCAGGGAAGCATTTTGTTCTAACTGGCCAGGTTCTCCCTCCCTATCCCATTTGATACCCTGATCATAGAATCCCCAACAGGAGCACTCTGACCGCTCCTTTTCCTCTATTACCCCCCTTCATGTCCCTCATCCTTTCTACGGGCCCTCCACCCAGCCAGCTCCTTGTTCCTCCCCTATCTGGGTGCCATGCCACCCCTCCTTATTACCCTGGCCACCCCCCCTCCAATCCTATGCCTCTCCTCCTCCTGAGTATCCTTCTGTACCTTGCTAACTCCCCTCTCACTGCTCACGACTGGTCCTTCTCCCCCATCTGCTAAACTAGCTTGGCTCATCCTCCTTCCTTCTTGTCTCCATTTAGTCCCTCCTTGCTGTCGTGCTCCTGGCCTAAACCCTCAGCTTCCTTTACTGAATCCTCCTTGTACTTGGTCTATTCTCCTTTACCCTTTCCTCCCAACTGGTCCTTCTCCTTAGCTTTCCTCCCTCTTCCCCTCCCCTCCTGCTCTGATTCACTGCTCCCACCATTTTCCTGCATTCCCGGTTCTCCCCTGTTCTTCCTGCTATCCGGCCCCTGCCTCCTGACCCCCACTACCTTTCCATCTCTAACCACCCCTGTCATGGCTACATCACCCCCCTCATCCTCGAGCAGAAGAAGAGAATTGAAGTGGTTACGGAGTGTAAGGTCTGATCCACCTCCCCGCCTTGCTTCCTTCTGTCCAGCCCTGGCCATCTGCCTACTTCCCTGAGAATGTTGTCCCTCTGTCCCTCCTTGTGAGGGTCTCCAGTTAGCTGCCTGCTTCCTTGGTAGTGTCCTTTGGACCCCTCTGCCAGAGTCCCTATGTGACCCTAGTATTCTCCTGCACTCCTTTCCCTATACCCCCACCCCAGTGCTTGGTGCAGCCCATGGAGATCCCTGCCCCTTCCCCAACCATACCTCCCCTTCCCCAGCTGTCTCCTAATCCCCAACCTCCTCCCTAAGCTGTGCCAGCTGGTAGCACACTGGGCAACCACCGAACTTCCAAGCCCAGTCCAGTATCATGGCTGCTCCACACCCTGTGCACGCCACCACCCTCCCAAAGATGCCAGCCCTAATGACGTGAGGTTCCATCCCCTTCCAAGTAGGTTTCCTTGGGTGAGCCACCAGGTTCCCCCCAGTCCAAGATACACCCCTACTGCCTAATCAGGTCTCCCACTAATCTTAGATACAGTCCCACAGTACACCGGTAACCCTGTTACTAGGTGCAGTACAACACAGTAAACTTATAAGGGAAATAACAACTCCCTAAGTTTCTCTCTCCCAGCCTTTAAATCCAACCCCCAGTGGCTAGAACTACATGAGCTGCACCTGCAGCCTTTTCCTCCAATTGCAGGGCAGGTGTTCCCTTATAAATTAGCAGAACTCTGGGGAGGGAGGGATGGGGAGGGTGGGTTTTGGGCAGACACCCGACTCGAGAAAGAGAGTGTATCAGCCCTGTGTCTCCCCTCCAAGCCCAGCAGCCAAAGAACCAGGCCCAAGCAACTCACACCAAATAGGTTTTAAATCAGAAGAAATAGGCCTCCACCAGCGCAGCCTGTTATACAGTGAAACATCCAACAAATGAGCCCACTTACAGCCACCAAAAAAGTTTTCAAACTTCCAACAGCCCCCAAAACAATACCCTGCTAGCCCCTTAGAAGTAAGAAAGAAAAGAAATAACCTTCTAATAAGTAAAATCCACAAGAACCCTGTGAAACCTGTGAAAATCCACAAGAACCCTGGTCCAGAGTCGCTAGTGATATCACTTTCATAAGTTACAGTATCTCTCTTAAGGATAGACTAATGCCCCATCCAGACTAAACGGTTTAAAATGGTTTAAGTCACTTAAACCATTTTAAGTTCATTTAACACAGCTCGCATCCGCACAATCAGTGGGTTTAAACTGGGGTTCAAAAATCATGTTAAAGCTTGATAGGCTCTAAGTTCTATCACAGTTCTTGCAATGGATTACAATAAAGAACTGTGTTACCTGCAAGTCTAGAAATGCAGGCATGGTTCCATCTCTGCTTCAGGCCCCAGAAAGCGTATTCGACAAGCCCCACTAGGCACAATTGGAGCAGCAAGTGTGGACCCTGCAGCATGGATGTTTTATCCGTGCTAAAACACTGCTGAACTCAAGCAGGATGCATCAATATGATAAGTGATAAAATGTTTTACAAAATGTTATAACTTAGTATGTTGCAGTCTGGAAAGGGCCATGGATGTTGCAGTAACTGGTGTCTTTTTCTGCTAGCAGTCAAAAGTCCTCCCTTGTTCAAAATCTTGCTGGTCATAGTCAAATTTCTTTTCTTTTGTCTTTAATTTTAATGTCTTGTTTCCTAATTGATTTCTCTAGATTTTCAAGCCACATTTTAAATTCAAGAAACTAAGAAAAAACATAGGCTGCAGCTTCCTTCTATTTTAAGTGTAACCCCCCTGTTACCCGGGGTTACTAGTATCCCAATAAGACCTAGTGGTAGGCAGGGAAGGCAGCTTGTGAAACTCCAGTTAAATGGATTTCACACTGTCTCACTCTGTTCTCAGTCTCAGCTGAGACTGAGGGATGACATCATTTAGAACTGTCGCAGCTGCATAAGCCACACTGGAATGTTGCAGTTGTAGGTTAGAGTAGAACGCTGGGGAATTTGAAGTCAGCCTGAGAAAGAGTTCTGTAGAGGGAGCAGAGGTGCTCTGCTGAGTGTAGGCCCTCAGAGCTTTGAGCTTGGTTAAAGAGCTATTTTTGTTTTAGGTGTGTGTTTCCACCTGAAGAGGAACACAGGAACTGCTAATTGAAGTGGTGGAGACCACTTTCAATGGTTCAGGGCCCCATCCCTGTGGGGATGGGGGCAAGGTATCAGCCTGTTTTCCAGGGGCAACCCCCTTGGTCTGGCTAGGGAGAAAAGAAACTGCCTGTTTATGTTTGTGCTGAGGCACCAGAAGCTCTGGAAGGAAGATTCCTTGAGGAGGAAACGCCTGTAGGGCACTTGCAACTGAAGGGTGAGTTCACTCTGCAAAAGGGCCAAGTGTTTTCACCTGAAACAGAATGAAACTAAAGGGACTGTTACTGTGGCGTCAGGAAAAGACAGCCAAGTACAGTTGGAAGATGTGGAGATTGGACTGCTTAACTCTGTGGGGGGTCTAGAGTAATGGACAAAGCCACTTATAAGTATGTTCAAATCCAGCACAAATGGGAAGAAAGAATGTGGGGATTGGACTGCTTAACTCTGTGAGGGGTTTGAAGTAATGGACAAAGCCACACATAAGTATGTTCAAGTCCAGCACAAATGGGAAGAAAAGACAGTAGACTGAATGTGAAATACATTTACAAGAATCTACACAGCAAAGTGTTTTAAAGTATGAGGTGTTACAGTCCAGAGAAATGGCCGGGTATGAATTGTGGGAGCAAGAGGTGGGAGACCCCCCCCCATCAGTAGTAACCAAATTCACCTCTACGGATTTGCTCTGAGACACCTGTTGCTTTCTCTCAGGTACTTGGCCAGTGCCTGAGGAAAGTACCCAGACATGGGATTGATGAGGAAGATTCCCTGATGGAGCAGAGGTGTTCTTAGGTGGTATAGGGAGCCACCAGTAAATGTTTCCAGGATGTATGGAAAGGGTCCAAGTGGCTGGCAAAGGGGCTGAGCCAGGAAAAACCCAGAGCAGTGTACAAGTTAGGGCTGTGTGCCCAGTGTGTTTCAGAGCCTGAGGGCTAAAGTAATGAGGATGTGTTCTGGTCTCCTTCAATCTGCATTACCAGGAGTGTAGCCCCGTGGGGGTCCGTCTATGCTTTGTTTATTCTGTTTGGATGTGAATAAAAGCCACACTTTAGAATCCCACTTCTGGTATTGGACATTACAGTTATTGCTTTCTTTGTCCGGAGTTACTTGGGTGCCCCTGTGTAGAGTAGCCAAACCTAGCCTATGTGCCGAGTGACATATTTCTCCTCGAACCCCGCCCACCTGGTAGTGCTGTCAGATAGAAACAGCATACCGGGTAGGGATTACATAAGTCTGTCTCAATTTCAGTTTGCAGCTTTTTAGAGTAAGCCCCCTCTGGGTGCTTACGTTAACCTTATCCCTGGGTTAGCTCACCTGGTCTCCAGGGCCCCCTGCTGGTTGGAGGAGCAAGAGGCCAGTGACTATGTAAGTTGTTTTTTTTGGGGGGTGGAAGAAAGAAAGCCCAGTGGGGAGAGGAAGGAGTCAGAAGTCAGCCTGTGTTCAGCCGGAGGGCCGAAGTTCAGGGCTGGGGTGGGGCAATTGCCACCCTGGCCCACCGTTCTCAAAGAAATTTGTGCCTGGAGTCATCGGGGACCATCACTTGCTGCTGGAAATGGGCCTGTCTGTGGAGACCACCATGCCAAGTTGGGAGCCAGTGCCCGGGGAGTAGAGGAGCCTGCAAAGTGACCCCTGGCACTGGGACAGGGCAGAGTGGTGGGTCCCTGTGTAATTAGGCCTGGTGGTTGCCATGGAGTCCTTGGTGCGCAGGTCGGTGGTGGCAGCTTGGCCCATTGGGAGTATGTATCCTGTCACCACTAGGAGCTCTGTGTCTGCCTGACCTGAGAGCCATTTGGAGGCCCCCTGAGTTCCAGCACTGTGAGTTCAGGGCCACCTGGAGAAGGAATCTGTGGGGTGCTCGTGCAGCATGTAGAGATCAGGAAGTAGTCTGGGGAGGCCTGTAAGGAAAACAAAAAAAAGACAAAGTTCCCAGACATGTCTGGGTCCAATGAATTAGTGTTGGAGGGATATTGGGGAGGCCGCATGGGTGAAGGCTTGTTAAGCCTGTGGTGTAAAGCTTGCCACCATCATTTGGACAGGAGCCTTATTCAGCCCCTTGAAGTGCCCGCATAGATCCCTGGATCAAAGTATGCCATGCCTTGGTTTCAACCATGAACATTGTGGACTGTCCACCATTATAGTGCTACTTCAATTGCTCCATGGAGTGGTTATCAGTTTTCCAATTAAATAATTTTGGATCTTTTAATTAGTTGTGGACAATGGACTTAATCTTTGCATTGCCTGTGATTATCTTAACCAAAGTTTGCACCCCCAGCAGCTGCTACCCTGTAAGAGACTGCCTGCACCCCCGGATCATCCAGCGTGAAACCAGGTAAATGAGTTTTTTTTCTGGACTATGTTTCATGGCTGTATTGTGCCCCCCTCCCCTTTACCACCTGTAATGCCCCTAGACAGCTGGAGGGGAGGTTTACAACCTGGCTGCTTATCCTGGATCTAATTTTTGGGGTGCCAGAGCCTACCTGGACAATGCTTTGGGAAGTTGCAGTGTTGGAAGACTGTTATCGATGTTTGCAGTTGGAGTCTGTTTCATGAGCTTGCCATCTTGAGCTATGTGTTTTGTGCCTTTTGGAAGTGGGGCCATGTCCCTGGACATGTGCCTGGCAGCCTGATTGACTGTAGGCATGCAGATCTTTAGGAGCTCTGTGCTGATTGGATGGAGTGGTTGGAGCCTTGAGGACAGAGTGTAGAGCACTGTGGGTGTGGGCACCAATAAGCCTAAGACTGAGTGATTAGGAACCAGTTCAAACTTTGTTCCTCCAGTGTGGACTGCTCACATCTGTCAATGGAAGAAATGGCTGAGGCTTCCATGACATCTGGAGGGGACGTGATGGTGCCATCTTCACTGTTGTCATGGCTGTGGAGCATGGTACCGAAGACCAGCTCCAAGGACCAGTGTGTTGTTTGTGGTATGGCTGGGGCTGATGTGAAATGTCTCCCAGTTTGCCTGCAGTACTCCCACGGAGCTGCTCCACCATTGCACCCACCATTCCAGACTTACATTCCTGCTTGGGGATGGCCACACTTTTACTCCATGATTACCCCCACCTTTACAAGCATGGAAACCTGGGAAGAGTTGGACAGAGCTGTGACAGAGGTGGCATCTAGGGAAAAGAGTTCTAGACGTCTGTCCAGCCCTTCTCCCCAGTGGATCCTGCCCCTCTCCATGACAGAGCAAGAGGCCACAGTTAGGCATCCTTGCCCAAAGTCAACCCCTGTGAAAGGTGCCTGGGCTGCAGACATCCCACCGTGAATAGTGGCGGCTCACTCACCTCCTGGGAAAATTGGGAGGCCTGATGTGGAGGTCGATGGGGTCATCTTCGAGGGAGGTTCCAGTAGTGAGACCAAAATTATGGACATTCTGGATGCCCTGCTAGAGGCACCATGTACTGTTCTGACCTCTTTTGTGTTCAGACTCAGTTTGGGAGCAGGATATCCTTTGGCCCTACCGGTTCCCTTCTGACAGGTATCCGGACACCACCCCCGAAGTTGGCTGTGACTTGTAGAAAGTGGCGCAAGGACATGGACAATCTATGACTTTCTAATCCTAGAATGCTGAAGTACATGGCAGGGAGCTGGCTGATGGACAGGACTTCCCCTTGAACCAGTGTTCACAGCATCCCTGATTGGTGGGTCCAAAGGAGGATTCATAAGGACTGTCCAGGAGAAGAATACCTGTACTTGAGTGAGAGGTTATGGGAAGTCATCAAGGAGTGGTGTGAGGATTGGGTTTTCCAAGAAGCCCTAAATAAGATGAGAACCCGTTGGGCGATCAGCCCATCAGACCCTACTGCTAATCAAGAGAAGGTGATGAAACAGACTTGGCCGATGTATGCCTCCACAGTGTGGACTGGTATCACACTGTTTAAAACTGCTGTGATACCAGATGTGGCCAGCCTTCACACCAAGTATTACATCATTAGTTTGGAGAGCAGGTCACCAAATCAGATCCGAAGTATTACTATCCTCGAGACTACACCCAGAAGGCATGACCTGGCAGTGCAGCTACTCCTCCTGAGCTGGCAGAACTGTAATGCATCTACTGACCCCCCCCCCTCCAGTAACAGTATGGACTTCACCAGCTGGACAGTCACACTGGATGAGATCAGTTCTTTTGTGCATTGTCGTTTGGGAAAAAAAATGTTGTTTTACTATTAGCACTCTTATAGGCTCATTAGTTAATGGATTTGCTTTGTCTGCATTTATTCCACTGCATTGAAAGGATTGTATCCCTGTTTGGACTTTCCAGGACTGTTATTGGGACTTAAACTGATATTGCAGTAGCAATACACATGTACTGCAGTAGTTAGCGTGAGTGGTGTGATGGTGTGTATGTGCATGGGTGAGTGAGTGTGTCTGTGCGTGGTAGCAGCTGGAATCTGTTATTGGTTCTGGGGAAAAAATGTTTTGGAAAATAATGTAACTGACAGAATTGTGGGGGTATGCAGTTGTCTCTCACTGTTTTTTAATTGTTAACTGTTACTGTTGCAGCGTTATTTAAGTCTGTGTGCCCCTTTCCGGGGTGCCCTCTGTTTTAAATGTTTTTATGTATCCTATTACTGGATGGATGGTATCCGTTCTGCCTCCCCTATGGTGGTGGCAAGTTATGGGCAATCTGGTAAATAGAATAGAGTGAGGCAGGATGCCACCACCCTAGTACCAGGCAAACTGCCTCTGGGAACTGGTGGGCAGGTTGCCTGGGGTCCCAGATAGACAGGCTAGTTGCAGTGGTGTGGTAGTGCCTGTGGGTTCAAAGTTTTGTTAGGATAACCACCATCTTGGTGGTGTTGCAGCACTTCCTTGGAACCGCTGGGTGAAGAGAGTGTGCATATCTCCCCTGGTAGGTCTCATGGTAACTGCCCAAGCATTCACTGGGAGTTGAATGTTTTGTGTGGGGGGGGGAGAATGTGTAAGCCCCCTCTGGGAGCTTACTTTAACCTTGTCCCTGGGTTAGCTCGCCTGGTCTCCAGGGCCCCCTACTGGTCAGAGGAGCAAGAGACCAGGGGCTATATAAGGTGGGGGAGTTAGTGGGAGAGAGAGAGAGAGAGAGACTGGTAGGGAGAGGAAGGAGTCAGGAGTCAGCCTGTGTTCGTCAGAGGGCCAAGGTTCGGGGCCAGTGTGGGGCGATTCCTACGCTGGCCCACTGCCCTCAAAGAAATGTGTGCCTGGAATAGTCAGGGACCATCCAATGCTGCTGGAATTGGGCCTGTGTGTGGGGAACACCACACCAAGTTGAAAGCCAGAGCCCGCGGAGTACAGCAGCCTGCAACGTGACCCCTGGCACCAGGACAGGGCAGAGTGGTGGGCCCCTGCATGATTAGGCCTGATGATTGCCAGAGTCCTTGGTGTGCGGGTCTGTGGTGGCAGCTTGGCCCACTAGGGGTACAGTGATGGCAGTCTGTATCCCATCACTGCTAGGAACTCTGTCTCTGCCTGACCTGAGAGCCATTTGGAGGCCCACCTGAGTCCCAGCACTGTGACTTCGGGACCACCCAGTTAAGGGATCCGTGGGATGCTCGTGCAGCATGGAGAGACTGGGAAGAAGTTTGGAGAGGCCTGTGAGAAAAAAAAAAAAAGAAGTTTCCGCCAGTGCTTGTTTCCAATGAATTAATGCTGGAGGGAGACTGGAGAGGCTGCATGGGTAAAGGCCTGTTCAGCCTACAGAGCAAAATGTACCACCATCATTTGGACAGGAGCCTTATTCAGCCCTTTGGAGTGCCCGCATAGATCCCTGGATCAAAGTATGCCATGCCTTGGTTTCGACCATGAACATTGTGGACTGTCCACCATTATAGTGCTACTTCAATTGCTCCATGGAGTGGTCATCAGTTTTCCAATTAAATAATTTTGAATTGTTTAATTAGTTGTGGACAATGGACTTAATCTTTGCTTTGCCTGTGATTATCTTAACCAAAGTTTGCACCCCCAGCAGCTGCTCCCCTGTAAGAGACTGCCTGTACTCCTGGACCATCCAGCATGAAGCCAGGTAAATTAGCTTTTTTTCTGGACTGTGTTTCATGACTGCATAGTGAACCCCTACTCTTTACCACCTGGAATAGCCCTAGACAGCTGGGGGGGGGTCTTACATTAGAATCTTTTAAAATGGCTTCTATCAATAAAACAGTACCTTTTACTCAGGATTCATTCCATAATTTCATCAATCTATTTCTATCAGTCCAAAATGACAGATGCTTTAAAATTCTAAGCCCATGTAGGACATGGTCCACCACTAGGTACACCTGCAATGTAATTTGTTGCCAACAGATCTGTCTTGCCTTCAGCGCTACTTTTTTCAGTTTGCTGAAGGCTTGTTGTACATTGAGGCCTCTCTGTCTCCACCTTCTGTTGTATTACTGGGGTTAACATTACTCAGTAGGGGATTATCTTGCCCCCTATGACTGAACATGTCCCTTAGGAGGCTGTGGGAGACAGCACCACTAGCACTATGGTTCAGTCCTGGTGTGTCCACTGACATCACATGATCCGTTTTAGTCATCCTGGTAGTGTGCACTAGGGTGGGGTGAGGTCCATGAAGATACAAACTAGGCTAACAAGGAAGGGGTCTTCCACACACTACTGTGCATAAAGCACAGGCACCATAAGAGACCAACAAAGACAGCCTCGCAAAGCACCCCATACAAGCACAAACCAGTAAATTATGAGCCCATAATGTTGTGATAGCAGGCTTTAGGGAGGGAAGAGATCATATTTTGTCTCCATGGAGCGGAGAGCCCAGTCTCTTCCATTTCCCTATTTAGAGTGCCTTCCATGTGCTAACACATTTTGTGATGTAATAGTTGGCAGAGCACAGGGGCATGCTCAATTGACTTTAACAGGGCTTCCTTTTCAAACACTAATTTCGATGTTTGAATGCCTTAATTTGAACTAATCAAGGCTACCACTCAATTAAGAAGGCCCTTCAGCTGTACACCAGAGGTCAGAGGATGTGAATGTGTCAGACTGAATCATCCACTCAGCTCCCTTGACCATGCAGTTATAGGGAGATAAGATCACCACACAGGGTTACCCACTGAAAAACCCTCCTGCAGAAGGGAGAATCAAAAAACCATCATGCACTAGAGGTCCAACATGAATCCATTTGACTGAATT
This sequence comes from Neoceratodus forsteri, assembly GCA_016271365.2. Classification (NCBI taxonomy): domain Eukaryota; kingdom Metazoa; phylum Chordata; order Ceratodontiformes; family Ceratodontidae; genus Neoceratodus; species Neoceratodus forsteri. The sequence continues at coordinate 245,110,176 of CM057459.1, read as the reverse complement.
TCCCACAGAGCTCCATAGACCAGACAACCAGAAGGAGATGGTGACCGGGCACCCCAGAGGAACACCCAACAATGATCCCTCCAACAGGCAGGGACCTCCAGAACCAGTACCATATGGAGGTGACATGACATGAAATACTAACTAGTATAGTGTAATAATGCTCTCCCATGGAGGGCAAAGGATGTAGCCTATCTGGACTTCAGCAAGGCCTTCAACACTATGCCGCACAGAAGGCCAAGTAGGGACAGCTTAGGAGCAGGGTCCAAACTGGTAGACTGGGTTCAGAACTGGTTAATGAATTGAAGACAGAGGGTGGTGGTTAATGACACACACTAGAAGGTGAGAGAATGACCAGCAGGGTACCACAAAGTTCAGTAACTGGACCAGTCCTCTTTGATATCTTCATTGGGGACACTGCAGAAAAACAAGAAGAAAAGGCATGACTTTTTGCAGATGACACCAAAATCTGCAGTAGGATACTCAGGAGGGGTGGAAAGAATGTGTAAGGATATAGGAAAACTGGAGGAGTGGGCAAGGACATGGCAGTTAGGGTTCAATGCAAAAAAGAGCAAATTCATACAACCAGGGCATACGGACCCCACTGCTGTTTACAGGATGTGGGGGATGTGCTGGAAGTTACTAAACATGAAAAAACTTTGAGATTATCAGAGGAACTCAAGGTGACAGCACAATCTGACACAGCCATAGGCAGGGCTAGTGGGATGCTGAGTTGCATAGACAGGGGTATCCCCAGCAGGTGAAGGGAGGTGGTACTGTGTCTATATCACTCTCTGGTATGCCCCACCTATGTTCAGTTTTGGAGATCGCACCTCAGAAAGGACATAAACGGGGTGGAGACAGTCCAGAGGAGGGCAACCAAAATTGTTCATGGGTTGCAAGGGAAGTCCCACGAGGAGAGACTGAGGGATCTCAACACGTACATCTTGGACACGAGTGGAGCAAGGGGCGACATGATTTGAGGCCTACAGGTATCTCACAGAGGTGAACAAGGTGGAGGAGGGCAGTCTTTTCCAAATGAGGATGAGTTCCAAGACCAGGAGGCATGCAAAGAAGCTGAAAGGGGTGAAGTTCAGGAGGGATGTGAGGAAATGATTCTTCACTGAAAGTGTGGAGAATGCATGGAACCATCTGGCAGCTGAGGTGGTGGAGACTAAAATGGTGGAGGACTTCAAGCATGTGTGGGATAAACATACATGAGTATGGTAGAAGAGAGGCAGAGAAGGGAGAGGTTTGCTGGAGATCAGTTAAGGTCTGCATCAGCAGAATAGGCAGGGAACACTTGGGCAGACTGGGTGGGCAAAGCGATCCTTTTCTGCTGACAGATTCTATGTTTCTGTGAGTCTATATGTGGGGCAGGGTTGTTACCAGTGTACCCAGAAGAGGGATCAGGCACCTTGCCATCACCCTCTGGCATTTCAGTGGTTGTAGGAATAGCTTAGGGCAGATATAATTAAATGTCCTGAACAGCCAGTATAGTGTTATGCTTGTGCAACTGTGTTAGTTTGGTTTTGGCCATTCGCACTCTCTATTCCAGAGGAATTACCACCCTGTAGGGGTACCAAAGGCAGGTAACCCTCAGAGAGGGTTCCACCCCTAGAGGTGCCATGGGACAATTCCCGTGGCTAAAGGTACCTTAGGAATGATCCTAAGAAGAGAAGTGCTGCCACTGGAGGAGGAAGGGAGGATGGTGGGGCAAAAAAAAAGAGCCTTACAATGAAGCTGAGAGGAACTACTTATACAGCTCAGGAAGTGGGAGTGGCTAGCTGCTTGGCTATTGAACTCCAGGCAAAGCCTTTCAAATTCAATGTCCTGTGCAGCCAGTATAGTGTTATGCTTGTGCAACTGTGTTAGTTTGGTTTTGGCTGTTCACACTCTCTATTCCAGAGGAATTACCACCCTGTAGAGGTACCAAAGGCAAGGAACCCTCGGAGAGGGTTACACTCCTAGAGGTACCACGGGACGATTCCCATGGCTAAAGGTACCTTAAGAATCCCAAAAAAATAATGTAGTATAAGCATACCCCAAAAGAATGAGGTGACACGAAGCATATAATGAAGCAGTAACTGTGACGCAGTAGCAGTAACTGGGATGTAGCAGTAGAGAAGCACAGACAGTTTGATAACATAAGATGATCAGTTTGATAACATAATGAAATGCCCAGGTTGCGTAGCATGATACTAATGGTTTACACTGAGAATTAGGGGAATTCTCTCAGGAGAGAGGGAATGGCAGGGGACACCATGCACCTCTATCCAACAGCAGAACCTACCTAAAGAAACTAGGGACACTACCATGCTAACTAACAGTTATGACCTGAGGCAACGGAGGAGAGAAAAAACCCTTTGAGGAGGAAATCTCTGTGGATCCAAGGCCTAGGTCGCCTTCCCTCTAGACTTGGGACATTTTATTTAGTGATGACTCTGCAGCTGCAATTTGAAAAACCCAATTAAAGGGAGCTAGAAAATATTCCAAATTGGAGGAAGGATCTCACTCAAACCCTCTAGCGGGCATACCGTGGAAGGTTGCGAGAAAACTCTGCAACAATACATGAAACCAAGGCGAGTGTAGGTGAGTAATGACTTCTGAGGCACTCCCTGGGCCTACTAACCCTAAACACAAACCAGATGAACCAGAGGCTGTCATATGGGAGAATGCGGTGAAGGTGCCTTGCTAGGGAAACCACTAAAGCCAGTGGATAACTGTTATAGTGGAACACTAAAGCCAAAGGAGGTAACTTTTTCCACCCTTCACTGCTAGTCTTAAATTCTACACCAGGAGCTGCTGTTGCATAGCAGGCAGCTAAAGCCAAGACCGGGGTGAGAACATTCCCAACTATGGGTCAGGTGAGAAGGATCCCGCCCCAGGTTGGACACGCTCAAGATGCGGACTAAATGCAGAGCGAGACTGTCTGCTGCAGGAACCCTGCACCAGAATAGAATGGCTGGCATGCCCCAGAATAGTTTGAGAGTTGAAAAGTTGGTGAGCTGATTGAGCACTGTGTGTTGAAATTGTAATGAGCATTGAGTGCTGAGACCTTGTAAGGTTGAATGCAGAATTGAGTGCAGCAGAATCCCAGAGGCTGAAGCCGAGGCGATGGTAGTAGGCATGAAGCAATGATTTGCATGAGCAATGAGCAATGGTTGCATAAGCAAGTGTGGACCTGTACATAAGTCAGTAAACAGGGTAGTAATAAGTGGACCTGCATGTAGGTCTGCATAACAAAGGAGCAATGAAACAGCACTGAATAGTGGGGCAAGCCAGCCAGACATTTAAAAGCCAAATCAAGGTGACAAATACTCTGAGGATTTTCGGTGGCAGAGGCAGGATGTAAAACAAAAGAATTAGCCAGATGGGGCCACGATTTCCCAAACACTTCCCAGTCCTCACTGTAGGACAAACGAGAAAGTGATGGAAAGGCCGATTACCACATGCAGATATTAAAGCTAGTTTAACAGCCTCAGCAGGAACTTTAGCTGACCTCAGAGTGAAACAGCAGTGTACAAACAGGGAATAGCATGACTGAAGTGCATAGCAAGGGTCAGAGCTTAAATCAGGTGAAAACAAACAGACTTGATAGCATGGGGAGCAAGTAATTCTGTAGCAGGGGAAGCAGTAATACTATGAAGCAGAGTGAAAACAATTGAGTATGCAACATGGAGCAGCTATGGTTGAGCTGAAACACACAGATAGCGATTGCATTTGCATTGCAGTAGACTGAGAATTGTGAGCAACAGTGCAATAGTAGGAGCTCAGGCGTGATTTGCTAGGAGTTTAGGAAAAAAAAGCACCCCAGAAAAAAATAAACCAAAAACACACAGAGAAATCAGGGAATAAAGACAGGAGAAGCACACACAGCCGAAGGCAAAATACAAACCAGAAGCAGGAAGAAACACAGAATCCAACAGACAAGCAGGAGCAGCCAGGCGGAGGCGGGTAGGCCCCAACCAGCTCAGAGGACAGACAGAGCATTTGACTGCAAAGAAAAAAGTGCTTTACAATTAGGCTGAGATGAACTGCTTATATAGCTCAGAAAGTGGGAGTGGCTGGCTGCTTGGCCATCGAACTCGACGGCAAAGCCTCTCCAAATAGAGTCCCTTAGGTTGGAAAATAGGAGTTATGTTGGGGAGGGCCCAGTGTGGAGAATTAGCAGAAAGAGCTGGTCCTTTTTGGGGAAGGGCTGTCTTATTCCCAGGTGTGCTTGCATGGAGTGCCATGGGCACAGGCAGTGGGCCAGTTCAGTGCCCAATGCCAGGTTGCTGACCAGGACAGGGTCTGTAGGCATTGCCAGCTTAAGTGCTGGGTGTCAGGGGATTTATGGGCACTAGAGGGATGGACACAGGTAGGTGGTCGCCAAGTGACTGGCTCAGGCCTTGAGCCAGGGTATGCCATTTCTCTGCTGCAGACCCCTGTGACTGCCTGAGGGTGGCAAGAGGTCCAGACAATTGCTTGCAAGGGAGGCTCTGTTTTTTTACCAGCACCAGACTTGGTACTTAGGATGTACCCCGAACCAGGAGGTGGTGGGAGTCAAACCTGTGGGGCTCAAATTATCAGAGCAGTTTAGGGATCCTTGAGAGGGTGAGACAATCCAGTGGTGGAACTCTGTCAAGGACTGCCAACTAATAGTTTTTGGGCCTGATGCGGATTCCACAGAAGAGAGGGTGGGTCAGTAAAAAGAGGGGAGATTGGGAGGCCCGCCATTTCATTAAGGGTGAGAGGAGGGTGAGAGGGCTGGAGATAGAATCACAGCTAGGGGCTGGTAAGGTGTGAGAAATCTCTGAGAAAGTAGGGATATGTGCTACCCTCTTTAGGATTTCTGGGCACTTGTGGTTTCTACCTGTGGGAGATCTTGGCAGGGGGTCCAGGCTACATGACACAGCAATTATAGCAGAGCTCTGGCTGATGCTTGTCCAGCCTTGTGTAAGGACATCAGGAGTTCCTGGGTCCGGGGAAACCAAGAAAGAGAGAGAGAGAGAGAAATGGTTCAGATGGGCCCAGTGAAAGTATTTGCCACATTTAATATAGGTGCACCTTGATGGCATACTGTGTTAAGGTCTGCATTCGTATGTGTTTAACTGCTTAGGTAAAGGGGCCTGGTAGTGCAAGGTATTATTGGTATAATGAACCCCCAAAGCACATGGTGTTTAATGGAAACTAGTGACAAAGAGTCTAGGAGAATGGTACGGGTTGCTTCATGAGCGCAGTAATAGCCTCAGGCCATCTATGTGGTAAAGTAAGAAAATAGCATAATTCCCAGTGTTGATTATGAATTACTTGGGTCTATGGGCCTACATGAACTGCTGTGTACCAAAATTAATCTGACCAGTACTTGCCATGTACTTGTCAAGTTAAGAGATTCATGAATCTGAAATCCCAGCATTCAGAGTCGTTCTTTTTCACCACAAATAAGGATGCCCATGTCCCAGCAGCTTCTGAGGGAGACAAAGGTGATCCAGTTACTGCGGTTGTTTGCAATGCCATCCCACGATCTTAAGAGCTATACCATGGATCAATTCCCTCAATAAAGAAGCACTTTCCTCTACTACACTTGGACCCTTCGAAAGGAATCTCAAACTCTACCTCACCTCTACCACTCAATGTGACTGCTCCTCTGAACAGAGATCTCTCTAAACACCTCCCAGCTCACTCATGTCTCACAGCCCGCCCTTTCCCAGTCTCATTCCCTCTGGCACCTGGCCTTCCTTGTGACTCCTTTCCTGCTTTGCATCTCCACTGGTACAAGACATTTTCCACCACCATCGGACAGTGGCCCATTAGCCTGCCAACTTCCTCTCCCGGTCGCACGCCTGCAATACTTACTGCCTATGGTGCCCTCTATCTCTTATTGTTACCGCAGCCGGTTGCCTACTCAAGCTGCTCGTTATATGAATATTATCTCAAAGTATGTTATAACTGAGTATCTTTATTTTTTCTTTTAGTTGTTTTGGTTGTTTATTGTGCATTCTTTTACTGCCTCTGTATGTTTGTTGACCCTCATCCTTTGACGTGGAACCTTTGTAAACGAGCAGTTTCTGCTCAAAGGTATTTGTAATCTGAGAATTTAATAAATAAATAAATACAATTTTAGACACAGGAGTATCCTGGGCCATACCAGGGCCTGGTCACAGGTCAATCAGTGAACCAATAGCAAAGACAGATGTAACCCCTAGGTGGCGCTATCCCAAGAGCTACTACCCCTGCCTGCTTGGCTAGTAGCAGGTTAAGGGGCCTGGGTAATGAAATGGGTGCCTCCACCCGGAGGTCAGGGTTGTTAGTGGTCAAGCTAGCCTGGGTACAGCCCTCCGGGACACTGCAACCCCACTCTTTCCCTTCAGTGGCCTGAACAATATACAATAATTACTTTCACAATGACCCTTATTCACCAGGTAATTACCCACACTGTTTGCACTTACCACCAGGGCTGGTTTCTCTAGCTTGACACTGGGGACCCCGGTAAAACAAGGTTAAGCACAGCAAATAGCAGCACTACAATACTTTTAGCACAAGTTGGAACCACAGTCAGGCTAAATGCAAACAAAGTTAACTCTGACTCATTCAGGGGTCTTGAACAAGGGAGGGGCAAAATCAGGTTGATTTGCTTAAAAGCTATGTTAATCAGACAGTTATGCATGCAGTTCAGAGTCCCTACACAGTCACACACTCTGGGTACCCAGGTAGGAAAATTGTGGGCTAGCCAGGAATGTTGCAGCTGGTTGGGGCCCTGTGATGCACGACAGCAACATGCACAACACACACTATTTGTAATCCGGAGCCGAAGGGCTCAGTTTGTGAAAGAAAAGGCAATAAGACACTCAGATGACAACACTTTTAGATTTAGCTCTTGTTGCAGGGAGCTACCCAGATGTTTACTCATGATACCCAATACTGGACACAGGCAGAACAAAATTGAGACTGCAGGCTTTTGAGCTGGAGTGCCCGGAGAAGCAAGGCCCACACGAATCACCGAGGTGTCATTCCTGTTCAAGGCATTGAGCAGGGGGCTGATTCCTAGGCCAGTCTCTCGTCAATGACTTTCTCTGCATAGCAGGTATTCTGACTGGGCCAGTGTAGCAGGGCCCAGGCAAATGAAAATGGATACAGATTCAGTCCGTGGAGCTGGATACAGCCTCCGGCAAGCAAAACACAGTTCAGACACACAGTGGGGAATCAAATCACGACCCACTATAAGCACACAGCACATTCACATGTAAGGAAATTCCACTGTACCAGGCAGATGGCTCTTTGGTCGCAATTACAGAGTCTCTGCACAATCCGGGAGTTCAGAGGTAGCTGGAAGTCCTGACAGGCCAGTCGCATTCAGCTGAACTTTGGTCTTCTTCAGGTTAAAGCTTGGTCACAATTCAGTGACTTAATTTGCTCTCCAAATTCAGATTCAGTCTGAAAAAAACCCCACAAGTTCCCACTCAGGAGCACCAGGCAGGCATGCAGGCCAAACTCAGGCCTTTCCACAGTTCTCCCACGTGAATCCACTATGGATTGCTGCTTGAACTATCTCGAGCTGTTACTTCTTTACTTCCCAACTCAGATGTAACTGAAACTGCAAGCATTGTGGGACTTTCCCCAAGATCCAAAAGGTTTGGTTGGCTGATCTGTCTGTCAGTCACAACAAGGGCTCCCCCTCCAGGTTATTTTAGGCGCCAAAGGCCTAAAACTACAATTTCTACAAGTTTTGGCCCCACTAAACCCCTGTAGGCAGGCTCCATTTTAGAGTCCCAAATGTACTGATTGGCCCATTCTGCTGTCCAGGACCAAGATGATGGAAACAAACAGAACTGTCCATGCTACAAAGAAGGCAGGTGAGAACAAACTGCAATATCATTACTACTCTAACAAATAATCAGCAAACAAGTACATCTTCCAACAGAGCTCCCTCTCAGATTAATTATGACTGCAATCGAGACAGCTCTTAAAGAGACAGTGCATAGAGGCCATACAGGCACTCTCTGGCAATACATTTAAACTGCTAAAACGCAGGACACCAGCCTGGCAGTGAGCATTTAAGCAAGCTCAAGGAACACTTTTTCGGGAACCCCCATTTGTAAGGGGGTTTCACTGAGGAGTTGCAAATGCACTCAAGACTCTGGATCAAGGCGAGAAATGTATCTAGAGCTAAAGCATGGCACCAGCACATGAAGGACAAGCAACTCACACAACCCACAAGGTAAGCAAGTGACAGGTGTGTACAATGGAAACTCTGGTCTGCTTACAGCCGAGCAATAACTGCGCCCCACTACAGAAGGGTGTGTGCAGAGCATCCTCCTTTCAGAACACAGAACAATGACTGAATATTGGTGGGAATCCTCCCAAGACAACAGGGCAATACTGATACAGGACAGGGAAGGAGAAAATTAGAAACACCCATCTCAGTACATGTGGGGGGTGCTGCTGAGGCAGAATGCTAGAGCAAGCCAGTTACTAAAATATCAGAGCAATTTCTGTTAAAATAAGAAAAAATACAAAATGGGAAAAAAGAATAGGCTGTAACACAGAAAAAGGAGACCAATTATCAGTAAGAAGAAGAATGAGCCAGGGCTTAAAGGGACACTCTCAACCCCTTTAGGCCTCAAACTGTCCCTAATTTAAAAAACATAATTTTGTGATTGTTTGCATTCTGTGGAATGTGCTGATGTTGCCGGTAATTTGAGTCTGATTCCTTTATTCTTTTAAAAAGTGAAAAACAGACTGCCCACCATACTGGTGTTACCACACCAAAATGTGTTTGTTTACATTTCTTAAGCTGTGTTTATACGGCTGACCTCGCTCCTTCTTTGGAGCTTTGCAGAGCTGACCTGACCCAAAAGGCGCATGGCTAATGTGTCTACACAGCCCCTCTCAACGTCGATATAAGACGCACTGGAGAGGGGCTGGGAGTTGGGGCAGTCAGCTGATGGAAGTGCCTGCTAGTGGGAGTGAACAGTGCAGGCTGTCCACATGATCACTTAAACTGCTTGCTCCCGAACACATCCCCAAACTTTATGGGACTGCTGGATATCGCAGGGAGTGGCTTATCGCAATTTGGTAAGTGTCCACACGGCAGCATTTGCACCACGGCAATCCGAGTACTCGGGTTGCTGCGGTGCAAATGCCACCATGTGAACATGGCTTTAATCAACTCCCACTGCATTTTTCCTGGACCTGGAAACACCCCTGATACAGTCTAACCACTCAAGATGCAGTGGGAGTGAGGGGAAGTGTGGCCTGGACCTGAGCAAGATGGCCACTTAATCCCCGTTCTCTTCATCTCAGACCTGTCAGTCAAAATCCATCATGTTAATCCAAATACAGACCTGATCTAATAACAGCACCAGCTAGGAAACATCCTTCCCTACAGAGCAGTGTGATGTTTAGGGGGAAACTGAGTGCTGGCACGACAGCAAGAGACTACTTGTTTTTTTTCCCTCAGAGATGGCATACACTCCAACGACAATCACTATGGTGGGGTGGCACCCCTGCCAGCAGAACGCATAGAAGCAATGTTTAAACAGCTCCTGAAAGGAATGAATGAAATAATAGTTAGTGTCCACTAACACAAACTCAGTTACCGTCTCAGTCTCACAGAGGAAAAAGTCAAAAGAGGCAGAAGGCAACTGCCTGCATCTTCAAGCTCAACTCCAGAAACAAGCCACGATCATCTGACAGCTAAAAGACAAACTTGATAATCTAGAGAACTGGGGAGGATGCAATAACCTACTGAAAAAGCAAAGCTTTCCGATCCCATTGGCGTCCTACAGCACATCCTACCTTCCCTCCTTAAACTCCCTGGTCAGCCTAGATTTGACATTGAGAGGGCACAGAGGAGTCTGCTGCTCATGCCCAGAAAAGGAGAGAGAGAGATCGAGGCTGATCCTAGCATGCTTCCTACATACGAACATACGAAATTTGCCAGCAGATAAAGGCCTAGAGGTCTATCAAGTCTGCTCGAATGTGCAGCTAGCACCCCTTATTCTGCAGCTGCCCCTCCCTTCCACCCTTCCCCTTCATTAACCCTCCTCCTTGTCCTGTCCCATCCTCGTTTGAAGCAGTCCACTGTTCTACCATACCACTTCAGCAGGTAGCATTCCACCCAGCCACCACCCTCTCTGTAAAAGTGTCTCCTCATCTCCCTCCTGAACCTTCCTCGCTCCAGTCTCATATCATGGCCCTGTGTGCCCTCCCTCCTTACTTTGAACAGCTCCTCTGTACCCGTCTTGTTTATTCCTTTCATGTATTTAAAGGTTTCAATCATGTCACCCCTGTCTCTCCTCTCCTCCAGTGAATACATGTTCAACTCCTTCAACCTCCTCTCGTATGATAAGTCCCCCAGCCCCTTGATCATCTTTGTCGCTCTGCGCTGCACCCCCTCCAGTAACTTAATGTCTCTCTTCAGATATGGACGCTAGTACTGCATGCAGTACTCCAGGTGTGGTCTAACTAATGACCTATACAGTGGCAGAATCACCTCCTCCCCTCGAGAATATACCCTTGCAATACAACCCAGCATTTTGTTGGCCTTTGCAGCTGCCTTCCTACATTGTGCTGAGTTGTTCATTGACCCTGTAATGAGCACACCCAGATCCTTCTCCTCCTCTGTCTGGGCTAGCTGCACTCCCCCTAGCTGGTAACTCCTCCTTGGGTTCTTCATCCCAAAATGCAGCACCTTGCACTTTTTGGCATTAAAGCCCAGTTGCCAAATGTCTGACCAGGTTTCAAGCTTTGCCAGATCATCCTGCAACCCCTGCCATCCCCCTAGGTCTTCCACCACCACGCCTACCTTGGTATCATCAGCAAGCAGACTGATCTTGCTCTTGATGTCCCATGATATGTCTGCAATGAATATCCCAAACAACACTGGTCCCAACACTGAGCCCTGTGGAACACCGCTCGTCACTGCCCTTGGGTGTGAGAGCTCCCCACCCACCACCACCCTCTGTTGCCTTCCCTGCAGCCAGTTTCCTACCCATCTCACCAGCTTTGCACCGCCTTGTGCCTACTAACTTCCTTCCCAGCCTTCCATGTGGCACTGAGTCGAATGCCTTACTGAAGTCCAGATACAGGACATCCACTGCATGGCCCCTGTCCAGTTGCCTAGTTCCCCAGTCATAGAACTCGACCAGGTTGGTTTGGCAGGATCTGCCATGTATGAAGCCATGCTGTCTACTGTCCTGTAGTCCTTTGGCCTCTAGGAGGGCCAACAGCCTCTCCTTCAGAATAGTCTCCATTAGCTTACCCACGATGGATGTGAGGCTCACTGGTCTGTAGTTTCCCGGTTCATCCTTGGGGCCACTCTTGTGGAGGGGCACCACATGAGTCATCCTCCAGTCCGAGATACACATCCCGAATGTAGTGAGGCATTAAATGAGTCTGCCAAAGGTCCTGCAGGACCTCTGCCAGCCTCCTTCAGTACCCTGAGGTGGATGCCATCTGGGCCTGGCGCCTTGTCCACCTCAGTGCCTTCAAACCCCTTGAACTCTGCTCCATGATTTCCCCATCTGTCACCACTTCCCCCCTGCTTCTGCCATTTCTCCCACCGGGTGTCACCCCTTTCTCTTTAGTAAACACTGAGCAGAAGTACCCATTTAGTGCTTCCGCCTTAGCTCGCCCTGCTTCCACCCAACCCCTCTCCTTCCTAATCCTTACTATGTGGTCCTTACAGCTCCTTTTCTCCCTGATGTACTTAAAGAAGTCCTTCTCCCCCTTCCTAATGCCTTGTGCCAGCCTGAGTTCCATAGATGCTTTGGTTCCCCTTACTGCCCTTGTCACCTCCTTCGATTCTGTCAAGTACTCCTCCCTGTCCTCCCGCCTCCCTGTTTTCTTGTACTTACTAAAGGCAGCTCTTTTCCTCCTTACCTTTTCCATGACCTCCTTGCTCAACCAGATCGGTTTCTTAGCCCTAGCCTTCTTGCTCTGGGCTTTGCAGCAGGTTTTGGTTGCCTCCACTATCCCCAGTTTTATGAGCTCCCACCTCTGGTTAGTGTCCATACTAGATTGACTTCTGGCCAGGTACCCTTTTACCACTTCCCCCATCCTCCCAAAATTGGCCCTCCTGAAGTCCAGCACTATTGTGCCAGATTCCACTCCTTCCTTGCCCATATCCAATGTGAGCCATACTGAGCGGTGGTCACTCCCTGACAGCGTTCCTCCACTGTAAGTTCTCTCACAGTCCCCATTTGCCAGCACAAGGTCAAGGGTATTTCCTAACCTGGTTGGTTCACTGACCATTTGCAGCAGGAAGCTGTCCTGGGAGGCATCCAGCAGTACCTGCTCCCTTCTGTTCCTGGTTGTTGGGGTGCTCCAGTCCACTCCTGGCATGTGAAGTCCCCACAATCACCACACTACCCTTCTCACAGGTCCTCCTGATCTGTCCCGCTAGTTCCTGTCTAACTCCTCCATCTGAGATGGTGGCCTGTACCACCACTCCCATTCTAAGAATCCTATTCTTGGAATCCTGGATTTCATCCAAAGTGACTCCATGCTACCCTCCTCCCTTCCTCCCTTACACACTTGGTCCTTCCTTCACATATAGTGCCACCCCCCAACCACTCTGTCCCTACAAAATAATCTGTACCCTGGTACAGACAGGTCCCAGTCATTGTATTGGGTGGCCCATGTTTCGTGATGACTGCAATGTCCACCTCTCCCTCTGCCATGAGAACCTGTAACTCTGCAGTTTTCCTCCCAAGGCTCCTAGCATTAAGGGTAACTACCTTCCACCCTTCCCCCCCTCCCATCCTGCCCTCCTTTCCTAGCATCACCAACAGTACTTGCCATTTGTCCTTTGTCACTGTTATGGGGGGTAAGCTCATATGGTTTCCCAACCTGTGGTCTCTGCATATCTCTTCCCCAACTGCCACCCCCCACTCCTAGTTTAAATTCCCAACTTCCTCTTTGTGCTCCTCCATCCTCTGTTTCAACACTTTCCCTCCTCACTCAAGTGTAGTCTGTCCTTGGCATAGAGACTACTGTCCTCCCATGTCTCTCCCCACCCCCCCAACTACAGTTTCCAGTTAAAGAAGACATCCTCAATAGGATGCGATAGCTGGATAGTTTAGAATGGCAAGGACATGCCAAGATAATGTTTGAAGATTTTTCCAAAGAACTGACTCACAAGCATAAAGTGTACACTGACATTTGTCATTAACTGCATGACAGGGGAGTTTAATTTACCCTGAGATACCGCACTATACTACGAATGTTTCACAGTGGAGTACCAGTTATATTCAACACACTAGAGGCTGCCCAGGACTATATTTACAATTGCCTCCCTGTAGTGAGCCACTAGTAGCCACCCCAACTGCCCCGCAATGCATCCAGAGACACTGCATCACCCAAGCACAAGCCTTGCCAATGGACACAACCCTGGCTTTATACCCACCACCCCCTATTCAGCACCAGCCTCTAGAAAAAGACCCTTGGTTGCCATCTCTAAGGGCCAAAAGAGGGACTAGGAGCTCACATAAAAATCATAAAGAATGAAGTGTGCAGCAGATCCAGTCCAGGAATCACAGCAGGAGTGAGGCATCCGATGAGGAGAACCCCAGCCTGGCAGGTCTCCTTGCAGTAACAGATATGCGTCGCATTCAACTGAACTAGCGGAGAAAGCTTGACAGTCAGCCATCACCAAGAGCTACAGACAATACAACATAAGAGCTTAGACTCGGGACATCCACCAACCCGCAGAATGGCATAAGATCACGAACCAGCAGCAGTCTCATGGGCAAAGGTTGTCCCAGCCACTATCTCTCATCTAGCTCCTCCAATCCAGAGGAAAACATGCCCCAAGCAACAACAACACAAATAATAGAAAATGGATAGGGAACTATCCTTCACTCCACTTGAGAAGTTACTGTCTCCACTATGCACTATTTCTCGTAAGTGGAAATGGGGGGAGACACGGTATTACAGGTTCATTGTTGAGGAGCACCAGTGATGCAATGTTAAAGTATTGTAATTCACTATTCTGGGACACAGAAGTGACCTGTTACCCCTCTACAGACCCCCTCCACCTTCCAGACTAATCTGTATGAGATCACCCAAACAAATTTTACGCTTAGGGTAAGAGACTGTCTACAAAGACGGGCATATTTAAACCAGTGCCAAAGGTAGAAAAGTAATGTTATGTGTCCCATGTGGTTTCTTTCTCTTTTCTATGTCTTGAGTAGGATAAACCTCGCTAAAAACAGTTGATTTTCTGGGCTAACCTGAACTGAATATGCACAGGGCCTCCTCAGTATTAAGTTTCTTCTTTCCTTTTACTAAACAGAATGAGCCCTGAACACTAGGCTTATTTTGGCCTTATGTGCATGGTGCCATTTCGATTAAAAGGTGCCATTTTATAATGGCAGTACAACTCTCTGGCATGACAATTGCCACACTGTTGGTAGACCCATGTGGCTCAAGCAGCCTCCATTCTGTCCAACCAGCAGAGCTGGAGTGCACATCACAAATCATCACAAAATGCAGAAGAAAAAGATAATTTCTTTGTGTTTCTTTTTAGGTACTCACCTCTCTGTGGTTAGTGCTGTTCACATGTCCTGCTTCCGTGGTTGGTCTCCCCCCCCCCCACATGGCCTACTCGCATGTCGAGAAGGAGCTCTCTCATGCAGCCCTTGTGAACATCCCACATGGCACATGTCACAGCACCACTGTTCCACTGTTGGGCCATCCCCCATTGCCTGTCTGCACATACGAGAAGGATCCCTCTCATGCAGCCCTTGTGAACATCCCACATGGCATACGCCGCAGCACTACTGTTCTATTTTTGAGCCCTCCCCTGCTGCCTGCTTACACGTTCAAGAAAGAACCCCCTTGTGCTGACTTTGTGAACCTCCCACATGGAGAGTGCCGCTGCACCATTTTTCTCATGTCGATAGTCCATTTTCTCTGAAGCCAAATGACATAAGCAGGGCATGGCCACAAGAATGACAGTGTGGATACCTTGAGTGCCTCAAAGGTGTAGGAGGTAACATATCTCCCCCTCCTTAATGATGGCTGCTGAACTATACAGCAGGCTATGATGTCAACACAACTGAAGACCCTATGGCGACTGCCAGTCATCCCCCAGACCCTCACCAGCCATCAATAATTATGCAAAGCCCCAAACTACCATCCAAACCCCTGAAAAGCAAACATCAGGTAACCAGTACAAGATCAGAGCTACTTCCACCCCCTAGTTCAAATGTCATAGAGCTGCAGACCCCACTCAGGATCAAAGGAGCTAAAAGTGCACTGGGTTACCTGAACTCACCAGTCATACAGTGGGGACAATGTCTTGCAGAACTCCACACTAGCCACCAACCCATACCCCCAGTAAGCACTGGAATGCAGCATGCCTTGAGCACAGGGCTTTGCATAACAGCACAAATTAGACTGATCATATCACTCTATCTGGTTTTGTGGATTGCCCTGCTCCCCTCCTGCTTACAATGGGGGGAGTGATCACCAGATAAATATCAAAGGGTGACAGATCAGCCAGAGAAGCCTAGCCCTTATTACAAGGCAGCAAGCAAGCTTGGTTGCAGATGGCATCCTCATGACCTCAGATGGCCCCCTCCTGCCCCACTTAAGAAATTAAGGGGAGTTGGAAGCACCTCAGCAGGCAATAACACTGAGCCTAACTCCATACTGGCATCAAGATCAGGGGCTGCATAGATGTTCCCACACCTCGAAGGGGAGGACAACAGTTAGAGTCTCCCTCTGAGTGAAGTTGAATTAGTACACATTCTTTCCTCCCTGATGGCTAACCAGCTTAGTACCCCCCTTCTAACACACCCCCAACCCACCTAACATAATCTATCCCCTACCAACCATGATGGGGAAAAATGCTATTTCCTTCCCACCCTGACCACACATAAAAAGCTAGTAAGACACCTGGGATCCCATAGCTTTCTTTTGCTTAAGGTTCTGAGATGAGGATTAAGCTGTATTGTAATTTATAGCATTTTATGCAAATGTCCACTCCCAGGAGCATTGGTAGGTGGCCAATGGATCCCTGCAGTTACTGAACACTAACCACAAGGCTCCCGAGTCCTGACTGATATGTCTTTGTATATAGCACACCTTGTAATTATTCAGACAGTTGATCTCAAAACATTCTTCTACGTATTCACAACATATATAAGAGAGGGGTATAGACACAAACCTCTGCTTTCATGTGGTCCATCAAGTAACAGAATGGAAAATGCACACTGGAGTTCCCCAGGAGCAACAGTACAAAAATGGAGCATCACTGCTTTCTCTGCTCAGGGTAGACATCCAAATCATATCCTAATTGCTTATATGGACTGTGGCTGACATACGAACATACGGAAGTTGCCAGCAGCAAAAGGCCATCCTGGTCTATCTAGGCTGTTCAAGACTGCAGCTAGCTCTCTATTCAGCAGTTGCCCCACCCGCCTTCCCTCCCTTTACCCATCCCTTTGCCCTGTCCCACCCCTTCTTGAAGCATTCCACTGTGTTACATGCCACCATCTCAGCCAGTAGTGCTTTCCACTTTGCCACCACCGTCTCTGTAAAGAAATGCCTTCTCACCGACCTCCTGAATCTACCCCCCATCCAATCTCATGTCATGGACCCTAGTGTCTCTCCCTACCCTTCTCCTAAACAGACCCTCTGTGTCTGTTGTGATTACTCTCTTCATGTATTTGAAGATCTTAATCATGTCCCCCCGTCCCTCCTCTCCTCCAGTGTGTACATGTTTAACTCTCCTAGTCTGACCTCATATGGCAAGTCCCCCATGCCCTGAATCATCTTCACTGCCCTATGCTGCACCCCCTCCAGCAGCCTAATGTCTTTTTGTAGGTATGGGCACCAATACTGCACACAGTATTGCAGGTGGGGTCTAACCAACGATCTGTATAATGGTAGAATAACCTCCCTTCTTCTCGAGGTAATGCCCCTTGCAAGGCATAACAGCATTTTGTTGGCCATTGCTGCTGCCTTTCTGCATTGCGTGGAATTGTTCATTGCTCCCATGATGAGTACCCCCAGATACTTCTCCTCTTCTGTTACCTTCAGCTGTACCCCCCCCCATGGTAGCTTTCCCTCGGAATTTTTGTTCCAAAATGCAGTTCCTTGCATTTTTTTGCATTGAACCCCAGCTGCCATCCGTCAGACCATGCCTCTAGCCTTGCCAGATCCTCTTGTAGCCCCTGCCACCCAACCTCCTCATCCACCACGGCTCTCATCTTGGTGTCATCCACAAATAGGCTGATTCTGCTGCTGATGCCCTCTGAGATGTCTGCAGTACATATGCCAAACAGCACTGGGCCCAACACCGACCCCTGTGGAACACCACTTGTCACAGGCTTAGGGGATGAGTATTCCCCAC
This sequence comes from Neoceratodus forsteri, assembly GCA_016271365.2. Classification (NCBI taxonomy): domain Eukaryota; kingdom Metazoa; phylum Chordata; order Ceratodontiformes; family Ceratodontidae; genus Neoceratodus; species Neoceratodus forsteri. Next base: position 245,092,832 of record CM057459.1, on the reverse strand, counting down.
CTACCACCACCCTCTGCTGCCTATCTTTTAGCCAGTTCTCCACCAACCCCACCGGTTTTGCTCCTGCCCCTGTGCCCCGTAGCTTGCATTCAAGTCTCCCATGCAGTACTGAACTGAAGGCCTTACTGAAGTCTAGGTACAGGACATCCACTGCATGGCCCCTGTCAATTTGCCTAGTCATCCAGTCATAGTATTCCACAAGGTTGGTCTAGCATGACCTGCCCTTGACGAAGCCATGCTGCCTCCCATCTTGCACCCCATTCACCTCCAGTAGTGCCACTAGCCTCTCCTTTAGGATGGTTTCCATTAGCTTCCCCACTATGGATGTTAGACTTACTGGCCTGTAGTTCCCCGGTTCATCCTTAGGTCCACTTTTGTGGAAGGGAACCATATGAGCCACTCTTCAGTCATGGGGTATGCATCCTGTGTCTGCCAGCTCCTTCAGCACTCTTGGATGTACTCCATCTGGTCCTCGTGCCTTGTCCACCCTCAATGCCCTTAACCCCTCCAGCACCCTCCCCACTGTGATTTCTCCATCTGTCACCCCCCCATCTGTTTCTATCCTCTCTCCTACCATGGGTAGTGGCCCCACCCTTTTTTTTCGTAAAGACTGAACAGAAGCAGTCACTGAGCACTTCTGCCCTTTCACCCCCCCCTTCCACCAACCCCCTCCTTCTTAATTCTTACAATTTGGTCCTTACAGCTTCTTTTCTCCCTGTTGTGCCTAAAGAAGTTTTTTTCTCCTTTTTCTATGCCCTGCGCCCGCCTGAGTTCTTTTGCTGCCTTGGCTGCCCTTACCCCCCAGGTCACTTCCTTTGCTTCATGCAGATATTCCTCCCTATCCTCCTCCCTCCCCAATGTTCTGTATCTCCTGTAAGCTGCCCTTTTCCTCCTCACCCTATCTAACACCCCTTTACTTATCCAGCTGGGTTTCTTTCCCCTAGCCTTCTTAGTCTGGGTCCTATAGCAAGTTTCTGTTGCCTCCACTATTCCGTCTTATCAGTTCCCACCTTTGTTGTGTGTCCATACCCAGTTAAATTTTGCACAGGAACCCCTGTACCACTTCCCTCATCATCTTAAAGTTGGCATTCCTGAAATCCAGCATCCTTGTGCCAGATGCTCCCCTCTTTAGCCATCTGTAACTGTAACCATACTGTCAGGTGGTCACTTGCCCCCAGTGGTTCATCCACCCTCACATCCCTCACCCACTCCCCATTCATAAGTATGACATAAGATTGCACAGCTACAATGTGAGGGGGATGAACTCCCCTGTGAAGAGAAAGCAAGTGCTAACTCATTTTAAGAGACTCTGCTCCCAGGTTGCCTTCATGCAGGAGCCCAGAGTCATCTCAACAGATGCTGCAAAGCTCCAGCGTGACTGGGTGAGCCTTGAAATATTCACCTCAGCACCAACAAAAAATGGGGGGGTAGCAATACTGATACACAAAACATTACATTGGAAAGTACTTGCTTAAGCAGCAGATATAGACGGTAGCTGGGTCAAGGGGACCTTTCACACCAACTCAGGCCCACTGCTCATAGCAAACATATTTGCTCCCAACAAGAACTCACCCTCCTTTTTCCATCAGTTTGCAGAGCAACTCTCCAATTTCAACACAGGAAACACCTCGGTACTTATAGGTGGGGATTTTAACCTCACCTTGGATCACACCATTGATCGCAGCCATGGAGGTGTGGAACCTTACACAAAAGCTGTCCAGGTAGTCAGGCTTTGTCTACAGGACCAAACCCCAACAGATGTCTGGCATCTACACAATTCACGCACATGAAATTACACATATTACTCAGCAGCACATACATCATGCAGTTGGCGGGATCTATGGTTAGCATCTCAACAGATGCTATTCATGGTTGAATCTGTCTCTATACAACCCCTGTACACATTGGATCACACCCCTGTACAACTGGATTTAATTTGGGGGCCCATAACTCAAAGATCCCCCTCTTAGCACATGGACTCCTGATTACTGCAAAATCCACGCTTTGTTAGCTGGATCAAGGACAAAGTCAACACCTTTTTCCAAATCAACGATAATGATGAAATATCAGTCAGGACATTATGGGATGCCTTCAAAGCCACCATATGAGGGCCAATAATAGGATTTGCAGGGCAGTGACACAAAGAGAGAGAACAAGAATTGAATGTTCTCAAAAACAGATTAGAAATTAAAGAAGTAGAACTCAGAGTTCAACCTAGAATAAACACATCGCCATTACATAAAGAAATTATACAACTCAGAATCAAAATTGATGCCCTACCCTCTAGAAAGGCTGAGCTACCTATATTACGACTGTGACACAAATACTGGGAGGGAGGGGAGAGGTGTAGAAAAGTCCTGGCATTTAGACTTAGAAAACAGCAAGCTGAAAAACATATTCCTGGCCTTAAAGATGCAGATGGTGGGTTAACTACACAGGAACACCACATAATCATATTATGAAAGGCTTTTATAGGCACTTGTATAGCCCCCTACACCCCATTATTTGCAGGTCATGGACACTTTTTTGGGAAGGGTGCTACTAGCTATGCTACCATCTGACTACGCACAGGCACTGGAGGCCCCATTAACAATGCAAGAAATAGAGGAGGTGCTAAAAACCCTAAACCCTCAAAAAGCACTTGGAGGTGACAGCTAGCCTGCAAAACTATTCTGACTTATATCTCCAACAATCTGGCAATCCTGACCCACCTATATCAAGACTCAGTTGACAGTGGCATACTTCTACAGTCCCTCAGAATGGTTGCCATCACAGTGCTGCCTAAGAAAGGCAAAAACACCACAAACTTTGCCCATTATAGACCAGTCTCCTTTATATCGGTGGACAATAAGTTCTTCATCAAAGCACTCACCACTAGAATGGAAGCCCTGATATCACGCCTGGTACACCCATCCCAGGTAGGGTTTGTTTAAGGTCACCATAGTGCTATCTGTCACAAACCCACTCAGCAGGTCAGGCCCTCTACTCCCAAAGTGCCAACCTCCTAGCGCAGTCTTGTGAAGAGTTTAACAAAACAAGGTAACCCTCTTGTCTGTTTTGTGAGTTCAGATCAACCTTTGGTCTCAAGTCTTGGAGGGATTCAAACTGTTAACCAAACCTCTTGCTAGCGTACCCAATGCACAGGCTCGGATATTTCTGTCTTCAGGGGGCCAGATATCTTTGTCTATGGGCACCTAACCAGGTATACAGAGATGAACCCTTTAAAACTTTAATAAAGACCTCAGATTTAAAACACTTCACTTTCCAGTTTGGTCTCACCATTCAAGCTTATGTCTATTGTCTGCTATAACCATATATACTTTTTTTACAATTGAAAAGAAGTCAAAGACAGACCAAGTATGCTCTAAAAAGAGTTTTACTACAATAGATAAAAATATGTAAAACACAACAATACAGAACTGTTATATCACAAGACATACAAATCTTTTAAAAGAACAAGGTTTAAACAGTGCAAATTCCTACTTACAGTATTTAGATTTGACTCTCTTTCTAAATACTTGTTTACAGTGCTCACCGATGTTTCTTGGTCAGAGTCTAGGTTAAAGTGTGTCTAAGTAAAAAACCAATTATTCCTTAAAGCAAACTGTATTTGCCTACCTCTTTTTGGGTGAGGTAACTTAGCTCCTCCTCTGTCAGAATATATATAAAAATATATCTAATAAAAAAAACAGGATGTCTTTTCAAAGTATTACATTTTGCAACCACAGCATAACTCATATGTTTCAAATGACATCTCTTTGATCCATGCTGCATCCTCCCTCACACAGGCTTCACAGGAGCATTTACAACCTTGCACCCCTAAGTAACAACCTAGGTTCCTCTCCAACATCATAAAATGGATATGACCTTCCATCTTAGCAACTACAGCTGTAATTGACCTAGAAAAACATGAGATCCTTGATTAAGGCCTTCCATGTAACACATTGTCTCTAAAAACTGAGTGTGTGTGATACACATGCTGTTTTCAGCAGTTTCTCATGGCTTTCATCTTTCAGCTGAAACCTGGGGTGGGATGAGTGAGGTCATTCTAAGAGCACCAGATTTTCAGCAGAGACAGTCAGTAATACATTTTATATTAAAAAAAATGATACAGCACTCAGAACTGGCTGTCCACGTCACACTGACCATATACAAATGCTTATCAACCTCATACAGGTGTTGCCTAACTGCCCACTCCTGCAGCTATAGTAGCCATAGACTTTGAAAAAGCCTTTGACTAGGTAGAGTGGTGGTATCTCAATAAGGTATTAGAGAATATGGGCTTTGGTCCATGGCAATACATCAAAACAATATACTTGGGCCCACAAGCCAGAGTTTTAACCAATTCCACCATATCAGATCCCTTCATAGTTAAGAAAGGGACATGGCAAGGTGCCCCTTAACCCTCTTTTTTTTATACTGGCCATTTAAGCCCCTCAAAGCTGCCATTAGGCAAGACCCACTGATTGGGGCATTACAGCAGGCACAGAGTCATACATAACAGTACTATATGTGGATGACCTCCTCGTGATCACAGTCGAAGCGCTGCAATTGATTGCTCAACTACTTAAGCTTTTATCCTTCTATGCCCTTCTCTCTGGGCTTAAAGTAAATCACTCAAAACCCGAGGTCCTACCTTCAAACCAGTTATGCAGTCCCTAACACATACAAGCATCAGTCCTACAGTGGACACCACCAACAATATATGACATATTTGGGAATTAAAATCTCTCCCAAACTTACAAAACTTACCGAACTCAACCTCACCCCCTCGTAATGGACATCAGTACTGGGTTTGAGTGATGGAAATCACTACACCTCTCCATGAGGGGTAAAATAGAGGCAATGGTTACCAACCTGAAGCTATTCCATACCCTTGCTCACCTACCAATACGGATCCCTAGCTCCTGGTTTGAATGACTCGACTGCCTCATGAGTAGTTTCATCTGGGAGTGTAAACAGCCCAGATATAGCATGCCAAACTCAGATCTCACTGGTCAAAAGGAGGACTGGTACTGCCATGGTTCAAGGCCTACCACTGAGCATTCCTCATGTCCCAAATGATCAGAGGTTTCAAACCCCAGACCAGCAACCTCCTATCTGGCCAAGTGTAGAAACCAATGTGATGGCAGGAATCTCCCCTGAGGGCACTCTCTACATTGCAGCTCCTAAAACAACCAGAATGCCATTAATTGTTAGACAAACCCTAGTGACATGGAAGGATGTGCATTCCAGACTGCATATCCAGCTTGCACATCTGGCCCTAACCCCCCTATGGAACAATCCTCACATTACTATAGGAGGATGCATGGTTCTGTGGGAAGGCTGGTCAACTATAGCTGTCTTTCTTCTCCTCTTCCTACCTTTATTTGGGTGCCTCAGGGATCTATTCTTGGTCCTGTTCTTTTCAACCTTTTCATTGATCCTTTGCCCTCTGTAGTTGAGAATTGTTTAGTTCAATTTTGTGCCGACAACATAATTCTTTTCTATAGCCACAAGAATCTTTATTCTCTATCTACAACTCTCCAGGGTGACTTTGACAAACTTGTTTATGGGTTTTCCAATAATCTTCTCCTTTTAAATAGCAAAAGACTCAAATCATGCTGTTTCATCATCAGCCTGCCATGACTCAAGCAAACCCTTCCTTTTCCTTTACCTTAAATAACAGTCCCTTAGAACCCATAAATGAATTCCAGTGCCTAGGTCTTACTTTTGATTCATTCCTCACCTTCAGATATTGACAAAACCATCCCAAAAGTTCACCAGTGCCTGGGTCACTTAAGACGGGCCAGGCACTACTTGTCAATACCGGATCGCAAATTAATCGTTACTCGAGCCATTCTCCCTATATTAGATGATGGCAACATGAGATAGATAGATAGATAGATAGATAGATAGATAGATAGATAGATAGATAGATAGATAGACAGACAGATAGATAGATAGACAGACAGACAGGCAGACAAACAGATAGATAAAAGCATTTATTTTTATACAGGATAAATACATGTCATAAGGGTCAAATACCCTGTTTCCAAGACAGTCCTAATTAGGTGTTCTCCAGCGCACAAAAAGTAGTAAGTACAAAAACACACAAATCAAACTACACAAAGTAAAACTACACAAAATACAAATGTATAGACAAACTACACAGAATATACTAACATCTACATACCAAATAAAAAGTAGATTCTAACATGGAATTAAACATGCTACATGAAGTGGTGGTAAGCATGGAATGCGGTAACTTATTCCAAACAGCAGAAGTCTGATATCTCAGTGTTTTTGTCCCAAACTTAGTTTTACACAAGATGACTGGTATCTTATTTTCATGAACTCTCCTGGTTAATACTCGATTTGATATTTTACTCTTTCCCAGAGCTATTACAGAAATATAATGCGAGGGAGAATTTATAAAAGACTTGTGGAGTAACTTTAACCAGGTCATATTATTTCTTGAGTCCAAAGTGTACCACCCCAATGTATGTAACATGTTACAATGATGCATATGAAAACTACATCCTAAAATAAGTCTTGCTAGTCTATACTGAACTTTATTGAACTTTAATAACATCCTTCTATTTGCTGTCATATAAATATTACTTCCATGTTCCATAGCTGGTAAAACCATTTGTTCCACCAAAGTCTTTCTAGTTTTTAAGTCCAAGCACCTGGAAGTATGCCTAAGTGCTCCTAACTTCCTATTTATATTTTTAAGTGTATTTGTAATGTGTTGGGTAAAATTTAACTCCACATCATAAGTTATTCCTATGTAATGATATTCTGTCACTTGTTCTGGTTTTATTTTGTTCATAGTATAAATAGTCAACTCAAAGTTTTTCTTTGCTCCAAAATGGAGTAGTTTGTTTTTTTTTAGTATTCATTTGAAGTCTCAACCTGGTGAACTGCTCTCCAATACCATTAAAATCCCTCTGTACCTTATCCTGAAGTTCATACCTTCCTAACCCTGTAGTAATCAGTGCCATATCATCGGCATATTATCTTATTTGGGAATGCTGTACTTCCAGTGGGAGATCATTTATAAACATCAGCAACAGCATTGGTCCCAAGATTGATCCCTGTGGGACCCCTCAATTTACTCCTGTACTCAAGGAGAGGACTTGGGACACAGATACCCTCTGGGACCTATCTGTCAAGTATGATTTAACCCAGTCCCAGGGGCCATCCATTATTCCCAATATCCTTATCCTTTTTAGCAGCAGGGAGTGGTTTGCCAGGTTGAAAGCCTTCGCTAGATCTACAAACAGAATGGCAGTGCCTAATCCAGCATCCAATGAGGTAGACACTAGAGCATAAAATTCTACTAAAGGAGTGTTAGTAGTGTGTCCGCTCCTAAAACCCGACTGAAAGAGTGTCAATAAATTACATTTTTCTAAATATTCCATTTCTGAATGTGTAGATGCCTCTCTAAGCACTTCGATAAAATTGACAACAAGGCAACTGGGCAGTAATTCCCTAGGTCATTTTGTCCTCCTCCTTTATAGATAGTAATAACCTTGCTTTGCTTCCATTCTGAGGGAAAAAACCTGAACATAAACTCCAATTAAATATACATGCTATAGTAGGTGCAATACAGTAAACTGCCATTTGCAAAAACCTTCCCTCAAGCCCATCTAGTCCTGGTGATTTATTTAATTTAATATTTTTTAGGCCTTTCTTAACTTCAGATATACTCAAATTTCTGAACCTAAATGGTGGTACAGACCTACTATGTAATGATTCCTCCTCCCTCTTATTGTCCACTCTGTCATTAACATCTAAACCTGGTAAGTCTGCAAAATAGTTATTCAAAATATTAGAGATATCATTAGGATCCTCAGTTTGCCTGCCCTCATGAGCCATTTGCTTGATCCGTTGCTGTTCTTTTTTACCTGGACTAATTTAGCTTTTCACTGTTTTCCAAGTGTTTGGGATCTTTATTTCCCTCTACTTTATTTTTGTAATAACTGGATTTTGCTTTCTTAATCAAGCCCTTACAAACATTCCTTTTCCTTTTAAAATTTTCCCAATCTTTATTCAATTTTGTTTTTCTAGCTAGTTTCCACAACCTATTGTTAATCCTGATTTCTTTAAGCAATTTCTCCATGACCCAAGGTGTTCTAGCTTCTTGACTCTGTACTTTATGAATTGGTGCTTTGTGTATTACAAATTGAATGAAAGGTGTCTGTAAAGTATTGAACTGTTGAGTCAATGTCAGAAATCAAACGACATCTTTCCCAACATAATCTTTGCATATCCATTTTAAACATTTCTACTGAAAAATGTCTCATATTTCTAACCCACCCCTTATTAGGCCTAGAGTGTCCCTTTTGTTCACATAATACTTTTGCCAAATCAAATTATGATCCCCTAAGATCGGTGGCATAGTTACTACACTTTGCACAAAAATCTGAGGGGAAGCAAACAATGGATCCAAGGTTGCCTCCTCAGACCTGTGAAACGGGTAGATGTTTTAAAATATTGTTTAACCCCAAAAGGTACTACCAATTCTTTTAACTTTTTCCCTCTTGGTTTATACCAGTCGTAATTAAAATCCCCCATTAGAATTACAGGCATGTCCCCTAAACTATCATAGACATTATTTAGCACATGCCTATCCATCTTCATACTGGGTGGAGAATAAATAATGACTATGGCCATTTTTAAATTATGCATGCAAACCGCTAAATATTCTGTACTGTGTAAACTACTTTTAGTTAGAATTTCAACTGATCCCAATGAGTGCTTTAAGTACAGGGCCACCCCTTCCCCTTTACTCTCCCTGTCTGACCTAACTAATTGGAAACCTAATACTGAAATTTCACTGTCCTACACCCTATCAGATAGCCAGGTTTCAGAAAACCCCATGATATCAGGCCTCTGCTCTTGTACCATTGATGTTAGTAGATCCATTTTTGGTGCCAGACTCCTGGCATTATCATGAACAATTTTTAAACTATCATTTATATCTTCTACAGGCCCTGGATTCAATTCTACGTCTCCACCCAAAATTAATAATACCATGTATAATGAATACTCTCCCTTGAGTTTATTTTGTATCCGATATGTACTCAGTATTTCTATGTATCCGGCTCTGCAGACCTTATTCCAATTAGAGAAAACATTCCTTCTTGATAAACTACTCCCCTCACGAAGTTCTTGGAGGAAACCCAAAGTACTTGGAGGCCAAGAGAAACCCAATTTCCCTGAGGGCTCTAAATGAAGTAGTGCAGAGCCAGAAAGACCACAAAGTACAACAGATACCACCAACCTCAGTAGATACAGCTTATCTAGTTAATCTATAATATTAATTACACTTAATTACTACTAACAAGAAAATAAATACTAGAATAACACCAAATATGAAACAATCTACAATATTAGATCTTACAGTTCTAAAATCTATTTACCATCATGCCAGTACCTCAAGTCTTTCTCCATTGAATACCATTTATTACCAACTCTTATGGCTCATTTTGAAATCCAAATGGAATGAACATCATTGTACCCTACTGTCTGAGCTAAACTTGTTATCTCCTGCATCCAGGTGTACTTTCCACTGGCTATCTTTAATATATAAAACGGCGAATATGCAGACTCCAACTTACCTATCCAATAGGCTCATATTCCCTATCCAAAACAATGGTCTTGGTAATGCCTCTCATCGCAGCCTTTCTCTGCCAAGGTTCCAGACACACTTTGGAAAAGAATGATTTTCTTACGATGCCTCACTTTCATGGAACAAACTCCCCTCTCAGCTAAGAAACTCACAATCTCTCTACATTTTTACGAATGATTTAAAAATAAATTGTTACTACAGGAACAACGTATATGCACATGTTTTAATTGACCTTGTCCAGGATAATTTTTTTTTCCATTTTCTGTATTTGCATTTTTGTTACTTAAATAGTGTGTTTATAATGAGCTTGAATATGTATTAGTCATACGTATTTATATAATTTCTGTCATTTACATCAGCTTGTGTATACATTGTTTCGATGACTTGGGACGTTCTGTAAACAAGACTTGTTTCTCATAGAACTTATCCTGCAACCTAACTAACAATTAAAAAATAAAAAAAAATAAAAAATACCTTAAAGATCTCCCAATTCCAGGCTCCTATGACCTGGACTCATTCCAAGTGCTAAAGGATAGCTATCAACTGAACAAAACCGACTTCTGGCTCTACCTTCAGATTAGGAGTGCTGTCACCCCAGCACTCCAACAGGCCAAAACAACAGTCATACCTCTCCAAAATTCCCCTCTGCAAAACTGGCTCACTCATTCTAAAGGAAGGTCTGGGAATATATACAACAGTATAAGGAAGGAAGTCCCTGACCAGACCACCAGTGTGCAGCAAAAATTGACCACATGCTGAATCATCAGATAGGCAATGACAAATGGGTGAAATGCTGGCAGCTAGCCTGCACAGCCCTCCATGATTCCAGATCCTGACTCATGCAAAATAAAATACTCTACCTATGGTAATGTATTTCAACAGTTCTATATGCAGCCAAGCTCATTCTGAACCCTCACTGTTGGAGATGTGGGGAACAAGAGGGTGATCTGGTCCACATACTCTGGCATTGTCCAGACCTAAAGAACTTATGGAGACAAATACAAACACTTCCAGAACACATACTGCACATGACTATCCCCCTGTTTCCAGAATTATTCATACTGCGATCAGCACATATAGCCCCCCACCTCCAGCAAAAGTAGCTGAAGTGGGTCTTAATGGTAGCAACTAAAGCAAAGTGCCTTCTGCTCACTCACTGGCATGCTGCTGTGGTCCCATCAATGCATGAACTCATCTTTAATCTGGCACAGTTAGCCAGGTTTGAAAGACTAACACATGTTGCTCATAATTCACTCACTAAATAGTTTCAAATCTGGGATCTGTTTATAACATATTTTGGTATCAAAACTGCCACAACTACACATGGGCTGCACTACCCTAAAACGCGTGTCGCCTGAGACCTAGCCTTCACTGTTTGCACTGCAATCCATCCAGCGATGATGAAGTTTAGACAGGATTTCTGTCCCACATGCAATGGACACTGGAAAGTTCAGAGCTTTGGTAAATTAGTCCCTCACCCCCTTCTTCATTATAAACAGACAACTCAAACAAGATGTGTTTCCAGTATTTATTTTCCTGCTGTTAGTTACTTGTATTTATGCAACAGTCATCTGGATAAACAGAGTGTGATAAATCTGTTTGTCTGAGACACTGTGTAGATAAATTTAGTTATTACCATAGTGATTATATCATACCCCATTTATGTACATAATGATTACATCACAAACTACCACAGCTGGACTACTTTCCAAACACCTAAAATGAATCTCCCTGTCATCATGATGGCAATCAAACACCTGTCCCTAGCCATCTGGCGCACAGCAAAGTTAAAAAAAAAATGCAAATACTCATGCAACCTTTGACGCCAAGACAATTCAGTACAGAGAACATTTACTACTGGCACAAATCAAAGAGATACAGGAGACGACTGCATAAACTACTCAAAAATAACAAAAGAAACACAATACAATGTCCAGAGAGAGTGATGTCAATCCTGACTTTGAAATGGAAATGGAAGAATTAACGACACAACTAGAGAATGACATAGAACCACTAGAAGAACCCATTGAGGCTGAAACCACTCCAACAAGTACTTCAACAACAGCAGTGGCTACCGAAGTAGACAACAACCCTCAGCCATGCACAAGTGCCTCCATTACAAAACCTGCCTCAGGAAAACATACAATAATTAATGATGAAGCCATTCAAAGCTACATAAACAAGGCCAGAAACATAAATACTGCAAGAAAAACACATACTGACATCAACATCTAGAGAAATTATCTTAAGGATCACGTCAGAGAAGAACAGCGCCTACAAGAAATACCTCCAGAAGAGCTAAATCACTACTTATGCCATTACTTTATAAACTGCAGAAAAAAAAAGGTCAGGGCAGAGTACAAACCTCTGACACTGAGGGCCACCTTCCAATGTATTGAATGGTAGCTGAAAAACAAAGCCTACAGTGACTCCCTCTCTACCTCACCACTACCTGAAAAAGCTTACCAAGTTCTACAATCAAAACAAAAAAAAAATCTTAAAAGCGAAGGCAAGGGTTTGAAACCAAGAGCCGCTGATGAACTGACACCATAATAGCTAAACTCTATGAAGAGCAACTACTAGTACCCTACACCCCTGAGTCACTGCTAAATACAATGTGGTTCATTGTTAGTATACACTTTGGTGTCAGGAACAACATCGAGATGCAGAATCTAAAATGGGGAAACATGACACAAAAAAGCAATGAAAACGGACAGCACTACATACAATATGATCAAGAGAGACAGACAAAATTGAGAACAGATGCTAACCCAAAGGATTGTAGAAAACTAAAGCCAAGGGCCTTTTCTCTAGAAATAAATAAGTAAATGTGCAAAAACTTCTAAATAGTAATGGTTAGCAGTACTGAAAAGTAAAAATTCCCACTGACACAACCTTTTTTCTTCTATCTACTCTATCTACAGTGCTCCTTGTGCAACATCCTACAAATAAAAGTAACCTTTTTTCCCCATCTCTTGATATACACAGTATGCAGACTTACTATAAAAGTGACTCGAAGCAAAGAAAAAAAATAAATCCTTACTGTTATAAACTATAGTTAAAAAACTTTAAAAATGCTGCGTTACTTGTTTACTTTGGAATAAACTTTTTGTAACTGTCTTAGCTTGTATTCATTGTCTCCAAGACAGCAATATAATAAATAAAACCAAAGGTGAATATTGCCCAGTAAAAACTGCAAACAAAAAAAAAATCCAGAAATAAAAAAAGAAATACAGAAGACTACAAACGAAGTGACTCTTCCTGTCATATACCAAATAAAACCAAAGGTGTTATGTTATGTATAATATAGTGTTCTGAATATAGATAATTATTCTACCATTTGTTATTACCTTCCCCTTTCCTCGGTTTTCATGCTTTTATTTTTGTCCCCCCTTCCTTATATATGTTTGCCCTCCATTATTTTTGTTTTCTAAGTTTCCCTTCTTCTCTACTTTTAACCCTCTCTCCCCCTCTTTCCCTCTACTTTCCTGATTTTAGTATCTTTTTCATTTTTGTTTTAAGAAAACATATATTTGTATTTATATTGGATTGTATTTTTACTTTAACCTCAGTCTTCACTTTTAACCAATCAACTGTCAGATTTAGCCTGACATCATTGTGACATTTTTTGACGTCTCTATTTAACTGCTGTGGTATTTTGCTGATTTAGTCTTTTATAATGGATGTGGCATCATCCGAAATGCATCAGGTGAGTTGCATATATTTTTAGATGCTTTAAATTAAAAAAAATGTTTATATGAGACCTGTGCCCTTGCTTATAGATGTTTGTGTGTGCTCAACTTTTTGTGTTTTAATAAAACCAAAGGTCTTTCTTCCAAGGGTAAACACGATGGGACTCTTCAAGTCCTAATCAACACACCGAAAACAGACAAAAAATACCCAAACAAACGGAAGGAAATGGAAGAAAAAAATCCAAAAAAGAACTCCAGAAGACTCAACGATGGGATTCTTCTTGTCCTAATCCAAATCAAAAAAAAGAAGCCCACAACATCAAAAAAATCCAGGGTAGATTGGACTCCTCCACCACAGAAATTGAAGATTACTCCAGGAAAGAAAACCAAATCCAGTCCCGCAGCACAAGCAATGAACCAAGCCTGACTCCTCGAAGATCAACTCCACATCTAAGTCTCTAGTGAAGCTCCTCAGCAGACCGCAAAGACCTCCTCCCTCGAAGCACTCCACACCAACAACTGAACCTTCTTCTCTGCCAGTCCATCCAACCACAGCCTGTCGAACTCCGCAGCCACTCTCCAGTCTATCCTCACAGCTGCCACCAACTGAACTGTGCCACAAACACAGGCCAAGCCTGCCATCCAATGAAAAGCAATGCTCCACCAATGCCATGCCCCCTAACCAAACACATACAAGAATCACGTCATTCAAAACCTACGTAAACCACGCCTACCACACATACATAACCAGTCAAAATACACACATTACACAGCTGCAGCCAATTAAAACCCATACACATCATCCAATTCATACAGTGACAACCAATAAAAACCCCCACATAAGACCCATTCAACAAAATGGCACATCAGCAGAATAAAACTGCCGGGCAAAGAAATAGTACCCATAAAAACAAAAATAAATACAGAAACACTCAACTAACACCCCAAAACAACAGCAAAATAAAGGAGCCTGTTGCATAAATTGAATATGTGGGGGTTAAGTGTGTGATAACCAATTTTTCTTGTACAGTCACCTGTGACCTCTTGTGAACCTCACTCATGGCTTCGCCACTCATGATGTTACTCGAGGTCACAGGCAACTGTACAAGATAAACTGGTTATCACACACTGACCCCCTGCATATCCCTCATACAGTTGTTCTCTTTGGTTAACCAATCTCTCCATCAATTTAATTAAGGGTGGTCTCCACCTCTGCAAAAAAGACCAAGTGATATGTGTTACTGGCAGAAGTGGTATCCAGTAGAACAGTGGACTGCTTCAAAAGGGGCTGGGACATGGTAAGGAGGCGGGTCAAGGGAGGGGAAGAGTGGGAGGGAAGGGCAGCTGCAGAATAAGGGGTACCAGCTGCACATTAGAGCAGACTTAATAGACCACTGGGCCTTTATCTGCTGGCAAATTTCATATGTTCATATACATCTCAGACATATGTAAAGAAAAAAAACAGGGTTAATTCTCTGAACACTGTAGTAAGGGCGACTTTCCATAGTCGTAACTGTATACCTCCTAACAACTGGACAGCTACCATGTTGGGCTACCCCTGTGGTATTAGTCAGATTTGGATGATGAAACAATGATGTGTAATATCCAGAAGTGCTCCCTCTCTATAGAGAACACCTCTGAAGCCAGCTGAGGTGTTCACTATGCTAAGTGTTCACTATAGTGAGGTATAAATTTACTTACTTAGTGAACAATGGGAGCCATCAAAGGTGTTCAATATAAGAGGGAGTTTGTTATAGAGGGGTTCTTTATAGTGAGGGAGCACTTGTATATGAATAGATACACATTGTCTCTTCGTTACTAATATTAATACTGAATCCTACAAATATCTGCACACAATTTGTACTTATGCCTTATGCTGAAGACCTACTCTGTAACATCATGAAATTTGGTCTGCTTGTATTATATGCATGTTCTGGAAAAACAATGTAATAAAAAGATTAACTGCAAAAGAATGTAGTGGAAGCAAAGGAGACTATTGTGTCATGAGTGGCTGCACTGCTTTGGGGTGTTCCTAATGTTCAAGAAGTGAGCAATAAGAACAGATAAGGATTTGAATCTCAACCAGGTTGTGTGTAATTATACAATTACCACGCATTTCAGTTCTACTAAGAAAGGAGGCAGACTAAACCACCAGCAACATCAATGATTTTTAGTGAAGGTAAGCAACCATAAAATGTGGGTTTTCAACTTGAAATAGTATGATGCAGAAGGAGTTGACAGTGCGGTTTAATCCAAGCCTGGCTGAACCACCTTCCCCCCAACCTCATAGTTCCAGCAACCTCGTTATAGTTTATCAACCTGTTCTGACTCCTCCTTTCAGAACCAGCTCAATTACCCTTCACTCTGGTACGATGCACTTTTTTAGCTTGCCCAATTTGCACAAATGACTTGTCTGCTCATTTATTTGTCCTCCATATCCAGTGTGTTGCTATTTTGTCTGTACTGTGCTGTACTGCACTTAACTTACGCTCTTTATGTCATCGTCATTGTAACCACATCAGCTCACTGGTTGTATTTTGTTTGTAATTGTGCTGCTCCCCTTCCCTTTTATCCCGGGTCCCACCTGGAATTGAGCCTCAGCTCAGTGTGCCTCTCCCAGCCAGTTATCACTTTTTAAATAAATAAAATCATCACATTGCTACAAAAGTAAATCTGGTAGCAGCAAATGTAATCATGATGTAATCACAAGAGAGCAGCATCACAGGTACCACTAGAAAAAGGGGCCTCAATACAATGAATACAGTAACAACTAGGTAGTCACATTTCAGAATGTTACAGGTCAAAAAGCCAAGTTTGTCCTGAATGGGAGGAAAATACTAAAGTGAGAAATGTTTCCAAGTGACTCACTATTGTGCCCTGGGTAGATAGACATAAGGAAAGGCACACCAGGGTAGCATATGAATGCTAGCTGCAGTCTTCCACTAGAGTTCCAAGTTCCAAATTGAAAAGTCACGGGGCTCTGCATGCACAGGAGCTGCATATCCGATAGACAGTTGGAAAGGGAACAGGGAGGTAAATACATAACAAAAAAAATCCAGTGGAAAAGAGTGAAGCTGAGGGGAGGGGGGAGTCATCAAGGGTACAGGGTAGGGGTAGGGGTTAAGGGGGGGTTGGGGAGAATGCAAAATGATAGAGAAAAGAATAAGTCATTCAAAACATGTTAATGTCCAGAGTAGGACAGGCAATATCATCTAGACAAATCTACAATAGCAATAGCAGATGTAACAAAAGCAATACAAAAATTACAGGAAGGGTTTAAAATCCCAGTCAGCATTAAAACCATCCGGTTTCAGAGTTTTCATGGTAAAGATCCCAAAACTTTCTCTTTGCACTAGTTTCTGGATTCTGTCCCTGCCTCTTTTATTCTGCTTTACCATTCAGTGCCTGTACATTTTAGGAAGATGAGGTCATTGTTGTGAAATTCCCCAAAGTTTGCACAGGTGTCATGTCATTGGCATCCTTACTAGGCCTCACATGTTCCTCAATTCAGATCTTAAGAGGTTTAATGGTTCTGCCAGTGTTCAGTTTGTGACACGAGCACCACAAAGCAAAGATTACACAGTTGGTGTTGCAGGTAATGAACCCCCTGACATCAGTCTTTCTGCTGTGGCCCCCAATTTCTAGTTTTTTGGACTGGTTACAGTATCGGCAGATGCTACAATGTTCACAATTAAACTTAGCAGTCGTTTATTTTAGGTAACCAGTTCAGACAGTCAGTCACAGGCTTACTCTTCCTAAACTGCTTATGTAGCAGTAAGTAGTAAAATATTTGATTCATGAGTTCATGAACAAGGATTAAGTTGATTGAGCTGAGGCTCATTTACGAGGTCCAATTGCACAATTTTCAATAATATATAATTTCAGGTTACAGTGGCAACTAAAACTTTAACTGTACATAAACATATAACTGACTTATACATATACAACAGCAGCAACAGTTAATTAGTTTGGCAACAGACATGTTGCCAAACAGACTTGTAGTTGTACTAGCCGATTTCTCAGGTTGCTTGCCTTTCTAGAAGCAATCATTGGAGAGGTACCAATTTTAGCCACCAAAACCTGGTCCCCAAGAAGTACTGGCCAGTATTGTTTGAATAGGGCTCCCACTTTGCTGGCCATGCTGTTATATTCAATATTGCAATAAATGGGTTCAGTTTTGTTGACAGTTCTTTGCTTTGGCCTTAGTAGGGAGTGTCTGTCCAAAACTCTAACCATATAACAGGCTTCCCTGACTTGCGTATCACTGTAGCCCCTTTACAAAAGTGATTAGCAAGTTCCTCTGACTGCCTCAGAGTTAGTGGTTTCAGAACAGTGTTGTTTGAGATGAAGGAACTGCCCATACAGGATGGAACTAACCTGGAGTTCAGGGTGTGAGCTACTGGCATGCAGCAGGCTACTGGTGGATGGCTTTTATGGTAGCCTGCAGTGGGTACTTTGTTGTTGGAATCAACCATGAGCATAATATCAAGAAAATGCAGTTGTCTTGTATCAGTTGTACTCATGAATTTAAGATTGAAATCATTAACATTAAGTCAGTCAACAAAGTTGGCTGCCTGTTCCTTGTTGCCCTTCCCCATATACACACGCTATATCATCGATATAGTGGTACGAAGTGTGTTTGTGTTGAATGTGTGGGTTCTTAATTGGGCATAGCACTAGGAAGTTCTCCCAGTCACCAAGGAACAGGTTAGCAAAGGTGGGTACCATGGTAGCACCCATGGCCAGGCCACAGCATTGCAGGTAAAAATCCTCATTGAACTCAAAGTAATTATTCTCCAGTATAAATGTAAAGTCCTCCAAAACAAGATCTACTTGGAAATGTTTGGATAGGGGGTTCTCCCTAAGAAAATGCTTGCATGCCTATATACCCTTGTGATGCTCAATGAAAGTGTAGAGTGACTCGGCATCTATGCTAGGCCATAGGTATTCATCATAACATGCACACTTCTCAGACTTAGACAACACCTCTATAGTGTCACTGAGGTGGGATCCTAGTCTTTTCACACAATTATGCAGGAAAAAATCCAAAAACTGGCAAATGCTGTGAGATAGTGATCCCACCCCTGAGACAGTACGTTGGCTAGGAGGGTCAGCAATATTTTTATGTACCTTTGGATAAGATCAAATGTGGGTATAATGGATGTAGGCAGCCACATAAAGGTGCATTCATCCTTAGTGATACAACCCGGTGATCTGCCCCACTCTAACAGACTACACAGCTTGTTTTTAAATAGGGGATGGGATCATATAGGAGCTGTCTGTAGTTAATGTATTTGTTCTGGAGTTCCATTGGTTTTCTCTTCTAGTGTGCTGCCATCATAAGGACCACATTCCCTCCCTTGTCTGCAGGCTTTATAATTATGCCTTGAAGACGTTCAAATTCCTTAATTGCTTTTCTTTCCCCCTTCCGGGATAAACTGTGACTGTGGTAGGGAGTAGGGTCAGAAAATGTTTTGTCCATTTTCCTTAAAACCACTGATTCAAATGTTCTAATAGTGGGGTTACTGCGGGGGAGGGGGGAATTCGACTTCTGCTTGAACAAAGACTTTCTGAGTACCTCATAGTCATTTTCCGACACATCATATACAGACAATTCGAAAAGAACAGCCACATTCTAAAAAGGTATAAGGATATTCTTCTCCTTTATTAGGGTAACTTCTCACAATCAGATCCCCTGATAATGCCCGATGTTTCACCCCATGGGCTTTTTCAGGGGCTGGGATCTAGAGGTAAGCATGTATGACACTATGTTATTCAAAATAAAAAAGATACATTTTTTTTTTTTTAATACAGAATAAAGTACTGTCTCTTTAAGAATCTCTGGCTCCCAGGTTTTAATGTAAGTGGTTTTCCTTATAGTTGTAAGTACTGAATATTTCACATTTTCCTTGGGAATATATAAATCTTAATTCTAAAAATACCTTTGGGACACTGGAAATGTTACTTCTAAAATTGACAATTCGTTCTTCTGTTTATATGTTTTTAACATTTGTTTTAAATCTTTCCCTTCTGTAATGCATACCTGAAGGTAAAGTGATTACTTCTAATCAATTTCTGTGTTCATATATACTGTGGGTCTTGCCCCTAAACAAATTAATACAGCGATGCTTAATAATTCAATTTTCATGTATACTTAGTTAAAGAACTAAAATATCCTTCAAAATTAATTCCTTTTAGCACATTCAATAGCTTCAAAATCTATTAATATTTTTATATAGTGAACTTCACTTTAAACTTTATATTTCAACTTTTCTTGTAGTTAGTATTTTTTAACATTTGCTTATTCCTCTGTGTTTTCACTCTTAACAGTTAGATCTATTTTAACATGTAAGATAGGTTCTCATGTAAGGTTTCATGCATCTTTTCTCATAGTTGCTTTTCTTTACCCCTTTGTCTACAGTATATTTCCTGTAAAATCAACGAATTCCTCAAATCAGCCATATATTGTCACACTAGCGCACCTACCTACTCAGTAGTATATATGTATTCAAAGAATCAAAGAGAACCCACCCATCACATACAGAGACAGTCACAATCTGATTTTCAATCTGTCCCATGTTTTCATTATATAGTGAGTCTAACATGTTCAGGCTCGCAGTGTCCTGAGAAGTCCAGTCCCCCTTCCCTAAATGAAAAGTAGGTTTGTTACCTTGGGGCTCTGGTGCTTGCACCATTTCAGCTCCATGTTGTTGTGGTGAACCAAGTATATCCATAGTTTCTTCACCAGGTAGTAGACTCCAAGTTTCAGCCCCCATATCTGTGTCACCTCTGGTACTAAAGGAGTCCCTCAGTTTACATTTGCAGAAAAACTTTAACAAGTCCACGTGTATTTGGAAATGGGTTGGCTTGCCCTGTGGTGCAAAGTTGAAGCCCTTCGTTCAGACTGAGGCCTGTTCAGGGGTGACTTGGGGCACTGTTAAATTGATTATTTCTTGGCAGTGGTCATTGTCCTCTCTGACCTTCTTCCTGCAGCTCCTCCTGCCCCACACCTGCCTCGCCGGATTCTTTTATTTTTTTCCCTTTGGCACCCTGTTGCCAACCTAAAAAAGGAAACTTGTCTAGGGGCTAGGTCATGGTATCAAAGGCACCATATTTGTGTTCTGAGTCAGGTCCTTCCCTTTTGGGTAACACATTAGCTGCCGTGCAGCTCTCTGCTGACTGCTTCCTGTTACAGGACTTGGACTGCCTATGGCTCTGAGAGCATCACTCCAATTCCAGGAGTATACCCATTCTTCTAGATAGTCCTAGGAGTCCCTTTCCAATTTATTCTGCTTTTTCTGGATCAGGTTAGCCTTGTGTTTCTCCAGTTTGCTTTTTAGTGCTTTATACTATTCAGCAAACTATTCTGTGCCACGGTATTTGGAGATCTCTTTTTTAAATCACTGGTTGCCTTGGTTGTTACCTTTTGATTGTCACTGTCCTCCTTGATCAAATGCTCAACAAATTTCTTAAAGCATGCAACCACCACTGCCTCCCAGTCTTCTGAACTCTGCTAGCCCTCCAGATGAGACCTTCATGACTCTCAGGCCCCTGGGTGCTTTGTCATTTTCCAGGTAGGCTTCCAGTAATATCATATTGTATGTGATAGTTAACTCTGTCACCATCAATCTCTCAAGAGAGATAAATAGTTGTTTAAGGTTGCCTTGCTCAGAATTGTTGGTAGTGGAATGTGCAACCCAAACTTTAATGTGGTAGAAGCTTTCATAGTGTTAAGGTAGTCTGTGGTCCCCAGGGAGATGAAATTCTCAGTAGTGCTCCATGTGCTACTTGAAGGAATAGGATCTGACATACTCAGGCACACTAGGATCTCTGCTCCAGCTCAAAAGTGCTATAAATACTGCATCTGATCCACAATAATGGGAGCTCCCACTGCCCTCGATTGCAACACCCCAGGCTATTGAGGCACTAGAACAAGAAGGATTGCTTTTGGAGATGTAGGACCAGGATGCAGCTATTGGGGCTAGTCAGGCCCCCATATAATGCAAACCAGAGCCAAGATGTAGCTGCACTTATACAGTAAAGAACCACACAGGTCCAGCCAAAGAACTGCAGGTAGTCCATAGAGCACACCAAAGCGAAAAAGTTTATTGCTGCTACAAATTACACAAATGGCCAAGAACTGTGCACTAAGGTGGGGACCACAGTCCAAATATCCTGGCGCTTCACTCAGCTGGAGCCTACTCAGGGGACAGACAGCTGAACAAGCCCCACCCCTTACATATTGGTCACTGCACCAAAAAAGAGCCAGTCAGATTGTGCTGGCTCATTTACAGAAAGAACATCTTAAAGGTGAAGGGCACAGTAAAAATGGGAAGGGATGAGGGCAACCAAACACCAGAAATGGATGGGTTTATCTTGGTAAAGTAAAAATACATAAATCAAATTTTAGACAGCAAGTTAAATCATCATTGGTAGTGAATTTAGTAGCAGCAAATGTAATCATAATGTAATCACATGAAAACAACATTGCAGGTATAGCTAGGAAAAAGGGACTTCAATAACATGAACACGGTAACAAATATGTAGTCACATGTCAAAAAGCCAAGCTCATCCCAAATGGGAGGAAAATAATAAAGTTAGATACATTACCAAGCAGCTGTTTGACCTGCATAGATAGATAGACAGAAAGGCAAACCAGGTAGAATATGAGAGCTAGCTGCGATCTCCCACTAGAATTCAGAGTTCCACATTGAATGCAGGGATCTGCACACACAGGAGCTGCATATCCTGTAGACAGATGGAAAGAAAACAGGGAAATAAATGCATCAGAAAAAAAATCCAGTGGAAAAGAGTGAAGTGGAAAGTGAAGAGGGGCGAGAGTTGTTGGGGGTATAGGCTGAGAGTAGGGGTTAAGGGAGGATGGGGAGAATGAAAAAAGATATAGAAAAGAATAAGAAAAATTAATTTAAAACAGGCTTATGTCCAGAGTAAATCAGGGAAAATTATCTAGACAAATCCATAATAACAATAGCAGATGCAACAGAGACAACACAAAAATTACAGGAATGGTTTAAGGTCTCAGTCAGCATTAAGACCATCTGGTTTCAGAGTTTTCATGGTAAAGATCCAGAAACCTTCCCTTTGCAATAGTTTCTGGATTCTGTCCCCACCTCTTTTACTCCGCTTTACCCATTCAATGACCATACATTTGAGGAAAGTAGGATCGTTGTTATGAAACACCCTGAAGTGGGCACCAATGGGTGTCAAGTCATTGACATCCTTAATAGTTCTCACATGTTCCTGAATTTGGACCTTAAGAGGTCTAATGGTTCTGCCGATATACAATTCATGAACACAGGCACTAGAAAGCATAGATTACAAAACTGGTGTGTGTGAGAACCAACACATACACACTTGGTACCGCTATATCAATAATATAGTGTGTGTGTGTGTGTGTGTGTGTGTGTGTGTGTGTGTGTGCGTGTAAGGGTAAAAAGAAACAGGCAGCCAGCTTTGTTGACTGGCTTAATTTGAATGAGTTCAATCTTAAATTCACTGACTTAATCTGAACAACTTCAATCTTAAATTCATGAGTACAGTTGATAAAAAAACAGAATTTTCTTAATATTACACTCATGGCTGGGGCCATCAACAAAGTGTCCACTGTAGGCTGCCATAAGCCCACAGCCACCAATAGCCTGCTGCATATCAATAACTCGCACCACAAACATCAGGCAAGTTCTACTCCCTGCAGCAGTTCCTTCATCTCAAACAAAACTGTTCTGAAACCACTGCTGTTGAGGAACAATCAGAGGAACTTGCTATCGCTTTTTCGAGAGGGACTATAGTGATACCCAGCTCAGGGAAGCCCATGATAAGGCTAGGGTTTTGGACAGGCATTTCTTACTAAAGGCCAAAGCAATGAACTGTCAAGAAAAATTAGCCCATTTGTTTCCTTACCGAATATACCGGCATGGCCAGCAAAGTAGGAGCCCTGTTTAAACGATACTGGCTAATACCAGGGACCAGGTTTTGATGGCTAATATTGGTACCTCTCCTAGGACTGCTTCTAGAAAGGCAACCAACCTGAAGGATCAGATAGTTCATAGACAGTTTAGGGAGAGTAAACCTCCTGCTGACATCTGAACTGGTTACCTAAAAAACCTAATGGTATGTTTAATTCTAGGCATTGCAACATCTACCAATACTGTAACCAGTCAAACAAATTGGAAATTGAGGGCAGTAGCAGAAAGATTGATGTCAGGAAGTTCATTACCTGCAACACCAATTTTGTAACCTATGCTTTGTGGTGCCTGCATCACAAATTGAACATTGGCAGAACCATTAGACCTCTTAAAGCAGCAGTACTAGCTAGCCAGCAAAACTGCCCCCCTACCTTTTTTTAGCAGTAATGTATTCCTGATAATCTTAGATACTTCAGTCTGGTATTTTAAATTTAAGCAGCTATTTTTAAGACCATGTTTAATTACAACTTTTGTAATTTGTGTGGATCAACTATAAAGATGGCAGCCCACAGCAACTTTCAAAAATCTTCTCCCCAGAGACCACACACTAATTACACCTACTGTATTTATAATACAGATAAGTCAGAGTGTTGACAGCACATGTTTCTGATGGAAAACAGCACACCGCCACCCTGATCTACTTACCTCTATGATGGTGGACCTGGCAAAGGACCAATCACTTTTAAGAATGTCAAACTCCTCTATCTTGCCTCAGGAATTAAATAAAGCAAAAAGAAAATCAGATATAGTGAAGTTTTGTGTTGTCCTAACTGCCAACCAGATCAGTTATATGCTTGTTAACTAGTACTGCTGCTTTAAGATCCAAATTCAGGAACCTGTGAGGACTATTAAGGATGCCAATGGCATGACACCCTTGGGTGCCCACTTCGGAGAGTTTCA
This sequence comes from Neoceratodus forsteri, assembly GCA_016271365.2. Classification (NCBI taxonomy): domain Eukaryota; kingdom Metazoa; phylum Chordata; order Ceratodontiformes; family Ceratodontidae; genus Neoceratodus; species Neoceratodus forsteri. Next base: position 245,068,635 of record CM057459.1, on the reverse strand, counting down.
TTACAAAGACCCCGCCTTCCTCAAATTTATGGGTATTTAATAGTAAGAAAAATATTCCAGCTCCGCCAGCCTTGGAACAAAGAGAATTAAGTGATTTTAATGTGACTCTCTGAACAACTGTCATAAGTCTCCGAGGAAGGACTTGGTTGGTCCAAAACCTTAGACATTGTTTTCTTTTTGTAACATCTATGTTGGTCCAATAAAAGGTAGCAAACTAGTTGTTTCTGGATCTGTTCTTACAAGGACCAATACAGCAACTAATCTATTTCTGTATGTTCATGATCTATGGACTTATAGGTGAGACTATATTGATAAATGCATACTCACATCTAAATTCACAATAAAATGTGCCTTTAGTTCCTTTCCCCTTCCAGACAGCCGAATATAGAGCAATCAAATTAACATATACTGTATGGTCAAATGTTGTTTTTTCTGAAAATCTATGGTTTAACAGTGCTGTTGTACCTTTGATGTGACATCACAATGTTGTTAACCCATTGATGGTAAGTCACATCGATGGTACAACAAAGTGAAATGATCTGCACATGCGCGTTCCCTGAAATAGAACTCACATGTGCTGCTGTCACCATGACAGCATGGCCGACTGACCAATATTTTTGTTTTCTCTCACCACTCCCTAACTCCTCCAAACAAGCCCTCATTCACCCTCTCCCTCTCCCATTGTTACTAACCAGGCTGTTCTAAACAAGTAAAGCTGTGTAGTAAAATTCCCTTTTCCCCCTTTCATTTCCTTGCAGATCTGCTGTAAATAAACAGTTTTACTACACAGTAAAAACATCAATGGCCCTATACTGATTGGAGTTTCTGGGAGTTCTCATTGGTCATGAATGTCATGTTATCATTACCAATGATTTTTCTGCTTTCAAGTTGAAAGATTGTAGAGTTTCAATGTTGTATTTTGTATTGTTTAAAGCTCTGTTAGTTTATGTTTTGCTTCTACTGTTGTTCCTTCAAGTTAAATAATTTGCTTTATCAAAGCTACACCGGCTCATTTCATGTATTTTAAGGTTAAGAGACTTGCTATCATCGATGTTCATACACTATAAAATACAATGTATGGCCATCGATGAACAACCATGCTATGCTTGCTTCTCATGGTTCCCATGGCAACTAAGGTAAACCTCTTGAGCTGCGCTCTCGAGTTTTACCTGGGTTGCCATGGGAACCACTTGAAGCAAGCATGACGTGGTTGTTCATTGACGGCCATACATTATCCTGTATATAGCATATGGTTAGCCTTTGTTCTGTAAAAAATTAGCCTATTCAAAACCCTTGTGCACATTCTAAACCACTGTGTGCATTCTGAAGTGTTGTTGTGCACATTCCAAATGGTTGCTCTGCACAGTTTAAAGATCATATAATGTTAGGTCGCTAACATGGGTGCACCTCTCTTGCAGCCCACCCTTACCCTCTCCCCTCTAGTGCACTGCTTTCCTCTCCCACCCTGAATACTGGCTCACAGATAATTTTTTCTGTCCTATAAACTCTGTGTCCCTCTAGGTATTTTACTGGTTCTGCTGATGTTTAACATTCCTATTGTTGAATGATGGAGCAACTTTATTCTGTTTACCTAAATTTTATATACCTTGGTATGCTCAACTGTTGATGTATCTGGTACTGTTTACCTTACATTTTCTCTGTTTAGCTTGACCTACACTGGATTCCCTGTTATGTTCCCTGTATTGTTTATACTGTTCTCCCACTGTATGTTATGTTGTTTGTGCCAGTTTCTGGCCCATGCCGTACCTGAAAAAGGTCTTCAGATTGGTGCACCAACCCAGTTACCAAATGAATAAATAAATAAATATCTCATTTATTCCACACCTAGCTACTTACTAACCACCTAGTGTCCAAAGCTGTACCTTTTAACTTTCAAAAATCTGTAAATTTGATTTTGATCATAAAACAGAATAAAGAAATGGCAAGATTTTTTGTTTACACTTCAGTGGCAATCTCTCACTCTGGTGTGAAAAAACATACTATAAATAATAAAATATGAGCAACCACACAACTCGGCATGTGTTTCCATTGAGGGTCTGAGATGATAGCATGGACCTCTCGAGCTTTGCTCTCGAGGCTCATATGCTGTCATCTCAACCCCTCGATGGAAACACAGCCTTGTTGTGTATGGCTGCCTATACATTATTCTCTATGTGTTCTATTTATATGATTTTTTTTAAGTAACCAGCAAAAAAATGTTTTTAAGCATTCATATAAATATACAATAGTGGAATACTACCCTTAATCATCTCTGTATGTTCTTATGTGTATCTTACATGTGTACTTTGTTTTCTCAGTTCTACAAATAATTAATGATATGAAATTATTTTACATTTATACACCTAGTTTCCCTTAATTTCATAGCTGCTTTTATATTCTCTTCCACAGTTTAAATAAAATTAAAGTAAGCCCATGTCAGACTGCTGATCAAATTCAACATATCCAAAATGATGTCAATGCAATATGTGCATGGGTAAAAAAAAATGGGGGATGCAAATTAATCATAAAAAATGTAGTGTTCTACATATGGGTAAACATAATCCAAATCAGGTATACTATTTGGATGGGGCACTGATTGAATCTAAAGTTACAGAAAAATATCTTGGGATACTTATTGACAACAAGCTAAATTTTAAAGCACATAAAACATCTGTTATTGCAAAAGCCAATAGGGTAATTGTCTCAATCAGAAGAAATATCAAAAGGAGAACAACTGAAGTCTTGTTGCCTTAATAGCTGTCATATGTGAGACCCATCTTGGATTATGGATCATACATATGGTCTCCTTATAAAATAACAGAGATTAAAACAGTTGGAAAAATACAAAGAAGATATACCAAATCTATACTTGGAATGAATCAATATTAATAAGAAAATAGATTGGATAGATTGGGATTGCATAATTTGGAGGTTAGAAGACAGAGAGGTGATCTTCTGTTCTTTTATGATATATTAAATAACCCATTTCTAATATTGAATTTAGACTTGGGGCTGGATATTCAAAAGGGTTGCGCCATGCGCAATAGGGTTGCGCCTGCGCAAGTCCAAAATTGCTCCATTCTGCGATATTCAGCAGAAGACAGTTGCGCCCCCCAAGTTACGCTGAGCAACAGTGCAATGCTAATGAAGGCATGCTCAACCAGAGGGGGAGGAACCATGCATAAACTTCACAGCCCGATATTCAGCCGGGCTGTGCAGAGTTGATATGACGCAACCCCCAACCTGCGCCTGCATGACTTTGAGCCAAAAAAAAAGGCTCAAGTCGAGGGTCACCCACAGGTGAGCTGCCGCATTGCAAGGCGCAACACAGCAGCTGCCACCTGTGGGTGGCCCTCCACTTCTTCCCTGTGCCCCCCCTGGAGCCCAATCGCAGGCATAATAGTAACCCCCCCATAGCTTGCGGGCACAGAACCTCCCCACTGGCCCGATCGTGGGCATAACAGAACTGAACTCCCCTCCCCACTGGCCCAATCGCGGGCATAACACACATGACAACCCCCCACTGGCCCGATCGTGGGCATAACATAAATGAAACCCCCACTGGCCCGATTGTGGGCATAATGTGAAACCTCCCCCACTGGCCTGATCGAGGCCAGAACAGAGTTCACCCCCAAGAGCAATATCCCTGGTGGTCCAGTGGACGCGAAGCCCGATCCACGGGCATAAGAATCAATCCCCAAGGTCCAATTACCCTGGTGATCTAGTGGCCCCCATCCCACCCTCCATGGAGCCCTACTTACAATTTACAATTTACCCCACAATTTACTGAACTATGGTTCATTGTTACAAAAAAATGGAACACAAACATATATATTTACATGACCACCTTACATTTTACCACTAACACCCCACAAAAGGCAAGGGTTTCATTCATACATTTACGCAGTTGTTTAAACGTATATTGCACACACGTGCAACTCATTTAGTAACGTAATCATTTAATAGTGTAACTCATATGCTGCTATATCATTGCTAGGCAGCAAAAACAGAAGTTAATTAAATTGTGTAATGATTCACTGCTCACAGGTGCATCACATACATGACATGACTGTTTACGTCACATATTATTTCAAACAACCACCTATGATTAAATGTAATAGCTTTCCTGTTACCTCAATACTTTCTTTTTTACTTTTCAGGTGCCTGTGTGAATGAACAAAAGAGCACATTTAATTTTCAATGTTCAATTCCCTACACTCCTACACCTTTAGCTTTAAATACAGTTTTAGATTTTTGATTGACACTTACTTTTTGTTAAATCCAAGCACAGCCTGCTTTGTCTGCAATGTGGGCAACGTCCTCGCTTGCTGCTCACATTTTTATGGTTGCAGGAGCAGAGCTCTGCAGCTGTCTTCCTATCATAGAGGAGAAAAGCAGCTCACCTCACTCCGACTGAACAACAATTTTGGAGTTGCAGCACTGTCACTACACCAGCTGAATGCAGCACTGTGCTGTCTATGTTCAGTAGAGCAGTTCCAACACTATTTTCTTCAGCTTGTTTGTCTCTCGTCATGCCTGCTTTAAGTGACCTGACAGTTAGTGGCTCCGGGTAGTCACAAAGGCAAGTTACGCCCCTCCTTTGAAGCAGTTAAACTGTCTGCAACAGTGCAATTAGAAACTTTTCCAAGACTAAAAAAAACAACAGTCTCCCTCCCCCAGCCCAAAACAAAAGCTAGCACAGAAGTGATTCCTTCTTAGAGGAAATAACTCCAGGGATGGTTCAAATTACATTTCTCTCTATCTCCCTCTCCCAAGTGTCTGGAGAGTTGGATTATGTTAACCCTCTCAAGACCTATCTAATTCTTAGTGGCATTGGAAAGTACAGTTGCGTAAGAACTTACCATAAAAGTAGATCTTTGAGAGAATCTCTTGCAGCAGGTCATAACATGTAGCAATGCCCAGCTGCAGGTGTCATTAACTCTGGATATATTTTTTCAGCAGTCAACCTGGGACTGCCCCTGATGGCACCACGTGTTGTGTCCTGGCGTGTATAAAAGGGGGTGGTCCCAGAAGCTCCTCTGTTCTTTTCCACCTCAGTGACCAAAATGAAAATATGATCTAGCCAGCCTCCGAGGGGAACCGAGGAGGAAAAGGGAGTAGCCTAATTTCTATGGAGAGAAAAGGAGCATGTCACCCTCCTGAAGCAGGAAGCAAGGGGGATGGAGGGAGGGGCAGCATGACCTGCTGCAAGAGCTTCTCTTGAAGATCTACTGTTACAGTAAATTCTTATCAACTGTACTATCTTCTTCAAGGAAATCTCTTACAGCAGGTCATAACATGTAGGACTGAGTCCCCAGCAGTTGGGATGCATTGGGGAGGAGGAGTGAAAATGACTTAGGACAATAGGCCTTGGAGAATGGCCCGTCCAAAATTGGTTCACTTTTTGGAGGCAATGTCCAGGCTGCAATGCTTAGTAAAGGTATGTGCAATAGACCAGGCAGCAGCTTCACAAATTTCAGTTGGTGAAATGCCTCTAAAGCATGCCTCTGAGGTGACAGCCATACATCTCATGGAGTAAAGTTTTATCACCCCAGGAAGTTGCTTATTGTACTTGTTATAACAAAAAGTAATGCAGTTGGCCAACCAAGTGGACAAGCACTGCTTGGAAACAGGAATGCCCTCTTTACCAGGGGTGAAGGAAACAAAAAGCTGATTTATGCAAATTCTTGGTGTGAAGAAGATAATATCATAAGATTTTATGTACATCTGATGTGCGGAGCAGGGATTCTCCTGGGTTAGCAGGCTCCGCAAAATACACAGGTAAGTGTATGGTTTGATTCAAAGTAAATTCAGATACCACCTTTGGGTGAAATTTAGGATTGGAATGTAACGAGACCCTATTCTTGTGGAAATTCAGGTAGGGTTCCTTGCATATCAATGTATGTACTGTAATATGTTGACCTGACGTAATAGCAACCAAAAAAAGAGTTTTACAGGAGAGATATCGCAGCTTGCAGGTGGCTGCAGGCTTGAAAGGAGTTAATGTCACTTTTTCAAGCACAAAATTCAAGTCCCAAGAAGGGACTAGGTCCTGAATGGGGGGTTTAGGATGAAGAATTCCCTTCAGGAAGGTCCTCATAACTTGAAGTTGGGACAATGGTTTGTCATCCACCGGCAAATGGAAAGAGGAAATAGCTGACAGATGGACTTTCACTGAGGAATATTTGAGACCACCGGTAGACAGGAAGAGCAAATAGTCCAGAATGCATTGTGGAGGACAAGCATTGGGATCCAAATCATGATTTGCAGCCCACAAGGAAAACCATTTCCACTTCATAGAGTATAAAGTTCAGGCAGATGACTTACAGGCAGCTCGTAGGACCTCTGCAGCTTGCAGGGAGATCTGGAACCTGGAGAGGGCTATCTCCTCAGGAGCCAGGCATGCAGAAGAAGGGAATGAAGGTCAGGATGAAGAAGTGAGCCCCCAGTCTGAGATAGAAGAGCCAGGAAAACAGGAAGAGGTAGAGAGTCCTGGACAGTCAATTGTAGTAACAATGGGAACCAGACCTGTCTCAGCCACTGAGGTGCGATGAGGATCATGGCAGCCTTGTCCTTGATATGTTTGAACCCTCTGTATGAGAGGGAAGGGGGGAAGGCATAAGAAATCTTCCTATCCAGGAATGAGATAACAAGACTAGCCATGAAGTTCCAGGACCTGGCTCGAGCAAGCAAGCAACAGTGAGGCAGTTTGGCGTTTTGCATAGAGGTGAACAGATCCAACTCTGGGTAGCCCCAATACAGGAAGACATCTTTCAGAACTGCCTGGAGGAGTTCCCATTCATGTTTTCAAGATGTGAATCTGCTTTGAGCGTCTGCTAGAGTACTGATTACTCCTGGGACATGAACTGCAAGGAGGTGAATTCCTTTTTGGATTGCCCAATACCATACTCGCATTGCTTCCCTGCACAGGGAATAGAAATGGGTTCCCCCATGTTTGTTCAGATAATGAGCAACCATGGAGCTGTCCGATTGGATTTGCAGGTGGCCTCAGGGAAGGAGGGTCTTGAAAGCCTGTAAGACATACAGGACAGCTCTTATCTCTGGGATTGTGATACGGAGGTGTGCTTCTATGATTGTCCAAGTCCCATGGGAACAAACATCTGCCAGATAGGCTCCTCAACTCAGGGATGAGGCATCAGTTTTCAGAATGAGACAAGGGATGGGGGACTGGAAAGGGACACCGCTCAGAAGGTAATCCAGGGATATTCACCACTGCAGTTCATGGAGAACTGGGGATGACACAAGAACTGGGGCTTCGAAATTGTTTTCCCTCTGGTCCCATTGGACCCTCAAAATCCACTGGAAGACCCTCATGTGTAAGCGAGCATGAGGGACTGTGGAAATGGCCGCTGCTATATGACCCAGGAGGCGGAGGTAGTCCCAAGCCGAGACATACTGACTATCGCCCAGTTGAGATGCCAGGGTGAAGAGTTTGTCCCCTTGGTCTCTGGGGAGATATGCCATCCTCTAAGAGGTATTCAGGACTGTGCCAGTGTATTGGAGACATTGGGTGTGATCCATCTTGGATTTTGGGATGTTGACTGTGATTCCCACAAAGGAAAACATCTGAAATGTGTGTGATAATGTGTACGCCAACTAAGGATTGGAGTGAGCTTTTTGAAGCCAATCGTGCAGGTATGGAAACACATATAGGCCTTCCCTGCAGAGAGCTGCTGCCACTACCACAAGACCCTTCGGAAGACCTGGGGGCCCTGAGGACAAACCAAAAGGGAGGGCTCTGAACTGATAGTGATGACCCAGAAAACAGAAACGGAGGAACCGCCTATGAGCGGGGTACATCAGAATGTGAAGACAGGCTTTTTTCATATCCAGAGAATACAGCCAGTCCCTTCTGTTTAGAAGAGGCAGGAGAGTTGGAAGCATTGCCATCCTGAACTGTTTGTTCTCTACACAGAGATTGAGGAGCTCAAAATCCAGAATGGAACGTAAATCACCCTTCCATTTTTGGGCCAGAAAAAAATGAGAATAGAAGACCCTTTAGGGAGGGGAAACAGGTTATATTGCATTTTTGAACAGAAGGGCTTGGATTTCTTCTGCTAGTAATGATTCCTGGTTGGGGGTAATGAGAGACCCTTGGGGACATATGGGGTGGAACCTCCTCAATTAAATCCAGGGTGTGACCTGAGTGAATCAGTTGAAGGACTCACACATCTGTGGTTGTCTCTTGCCAACTCTGGAGGTGCAAGGAGAACCTGCCCCCAACAGCAGTGGGATAGGCCTCTAATCCCATGAAAGGGGGGCCCTCAGGAAGAGGGCCGTCCCTGCTGGGGAGGCAGTGGGGACATAGCAAGTTGCCTTAGGGTTGGAACGGGGACCCGGTAAGGAGAACTTGGCCTTTCTGTTATTATTGGGTTGCTGTCTGAGAGCTCCCCATCCTCTGTTTGCAGGTCTGTGAAAATCTCTCCTGTAATAAGGTTTGACAGGAGTATGGTACAAAGTACAGACAGACTGCAAGGTACAACCTGAGTTCTGTAGTGAGGTCACTATTGTCACAAGTCCACTCCCATAGGGTGGGATTCTCTGCATCATAACGAATCCTTCTTGTAACGGGGGGATGGGGTTAGGGATACCCTTCTTCAGTCTGTTTAGTGCGCTCACTGTTTCTCAACTGAACATACACCAGAGGATCCCAGGGCACCCTCTCTCCATGCAAGGGGGTACAAATACAGCCTCGAGTCTGTGTTCCTGGGTAGAACCCTCTCGGCCACTGCACATGAACCAGAAAGCCACTGGTGTGTATCGGCTTCAGGAGGCCCTATACACCCTATTACGTGTCTTTCCCCTGAAATGCAGAGCTCAGTTCAAGCCCCCCACAGACTCCTCCTGAGACCCTTCATATTTCCTCCCCTCCTTTTGTCACAAAGTCCCTAGTAGTACTTCACTTTGGTACTGTTTGGCCTTAAAGCAGTCACACAGGTGTAGTATAGTTAGAACAACTCTTCACAAAGCAACACACACACAAACGACAGTGGCAAAAGTATTTTAAAATAAGCCAAAAGCTTTACTAATTAATTAATAAATGCAGCAAATAACATAAAGACAAATAATTTTAGACATTGGTTACAGGACATTGAAAGCGAAATGGAAAATATACACAAAAACCTACACTTTAAAACTCTAAGATTAAAGTCTACCCCAAGTGCTTAGCTGATGAAGTTTGAAGTGCAAAGTCTTTACAAAGGCAGTTGAAAATCTTGGTTCTTGGTAGTGCAGAAGAATCCTTGAAGAAAATGTCTCCGCTTTCCTAAGAAGGCAGACAGGGTCCCCAAATGAAAAGGGCTAAAAGTCTAAAGGTTCAGATATAGTCTTTCTCCCTTGTTTTATGGGATTTCTCAAAGAGCAGGTCCAGTGGACAGTGGCTTGCCCTGCGATTGGCTAGCATTCTGATCTATGGCTACCCAACCAATCAGTTTTTAATATTTTATTACAAAACACAAATATGCAGTTCTGAATATGAGAGAAAAAAAATCTTAGAGGTCACCTAGTTTAAAACCAGAATTCTGGGGGAAAATCCAGCCTCCCTCCTGGGAAATGGCAGTAATTAAGCTATACTCAGTATTGTTATTTACTTAAATGGTAGCCCATTCAGCTGGTAACATGATTAAGTCAGTGTAGATCTCTCAAAACAAAGTGGGTCCAGACAACATGGCTCCTCATGAGGTCCTGCCCTTATCACAAGCAAAGTGGGCTACCTGGCCTCCCAGCTAGACTTAATTATTCTTTTGTCTCTGTCTAAAATAATTTAATTAACTCTAGTCCCTGCCTAGCAGCTGACTGATTCTCTACTCAGTAACAAGAGTTACAACATCATTCTAGGGCCTATGGCTTTTCCTTGTACCCATGATTCTTTGCACTTACACTGGCCACCATGGGTGCCTCTAATGCATAATATACATAAAATTATGTAAAACATGACCAAAACAATAAGATATGGCCTTATCTCACAACACTCTTCCCTCAACAGAACCTGTGGGGAATACGCCCCTTTTTAGTAAGAGTTTCTACCAGTTCTGTCCCTTACTCCGACTGGTGGGATAGGCCATCTGCATTGGCATTAGCAGATCTGTGTTACATGTCCCACATATGATACCTCAGCCATGGCCACCTGGCACTTCTTGGCCTTGATAGTGAGTCCTGCCTTTTGATTCTTGCCCAACACTTCCTTCAGATGGGACAGATGTTCCTTCCAACTGGTACTGAAGATGGAAATATTGTCCAGATAAGCCACTGTGTACTCTTCAGTACCCTGTAACACCTGGTTGTCCAAGCATTGGAATGTGGCAGGGGCATTCTTCATCCCAAAAGGCATCACCTTAAATTCAAACAGGCCTATTGGGGTGATGATGGTTGACTGTTCCCTAGCTCTGACAGTCAATTCCACCTGCCAGTACCCCTTTGTCAGGTCTATGGTTGTTAGGTAGGTCACCCCCCCAACTTGTCCAACAACTCATCTGTCTGGGGCATTGGGTGGGCTTTGGACTTCATGACTATGTTGAGTCCATGATAGTCCACACAAAAGTGGGTAGACCCATCCAGCTTGGGGACAAGGACTATGGGCGAGGCCCAGGGACTGTGGAATTTCTGGATCACCCCTAACTCCAGCATTCCTGAACCTCCCTCTTAATGTCCTTTAGGATGGCCTCAGACACCCAGTTGGCTGTCTGTTGTATGGGCACTTCTGTCCCTGTGTCCACATCATGGGTCACTAAGGGGGTCTGTCTGGGCTTGGCTGTAAATAAAGGGGCAAAGTCCTCTAAAACCTTCCTCACTTCCTGGGTCTGTTCCAGGGTCAACTGGGGGTGACAGCTTGATTGCCTTCACCAATGACTCCTGCTTGCTTTCCTCTAGGGGGGTCTTCTTTGTCTGGCCCCTCCCAAGGACTACAAACAGCAAACACATCAACCCTATTTGCACATGGCTTCATCATATTGTCATGGTACATTTGATGGGTATGTCTCCTGTCAGGCAATTCTACAACATAGTTCACATTATTCACCTGTTGGACCACCTTGTATGGTCCCACCCACTCGGTCTGCAGCTTATCCTTCCAGACTAGAATAAGGATCATTACTTCCTGACCTGTGCTGTACAAGCGAGCTCTGGCTCCATGGTCGTACCAGACTTTTTGATTCTGCTGGGCAACTGACAGGTTGCTTTGGGCCACCCCATAAGCTCCTTCAGCTTCTCCCTAAACTTAAGGACATACTCCACTATGGAAGATCCCTGGGTGGCATGCTTGCCTTCCCAGTCCTCCCAGATCAAGTCTAGCGGCCCATGCACCCTACGTCTATATAAGAGTTTGAAGGGAGAGAACCCTGTCAACTCTTGGGGCACTTCCCTGTATGCAAACAATAGGTGGGGAAGGTATTTCTCTCAGTTGCTCCCATGCTGTTCAGCAAACACTTGGAGCTCTTTTTTAGGGTACCATTAAAATGTTCCACAAGCCCATTGGCTTGCAGGTGATAAGGTGTCATGTATCTCTGCACCACCCCACACTTCTCCCACAAACACTTCATCAGGTCCAATATGAAGCTATCCCCTTGATCAGAGATAACTTCCTGCAGAAACCCGACATGGGAGAAAATCCCCAGCAAGGCATCTGCCACTTTGAGGGCCATAATGGAGGAGAGAGTGATCACCTTTTGGTATCAAGTGGCATAATCAACCACCGTCAGGATAAACTTTTTTCTGAAGGAGCTTGGGCAATTCAAGAGTCCCACAATTTCCATTCCTACCCTCTGGAATGGCTCCTCCACAAAGGGAGAGGGAAGTATGGCAGCTTTGATTTTACTACCTGCCTTCCCTATCTTTTGGCACCTGTGGCAAGACCTGCAATATTCTTTCACCTACTGGGTGAAGTTGGGTCAATAGAAATTTTGGGCCAATTGCTGTGTGGTGCAAGCAATGCCCAGATGTCCGGACATAGGGATATCATGACTGACCTTGATCAACTGCTCATGATACCTCTGGGGAACAACAAGCTGCCCGCCCATCACCCCTCCCTATTTCCTCATATCCTGTGTATGCAACAGTCCATTGTTCCAAAATACCCTGTGTCTCATGTCACCTCCCTGTGTCCCATCAATTTCTATACAAGCCCTCAGCCTCTTCAAACTAGGGTCAGTCCTCTGAGCAGCTGCAAAATCTTCACATTTTCCCAAAGCATGGGACATGTCCCCCTCAGTTCCTAAACTGGGGTCCATAGTTCTAGCTTCAGGGCATTCAGAGTCATGCCATCCCTAACCTTCTGACCATTTGCTACCCCTCCCTCCTCAGAGTAACCTTCTGTAGCTGTTTGGTGAACTACCTGCATTGTTCTGCATTTCAGGAGACACAGGCTAGGGAACCAGTCTCCTATTCTTTTCCACAGGGGCTTCTGTGGGGTTCAGGGAATTATAAGAGCCATTGCTGTCTGACTGCAGGTAACCACACATATCACCCCCTGCTGTAGATTATTCCCTATAATGACATCGAGTGAGGTTGTCTGCCACTGCCACTTTTTGCACCCTCTCGCCTGTCTCACCCCAATCCAGGAGAACATTAGCTAGTGGTAGGGTTTTCTCCTCTTCTGTGAATCCCCTCACAGTGACAAACTGATTAGATATAAGCTGTTCAGGCTCAACCAAATCCCCTTTTACCATGGTAAGAGATGCCCGAGTGTCCCTTAACCCTTGGGTCTGCACCCCATTTACAGTAACCGGGTGTATGTGCTCCCTCATGTTCACAGGCATACTCTCAGGGATACACAGTGCACCCATCTCCTTTTGAGGAATACTTTGTCCACTCTGTACCTTTTTAGGACACTGCCTAGCAAGATGCTCTGGCTGCTTACAAAACCAACATTCATCATTGTTTTTCCCCCCAAGACATCCCTTCTTGGTAACTTGGGGCTTCTCCCTTTCTACAGAGACATTGAGGGTTTTAGCTGCCCTGAAGGGGTACATTTCCCTTTTTGTCCTGCAGCACCTGCTCCCCCACTTCTTTTCAGAGCAGGTCTGCTCCTGGCATAGCGATCCGAGAGCTCAGCAGCTTGCTGTGCTGTTTTTGGACCCCGGTCCTCCAGCAAGGTTTTCAGCTCCGCTGGGCAAGCCCAAAAGAACTGTTCTAAAAGTATAACCTCCTCAATTTTCCCCACAGAGTTTGCTTCCACCCCCTACCACCATTTTAAAAACTGCCACTGCTTTGCGGCTAGTTCTTCAAAGCTCATGTCAGGGCTTTTTTGGAGTTTACAAAATTTAACCCTGTAGGCTTCTGGAGTTAGTTCATACTTTTTAAGTAAAGCAGCATTTAGTTTCTCATAGTCTTTGCTGTCCTCATTATCCATTTGACCTAGTGCCTCATGCCGTTTACCAGTAAGCAGTGGGGATAGCTGAAAGCTACAGGCCTCCCTGGATACCTTGGTCTGGATACAGACCTTTTCAAATGAATTCAGAAATACAGCCATATCCTCCCCCTCTTTAAATTCAGCTATTGATTTGGAATTCAATTTATACCCCAGCCTTGGAGTTTCAGATTCACTCCTGCCACTTACCTCCTCTGGTGCTGGTCACTGGAGTCTTAGCCTCTCAAATTCAAACTCTCTCTGGTGCTGCTTTTCCTCCCTCTCAGCCTCTCATTGGCATTGCTTTTCCTCCCTCTCAGCCTCTTGTTGGTGTTGCTTTTCCTCGGCCTCTCTCTGGCGCTGCTTTTCCTGCAACTCCAGTTCGAAGTTTCTCTGCTTAAATTCCCTTTGCTGCTGTGGGCTTTGGACTTTCTCTACTCAAACTCCAGTTTCCGAAGCTCAAATTGTAGCCTGATCCCTTCCAGTTCCAGCTCTCTGGTGACCTTCCCCTGCTGCTGTGGCTCTGGGTTCCCTCTGGTCTCGCTGTCCTCCTCCCTAGGGTTAGACACTGTGATGGTCCTTGGCACCCCCATGCCCAAGATCTGGTCCCTTTCAGTCACTGGCTGTGACTCAAGGTCCTGGGCAGTCGCATGCTTATCAGCTGCCACAAGAACCTCCATGAAGTTCTTTTTGCTTCACCCCTCATAATGGATCCTTCTCTCCTGGCACAGCTGCTTCAGCTCTTCTACAGTGTAGTTGCTGTACTTGGAAGTCCTCTTTCTTCCCTGCACTACCACTAGTCTGACTTTTACTTGCAGCAAAAAAAAGGAAAAAACAGGACAGGGAACTATATCTTGTAACCAATTTTCCCTTTTCTAATTGTCTGCCCTCTTTGTGTGTGGTTGTTCAAACAGTTTGCCAATCACACTGCTGCTCACCAAATCTATCACACATCCACTCCAATGGGGTGGGATTCTCTGTGTCACAGCAAATCCCTCTTGTGATGGGGGGATGGAGTCAGTGAAAACCTTCCTCAGTCCATTTAGTACACTCACTGTTTCACAACTGAACATATGCCAGAGAATCCCAGGGTGGACTCTCTCCATGTGAGGGGGTACAAATACAGCCTCGAGTCCATGTTCTTGGGGTAGAACCCTCTCAGCTACTGCACATGAACGAGAAAGCCACAGGCGTGTATAGACTTTGGGGGGTCCTATACACCCTATTATGTGTCTTTCCCCAGAAATGCAGAGCTCAGTTTAAACCCCCACATATTTCTCCTGAGACCCTTCATATTTCCTCCCCTCCTTTCATCACGAAGTCCCTAATGGTACTTCACTTTGATAGTGTTTGGCCTTAAAACAGCCACACAGACGTAGTATAATTTGAACAACTTTTCACAAGGCAACTCATACACAAATGACATGAGCAAAATTATTTTAAAATAAGTCAAAAGCTTTACTAATTAATTAATAAATGCAGTAAATAACGTAAAGACAAATAATTTTAGACATTGTTTACAGGACAATGAAAGTAAAATGGAAAATATACATAAAAACCTACACTTTAAAACTCTAAGATTAAAGTCTACCTCAAGTCCTTTTTTTTTTGTAAACTTTATTTAAGGTAGGACATATTCAGACATACCTTATTTCCCCACAGAGGGGAGATACATCCATCTTCATGAGACACAGGTATATAAAAAGGGTACATTTCTTGTCTTACATTCCACAGAAGCTCAATTATTAATGACACAGATTATTAATAAGAGTTACTTAGAAAAGGAAAGGAAAGGAAAAGAAAAGGCAAGAATCCATCGTCAAGCTTAAAGGCCGACTTCCTTTAATGTATGCAAGTTAATAGGAATATATTATTATAGTGGTATTGTAGTACTATAACAATAGAATAGTGGACTGCCAATAGATTGTTCAGTTCATCAAAAGCTTGGGAACCAATCTCTGTGGAGGGCCTGCTCCGTGGGAGCCAAATATCCTCATATTTAATAGGATTTCCTCGGACTAAATATTGCGTCCTTTCCAATTTCATGACTTGCATAAGGGACGTGATCCAGGAGGCTACAGTGGGGACTTGACTGAGTCTCCAATACATGGCCAGCTCCCGCATTCCTACTACTAAGCCAATCCTTCATAATAGCTGAGTTCCTCTAGGTTTCCAATTACCCAGTGTAGGGAGTCCCAACAGAATTTCCATTGGGTCTGATCTAGGTATGAAATTTAAAGTTTTGGATAGAATATCAGTTATCTCCATCCCGAACCCAAACACTTTAGGACACGTCCAGACCATATGGAAGAAATCACCCACCTGGGTAAGACATTTAGGATAGTATGGAGAGGACTCAGGGTTTATTTTATGTGCCAGTTTAGGTGTGTGATCTTAGAAGAAAGTTATATTGAATGGCTCTCAGATGATTGTTAACCAAGCAGTTTAAGACGTATTTTAGAAGCAATCTCCAATCCCCCTCAGTGATTCCTTCAGGGTAGATATCTTCTTCCCAGGCCCTTTTAATTATTTCCATAGGGTCCAGTAGACTCCCCAGCAATATTCTGTAGCACCTATTTAGTGGTCTAAAACCTTTGATATTAGAGAATTTTGTAAACAGTTCTTCAAATGGGGAGTGTTGTATTGGATGGGAACCTTGGCACCCCTGTGACACCTCCAGCAGTCTATTTCTGAGTCTAAGGAAAAGAAAATATTGGGATGTGTGTAATTTGAATTTTCTTTTCAAGGCAACAAACTGGCGTACCTCCCCTCCCTCAAGGATTTGGCTAAGCCAAAAAAGTCCACGTTTGTCCTATACTTTGAGGCCTACCCTGTCATTGATGGTTAGTCCTTCCCCCCTCTTTAACAGTGCCTCCAGAGTCATATCAGGAGATAGACAGGGGCCATGGCCCATTAATGAATGGGCTGCTACCCATGCTCTCCAAGTCACTCTAGTACATGGGTTAGGGATGGTAGGGGGGTCTCCTCCCCCAGAGAATTAACAAATAGAGTATAATATAGGCGGGGGTCACCTCTGCTCTCCATCTTCCTCCAGGTTGGGGCTTCCCCTTCAGCTCTTAACAAATCTTGGACATGGGCTAACTGAGTGGCCATATAATATAAATGCATGTTAGGGAGATTCAAGCCCCCCATACTCTCTGGCTGCCACAGTATCTCCTTCCTAATTCTATTTTTTTTCCTTGCCACAGGAGTTGAGTGCAAGCTCCCTCCAGTGCCTTGAAATACTTCTGTGGGAGAGAAATTGGGATGGATTGAAAAAGGTAAAGAGCCCTTGGAAGGATATACATCTTAATAAGATTAACCCGGCCCAGTAAGGTGACAGGAAGAGTCCTCCAGTTAGTGCAATCTGTCTTAAGCTTTGGAATCAGAGGCTCATATTTAATTGGAATAATTTGAGAAAGTTTGCTCGGAAGCAAGACCCCCAAATATTTTATCTGTTTAGTGGGGTTTATTATGGTCCCTGCTATCTCTATTGAAATCTTATTTTCTCCCAATGGGATCCACTCACTTTTGTCCCAGTTAATTTTGCGTCCCGAAAGGGGGCCGTACTTCTCAAAGATCCTACTCAGTGCTGGGAGAGCCTCACCAGGGTTATTCAAAAATAACAAAATATCATTGGCAAACAAAGATATCACCTGATTATCCTTTCCCACCCTACAGCCCCTGATCTCTCTTTTTCCCCGAATGGAATTAACCAGTGCTTCCATAGTAAGAATATATAACAGGGGCGACAGGGGGCTGCCCTGTTTTGTCCTTCTAGACAGAGCGAAGGGGGCCGAGATAGTGCTGCTAGTTAAGGTCTGGGTCTGTGGATTGGTATGAAAAAATTACTCACCTTAGTAATTGTGTTTCTTCTAATGGAGTCTTGCTGTATTCTGACATTATGCAATTAGCCCCAGCACTTGAACTGCTCCGGAGAGGAAAGAGTTAACTCTATGCCAGAGCATAGAATGTTGAGCTCGAGCTCAGTTCAAACCTTTTTCTGCTGCACTTTGAAGTGTAACTGTCAGATTCTTATGTGCTAACACTAACTAACTACACCCACTATGTGGAAATTGTAAAATTACTAGACAAAAAGGCAACCAAATATTTTGGATCCCCAAAAGACTCAAGTCGAGAAATCCAAAACAAAAAACTAGGTAGTGAACAAATGTAATTATCAAAAACATGTAACATAACCCACCCACCTTCTAAAAAGGGGAGAGTGCCAAGTACACCCCTGAGGTGCAACACTGTGCCTGCCAGCCCACTTCCCAAAAACCTGGTTCTGAGAGGGAAGGCAGGGAGGGAGGTCAGAATACAGCAAGATTCCATTAGAAGAAACACAATTACTAAGGTGAGTAATTTTTTCTTCAAACAACATGAAGTCTTGCTGTATTCTGACATTATGCAGACTACCAAGCAGTACCTCCCTGGAGGAGGGTACCGAACCTATTTTAGGAATAGACTCTGCAGTACTGCTGTACCAAACCTAGCCTCACTCCTAGCCTGGATATCCAGAGAGTAATGCTTGGTGAATGTATGGACTGTTTTCCAGGTGGCTGCTTTGCATATCTCTAATAAGGGTATATTTCTGGCAGCAGACAGAGAAGCAGCTGTACCTCTAGTTGAATGAGCCCTCAGGCCTGAGGGGGGTACTTTGCCTACCTTTTCATAGCAGAATTGTAAACAAGAGACAATCCACCTGGCAATAGTTCTCTTAGTAGCAGGTTTACCCTTCCCCACTTCACCATAAGTGAGGAACAACTGGAGGGAGTCAAACCTAAGTGCCTTAGTATGATCAATGTAGTAGCTAAGAGCATCCAAACTGTGTAATTCTCTCTCTCCTGAAGAAGAATGATCAGTGAAGAACACAGGAAAAGACATGGATTGGTTCAGATGAAAGTCTGAAACCACTTTGGGTAAGAACCTGCTGTTGGTTCTAAGAACCACCTTATGTCTATGGAATGAGATAAAATCAGGCTCCACTGATAGAGCTTGTAATTCACTGATATGCCTGGAAGAGGTAATAGCTACCAGGAACAGTTTTCCAAGTCAAGTACTTAAGTTCTGCTGAGGCCAAAGGCTCAAAAGGGGATTGCATAAGATGAGCAATGCAAACATTAAGATCCCAAGGAGGAGTAGGATCCCTCAAGGGGAGGATTGGTATGGAGCAATCATTTGAAGAATTTACAGAAAACAGGGTGAGATGCCAATGAGGAGGGCTTTCCTTCTGACAGAAATGCAGAAACAACTGACAAGTATACTTTGAGGGTAGCTGGTCTGAGGCCTCAGCCATTAAGATGAACCATGTAATCCAGAACTGTAGACAAGTTAGCAGTATCTGGGGATATGTGCTTATTGGAACACCAAATGCTGAATCTTTTCCATTTGGAGTTATAAGTTTTTCTGGTGGCAGATTTTAAAGAGGCTTTGAGAATGTCCAGAACCCCTTGAGACAGATTCAAATTTGCATATTCTAGCTCTTCAAGAGCCATGCCTTGAGATTGAGAGACCGGAGGCTGGGGGTACCAAATCCTACCCTGAAAGGAGGTTAACAGGTTGTGATTCCTGGGAAGAGATAGGGAAAGATGGACTGCTAGGGATAGCAACAGGGGATACCAAGGCTGCCTGGCCAAGTCTGGAGCAATCAAGATCACTTTGCAAGATTGTGACCTTATCTTGACCAGAACTTTGAATAGTAGAGGAAAGGGGGAAAGCATACAGAAATTTCCCCTCCCAACCCAGAAGTAGAGCATCCAGGGGGACTGAGCCCAAGACTGGGGGTCTGCAACAGAAGAGAGGAAGTTGGTGATTGTCTGGGGCTGCAAAGAGATCTATCTCTGGAATGTCCCACATTGAAAAGATCACTTTTAACACTAGGGGATCCAGGGACCATTCATGATGGCCCTGAGAAATCCTGCTCAATGCATCTGCTAGCACATTGTCCCTCCCTGGAAGATGGACTGCTACCAGAGACACCTGTAGAGAATAAGCCAGGGACCATAATCTCATGGCTTCCATGCACAAGGCTGTAGACTGAGTGCCTCCCTGCTTGTTGATGTACCACATGGTGGTGGTGTTGTTGACTGTTCTGACCTGAACCACCTTGTTCTGTACTGAGTCCGAGAAGGCTTGTAGAGCCAGGTACACTGCCCTGAGCTCCATAAGATTGATGTGGAGAAGAGACTCCTGAGGGGACCACACTCCCTGTGCTGTGAGGACTCCCAAGTGAGCTTCCCACCCCAGAAGAGAAGCATCTGTGGTTTGAATCACAGAATGAGAATGAAAGATGAATGGGACCCCTTGCCTAAGGTTGTCCTGGTCCAACCACCATTGGAGAGCCTGGATCAGAGTCTGAATCACTGGAATTAGTTTGGTTAGAGGATCTTTTTTCTGAGACCAAAATGCCCTCAAATGGAACTCGATGTCCCTCATCTGAAATCTGGCCCCTTGAACCACTGCAGTGGAAGCTGCCATGTGGCCCAGGAGTTGAAGGAAATGCCTTGCTGGTCAAGACACCTGAAGGTAAAAAGAAGCAAGGTCTATAAGGGCTTTTACCCTATCCAGCCGGAGAAAGGCTTGTGCTTTGACAGTGTCCAACTCTACCCCTTGAAGGTCAAGAGTTGCACTGGTTTGAGAACTGATTTTGGAAGATTGAGGAGGAATCCTGGGGAAGTGAGCACTTGCTGGGCCACTTGCAGGTTTGACTTGACTTGGTCTGGAGACTGACCCACAATGAGCCAGTCATCCAGGTATGGGAATATGGAAATGTTTTGTCTCCTTAGAAAGGCCACTACTATTGCTAGTCATTTTGTGAAGACCCTTGGTGCTGATGTTAGGCCGAAGGGCATTGCTCTGAACTGATAATGGCCTGAAGGCAGTTCGAATCTGAGGTACTTTTTGTGGGAGCACCTGATGGGAATGTGAAAATAAGCATCCTTGAGGTCCAGGGAGGCTAGCCAATCCCCTGGCCTTACAGAAGGAAGAATTATTCCCAGAGTCACCATTTTGAATTTTGGCTTTAGTAGGTGCTTGTTTAAGTATCTTAAACCTAGGATGGGCCGCCACTCCCCTGTCTTTTTCGGGGTAAGGAAGTATCTGGAGTACAGACCTTTGCCCCTGTGAGACGTAGGAACTCTCTCTATGGCTCTGAGAGCCAGCAGAGATGAAACCTCTACCTCTAGGGCAATGGTTTCAGAGATGTTTGCAGGTGGAAACGACCTGACCCTCAGCATTGGAAATTTTTTGAAGCTGAGGGCCAGTCCCTGACTTACTACCTCCAGGACCCACTTGTCTCAGGTAACAGACTTCCAGGCCTGTAAATAGTAAGCCAGCCTGTCTCCTACAGGAATTGAAGAGTTGACCCGGGCTGACACATCACGGTGTCGGCTTGGCAGAAGCCTTAGACTGAGAGGAGGATACAGCCCTGCTCATCACCCTTCTGCCTCTCTCTTTGAAGAACCCCCTCTGAGGAAAAGGAGAGGAGACCTGTGCCTGGTAGAAAGGCCTGTGAAAAGGCCTGCCCCTGCCCCTAGCTTGCTGCTTCTGAGGAGCTACCTGCCTTTCCTTGGCCTGTGCACTCCTGTAGGTGGTCCTGTATTTGTCCATTTTCTTCATATAATTCTGTCTGCTCCCCAAACAGAGAATTCTCCATAACAGGGAAATCCATGGCCTTAGCCTGGGTATCCTGTGATAGGCTAGTACATCTGAGCCAAGCCAGTCTCTGAAGAGCCACAGATGTAGCCATGACTCGTGATGACACATCACTGAAGTCCACAGCAGCATGAAACTGGATTTTAGATGCCTCAATCCCATCATCAGCCACCTCCTCCAGCTCCTTGGCAAGCTGGGGGAAGCCTGTTTAGCCAGTTCCAGAACAGTATCCCATCTGGACTTCTGGTATCTGGCTGTGTAGGCCATGTAGTTAGCCTGCCTGAGTCCCAAGGAAGATGCCATGTACTGTTTCTTAGCTATGGCATCCAGCTTCCTGGAGTCTTTATCTGGGGGGCGTGAAGCCAAGGGTAAATTAGCCTTATCACAGGCTGTAGTCTACATGACCCCAACATGGCTGCATTGCTGGTACAAGTACTCCATAACTGGGCCTGACAACATATACCTCTTGTCCATTCGTCTGTCCACAGGAGGTAAAGAATTTGGAGTTTTATCACTGAATACTTTCTTTCACCTGCAGCCACAGTCCTGCTAATCTCCAGGCACCGCTCATCCACCGCTGACCCCGAAGCTGTCATGCCCAGCTGGCATAGGCAGCTACACCATCAAGAGGGGCCCCCGTGCCCAGCGAGGATCCACTACCGGCACAAGGCCTCCAGGCATCACCAGACTGGTGGACTGCGGCCATCAAGCTGCCGCGGACCTGAGCTGCATTTACTTGTTCTTCCCCAATGGGACACGGACGTGCAATGACATCCACGCACTAGCGTGCAGACGTCTGCCGTGCCCCCTTCCCCACTTTGGCACCTGCTCCTCTGCAGTACCTCCAGGCATCCCCAGGGACCACCAGAGCGCGGTGTGCAGCCACCCTGTTTCCCCCAGACTAGGAGAGCTGTCTTCGGATGCTCAATCCTAGTCCGCCCCTGCCGACCCCCAATGACCCGAGCTCGATCCCGAACCTGGGTTGCCGGCGTGGAGCGAGGTGTGGTGTCCAGCACCTCAACCCTCAGTGCCACCAGGCCAGCCGAATTTGGAGTTTTAAGTAATTTTTGTGTCTGTTTCCCAGAAGATTTATTAAGGGGAATAGACAATCTCTTGGACTCTGGGATATCCATCATTTCCACATAGTCAGGCTCCACTTGCTCCTCAACAGCTTCAACCAGGGGGAGCTGGAGGGTTTCTGCCACTTTTTTGCAAAACATAAAGTGGGAAGGGGACTCAGAAAGCCTAGGAGGGGAAACACCAGAAGGTCTGTCTGGAGAGATGTCTGGTTCTATGGGCTCATCCAGACCTTCTAAACCATCATCATCATCGTAATCTTCATCCCCCTCCAGATCCGGTTCATAATAATCATCTGGGGAACAGTCCGGAACCGGAGGAACCAATCGAACTGAATGCCTACCGGGAGGTATCGGATCGGCCGGAACTGAACAGAGCGATTTAACTATACTAATCACCCTGGCAATTTCGTCGGCGGTTGGACGATGCGGTTCTGGATCCGAACCGACCGATTTCTCTTTTTTATTTCTTTTTGCTGGAACCGACCCCTCAGGATCGGTTCTCCTTTTGCCTGAGGGAGTCTCGCCCAGGTCAGTGGGCACTCCCTCAGGTTCGGTCAGAACCGAACTGGGCTGGCCATCTGGGTCAGTGGACTTCTCGGCCTCCTTTTCCCTAAGCCTGCCCAATCTTTTATCTAGGGTGGCCATAGGAAATTTTTTGCAAATCTGGCAGTCTGAATCAAGGTGGTCAAATCCCAGACAGTAAACACAGGTGGTGTGGGGATCAGCCTTAGCAAAGGCCTCCCCACACTCACTGCAGTGTTGAAACCCAGTGGACCCGGTTTTTCTTTTGGGTTTCTCAGACAAAGCCATTCTAAAAACTTACCCTTTACTCGGCAAAAGCCAGGCAAGACCCCCTTATCGGTTTCTAACCGTGTCACAGTTATTTGAAAAAAAGTCTAAATACGTTTTTATCAGAACCGAAAAGGACCGGTACCTCACACTAAATTTAGAAACAAAAATAAACTTAAGAGAAAAAAAATAATCGGTTCAGCCGAACCGATTGAAAATATTCCTTTACAATTTCCACACAAAATAGCACTAGTCCACTACCTAAGTACTTACTGTACTGCAGACAGGGGTCTGAACTGAAAATAAAATAAGAAATAGTGGTTTAAAACTGACATTTTTACTATACCGAACCGATAGTGAAGGAGAGATCTCCGGAGCAACTGTTCAGTTAGGCGGAATAAAGAATCTGACGGTTACACTTCAAAGTGCAGCAGACAGAGGCTTGAACAGAGCTCGAGCTCAATGTTCTATGTGCTGGCATTGAGTTAACTCTTTCCTCTCCAGAGCAGTTCAAGTGCTGGGACTAACTGCATAATGTCAGAATACAGCAAGACTTCATATTGTTTGAAATAAGGCTTTTATCCATCTAAGTATGGAGTCCCCCAGTCCAAACCTGTGTAGCACCGCAAACATAATGTCTTTTTGGCATCGAGTGCTAACAGACCTCTATGGGAACCCCCCCCTCCAATTCCATCTATAAATGACATTGATGGAGCTATGGAGATTATGCTTGGCCTGCCGCCCTTTGACAAATCCCCCTTGCTCTATGTGCACTAGACCTGGTAGGACCCTCTCCAACCTATTTGCTAACATTTTTGCTAGGATTTTATAGTCCACGTTAAGGAGCGAAATAGGACAATAAGATCCACATTTGGTAGGGTCCTTTTCTGGTTTAGGGAGCACTACTATGGTGGCCGTCTTCTGAGAATTTGGTAATTCTCGTTGTGCCAAGGCATTTTCCAGGACCTCTCCCATGAGAGGACCGATGGCATCCCAGGTGCACTTATAAAATTCAGTAGAGATACCGTCGGGGCACGGTGATTTCCCCTTATATGTGTGCCAAACAGCTTGTCTGATCTCTTCAGAGGATATGGGGGTGTTTAATTAATCTCTTAGGTCTCCACTCAGGCACGGCATTTCCACTCCCTGAAGAAAGTCCTCCAGGTCACCCTCAGGTGGTACCTGAGTAGTATACAACTCGGAATAGAAGGTCCTAAATACTTCATTGATCTCTTTCTGATTAAAGGTAAGAGAGCCATCTGGTTTAGCCATTGACAGTATCACCTATTTTGCTTTCTTGTGCTTCACCAGGTTGGCCAACCATTTACCGGACCTGTCCCCTTCAAAATTTGTGCATGATTTTGTGACCACTAGGTCCCGCTCAAGTTTCCGGGAGACAATCTGGTGCAACTGCCCCTTTAATGATTGTAAGTTTTGTATAAATTCAGGTTGGGGATAGAGCATGGCCCTCCTCTCTAGCTCCTGGACTTCGGCTGTGAGTTGTTCTTCCTCCTTAAGGGATTGGGTTTTTTTTATATGCTGCATAGAAAATTGTTTCCCCACAGATAAAGGCCTTTAAAGCGTCCCACATAAAATTTATATGTGTCCCCTTGCCCTTGTTATGGTCAATAAATTCCATAATCTTCTCTTTTATATATTTAATATAATGATCATCTAAGAGTAGGATGGGATCAAACCTCCATTGAGGTCCTATAGATGGCTGTGGTCCTGCTGACAGATGTAACTGGAGTGGAGCATGATCAGAAATCAGTATGGGCCCGTACATGTTCCTCATGTTATTTGTAACCAGCTGAGGGGAAACAAAAATGTAGCCTAACCTAGTGTAGACTTGATATGAGTAGGAGTAAAATGAATATTCCCTGTTGCCAGGGTGTGAGAGTCTCCAGACTTCCACCAGTGCTCTCTTAGCTATAAATTACTGCAGTGCTGCTACACTTTTAGGGTATGGTTTTGTTTTTATCCCCAAGTGATCCAACCCGGGATCGAGTTAGGTGTTAAAATCACCTCCCAGCACTAAGTTATCCTGGTAGGGGGCCATGGTCACCCACAAATGTGTGAAGAAGTCCGGGGAATTGAAATTAGGACCATATATTGAGGCAAAAGTATACACTCTGCCCCCCAAAACCACTTCATCTATAGCAAATCTGCCTTGTGGATATGCCACAAAGCTGTTAACCTTATGTGGGAGGCCAGGCCGGAGCCAAATGGCCACCCCTCTAGCCCTAGAAGTAAAGGGCATCACCAAGAGGACTCCCCCCACCACGACTGGTCTAGTTTATCTACTTCCTCCCTTGTAAGATGTATTTCCTGTAATAACACCACATCACCTCTTGTTTTCTTAATATACGTCCATACCCTTTTCCTTTTAACTACTGTTTTCAATCCATTGACATTCCACAATAAAACCATTAGATCAGCCATTGTTTTGTGTTAAAATATGAAGAGCTTCATCCATGTGGTTATACCTGTACTTAATATTACTATAAAAAACAAGGCAATGTCCAAACAGTCCACAGTTTTTTATTTTTAACAATTCCCCATGCTTAGAATCTCCCTTCCCCTCCCAGTCCCTGAACAAACTTGAACTTCTTTAAAGAGTGAACCCCCTGAACAATTCCCAAGGCCCCCCTTATCTAAAACAGTTCTCGCTAAAGCATAACACCAACCCTTCCTCCAAAACTCTAGGTATCCCTTCTCTTCCTCTTCTTCTTTTACTTCCCTCAAAGTTTCCCCCTTCCCCCATTCAAATCTTTGAACACCCTGTATCCCTCCCAACCCACTCCCCCCTTACAGTCTTAAAAAATCCAACTTCCTCTACTCCACATGGAGTGAGCTTCCAAATCCACGAATAAAAAAGAAAACCAGAATATATTACGTGTTACATCCTTTTTACAAGATATATGGATGTGCGTATGGGGGAAGATCCACGGCCGGTGCACTTCACCAGCCACAGTCTGGCGCACCAAAAAGAAAAAAGAGAAAGCCTAGTTTCTATTACCCTAACAAATCAGCACTCCTGGGCACAGAGCAGGGCAGTGTCAAGAGGGTTGGCTCCCTCAACACCCGGATCGGCGTGATACAGGGCCCCCCTCTACACTAAAATGCTTCTTACAGATTGTCATAATAGCTCTACCTGTTTAAAAAAAAAATTATAGCCCCAGTCATGCCCTGAGGAGCTATAGTTAACCTACAAAGAGGCTTCATCTGCTCCAAGTACAGAAGAAACTCCCGCCAGTTCCCCTACCCTCATGTTTGGTGCTCTGTACATTTCACCCATGTGATTTCCCCATGTCTTAGCTTAACTAGCATAGGCCCCCATAGACCACAGTAGGAACCAAAAGGCTGGCCTGGTGTGACCGCCCATTAAAATTTGAGTTGTCCAGCCCGCCCGCCCCGAGTCAAGTCACGTGCATGTATAGGCAGAATCATTCTTTCCACTTCAGGAGTGAAAGTCAGTGCACCGCAGCCTGCCCCAATGGGGTGCCCTAAGGCCTGTCCCCCCCTGCCAAGCAGTCAGGCAAATCACCCTCAGGTCATTGAGAGCCTGGACGAGGGTATAAACATACCAGTAATCTGAACTGACAGCTTAATAATGAAAAAAAAAGAAAAGTTTACAGCACGCCAAATAAAATTCTGAGCTCTGGATGAGTAGGCCTGAAAAAGGAGCCCGTTTCATGAAGGATCCATTCGTTCTTAACAGGAGAGCTCTCAAACTTCCCGTAGAGAGGGAGGCTGATAGGCTTCCGACCCCGGAGTTGTGTGCCGTGGTGGTCCCCTCCCGAAAACCCCCTTCCCAGGAAACAGTAACAGCAGGGCAAAAATGAGTTATCATACAGTCACCAGAGTCAATCTCCATTTCCCTCCATGTGTTCCTCACCTCTGCATCTCTGCAGCCCTCTCGCATATTCCATAGCAGCCCCCAGTCTGTAAATGCTCTCTGCCTGCTTCCTGGGTGGCATATGATGAGTTTCACTGGGTAGACCATTCTAAAGGGACAGTTCAGCTCGTGCAGCCTTTTTTTAATTTTGATGAATGCTTGTCTTCTAGCTTGCGGAGGATAGGAGAAGTCCAGAAAGATACTAACCTGGAGCCTTAAATTAAGATAGGCTCAGATTTTTGGGCTGCTGTTAAGATTGCCTGGCGATCCTGAAAATGCAAAAATTTAACCAGGAGATGCCTCAGTCTCTGATCTAGAGTTGGTCATTGGCCAGGAGATCAGTGGGCCCTCTGGATTTCCAGGGTAAGGCTTGGGGCTACTTGCAGGTGTGTTTTTAGACAGGATTGAATAAAAGATAGGCAGTTTCTCCCCTCTAATCCCTCTGGAAGGCCCACTATCCTTATGTTACAGAGTCTTTCTCTATTCTCATGGTCATCCACTACCTGTTTTAGAATTTCAGTATCTTTTAGCACCTGTTGTAGGTCTGTAGACAGTCTGGTGGTGGTATCCTCCTGGTTGCTGATTCGGGTTTCGGCCTCCATGATGCAGGTTTCATGGGCTTCCACGGTCTAGGAAGTAGGGTTGACTAATTGCTGCAGATGCTGTATCTGTGCAGTCATATTGTCAAATCCTGACTGCATCTGTGTGCCCAGATCATATTTTAGGTCCTGAATTAATCTAAGTTCTGGTAGCCTGGGTCCATGTTTGCATTCTCAGCCCCATTTCCGGGTTCCTTCAGTAACTCTGGACCCCGGGCTGGAGAGCTAGTAGGAGAGCCTGCAGGCCGCAAGGAGGCTGCTGAGCCAGAGGTTTGAGAAAATCACAATTTGGCTTGCTTCTTCACAGATTTAGATAAAGTAGACATTGGAGCTTCAAACGTTGTCGATTTGAGCAGCTGTTAGTAAGTTATTTCTCAGGCTGCAGCTGATTATGGGTGGATTTGGATGGAGCTCTCCTAAAACACTTCCATTCAGCTCCTCAGCTAAGCCACACCACTACCTCAAGTCCTTAGTTGATAAAGTTTGAAGTGCAAAGTCTTTACAAAGGCAATTGAAAATCTTGGTTCTTGGTAGTGCAGAAGAATCCTTGGAGAAAATGTCTCCGCTCTCCTAAGCAGGCAGACAGGGTTCCTAAATAAAAATGGCTAAAAGGCTAAAGGCTCAGATACAGTCTTTCTCCCTTATTTTATGAGATTTCTCAAAGGGCAGGTCCAGTGGACGGTGGCTTGCCCTGCAGTTGGCTAGCATTCTGTTTCTATGGCTACGCAACCAATCAGTTTTTAGTATTTTATTACAAAACACAAATATGCAATTCTGAATATGAGAGGGAAAAAAGTCTTAGAGGTTTGCTAGTTTAAACCAGAATTCTGGGGGGAAATTCAGCCTCGCTCCTGGGAAATGACAATAATTCAACTACACTCAGTGTAGTTATTTATTAAAATGGTAGCCCATTCAGCTGGTAACATGATAAGTCACTGTAGACCTCTCAAAAAACAAAGGGGGTCCAGACATCACAGCTCCTCATGAGGTCCTGCCCTTTTCACAAGCAAATTGGGCTACCTGGCCTCCCAGCTAGGTTTAATTATTCTTTTGTCTCCTTATAAAATGATTTAATTAACTCTAGTTCCTGCCTAGCAGCTGACAGATTCTCTGCCCAGCAACAACAGTTACAACATCATTGTAGGGCCCATGGCTTTTCCTTGTACCCACGATCCCTTGCACTTACATTGGCCACCATGGGCATCTCTGATGCATTATATACATAAAATTATATAAAACATGACTAAAACAATAAGATATGGCCTTATCTCACCACAAGTATATCCTGAGTTTGAGGTCCAAAAAGATTGTCACCTTTAAAAGGTGCACTACGTATGGATTGTTGTACATTTGAGGCAAACCCGGAGACTCGAAGCCATGAATGTCTTCTAAGACAGACACCAGCCGATGAGGCCCTAGCCATAGAATCTACAGCATCATACATAGCTCTCAGCTAGTGATGGCAGACTGCTGAAGCAATGGACAATTAGGCCATAAGGTCTTCCTTAGGGGCAGCCTCCAGAAGAGATTGAATGGAGGACTGTGTGGCCTTCAAGATTTCTTCTTGATATTTCAGTAGATGACCCATATAATTCAGAATCCTGAGAGTCATAGTTGAAGAAGAATATACCCTCTTCCCCATAACATCAAGTTTCCAGGATTCCTTATTCAGAGGCTGTGCACTCAAGTGTTTTGGTCTAGCAGACCTGTCATGAGCCACATTAATGACTACCAAGTCAGCCTGTGGGGGGGGGAGAATAAAGGTGATCCAGTGGGGCCTGGTAAGTCCGGTTAGCCTTATGAGGAGCTGAGGGTATAGAAAAAGGCTGTTGCCAAGCAACCTGGATCACATCTTTAAATGCATCACTCAAAGGGGGAACGACTAGGGGAAGGCATTCAGGAAATCCAAATAATTTACCAATTTCCCGTGAGAGGCATTTTGCTCCATTTTCTGGAAGCCAAACATTTTCTGAAGATGAAATCATAATATCAGAAAAACTGGGGTCATCAGGAGAGGAAAAAGGAAGAGCAGGAGTGGGCTCCTCCAGTATGGATGAAGCTGAAGAGACTGAAAGAGGAGACACAGGTTCCTGATCCATATCATCATCCTGACCCTCTTGGTCCCATTCCTGTAGTAAAGGGTCCTCCATTTCTATGTCCCTATGCAGGGCACCCATAGAAGTCAGGGAGGAACTCACCATTCTAGAGATGGAGGACCATCTAAAATGGGCATAGACAGGAACAGAAGAAGAATCCCTATGTGAATGAGGGGTAGATATTGTAAGGTCAAGAATAGTGTGCACTAATGCCTGAACATGGAGGATGACGGTGTGGGGGAAGGGGAAACCATCAGGGCCAGGATAAATGGTTCAGATAAGAGAGGGTTAAAGGGGACACCTATTCGGGGGAGGTCTGAGTTAAGTGGGCAAAATAACAAGGGAGGCAGAAAGGGGAGGGTAACAAGAGGGTCTCTAATAAGGCAGGAAGACTCCCATGGACTTGAGATCATGAATAAAGGGGGGGATGGGGGGTTGAGAGTGCATAGTGGAAGTAACCGTAAGGATGATGGTGGTGTTAAGGTTCTGTTATTGGGAGACTCGATGATTAGGGGTATCCAGTGGGAGGGACAGGGGGGTGGATGCCATAGCCAGGTGAAGGTAGTGAGTATCTCTGGGCTGACAGTGCACAGAGCAAAGTTCATGGTGTATGAACTGGTTAGGGATTGTGGAGGGAAACTGGATTTCCTGGTGCATTTGGGAACTAACTATCTAGAGGGAAATAGCGTTTTGGAAATCCAAGCAAGGTTCCAAGAACTTGCCAGAGTCTGTTGGAATAATGGATGCAACATTTCCTTTTTGGAGATATTGCCAGTACCAAAGGCCTCAGTGGAGAAAAAAATGAAGATCACAGAGGTTAATGACTGGCTCAGGAAGTGGGTTGAAGAGAGTGGGTTGAGGGTGTTAGGGAACTGAAAAGGAGTTTGGGAGGATAAGGGACTGTATGCCAAGGACAGCCTTCATCTTGCCCAGTTGAGGAAGGAAGTCCTTAAACAGGGGATGGCTGACTACATTCAAGAAAGGTGAGGTTTGAACTTGTGAGGGGAGGGATAAGGGAGGGGCTGACCAGAGCTCTCTCCTCCAGATGAGGAGTAGCCTTCAAACCCAAGGGGAGGAAACAGACTGGGGTGGAGGTTTCAGGAGGAGCAGAGGAGGATGGAAGCATAAGGAACCTGTGGGGTTCGACAAAGGGATCAGGGAAAAGGGGTGGGGTGGTGTTAGTAAATGCCAGGAGCTTGGGAAACAAGTTGCCAGAGTTCCAGGCCATGCTGTTCGGGGGGGGGATGTGGCGGTGATCACGGAAACCTGGGCCAACAAAAACCATGTCTGGGACCTAAACGTGCAGGGGTACACTATGCTTAGGAAGGACAGAAAGGAGGGCAGAGGGGGTGGAGTGGCTATGTTCATTAGAGATGACATAGAAATTGCTAGGGTAGAAGAGGCAGAGGGAAACATGAAGGCCTTATGGGTCACATTATGAACCCCAGCAGGAGGTAAGGTCAAGCTGGATGTAGTATATAGGCCCCCCGGGATGGGTGATGTTCTGGAGGATGGTTTGCTGGACAACATCATTGCCCAGTGTGGACCAAAAGGGGAAGGAGTGGTGTTGATGGGGGATCTTAATATGCCAGGTACAAACTGGGGTACCATGTCCTCTAAGGTGGCCAAGGAGCAGAGGCTGCTGGATGGCTTCCAGGATGTGTTCTTAACACAGCATGTGATGGAGCCCACAAGGGAGGGGCATGTCCTGGATGTGGTTCTGGCAGATGGGGATCTGGTAAGGGACCTGGTACTAGAGGATCCCCTGACTGGGAGTGACCACAATACTGTTTGATTTCAGATAAGCATGGTGGGGGGAGATCTAGGACACTGGCAGTGGACTTCGGGGGGCAGACTTTGTGGGCATGGGAAATATTCTCAAGGATCACTTTAAGGGGATTACATCAATGACAAATGTGGAAAAGAGATGGAAGGTCATAAAACGGGGACTTCATGAGGCAGTCAGGACCTGTGCTAAGGTGAAACGTAAGGGAGCAAGGTCACATAAACCATGCTGGTGGTCCAGTGAGGTTCAGGTAGCAGTCAGAGAAAGAAAAGCGACCTACAAAAATATAAAACAACAAGAGGATAGGGATAAGGAAATGTACCATTTGCATCTAAAAAGTCACCCGGATGGTGAGGGGGGCAAAGTCCAGTAAAGAGTAACAGCTGGCACAGGGGATACATGGAGAGGAAAAGGGGTTCTTCTGGTACATTGGGGAGCAGAGAAAAACTAAGGGCCATCTCAGCAGATTGAGATCAGAAGGAGGGTGGGTGGAAGAGGCGAGGGACCAGGCAGAGGTATTTAACGAGTACTTTGCCTCTGTGTTCACTAGGGAGGGGGATGGGATATCTACAAAGCAAGGCACGATGGGATAGAAGCGGCAGTGAGTGGTATCAGGGGAGCAACAGAAATGGAGCAAGAGGGAGGGAGAGGTACCCCAGGGGTGTCACATCAGGATAAGGATAAAAAGGCCAGTAAGGTGGAGGGGCGGAGGATGCTATCTCACGAGAAAGGGTCAGTAGTTAGCCCTCAAGGCCCCAAGAAGACAAATCTCCTGGGCGGATGGCATTCATCAAGAGTACTATGGGAATGGTGGACATTGGCTGCACCTGGCGGAGCTCTTCAACAGGTCGCTTGAGACAGGGAGGGTACCTAGGAGTTGGAGAGGCACATGTGGTGCCAATCCATAAAGGGGGGTCGAGGGAAGTACCAGGTAACTATAGACCCATCAGTTTGACCTCGGTGGTGGGAAAATTAATGGAGAGTATACTAAAGGAATGATTGGGGGTGTACTTGGAGGAGGTGGGAGGTCTGGATAGTCGGCAACATGGGTTTGTGCCAGGTAGATCATGTCAAACCAATCTTGTGGAGTTCTATGAATGGGTAACATCAGAACTGGACAGGGGAAAGCCTGTGGATATATTATTCTTGGACTTCAGCAAGGCGTTTGACTCTGTCCCCCACAATGGTCTGGTGGAGAAACTGATGGGGTTGGGAGTAGGCCCTTAGAAGGTCAGATGGATTTAAAACTGGCTAGCTGGATGCACCCAGAGAGTAGTGGTCGGTGGGGAGCTCTCAAACCCTAGAGAGGTCGGTAGTGGGTACCGCAGGGCTCGGTCCTGGGTCCGATCCTGTTTAATGCATACATATCGGACATCAGGAAGGATATAGGGTGTGAAATGAGTCTCTTCGCTGATGACTTCAAGATGGGAGTAGTAGTTGAGGGGGAAGAGAGGAGGTTGGCCCTGCAAGGGGACCTGGACACCCTGGAAAGCTGGGCTCACACATGGAAATTAAATTTCAATATCACTAAGTGCAAGATGTTACATCTTGGGTGAGGAAACCCTAAACACAGGTACACCCTGGGAGGGGAGGCGCTGGAGGCCTCAATAGGGGAAAAAGACCTAGGGGTCATGGTGGATGCACGTAAGAATAACTCTGAGCAGTGCAGGAGAGTGGCTAGCAAGGCAAACAGGATGTTGGGATGCATCGTAAGGGGGATCACCTATAGGAGCAGGGAAGTGATTCTGCCGCTGTACAAGGGACTGGCTAGACCACACCTTGAGTACTGTGTACAGTACTGGAGACCACACTTGAAGAGGGACATACAGCTCACGGAGAGGGTACAGAGAAGGGCAACTAAGATGATATGAGAATTAGGGGATCTGACGTATGAGAACAGACTTGAAGAGCTCTGCCTGTTTTCATTGGAGGAGAGGAGAGACGGGGGACATGATTGAGGTCTTCAAGTACCTCAAGGGAATAAATAGGGTAAACATGGAGGGATCTTTAGACTAAAGCAGGGAGGTATCACCAGAGGGCATGGTTTGAAGTTGGAAGGTGGAAGGGTGAGGGGGGAAAAGAGGAGGAGGTTTTTCACTGAGAGGGTGGTGGACCTTTGGAGTGCACTGCCTGGCGAGCTAGTTCAGAGATCTACAGTGGAGGGCTTCAAGAGAGGGTAGGACAGACACAGAAAGTGGATGTATTAGATGATGGCCTGGCCCAGGGGGGTGGGGATGGATGATAGGGGTTTCTGGAACACAAGGGCGGGCCTCAGCACCCAACTAGGGATCTGAGGTTCAAGCAGACTCAATAGACCGTAAGGCCTAATCTGCTGGCAATTAGTATGTTAGTATGTAACATCCACCATAGCAAACTGTGGAGAAGAGGACATAGCCAAACCTGTATGGACTGACTGGACTAGCACAATAGAAGAGATTGGTGATGGTTGTGATACCAATCGAGCCATCAATGAGGGGTGTACAAAGGTCCCCAGAATCTTTGATGGAAGAGCCTTTGTAGGGCTCTTAAAGTCTTGACTAGTCTTTATAGAAGGGGCCATCAATGAACCCTGAGAAGTCGTTGACGGACGGTGAGTAGATCACTGTGACGGGGGCAGCAGCGGTGGAAGCTGCAACTAAAGTACACCCATGGAGGCCATCAACGGGGGAAACCGCCAACAGGCGGGAAGTCAAATATTGCCAGAGGTCACTGACAGAGTGGAAGATGACTTGGCTACAGCCTCTGAAAGGGCTGCCAGTACTACTTTAGTTTTAAGGAGTTCTTGCTCCCGAGATCGTGAGGAAGAAGGCAGGCCCATCATCAACGGGGAGGAGGCAGGAGTAACATGCTTACTCTTGCTGGAGTGTTTCCTTTTTTTTCTCATGAGTGACCATCATGAAGGGGTTAGCACCAGAATGGTGAGACACCAAGGATGACATCTATGACTCCCTGGACTTCAAATTTTGTTCCTGCTCCAGGAGGGCAACTTTTTGTTCCATGAGATATTCTCAAAATTATTGGAGTTGTCGATGTTTAGTGACCTTGTTAAATCACTTACACAAGACTCAATCATGGGTATCATGTGCAGGACCTAGGTACCTGGGGCAGAAGGGTACTACTGGTGAAAGTTCCAAGTTCCAAGATGGCAGCTAGGCTGAGCCAGCTATTAAGAGCTCTGTACTGAGCTACTGCTCGTTTTCTTGGTTTTTGTACTTTTCCTTTAGTTTTGTTAAGTTTGCATTATTTTATTTTACCTATATGATTGCCATTTATGTGACCACTCAGCTCCACCGCTTTCCTGGTTTGGTCCGTCGTTTGATGCTTCTGTGATCCGTGTTTGTGGTTCGAACGCTTCTAAGGGAGAGTTTGTCTGGGAGCCCAGTGCTGGATTTCCCTGTTGGAGGTTTGGGATTGTTGTTATTGGAGCTACTGAAGTGATTTCAGCTACCTGACTGGATTCTGTGTGGTCATCCTCGGCCCTGAATTTACAGGAGTTTACAGGAAGAAAAAAGAACTTTCACTCAGTATCGTGAGTAGGAATATTCTGTGCCACTGTGAAGCCTGACTGGAATCAGAGTTAGTGTGCTTGGGTACTTGTGAAGAGGGGAGACCTCCTCTGTGTAACCGAAGACTTTTTGGGCGTTTTTAGGACTTGGTAAAATCGACTGGGAGACCCGAAGTTCTCCAGGGTGCAGAATTAAGGAGCTTTTGGTGACTCAAGGGCAGCCAGTTTTAAAATCGGAGTGTGGCGTGGCTGGGAGTTGCATTGGTTGGAACCTCCCCTTGCGCCTATGGTCAGTTACCGACTTGGGTCTGCCTATGACCAAACAGGAGCTGTCCCCCTGTGCTCTGAGGAGTCGGAGTCGCAGAGGAACTCTCCTAAAACCCTTGGGGGGACAGTCCATGTGGTCTGCCACCGGGGGTTTGTAGTTGCAGGTCACAGGTGATCTGGTGGGGAGCCTGTAAGTTCTGGCTTATTGGGGGAATGGTTCCCTTTTGAGATTGTGCTGCATGCCCGACCTATTCGCTGCACTGGTGCCCTTTGAGTTTGACTCTGACTGCTACTTGATCTTGTGGGTTTTTTGCCTGAGATTGCTGCTTTATAATAACTCAAAGGAGATAGCCTGTTTATATGTGGTAGCTGATCCGATTGTTTTTAAATCGACAAGCCTTTTTTTTTGATTTGCCTACATTTATTTACTCTGCTCCGAAAATACAACTGACTTTAAAACCCTGCTGCTCTGGACAGAACTGTATTCCCTGGTGGTGAGAGGACTTGGAGAAAACTTTCCCACTTAAAGTACTTTTGTTTTGGTTACTGTTTATTGTTTATTATTATAACCAATGTGAGAGATTGGTTTGACGGAAATTATTATTTGGTTTAATTTTTCTATTGGAGGTGAGAGCTCCAAGGAATTCACATATAAACATGGTTTATTTTAGTTTAAAATGATTTAATTATTTTGCCATTGGAGATGAGAGCTCAAATGGATTTGTATTTTTATTTATAGCTGGAACAATTGATTGGACTTCAATTTTGGATTGCAAATCTGATTTCTGTGTATGAAATTGTTTTAGTATTTTAAGGGGGAGTATTTTATTTTATTTTTATTTTATTATTTTTTGTTCTTCTCTTTAGGGTCGTTTAAGTTCGGGGTGGGAGGGTTTTGTTTGTATGAGGGTGAATGAATTAGTTTAAAATATGTGTTGGGGTATAAGTAAAACAGTTAGGCAGTACTCCCCCCCCTCAAGACTTTGGGATCTCTGTCCCTTTGAACTACCCCCACTTATGGGGGAGGTTTATGCTAGATGTCGAAACCTCAGCATTATGAGATCAAAATGCAGAAAGATACGGGGATCCTGGAACTCTTGGGGGGTTGGGAGGGAAGAGAATGGATATGGGCAGCGAGGGTTAGGAGACACCTTGGGGCGAAATGGGTACTGGATTGAGGTCCTCCTTGCCTAGTTCCCATACCCAAGGGCACTGACTTGGAGTGTGTCAGGCAGGAAGTGGGATCACCCTTGGATTTCCGTCCCTTTCGGGCGGTGTTAAGCAATGCCAGGTCGATTAGGAATAAGACTGCAGTGATTGCGGATCTTGTTTCCTAAGTCAACTTGGTTTGCATCACAGAGACCTGGCTAGATGGAAATGCTGGTCCTGTGTTGGACTTTGCGATTCCGGCTGGGTTCTCAGTGATTCACCACCTAAGAGTGGAACGGAGGGGCGGGGGGGTTGCAGTCTGTTTTAGACAAGATCTGGATCTCAGAGAAGTGCTAGTTGGTGACACCGACTCCTTTGAATGCATAGTGGGTGCAGGTGCAGGCTTCAGGACCCTTCTTATCTACCATCCACCAGGGGATGAGAAGGAGTTCCTGAAGGAGGTTGCGGATTTCATCGCCGATATATATTTTTTTTTTACCAATTATTTTTCTAGGTGAGACACACTAAGCTGAAAGCTTGTTTGCAGATGCAACCTGGGAGCACGAGGAAGTTAAGTGACTTGCTCAGGGTCACACAGTACGTAAGCGGGGGCTGTGGGATTCAAACCAAGGTCTCCAAATTTGCAGCTCAGAGCCTTAAACCACTGCACCATACTGCCTCCGATATGGTACTGGAATCTCCCAGATGGTTAATTCTGGGGGATTTCAATGCCTGGGTCAATGATGAACTCTCACCATTTGGTCAAAACCTCCTTCAATTAATGGACTCATTGGGCCTGTCATGGGTAATTACCTCTGCAACCCATGGGGGGGGCATACATTGGACTTGGTGTTCCATTTGGGGATGGAGATATCTGATGTGGAGGTGGAGCCAGTCGGATGGTCTGACTATCACGCCCTGAGGTTTAGATTTGCGGCCCCCCGAAATAGTCCTGCCCCCAGGGAGTTAGTACAGTTCCGTCCCTTAAGAGGGATTACCTCAGAAGGCCTAATGACGGAGATGGACTTCTCGGATTTTCCAAGGGATAGCATGGATCCAGGGCCTTTGATCTTAGCCTATAATAGGGTTGTGACTGGGGTCCTGGATGCCATTGCTCCAATTCGTGTTCATCCTCGTACTCTTCACTTAGGGGCTCCCTGATTTGATGGGGAGGTCCGTGAGTGGAAGAGGAAGAGACAAAGATTGGAAAGACACTGGTGGAAAACTCAACTGGAGGTGGATAGACTTGAATTGTTAGCATATTACAAATTCTACCAATCAGCAATTTCCCATAAGAAGGCAGAGTTCCTGTCCAGGGAAATTGCTGCAGCAAGGAATAGACCATCCCAGCTCTTCCGGACTGTGGACAGACTGTGCAATCCAATCTGTTTCCAGACTGGTAGAGCATTATCACAGGTACAGTGTGAGGAGTTTGCGAAATTCTTTACTGACAAGGTATCCACCATCAGGGATGAGAGCCACCAGTGTCCTTCTATTGGACATTGCACTGATCAATTGGGTGGTACTATTGCCCAGTTGTACTGGTCCACCTTTAGACTACCAGCAGTAATAGATATAGTGAGGATTATCCAGACTCTGCGACCTACCTACTGTAAGTTGGACCCAGGCCCTACTCACCTGGTGATGGGGTGTGTAGATGTTATCGGTCCAGTCCTGGCAGGGACAGTGGTGGTGCCATTAGAGAGAGGGATCTTCTGGATCCCTTAAAGGAGGCAGTAGTATGCCCCCTGTTGAAAAAGCCCTCTCTTGACCCCGACTGCCCAGCTAATTATAGACCAGTCTCTAACCTTCCTTTTGTAGGGAAGGTTATTGAGAAGGTGGTCACTCTGCAACTGGAGGATCATTTGTCCAACCACAATATCTATGACCCTCTCCAATTCGGCTTCAGAAAAAGATATAGTACAGAGACGGCTCTTCTTCGGGTATTGAATGATCTCCTGATGGCAAGAGATCAGAGGACCCATTCCATCTTGGTTCTTCTGGATCTCTCAGCAGCATTTGACACCGTGGATCATGGGGTGTTGCTCGACTGCCTGCGTTTTTTCTGTGGTCTGAGTGAAGCAGTCCACAGCTGGTTTCAATCTTTTTTGGAGGGCAGATCTCAGAGAGTGGTGTCCGGAATTTACACCTCGGCCCCTCATTGGCTGCCCTGTGGGGTACTGCAGGGGTCGGTGCTGTCCCCTATGTTATTCACAGTGTATATGCTTCCATTGGGGGACATTATAAGATGGTATGGGCTGAGTTTTCATTGTTATGCTGATGATTCTCAGCTCTACCTGTCTTTTATGCCTGATCAGGAGTCAGATTCCATCATGATGTTTAACAACTGCCTCCTGGAGATTCAGGATTGGATGAGTGCTAGTTGGCTTAGGATGAATTCAGGGAAAACTGAGGTGTTGGTTGTGGACCCTGGAGGGAGGACAACAGGGGCTTGGACTGGGAAACCCTGGGGTTTATATCTTGGGGGGGTCCCGCTTCTTGCCTCTGGCCAAGTACGTAACCTTGGCGTGATTTTTGATGAAAGCCTGACTATGAAGATGCAGATGTCGGCTGTAGTCAAATCTGCCTTCTTTCATCTGAGGAACATTGCCCGGGTGAAACACTTGGTTCCATGGGAAGATCTTCCCATCTTGGTCCACGCCTTTGTCACCAGCCATTTTGATTACTGCAATGCCCTCTATCTAGGGCTGCCGAGGGTGGATATCCGCCGCTTGCAGCTTGTGCAGAACGCGACAGCCAGGTTGTTGATGGGAGTTTCACGATCTAGCCATATGAAACCTGTGCTGCATGATCTGCACAAGCTGCCAATACAGTGGCGGATCACCTTCAAGGTCGCATTATTGACCTTTAAGGCCCTAAATGATTTGGGACCTCACTACTTGAAAGAGCTCTTGGTGCCTTACTGTCCTGCCCGTTCTCTTCGCTCCTCTGACGAGGGATTGCTAGAGATTCCCAGGGTATGTTTTGCGTGAATTGCACTGGCTGCCAGTCAGGTGGAGAGTCCTCTTTAAGGTGGGTCTTCTTACCTATAAGGCCCTACACGGGCAGGGCCCTGGTTACCTGTTAGACCTTCTGTCACCTGCCTTCTTCTCGCGCCCTCTTCGTTCCTCCAGTGAATGCCTCCTGACCATTCCCAGAACTAGGCTGAAATTGGCTGGCGATAGAGCATTTAGTGCTGTGGCCCCTGCTCTGTGGAACTCCTTACCAACTATGGTCAGAGAGGCTTCATCGGTGGATGTTTTTAAGGCACAGCTAAAGGCCTTTCTCTTTTCTAAGGCATTTAATGCTTAGATAAAGATTTATAGTTAAGGTTTAGTTTTTGTAATGATTTGTATTTATGTGTAAATTTATATATTTATTATGTTTAAATGCCTGTTTTAATGCTTTGTACGGTGCCCAGAGCCTCTGGGATTGGGCGTCTTTTAAATAAATTTTGCCTTGCCTTGCCTTGCCTATGTCTAAAGATGTCTGGAGGTAGATCTTTTGCGTATATGGCACCAACCCTGTGGAATTCTCTACCCCGTCGGATACGAGAATGTCTAACTGTTGAAAGTTTTAAAAAACAACTAAAAGCTTTCCTTTTTGCCATAGCATTTGCTGGTACATAATAATTAAGTGTACTGTATGATTGTCTGATTTATTGTCTTGAAATGTGATTTTAACTGATTTATTGTAAAAGCCCCCTGAGCTTGGGAAGGGCGCTTAATATAAATAACATTTTACTTACTTACTTACCTGACACATACATCGTGGAGGTCCTCAGTTATGATCTTCTGGCCACAGCAACACTTACAGAACAGAGAATCATAAGACATTGGTAAAGGAATGTGATGAGACCGGGAACACCATTAAGGAACGATTGGTGAACTCTTCATCATCAAGTGACGCTATACTCCAGACGGAGAATGTGTAGCATGCAGGTCACAGTTGGAAAAGGAGAAGAGGAGCTTCTGGAACCACCCCCTTTTATACATGCCAGGACACAACACGTGGTGCTATCGGGGGTGGTCACAGGTCAGCTGCTGAGAAATCATCTGGAGGAAATGATGCCTGCAGCTGGACATTCCTACATGTTATGACATGCTGCAAGAGATTTCTTCAAAGAAGATCTCTCATGACTTTATATTTGTAAGAGGGGTAAATGCTAGGCAACTAATGTTTTAGAGGTTTCCAGGGGTTGCAAGGGGCATCATAGGGGATTGCAAAGAAATAATCAGGGTGTCAACTGCAACACCTGGCTACCTCAACTGCATACCTCTCACCCTGCCAGGACCAAAATGTGGTGCACTGCCCATTAATATCAGGGAAAAATGCTTAAAATCAGGGTCACCATTTTTACTTGATGTATAGTGCAGTGCCACAATATTTACATCTATTCAAATGCACACCACAACCTGTCCTAAGGGTAACATTGTGCTCCTGCTATCGATACATACAGTATGTTCTTGTAAAAGGCATGCATAAGTAAATCAAAAGTTATTTGGCTGAACAGAATTGAAGCCATGTTACAAGTAATTTCCCCAAAATGAATAAAGTGGTAAAAAAAAACCAAGGTCGCAAATTGTAAGGAGCAACCTTGGCTATGTGTCATTACTGTGTAGACAATGTCTGGATTATTAAAAATAAAACAAAAATAAATAAAGTCCCATATTGCAGCTAACTTCAACATTGGTATGCAGCTGGGTACCATTATAATACCATAACTTCATACAGTATGTACCTATCATGGCGTCACCACTCTATGAGTAGTATATTGCCTCACACATGTTCCTCTTGATTTTTTCTTCCTTGCTCAATGCATATATTATTACCTATTTGATTATTGTGTCTGTGTAGCATAATATAACATGAATTATGCATGCCAGACAGTTTACAGTATCGGTGTTATGCATATTAATAATTTTCCACTGTTTTCATTTGAATCACATAACCTGTTATACATGCTGTAGAAACATAGAAACTGACAGTGGATAATGACCACTGGGCCCATCTAGTCTTCCCATTTTTAGTTATGATCACTTTTGCTGCAAACCCAACTTGATCTACAGCACTGTCTCTTCCACACCCCTGCCTTCCTCCAAACCAAAAGTTAATTGGCTAACCAGAATTGCAGTCACATTACAAGTGATTTCCCAAAAATGAATAAAATGGTTATTAAAAAAAAAAAGGTTGCAAACTGTAAGAAGCATCCTTGGCTATCTGTCATTACTGTGTAGACAATGTCTGGATTATTAAAAAGAAATTAAATCCCATATCTCAATGTATCCCTCCTTTGTATATATGAAACGTTGTATCTAGCATGTATACTACACTGTCAGCCTGAAACCTCTTGTATTCCACCTTTGTAAATAAGAAACTTTATATCCAAGCAGGACAACTTTGTAAACATGGCTGCATTAATAGTATTACTGGTTGAAGTGTCATTTCACATCAGAAGTGCAAAAACACATCTCATCCAGGATATAAAAAATGACACATGTCATGTTTATGAGGTGGTGTGGAAAAATGGCTATGTTAAAAGTCTGGAGTCAAAATAAAAAAATTAGTGAAGTTGTGAGTGAACTTTAAAGTACTGCAACATTCACTCATAACCTGGGCATTTTACCATATGTCTACACCAAATTGTCAGTAGAGCCTTCTTATTACTTCACTTCATGAACCCTGTAGTGAAAATGTTCAATTCTTGCTGAAACAGCATTCCGCAACATTAAAATATCATTCCGAGCCACAGGTTCGAAAACACATTTTGGCCAGGATTTGAAAAATGACAGTTCATGAGGTGGTGTAAAAAATGTCAATGTTGAAAATCTGGGGTCTAAATATTTTAAATGACCAACGTTACAAGCAAGCATAGTAACATTTCAATGTATGCACATAACTTTGCCATTTTTACATATTTTGACCCTTATATTTTCAACATAGCCTTCTTATGACACCACCTCATTAGCAAGGGTGGTGAAAATGTTCAAATCCCACCCAAGAAGTGATTCTGCCAAGTGACCACAAAATCATCTATCAAGCCAGAGTTGTGTAATTACACTGCCACTGTTCATGAAATGGGGTCCCAAAAAGGCCATGTTGAAAATTTGGTGTCAAAATATGCAAAAATGGCAAAATTATGCAACAGTGTTGAAAATCCCATTGAAATAGATTGAACCATCCTTACCTTAGTTTCTCATATTGCAGCTGGCTGTTCCAGCAGCAAGATGCGTCTTCGTTCAGAGAGTGGTTCTTCACCCTGTGACCTGTTAATGTGAGTGGGGGTGTACTTGGGGTGTGTGAGGTGGTGGGTGCTGAGGGGAAGGTGAGGGTGGGGAGGTCAGATCGGCGAGTGACTGTTTTCTATTTTGTAGGTGTTAAAAAAAAATACATTGAGGGACTGTTTTCTTTACTACAGACCAAGACAGCGACCAGAGGGTGGGGGTGCCATTAGACACCAGGGAAAGACAGGAATATAATGGTGATGGCAATCAGAGGGTGGGGGGTGCCACTAAACACCAGGGAAAGACAAAAACATAATGGGAATGGCGATTGGAGGGTGGGTGGTGCCACTGGATACCAGGGAAAGACAGAAACATAACACGGACAGCAATTCAGGGTGGGGGGGTACCACTAGACACTAGAGAAAAATAAATTACAGGGTTGGAAATCAGAGGGTGGGGGTGCCACTAGACACCAGTGAAAGACAGAAACATAATGGGAATGGTGATCAGAGGTTGGGGATGCCACTAGACACCAGGGAAAGACAGAATCATAACAGGGATGGCAAATGGAGGGTGGGGGTGCCACTTGACACCAGGGAAAGACAAAAATTTAACAGAAATGGCAATCAGAGGGTTGGGGTTGACACTAGACACCAGGGAAAGACAGAATCATAACAGGGATGGCAAATGGAGGGTGGGGGTGCCACTTGACACCAGGGAAAGACAAAAATTTAACAGGAATGGCAATCAGAGGGTGGGGGTTGACACTAGACACCAGGGAAAGACAGAAACATAACAGGGATGGCAAATGGAGGGTGGGGGTGCCACTAGACACCAGGGAAAGACAGAAACATAACAGGGACAGCAATTGTAGGGTGGGGGAGTGCCACTAGATGCCAGGGAAAGACAAAAGTATTACAGAAACAGCAATCAGAGGGTGGTGGGTGCCAATAG
Source organism: Neoceratodus forsteri (assembly GCA_016271365.2). Lineage (NCBI taxonomy): Eukaryota > Metazoa > Chordata > Ceratodontiformes > Ceratodontidae > Neoceratodus > Neoceratodus forsteri. The sequence goes on along the minus strand of CM057459.1, from coordinate 245,025,270 downwards.
ACACCAGAGAAAGACAAATAAATTAGGGGGATGGCAATCAGAGGGTGGGGGTGCCACTAGATACCAGGAAAAGACAACAATATTATGGGGATGGCAATTGGAGGGTGGGGTGCCACCAGACATCAGGAAAACAATAAGCAAATATAGGGATGGCGATCAGAGGGTGGGAGTGCGACTAAACACCAGGGCAACATTACACAGATAGAGGGATGGCAATGGGGGGGCACCACTAGACACCATGGAAACAGCAGTTCACTGCTTCCACTGCAGCCCGCAGTATGAGTTCCAGCTGCAGTTACTGAAGTCAAGAAAGTCCCACTGTTCTCAAACACAGAATGTGGGTGAATGGCTCCTCTCGCTAAGCTGGGCACCCTGGATTTTGGGTGCCCAGAAAAGGTATTTCTGGAAACTTAAAAAAAAAAAACACCAGAGTCTAGCTAAACAGGTCCTGTTTAGTTAGGTTCAGCTGTTTGTTTTAAAAAAAAAAATGCAGAATTTATATGTACTTTCACTGTTTATAAGTTTAAACAGTAAAAGGAGAATGGCAGCCATCTTGACTGTTTTTCCCCTACAAGTACATTATGCAAATAACCACTCGTGATATGTTTTTTTTTCATCTTTCACGATAGGTATCTTTTCCTTTCGCGATAGTCTTTTTTTTTACCAGTCGCACTGGAACATTAACTCAAAAATGGTTATAACTTTAAAACGGTATGATATTTTTTCACCAAACCTTCCAAAGGCACACCCTTGACATGGACACCTTCAACCCAGAATGTCACATGAAAAAATTCCACATGGTCTAGGCTATAGGCGAGAGAAAAAAATACTCAATGTTAAGTATAGGGAAACCAAAAGAGCTTTTTTTCTGTTTTTTAGCACTCCTTATCTCAAAACTGTACAAGATGCTGTCACGAAACTTTCTATGTCTTGAGACTCTGGCAGCCTGATTGCAGATGTCAAAGTTTGGACCATTTAATCAAAGAACACAAAAGTTATTAAAGGGAAACATTCATTACCTGCTCTTGTTATGTTCTTGTTATTCTGTTTCTACTCTGTGCCGCCTTACTTGGCCCAGGTTATGCCTGAAAATGGTCCCTGGGGTCAGTGCACCTACCCAGTTAAAGCCATAAATAAATAAATGTACAGTGGCAGACAGTTTGAAAGCCCATGAAACATTCTTTTAATTGAGGTATTGGGCATACCTGTAGCTGGAAGCAGTCCAGAGATATAGATGACTGAGTCTGTGCAATATAAATACTACATTAGATCCATTCTTAGTACCTTGTGATGTCAGTGATGACCAGGCAGTGCCTAACTGCACTGAGTTAAGCACTGCTTGATCATCACTGACATCACAAGGTTCTAAGAATGGCTCTAATGTAGTATTCATATTGCACAGATTCAGTCATCTATATCTCTGGACTGCTTCCAGCTACAGGTATACCCAATATCTCAATTAAAAGAACTTTTCATGGGGTTTCAAAGTATGTCTGCCACTGTACATGAATGTGGCCTTTTAAGGTCCAAAAACAGGGTTTAACATTAAACAGGCTACTCAAGCCTAGCTATAGGGGCATGACTGTGCCTCTGTAATAGATATAATCATATATATTCTTTGCAAAAAACATTGTTAATGCATCAGTAAGGGTGTGAATACCACAATGACAAAAGCAGGGAAATGAGGTGTTAGGATTTCCAACCCTTATGCCCCACCCCAGGGTTCCATCCCTTCCACCTCACCCACACTCCATACATCAACAGGCATCAGGGTGTACGTTGGGTCATCAGGCCTAACTCTCACCCCATTCCATGTGTAAACAAGGTGAGGCAGTGCAGTATAGGAGAATGGGGTGAGAGTTAGGCCCAATGACCCAACGCACACCCCAACACTTGTTGGTGTGGAGGTGGGGGATGGGGGTGGAGTGGTAGGGTGGAATCCTGGGAGGGGCTTTAGGGTTGGAAACCCTAATGCCTCATCTCCTTGCTTTTGTTGTTGTGGTATTCACCCTAACTGATGCATTAACAAAGTTTTTTTTGCAAAGAATTTCCCTTCTTTTTCAGATAGTATAATTGTATCCTCATTTTACAGTGGGAGTGTAGAGTCCTTTGGACCCTGCATTTCCATTCCTCCATCCAGATAGTACAACAGTGTCCATATGTCATGGTGGGAGCTCCATCCAGATAGTACAACAGTGTCCAAATGTCACGGTGGAAGTGCAGGGTCCTTTGGACCCTGTGCTCCCATCCCTCCACCCAGACAGAACAACAATATCCATATGTCAAGATGGGAACGCAGGGTCCCATCCCTTCATTGAGATAGTACAACAGCATCCATATGTCACAGTAGGAGTACAGGGTCCTTTGGAGCCTGTGCTCCCATCCCTCCACAGATGCACACATGTATGTAACTATGGAAACACAGGGGTCTCTGGCCCCTGCGCTTCCACACAGTAAGTTACAAGCAGGCAGAGTGAAATTGCAACAAACAGTCATAACTATGCCATCTTAAATAATTGTCACCTCAAATGTTCAACATAACCTTCTTATCACCTCACCATATGTACCCAGTGCTGAAAACAGTCAAATCCTGGTTGAAATGGAATTCCACGCAACTGTAATGCCGTTTTTGTGCCACAGGTGCAGATAAACATTTTTGACAGGATTTGAAAAATGACAGCTGTACTTTTCATGAGGTGGTGTGGAAAAATGGCAATGTTAAAAATCTGGAGTGAAAATATGAAAAATTGGCAAAGTTACAAGCATGCGTAGAAACTGCGCAATGCACCCTCATAACATGGTTATTTTTGGATTACTTTCACCAAATTTTCAACATCTACATTTTGGGACCTCCCCTCATGAACAGTGTAACTGTGATTTTGTTACTCCATCTCAAAAGTTAATTTCGCACAGCGACCACACCATTCTGCACCACAGGTGCAAATATACATTCTGGACAGGATGTGCAAAATTACAGCTGTATTGTTCATAAGGAGGTGTGAAAAAATGGCAATGTTGAAAATCTGAACTGAAAATATTAAAAATTGGCGAAGTTATGAGCGTGCATACAAACTGCGCAACACACATTCATAATGCAGTCATTTTTTTGGAATTTTTTTCACCAGATTTGGAAAATGGGCTTTATGGGACCCCACCTCATGAACAGTGGCAGTGTCATTTCATGAATCAGTCCCAAAAGGTGATTCTGTGCAGCAACAGCAAAATAATCTTTCGAGACTGAGAAACGAAATGACAGTGTCAGTGTTCGTGAGGTGGGGTCCCAAGAACCTCATGTTGAAAATTTAGGCACAAAATTCCTAAAAATGGCTAAGATATCAACATAAATCGACCACCCAATGACTCACATTATATGGCTTACCTCAAATTCTTCAGTTTGTGGTTGAACTTTGAAGAGTGCAGATGTATCCCTGGTCCAGAGATGATCGCTGCTCCTGACTTCCGCAGGGCAAGTATGGGTGAGGGGGGTGCGGGGAGGTGGGTGCACAGAGGGAGGAACACTGAGTTGGGCTCCCAGTGTGCCATATGAGATGGGGGGTATACATGATGCCAACAGGGGAATTGGGCACCCCGTTGGCAATGGAAGTGGACTGAGGAGGCGTCTGACACCGGGAGTGGGCATCACAGTGTCAGAGTTATTAAAAGAAAAACATTAATCTAGGCACACTGGGGTGGACTCCCAGTGTGTCACAATGTTGGGGGGAGGGATACACACTGACAGGGGCATTGGGCACACCGATGTTGGTGCAAAAAGTTTGATGCAGGATCCTGCATCAAAATTATCACAAATTTCGATGCAGGATTCTGCATCTAAGAAAAGATGTCAGGGGACAGTTTTCTTTCTTTAACAGGGTTTTGAAACAATAAATACATTTGGGCACACTGGGGTGGGCTCCCAGTGTGTCAAATAACTGTGTGTTTGAGTGTCAGGAAAACATACCGACATGGGGATTGGGTGCCCTGTGTCAGTCAGAGTGGGTCTTCCTTGACTCTGCAGCCAGCAGCACGAGTTCCAGCTGCGGCTGCAGAAGCCGTTCTCTGTATAAGCTGGCACCCAACATAAAAAACTTGTTTAGGTCCAGCTTAAAATAAAAAAAAAATCAGAATACACCAGAAGGGGTCCTCTTTAGCTGTGTTCTAATGGGTTTTTATTTTGTTTTTTTAATGTTCGGCACTTCAAAATCCTCATGAAGCGGCAAACAAGATGGTGGATGCAACACAGCTCAATCGATCGAACAGTGAACTGTGCACACAGTACCAGCCTTCTTTGGGAAAAGAAGCTGATATTGTGTGGACAGTACTCCTATTGTTTGCACAATACCAGTCTTCTTTTTGAAAAGAAGCTGTTATTGTGCACACACTACTGTATTGTGCGAAAAATCTGTTTTTCGTGCCTGACATAAATTTTCTCATAGGAAATAATGGGGGAATTTAACATTTCATAACTTTTGAATGGATTAATATTTTTTCAACAAACCTTCAAAAGACACATCTGTGACCTAAAGGTTTTCTTCGCTGAAAACTTCAGACCAAAACCTTAACCCATTTCTGAGATCCAGGATAACAAAGAAATGTTAAAAAACCCAGATTTTTCTGTTTTTTCAACACTTTATATCTCAGAAACCACTTGATGGATTCCCATGAAGTTTGGCAGGTCAATATACCTACCCATAGAGATTCCACTTGCCAAATGTCATGCAAATCCATTGAAGGGCTCCAAAGTTATTAAGGCTCAAAGTTTGGACTTTAACATAGAAGTGTTGTTTCACCCCAACTATACTGGCTCAACTGCACCAGTATAATAAATGTGTGTGTGTGTGTGTATATATATATATATATAAAATCACTAACTGGAAACAAAATGGCAGATTTGTGACACTACTGGGGTCATTTGCAACACTAAAATCCACATTTGCGACACTGTCAAACTTTTTAACTTTTCCCATTGACTATAATGGGAAACTTGTTTTTTGAATAACTTTTGAACCATTCGATATTTTTACATAAAGCTTGAAGGGGCATAATCGAGGGTCCCTAGCCTACATGTTCCCTGAAGTTTTCAGACTAGTCACATAAGCGTCACGACTTATGTGTGAGCAAAGAATGTGCAAAAGCATAAATGCAGCATGGAATGTAGCTTAATAACTCCGCCATCATATATCCGATTGGGACGAAACTTGGCAGATCCCAAGATTTATGCTACTGCTCAGTTCCTGCCAAATTTCAGGCAAATCTGTAAATGGTGGCAAAGTTATTAAGGTGCAAAATTTCACCATTTAACCTTAAATGGGGTACTCAACCCTAACTATAGTGGCACCACCGTGCCACTATAATATATATATATTTATGCAATAGGTGTGGAAATAAACAGAGTGTGATAAATCCATTTATCTGAGTCACTGTATGTATACATTTATTTATACATACAGTTTCTATGTCACAAATCTCTTCGGAATTCATTTCGAATGTTCAGCTTCAGAAGCAGTACTAGCCATATTCAAATGGGAATAACTTTAAAATAAAAATAGATAGCATGGTACTGTGAGCTTGAAAATTGTTCAGCACAAAATTATCTACAAAATGAGTGGTGTTTCATTTATAGATACCTTATGGAGTTTTTATAATTAGCAAAATAACTGAAGAAAATTAAATTTTTTGTTCATTTTTTTGACAAATGTGAATAACTTTAAAACAAAAAATAATAGCATGGTACTGTGAACACAAAAAATGTTCAGCACAAAAATATCTACAAAATGAGTGGTGTTTCATTTATAGATAACATTTAGTTTTTTTTTATAATTAACAAAATACAGCATAAAATTTGATTTTCTTTTCCCTTTTTTGACAAACAAATGTGAATAACTTTAAAATGAAAAAGGTAGCATGGTACTGTGAACATGACATTTGTTCAGCAAGAAGTTTCCTACAAAGTGAGTAGTGCTTTATTTAACAGCAACCACTATGCTAGGTGGACATACTCTAGGAAAGTTAACAAAAACTCCCAGAAATTATCATTACAAAAAAGATAAACAATCAAAACCAAATGTTCCTGCACTGATAGAAAGCAACCCTATTGCATAAATGAATATATATGGTGAGCTGTCGGATAAATTATTTATCTAGTATTTTTGCTGTTTGGATTTCCGGGATTACTCTCACTGCGGGTTTACGCCACTTGTGAGGTTACTTGAGGTCAAACAGCACTCTGTGTAGATAAATCATTTATCTGACAGCTCACCAGTGTATATCCCTGTATATACATATATATATATATATATATATATATATATATATATATATATATATATCTATATATATATCTATATATCTATAGATATATATATAGATATATATAGATATATATATATATTGTATATTTTATATATTTTATATATATATATATATATATATATATATATATATATATATATATATATATTAAATATAGTGGCACAGTAGTGCCACTATAGGTAGGCTGAATACCATTTAAGGTTAAAATGTGACATTTTGCATCTTAATAACCTTCCCACCATACAAGGGATTTGCCTGAAATTTGGCAGACATGGAGCGGTACCATAGATCTCTGGATATGCCAAGCTTTGTAATGGTCGGATATATGGTTGCAGAGTTATACAGTGACATTCCATAGCACATTTATGCTTTTTTGCGCATTCTTTGTTCATGCCTACAGGTTGTATGGTTGTGTGACCAGTCCAAAAACTTCAGGAGACATGCGGCCGGGGTCCCCGATATGTCTTTCAAAGATTTCATGAAAAAATATTAAACAGTTCAAAAGTTATTCAAAAAACAAGTTTCCCATTATCGTCAATGGGAAAAGTTAACAAAAAGTTCAACAGTGTTGCAAATGCAGTTTTTAGTGTCGCAAATGACCCCTGTAGTGTCGTGAGTCAGCCATTTTTTTTCAGTTAGTGGTCACAGAAATACTTGGCATTTAAATTTGGGACCCTCTAGGAACACAGTTCTTTTTGTGTTCACCTAGTCGTACCCTGAGGATGCTAGCCATGTCTTTTTGGGGGGTTAAACAGCCCAGAAATATGTTTTTGAATTTTTTGTAAAAAGTAGTGTCGCAAAGTAGTGTCGCACTCACGACACTTTTGCGATTTCATTTGCAAAAGTGTCATGATTTGCGACACTATGGCCAAAATCACTGGAATTTTGTGCCACCCTGCTGCAAAACAACAGATCGGTCTTTTGGTCTGAAATTTGGAGGGAAGAAAGCCAACATCCCACAGATGTGCCTTTTGGTGGTTTGGTGACAAAATATTGCATAGATGGAAAGTTACGGTGCTCCAATGTTGACACTTTTTCCCATAGACTAACACTGCGATGTCCGCCATGCCTTTCGGGGCCCGTATCTCGGAAACACTTCGCGATACGGACTTTTCATCAGAAAAATGCTTAGCCCCCCCACTAAGTACAAAACTAGCCAGAAAAGTCATAATTTATATTAAATTTCAATTTTTTTCAATGTCGTACGGCTTCTGAGATATAAGCAATTTAGTATTCCAAGTGCTCATTTTCTGCTCTGAGGCCCATTATTATGCATACATTCTTTGTATTTACTGTGTTTCTCTATGCAGCTGTTGGTGAAAAAAGGTGTGCACTTTCATTACTGTCACAGTTAAGCGTTCCGCCGTTTTGCAGCGATTAGTGTTCCGTCCTATACCACCATGTACGTTACCCTTTGCCTTTTGTTTGCAGTTGCATTTGTATTATTGTTACCATTTGCTTTTCCATTACTGTTTCTGTTTGCTTTTCGTTTTGCATCAAGATGTGCATTACCATTTGCATTTGTGTACACGCTTCCATTTGCATTTCCTTTGGCGTCATCGTTGCTGTTACCATTAGCATTTGCATTTCCTATTACGGTACCGTGACCATGCGCGTTACCATTTGTGTTTCCGTATGCGCTTGTGTTTCCATTTTTGCTACCATTCCCGTGTATGCCACCGTGTATGTTAGTCTTTGCATTTCATTTGCGCTTGCGTTACTGTTAACATTTGCATTCCCATTACTGTTTTTGTTTGTGTTTTGTTTTGCGTCACCGTGTGCATTACCATATGAGTTTGCGTGTGCACTTCCATTTGTGTTTGCATTTCCTATTGTGGTACCGTGACCATGCGCATTACCATTTGCAGTTCCGTACGCGCGTGTGTTTCCATTTCCATTTGCATTACCATTTCCATATATGCCTCCGTGTGTGTTACCCTTTGCATTTTCATTTGTGCTTGTATTTGCATTACTGTTAACATTTTCATCCCCATTACTGTTTTTGTTTGCATTTTGTTTTGCGTCACCATGTGCATTACTATTTGCATTTGCGTACACGCTTCCATTAGCATTTGCATTTCCTTTGGCATCAACATTGCTGTTACCGTTAGCATTTGCATTTCCTATTGTGGTACCATGACCATGAGCGTTACCAGTTGCATTTCCATACACACTTGCGTTTGCATTTCTGTTTGTGTTACTGTTCCCGTCTATGCCACCATGTGCATTACCCTTTGTGTTTTCATTTGCACTTGTGTTTGTGCTACTGTTAACATTTGTGTTTCCATTACTGGTTTTGTTTGCGTTTCATTTTGCATCACCATGTGCATTACCATTTGTGTTTTCAAACACGCTTCCATTTGCATTTCCTTTGGCGTCATCGTTGCAGTTACCATTAGCATTTGCATTTCCTATTGTGGTACCGTGATCGTGCACATTACCATTTGCGTTTCCGTATGCACTTGCATTTTCGTTAACTTTACCATTCCCATCTACGCCACCATGTGCGTTACCCTTTGCGTTTTCATTTGCATTTGCATTACTGTTAACATTTGTGTCTTTTGTTTGTGTTTCATTTTGCATCACCGTGTGCATTACCTTCTGCATTTGTGTATGCACTTCCATTTGCGTTTGCTTTTCCATTGGCATCATCTTTGCTGTTACCATTAGCATTTGCATTTCCTATTGCGGTACCATGACCGTGCGTGTTACCATTTGTGTTTCCGTATGCACTTGCATTTCCGTTTGCGGTACCATTCCCATGTAAGCCACTATGTACGTTACCCTTTGCGTTTTCATTTCTGTTTGCGTTACTGTTAACATCTGCATTCCCATTACTGTTTTTGTTTGCATTTTGTTTTGCGTCACCATGTGCATTACCATTTGTGTTTACGTACGTGCTTCTGTTTCCTTTGGCATCATCATTGCTCTTACCGTTAGCATTTGCATTTCCTATTGCGGTACCATGATCATGCACGTTACCATTTGCATTTCCATACATGTTTGCATTTCCATTTGCATTACCGTTCCCATCTACACCACCATGTGCGTTACCCTTTGCGTTTTAATTTGTGCTTGCATTTGCATTACTGTTAACATTTGTGTTTCCATTACTGGTTTTGTTTGCATTTCCTTTTGTGTCACCATGTGCATTACCATTTGCATTTGCTTACTTACTTCCATTTTGGGACCCTTGTTATTTTTGATATTTAACAATGATTTACCATCAGTGATTCGGCATACAGATATAAGGATATATGCAGATGATACAGTCTTACTGGCCTCTGAGAATAACTTGGTGGATCTCCAGAGAAACCTACAGGCTGACTTCACCAGGGTACAGGAGTGGTTCACCAAATCAAAATTAATAATGAATGTAAATAAAACCAAATTCATGTTTTTTGGTATTAGTAGATCACAGGAGTTCACGGATGTACAGATCTTATAATTGAATCAAACATTAATAGAACAAGTTTCCGAATATTGTTATTTGGGAGTTAACATTGATTCTTCATTAAATTTTAAGAATCATATAGAGTCTGTTATCACTAAAACACACAAAAAGTTGGGAGCTTTGAAGAGAATACCAAAGTGTTTTAAGTTGCAAGACAGAAAATTGATTGCAGAACAGCTCATACTTCCAGTGATTAAATATGGAGAGGTCATTTATAGGACTGCTACTAAACAACTTCTGAACAAACTAGACAAATTAAAGTATAGGGTGGCAAGATATGTTTTAAGTTGTAGTTTTAGGACTCATCATTGTGATTTGTTAATGAGGTTAAATTGGTTGTCTCTCAACCTGGAATATAGGAAAAGCTGGTCCTTATTCATTTATAAATATAGGACAATTCACTTAACCCATAACATAGCCAAATTATTGGCAGACAGGGATTCTGCACTTAGAAAACATTCAGTAAGGGGTTTGTATCAAAACAGAATTGATTCAGATAAGCGTAAAAGTAAATTTGGGGATAGAACATTAGCATCACAAGCATCAGTAAATTGGAATACACTCCCTCCCTTACTGCGATCTGAGAAAACTGTTAAACAATTACGGAAGGGGTTTAAGATGTATTATGTTTATTCGTGTGTTTGTGTCTGACATTGATCTTATTTTTTTTGTTTGAATGTTTTTTGTAATTTTGTAATTGTGTATTTATGTATATTTTGTATTAGATTGTCTCTTATTGGTGTGATTATGTGGAACTTGGAAAATTTGCACACGACTGTCTTGAAAACTGGATTGTATTATCCAAATGACATGTATTATTCCTGTATAAAAATAAATTTTTTACTACTACTGCTACTACTACTACTACTTACTACTACTACTTTCATTTTCATTTCCTTTGGCGTCATCGTTGCTGTTACTGTTAGCATTTGCGTTTCCTATTGTGGTACCATGTGGTGACCGTGCACATTACCATTTGCATTTCCATACGTGCTTGCATTTGCATTTCCATTTGCCTTACAGTTCCCATCTATGCCACTGTGTGCGTTACCCTTTGCATTTTCATTTGCACTTGCATAACTGCTAACATTTGCGTTTCCATTACTGTTTTTGTTTGTGTTTCCTTTTGCGGCACTGTGTACACTTCCATTTGCATTTCTGTACACACTTCCATTTGCATTTCAGTTTGTGTTTCCTTTGGTGTCATCATTGCTGTTACCATAACTGTCTGCGTTTCCAATTACGTTACTTGCCCATGTGCGTTACGGTTCGCGTTTCCATTCGCACTTGCATTTGCATTTCTGTTTTCATTAACATTTGCACTTGTGCTTGTATTATCATTTGCATTATCATTTACATTTGTGTCACCATGTATATTAGAGTTTGTGCTTGCGTTTGCATTGCCATTACTTCACTATTTATAGTGCTCATTCTCAAAAAGAAGGGAAATTCATGTCAAAAAACTCTGTTTAATGGATCAGTTAGGGTTGTTCCACAGTGACAAAAGTGAGGAAATTCAATGTTAGGGTTCCCATCCCCTTGCACCCCACCCTGCCCCCACCACTAGGCATCAGGGTGCGTTGAGGTCATCAGTTCTAACTCTCACCCCATTCTTCTATACTGCACCACCTCAGCTTGTTTGCACATGGGATTGGGGGAGAGTTAGACTGATGATTCCAACACACCTCTGGATGCCTGTTATGGGGACAGGGTGGGGTGCCGTGGAACAACCATAACTGATGCATTAAGTAGAATTTTGTGCCATGAATATATATATTAGAGGCAAAAAACTCCATTTAATTCATTAGTTAGGGTTGTTCCATAGTGAAAAAAGTGATGAAATTCAGTGTTAGTGTTGAAAGCCCCCCTTGGACACCCCAGCACACACCCCCAACCAACATCGGGGTGTGCGCTGGGGTCATCGGTGCTAACTCTCACCCCATCACATGTGTAAAGAAGCAGAGGTATAGAAGAATGGGGTGACAGTTAGGACCGATGACTCCCAACGCAGCACCCAATGCCGGTTGGGGATGGGCTGGTGGTCCAAGGGGGGCCTTCAACCCTAACACTGAATTTCCTCCCTTTTGTCGCTGTGGAACAACCCTAACTAATGCATTAAACATAGTTTTTTGCCTCTACTTTCCCTTCTTTTTGAGAATGATAACGAGAAATAGTGAATGTAATGTGGCCGCGGGAGCACAGGAACAACAACGCAAACAGAAGCGTCAACAGTGGCGCATATGGTAATGCAAATGTAAATGATAAAGGAAACGTTAACAGAAACGCAAGTGCAAAGTGACGCTGAAGTGAACAGTGACACAAATGGACATTGAAGTGCGTAAAAAAACGCAACTGGTAACGTGAATAGTGATGGCAGTGGTATTGTAAATGTAAATGTTAAGTATCACAGCAAAAAGGAACGCAAAAGGGAACAGAAACGGAAACACGAACACAAGTGCACATGTAAACTCAAACTGTAACACGTACAGGCATGGTACTGAAATTGTAAATGCAAATGGTAAAGTTAGCATGAAGAATAACACCAAAGGAAAGAGAAACAGAAACGGGAACAGACACGCGTGTGGAAGCGCAAACCGAAATGCGCACGGGCACAGTACCACATTGTAAACGCAAATGGTAACGGTAACAGCAACAATAACAGCAAAGTAAACAGAAGTGCAAAAGGAAATGCAAGCTCATATGGAAATGCAAACTGTAATGTGCACGGGCACAGTAACACAATTGCAAACGCAAATGGTAACAGTAACAGCAAGGAAGACGCAAAACGAAAGAGAAACAGAAATGCAAACGATAGGGCTGCCAGAAACGCAAATGGCAATGTGCACGGTGATGCAAACAAAAATGCAAACATAAACAGTGGTGGAAACGCAAATGGTAACAGTAACCAAAACACAAGCGCTAATGAGAATGCAAAGGTTAACGCACACAGTGGTGTACACGGGAACAGTGACGCAAACGGGGACATAAACGCAAGTGGAAACAGTAACTGTAACAGTAAAGGAAGCGCATACCCTGTTTTTGCCAAACAGGTGCATACAGAAACGCAGTGTGTACAAAGAATGTATGCATTGTAATGGGGATCGAAGCTTAAAACGAGCATTGGAAGTACTTAATTGCTAATATCTCAGCAACCGCACGACGTAGAAAAAAAATTTAAATCTCACAAAAATAGTGATTTTCCTGGCTAGGTTTTTGTTGTTACATAGCCCAAAGGGCTATGCATTGTGCAATAAAAAATCTGTATCTTGTATCGTTTTCGAGATACGAGCCCCGAAAGGCGCGGCATACGCCACCATGTTAGTCTATGGGAAAAAACACCAACTTCAGAGTACTGTAACTTTGCAGTCGTACAATATTTTTTCACCAAACCACAAAAAGGCACATCTGTGAGATGTTGGCTGCCATCCCTCCAAATTTCAACCCAAAAGACTAAACCGTTTGTTTGCAGCAGGGTGGCAAAGAATTCCTGTCATTTTGGCCTTAGCCTGAAAAAGTACTGTTGAAGTTTGAGAAAGCTTTTGCAAATTCATTCGACAGTGTCGCAAGTGAGACAGTACTTTGTGAAAGTACTTTTTCCAGAAATTTTAAAAACATATTTCTGGGGTGTTTTACCCCAAAATAAAGACACGCCTAGCATCCTCGGGGTCCGACTAGGTGAAAACAGAAAGAATTAGCTTGCTGGAGGGTCCCCAGATTTAAATGGCATGCATTTTTCTGATCGCTAACTGAAAATAAAATGGCGGATTTGCGAAAGTAAAAGGGCCATTTGCAAAAGTAAAAACCTGAATTTGAGACACTTCCAAACTTTTTGTTAACTTTTCCCATTGACTTATAATGGGAACTTGTTTTTTGAATAACTTTTGAACTGTTTAATATTTTTTCACAAAATCTTTGAAAGGCACACTGGGCACCCTGGCCGTACGGTCCCTGAGGTTTTTGGACCAGTCGCACAAACCGTGCTGCCTGTAGGCACCAGCAAAGAATTCACCTGAAAGTGTAAACATGTGCACAGATCATGCTTAATAACTCCGCAGCCGTATATCCGACTGGTACAAAAGTTGGCACATCCCAAGATGTATGGTTATTGATCAAGCATTCCAAATTTCAGACAAATCTGTTAAATGGTGGTAAAGTTATTAAAGTGCAAAGTTTGACCCTTTAACCTTAAAAGTGCTACTCAACCCTAACTATGGTGGCACTACCATAACACCTATTATATATATATATATATATATATATACACACACACACATGCACACACACACACATATATATATATATATATATATATATATATATATATTTTATAGTGGCACAGTAGTGCCACTGTAGTTAGTTTTTGAGTACCCCATTTAAGGTTAAATCTGAAATGTTGTACCTTAATAACTTTGCCATCATATGACGGATTTGCCTGAAATTTGGCAAGCATGGTCTGATACCACAGATATCTGGATGTGCCAAGTTTCATTACAGTCAGATGTACGGTTGCAGAGCTACAGAGTGCCAAAAAACACATAAATTATGAGTTTTTGCACATTTCTTTTCTTGCGCCTACAGCCCACGATCAGTCTGAAAACTTCAGGAAACATGCAGCCGGGGTTCCCTATGTGCCTTGCAAATATTTTATGAAAAAATATTAACCAGTTCAAAAGCTATTCAAAAAACACTGAATCCCATTATAGTCTATGGGAAAAGTTAACAAATTATGCGAAAGTGTAGCAAATGCAATTTTTACTGTCGCAAATTACCCTTTTACTTTCGTGATTCAGCCATTTTTTTTTTCAGTTGGTGGTCCGAAAAATGCTGGGCAATTACATTTAGGATCATCTAGGGACACAATTATTATTATTTTATTTTTACCTTCCATTTTTCCTCTCCTCTCTCCCCTCAGCTCCAGTCTCCTCGGGAGTACCTAGGAGTCATCCCACTGTGGTTCGCTCCTACCTGGTCAATCCTCTGTCACCCATGTAGCCTCGGTTTGCCCCCCAGGTGGGGACAGGGAGGCTCCAACACCCTGGAATTCTCTGGCGGCAGCGGTCGGGAGGATGCCAGGAGGGTGGCTGTAAATCGTGGGCAAGCTCCGGTTCTCCGTCTCCACCGGAGCTGAAGGTTTTTTTTCCCTTTTTCCCTGGGAGTGGCCAGCGCCCTGACGTCAAGGCCTCACTGATGTCTGCTACTCCCCACCCCTTCACTATGCTTCTCTGGTGCTTGCTGTATCTCCGGCTTCCGCCAGAGGTCAGCCGAGCACCGAACAGGGATCCCTGTTCCTCCTGGGAGAGAAGAGCCATCCTCTGGACGCTCAATCCTCTCCCTCCCCTTCTGACCCCCAGCAACCCGGGCTCGCTCCTGAACCCGGGTCACCGGCGTGGTGTGAGGTGTGGTGTCCAGCACCTCAACCCTCAGCGCCACCGGGCCGGCTAGGGACACAATTCTTGTGTTCACCTAGTCGAGCCCAGAGGATGCTAGCCATGGGTTTTTTTGTGGGGTAAAACACCCCAGAAATATATTTTTTACATTTTTGTAAAAAGTAGTGTCACAAAGTACTTTTGCAAATGTGACACTTTTGTGATTTTTTTTTGCGAAAGTGTCATGATCTGCAAAAGTAATTTATGACACTATGCCCAAAACAATAGGAAATCTTTGCCACCCTGCTGCAAAATAACAGTTTGGTCTTTTGTGCTGAAATCTGCAGGGAAGAAAGCCAACATCCAACAGATGTGCCTTTTGGTGGTTTGGTGCCAAAATATTACTGGGCTGCAAAGTTATGGCACTCTGAAGTTGACAATTTTTCCCATAGGATAACATCATGGCATCCGCCGCACCTTTCAGGTCCCGTATCTCGAAAAAGGTTCAAGATACAGACTTTTCGTCACAAAAATTCTTAGTCCCCCATTGGGGGGGGGGGCTAAGCACAAAACTAGCCTGGAAAGTCATAAATAATATGAGATTTTAATTTTTTTTTATGTCATACGGTTCCTGAGATATAAGCAATTTAGTATTCCAAGTGCTCATTTTCTGGTCGGAGGGCCATTATTATGCCCACATTCTTTGTAGTCACTGTGCTTCTGAATGCACCTTTTTGGGACACAAAGCGTGTGCGTTTGCGTTACTGTTACCGTTAGCGTTTCCATTTATGTTTCTGCTTGCTTCACCGTTACTGTTTGCATTACCATTTAAGTTTGCGTCAACATGTGTGTTACCATTTGCAGTTGTGTTTGCGTTTGCATTACAGTTTCTGTTACCGTTAGTGTTTGCATTTGAGCTTGTGTTTCCGTTATCATTTGCATTACTGTTCCTTCTGCATCAGCGTTGGCATTACCGTTACCATTTGCATTTGTGTTACCATTTGCATTTTCATTACCGTTTGAGTTACCATTTGTGTTTTTGTTTACATTTGTGCTCACATTACCGTTTGCGTTACTGTTTCCATTTGCGTTTGCACTTGCGTTTGTGTTACCATTTGTGTTATCGTTTCCTTTTGTGTCACCATTGGCGTTACCATTTGCATTTCTGTTTGCATTACCGTAACCGTTTGCGTTTTCATTACCGTTTCCATAACCATTTGTGTTTGCATTTACCTATGTGCTTGTGTTTATGAACCAGTTGCATAACCATTTTTGTTTGTATTTGCACTTGCGTTTCCATTACCGTTTGCATTAGCATTTCATTTTGTGTCACCGTTGGTGTTACCATTTACGTTTCTGTTTCCATTACCATTTGCCTTTAAGTTACTGTTTGTGTTACCATTACCTTTACCATTTGTGTTAATGTTTGCATTTCTGTTAATGTTTGTATTACTGTTTCGCTACGCCACCATTCCCATTACTGCTTGCATTTTCACGATCTGTTTCGTTATCAACATTTGCTTTTTGTTACCATTTGCATTTACATGTGCGCTTGCGTTTCTGTTACTGTTTGTGTTATTGTTTCCGTTTGCATCACTGTTGGCATTACTGTTTGCGTTTGTGCTTAAACATCACATTCTTGTGTAATTATAACTTTACAACTGTTGAACAGATTTGTGTGACATTTGTAATACTTGGTCTACTATTGTACTTCTGTGCATTTACCAATTTTTATTTGACATCTGCATATGTTTTTTGCACAGTGAAACACAAAAATTTATTTTTCGCCACTCGTGCGCAGTTTTATGCTCGTGCTGCTCTGCAACCATTGAAGAGATTTGGATAAGATTTGGTATTCATGGAGTGGAATGGTACATCTATTTATTTACCAATTTCTATTTCACTGATACATACAATTTTCACGTAGTGAAGTGCAAAAAATGCAGTTTTTGCTATTTTGTTGCACGGTCTTGCGCGATGTATAGCGCAGCCACTGTGTGGTTTATTTAAGCAATAAGGCACAACAGGGTGTCAGTTATTGAGATTTATCCACACTTTGTGCGTGTGTGTCATTGTGTGCTTGTTGAGTGACTTAACTATTATTAAGAAGTGGGTAAATCACCTAATAACTCACACTCTGGAGTGCCTTATTGTGATTATACAATGGACCCATGTGTAAAATAAATTTAAAATGTGTTCAGTTATGTTTTTTATAAATGCTATTCCTCAGCCGTGGGTTATGCAAGATTTACCAATGGTCATGTGACATGTTTTCACCAATGATGTTACAGGATTTTCACACATCATTGTATAATGGTCTGTAACCTGGCACTTTGAAAGCCTTTAGTCCAAGGAAGATGACAGTTTTTGTTTGGTGAAAAAATGTTGTTCCGTTCCAGAGTTATAAGCATTTGAAGTTGCCCCCCTCTTCGCGGTCAGAGATTTTTCAGCCATGACTTATGCCATTTTACCACATTTTCAGCTGCAAGTTCCGCCATTTTGTGGTGGAAGACTTCTTAAAGGTGCACAAACTTTAAAATTGAATATCTCTGGAATGGTTTTGTCTTTTAACATGAAATTTGGAGGGTGTTGAGTGGATGCCCTGGAGATGTGAATTATGTTGTTTACATGTTGGAAAAATAATTTGCTGCGGAGCTACTGCATGATACAATTTGACTTGAAATTTATAGCGTAGGTAGCCCTAGTGGCACGGAGGTGCCTTGCAATGGTTTGGTGTGTAAAACGTTAACAGGTGCGGAATTATGCCACTCCGATGAATGAAAATTTGGTTCCTTCCGTTTCAATAACTTTTGAACCATATATCCGATTTGCCTGGCGTTTGGAATAAACAAATATTTATAATAGATCTTTGACTGTGACAATTTTCAGGTCACTGGCAGTTGCATTTGTTGAACTGTGGCTGCGCAGTTGTTTGCTCATGGTGCTGTGCAACCATTGAATGGATGTTCACACAATTTTGGACACGCAGTGTGCTATTGTACATGTCTTCTTTTACCAATTTTTGGTTCCGTTGGACATATGGTTCTTGTGTAGCGAAGTGGCAAAAATGCTCTTTTTGGCACTCCTGCACAGTTTTCCCAGTGTGACGCTGTGTAGTTGTTGAACAGATTCAGATAGCATTTGTTATACATGTTCTGGTATGATACATGTCTTCATTTACCAATTTTCATTTCAGTCGGGCATATAGTTTTTGTGCAAAGTGACAAAAATTAAGTTCTTGCTAATTTTGTGCAATGTGTTGCCCATGGCGCTGTGCAGTCATTGTGTGGTTGATTGGTTTGAAACTTGGTAGATAGCCCTTTTTTCAAGGAACATGTCACTTTTTGTTTGGTGAACAAATCTTGTTCTGTTCCAGAGTTATTGCCATTTGAAGTTGCCCCCCCTCACAGTTAAAGATTTTTCGGCTGCCAGGTCCACCATTTTAGCACATTTTCGGCCGCGAGTTCCTCCATTTTGTGGTAGAAGACTTCTTAAAGGTGCACAGACTTTAAAATTGAATATCTCTGGAATGGTTTGGTCTTTTAACATGAAATTTGGAGAGTTCTGAGTGGATGTCCTGGAGATGTGAATTATGCTGTTTACATGTTGGGAAAATAATTCACTGTGGAGACACTGTGTGAAGCAGTTAATGTTTTGCGCATAGCGTTATGCATGGTGCTAGTGGCTTGAAATTTATTATGTAGGTAGACCAAGTGGTATGGAGGTGCCTTTCAGTGGTTTGGTTCACATTAGCCTTCGTGCTGTTATCTCGAAAATGAAGCGAGATACACACTTTTCGCTACTGTTGGCTCAGATCACCTTTGCACCATTATCATGGAAACGACGTGAGATACAGACTTTTCACTACTGTTGGATCACATCACCTTTGTGCTGTGATCTCGGAAACGAAGTGAGATACAAACATTTTGCTACTGTTGGCTCACATCACCTTTCCACCGTTATCTCAGAAATGAAGCGAGATACAGACTTTTCGTTACTGTTGCCTTACATCGGCTGACTGTTTCCATTTCCATTTGCGTTACCGTTTGCATTTCCCTCACTGTTTGCATTACAGTTTGCGCTTGGGTTACCATTACCATTTGTGTTTCTGTTTGCACCACTGTTACCATTACCATTTGCATTTGTGATACCATTTGCATTACCACTTGCATTTGCATTTCTGTTTGCATTACTGTAACGGTTACCACTTGTGCTTGCATTCACATTTATGTTGATGTTGCAGTTACCATTAGCGTTCGTGTTTCACTCACCATTACCATTAATGTTAGTGGTAGCATTACTGTTACAGTTTTTACACAGACATGGGCAGCATGGTGGGAGCACGGGGCCCAAAGAGCCCCATGCTCCCATCACCACATTCCATTCACTATTTATGTTGCACATTCTCAAAAAGAAAGGAAACTCATGGCAAAAAAACTCTGTTTAATGCATCAGTTAGGGTTGTTCCAGAGTGACAAAAGTGAGGAATTTGGTGTTAGGGTTACCACCCCTTGTACCCCACACCCACCCTGCCCCCACCAACAGGCATCGGGGTGTGTGTTGAGGTCATCGGGCCTAACTCTCACTCCATTCTCCTATACTGCACCACCTCAGCTTATTTACATATGGAAAATGGGGTGAGAGTTAGTCGATGACCCAACGCACACCCCAATGCCTGTTGGTGGGGGCAGGGTGGGTTTGGGTTGGAAGGGGTGGTAACCCTAACACCGAATATATATATATATATATATAGATATATGGCAAAAAACTCTGTTTAATTCATCAGTTAGGGTTGTTCCACAGTAACAAAAGTGAGGAAATTCAGTGTTAGGGTTGAAACCCCACTTGGACCCCCCAGCTCACCCTCCCAACCAGCATCGGGGTACGCATTTGGGTTGTCGGCCCTAAGTCTCACCCCATCACATGTGTAAAGAAGCTGAGGAATAGGAGAATGGGGTGAGAGTTAGGACCGATGACCCTAATGCGCACCCTGATGCCAGTTGGGGGGATGGGCTGGAGGGGTCCAAGTTTGAGTTTCAAACCTAACACCGAATTTCCTCATTTTTGTTGCTGTGGAACAACCCTAACTGATGCATTAAATGGAGTTTTTTGCCTCTAATTTCCCTTCCTTTTGAGAATGATGACGAGAAATAGTGACTGTAGTGCAGCAGCAGGAGCACGGGGCCCGGTGCAAATTCAAATGGTAACAGTAACAAAAACACAAGGGCAAATGACAACACAAAGGGTAACGCACATGGTGGCATACACGGGAATGGTAACGCAAATGGGGAAATAAACGCAAGTGGAAAGAGTAAGTGTAACAGTAATGGAAGAGCATACCCTGTTTTTGCCGAACAGCTGCATAGAGAAACACAAAGAATGTATGCATTGTAATGGGCATTGAAGCTGAAAACGAGCATTGGAAGTACTTAATTGCAAATATCTCAGCAACTGCACAACGTAGAAAAAAAAATTTCATTTCACAAAAATCATGATTTTCCTGGCTACCTTTTTGTATTGCATAGCCCACCCACACCGAAAAATCCATATCTCACATTGTTTTTGAGATACGAGCCCCAAAATGTGTGGCGTACACCACCATGTTAGTCTATGGGAAAAAAGGAGGAACTTCGGACTACCGTAGCTTTGCACCCATGCAATATTTTTTCACCAAACCAGCGAAAGGCACATCTGTGAGATGTTGCCTGCCTTCCCTCCAAATTGCAGCCCAAAAGACCTAACCATTCTTTTTGCAGCAGGGTGGCAAAGAATTCCTGTCATTTTGTCCATAGTCTGGTAAAGTACTGTGAAGTTTGCAAAAGCTTTCACAAAACAGCATGAAAGTGTTGCATTTGCGACACTACTTTGCGACACTACTTTTCCCAGAAATTTAGAAAACATATTTCTGGGGTGTTTCACCTCAAAATAAAGACATGGCTAGCATCCTCAGGGTCCGACTAGGTGAATACAAAAAGAATTAGCTTGATAGAGGGTCCAACATTTAAATGGCAAGCATTTTTGTGATCACTAACTGAAAACAAAATGGCAGATTTGCGACACTAAAAGGGCCATTTGCGAAAGTAAAAATGGCATTTGCGACACTTTCAAACTTTTTGTTAACTTTTCCCATTGACTTATAATGGGAACTTGTTTACTGAATAACTTTTGAACCGTTTAATATTTTTCACGAAATCTTTGAAAAGCACCCTGGCCGCACGTTCCCTGAAGTTTTCGGACTGGTCACGCAAACCATGCTACCTGTAGGTGCGAGCAAAGAATTCACCAGAAAGCATAAACACGTGAGCAGATCATGCTTACTAACTCCGTAGCTGTATATCCAACCAGTATGAAAGTTGGCACATCCCAAGATATATGGTTCTTGATCATGCATTCCAAATTTCAGGCAAGTCCGTTGAACAGTGGCAAAGTTATTAAGGTGCAAATTTTGACCCTTTAACCTTAAAAGGACTCCTCAACCCTAACTATGATCGCACTACTGTGCTACCATAATATATATGTATATATACATATAAGGGTGGATATGCACTCACAGTACCGGGACGTGATCCTAGACCCTTCCTTTCTTATGCCAGTTATATCACCTCATCAACCATCGTGTAAACTAGCTTAGTGCGGCCTATCAAATAAAGCCATTCCTGTCCCGAAAAGCCCATTTAGCCATTACCCTTGTTAACCTATTGCCCATTATTGACTACTGCTCCCCCATTTACTCATACTCATCCACGGCCCTGAGAGAGCACCTCTGCTTGACATACAATATTTGCTGCTTCGCTCTCCCGGCGCCATACCTCACCCACCACTGCCACCTCTACCAGACCCTCGGCTGGCTCTCACTCCAACTTGGGTTTAACTACTCATTTGGCTGCATCCTGGGCAGCACCATCAGGCACGGTGATGCCTCCCCATATATGGCTCTCCTCAAGACCAGAGCACCCTTTAGAAGCTTGCATCCATCCTCAGTCCCCCCCCAGAAATCCCAAAAGTTTCCTCAGCTATGGGTGGGAAAGCATTATCTGTTGTTGCTCCAACTGTGGAATAGCCTCTCTGCACCTGTCCACTCCATGGACACTCATGCCATCTTCAAGACCCAACTCAAATCCAGACTGCTTGACTAGCAAAGTGCCATAGCTCCCCTGGTTAATCCTCCCCCCCTTCTCCCCAACTGCCCTACACACATGTTAGCATATTCCCTCTAGATAGCACCTCAGTGGGCTCTCCTGCTATGCACTTAATTACAAGTGTCAGTTGTCCTGTTGTAAATATTCTACAGTTTTAGTCTTTCTAAATTACCCTAATGAACTGATTTGTTTTAGAAAATATGCTGTACAACTCCTAGCTTCTGCTTCTCTTGTATGTAATGTCTTTTTTCTATATCCACCAGTGATGTCTGTATTTTCACTATTGTAACTTATGCACCAGTGCTGCCTGTATTTCAATATTGTACTGTACCCTGCACACTGTGATGTCTGTATCCTCTCATAACAGTTCTCACTGCATTGTACGTTCTCTCTTTCTGTGTAATGCCACCTGCTGTGGCCTGGGTCATGTCTGAAAACGGTCCCTCAGATCAGCACACTTACCCGGTTACCAAATACTTAAATAAATAAATAAATAAATATATGTATGGGATTTGCAACGGGGCTGTGTACGATAATTTTTTTATCTGAATGAGTTGGGGTTTGAGCTCCTTGAGAACACAGAGATCCAACTGCAACAAATTAGATACAAAAATCATTATACGCAGCCCCATTCAATATTTTTTTTATTTAGAGAGCGACATTTAAAAAAAATGTTGTGTGTGTGCATGATCGCAGGTATCAACTTGTAGTATGCTGTGTTCTTCCACTGATTGCTGCACGCTGTTGCGAGAGGAGCTTTGCGGCAGCATTAGTACGTGTTTGTGGTGAGCAGTGGTTCTCAGGTTACTGGAAACCAATGACCCCGTATCACAGACTGCATGTCTGAGGAGTAACACTTTGGTCAGGACTACTACAGATCTGCACTAGGTCTATTTTAGAGACATCATGAGAGAGAACTTTGATGTGAGGGATTGTACTTTTTTGTACTGTGCTTGGAAAAACTGTGTAGAGTGTTAGTGCTATGGTGGCTGTTTTTTTATTTAAAGTATTTATTTTACTATTTTGACCAGTGTGTATGCCACTTGGGAAGAGGGCACTTCTCAGCATTACCGTTACTGTGTTCGGTGCCGGCAATCCTAACTGTAGCTTGTAGTTTACTTTTGCTTAACGGTAGAAAGAAAATGTTTATGATCTTTATTGTACTGCTTCCAGTGCTGGGAATTGGTATGCATGGAGTCAATGTAATGATCGGCGCTGTGACAGATGGAGTTACTAGGAGGACTAACTCATGTTTCAAAGATTTCATTTTATATGAATTTTCTGACGTTATTCCATGAGGATATTTTTGCACAATCTGATGTGAAACTGACAGGTTTAGCCAGTTTCTAATGGAGTGTGAATGCCGTGTGTACCAGCGGTGTGCCTCGTGGGTGGGTGGGTGGGGCCACACTGACATTAAGTAAGCTGGCAGCACTCTATGAATGACAAGTCTACTATTAAAATAAATCCTGATGACAAGTTAACATTACAGATAACTTTTTATTTCAATAGTAGACTCGTAATTAGTGAAAATAGTATATTTATCTTGTGTTTTTATGCTCACACCTATTGCATATTATATATATATATATATATATATATATATATACACACATATATATATATATATATATATATATATATATATATATATTGCAAGAAAGCAGCAGCAAAGGCAAACAAGATGCTGGGATTCATATATAGGGGATCAGTAGTAGGAGAGAGGAGGTTATACTGCCTTTGTATAGGTCACTGGTAAGGCCGCATCTAGAGTATGGAGTTCAGTACTGGTGCCCACACCTCAAAAATGACATTAACCTGCTGCAGAAGGTACAGAGGAGGGCTACAAAGATGATAGCCGGTCAGCAGGGTAAGGCATATGAGAAGATAATGAGTGCACTGAACATGTACTCCCTGGAAGTCAGGAGAGAGAGAGAGAGAGGGGACATGATTGGGACCTTCAAGTACTTGAAAGGGATAAATAAGGTTGATAGGGAGAGTCTCTTTAAGCTGAGTGGCAACCATAACATGAGGGGGCACAGTCTTAAGCTGGAGGGTGGGAGGTTTAGGAGGGAGGACAGGAAGAATTTCTTCACAGAGAGGGTGGTGGACACTTGAAATGCGCTGCCAGAAGAGATCATCTCATTGAAGACAGTGGGCAGCTTTAAAAGAGGCTGGGATAGGCATAGGGGAAGGTAAGGATCATGGGTATGGAGGATGGGAGGAGTGGGGAGGGAGGGCAGGGACATTAGCTCAAGTTGTGGACCCTGCAATAGAAGCAGACTTGATAGACCAAATGGCCTTCTTCTGCTGGCTTCTTCATATGTTCATATGTATGTTCATATATACTGGCGCGGTAGCGCTAGCATAGTTAGGATTAAGTAAGCAGTTTAATATTAAACCCCAAATTTGGCAGTTTAATAACTTTGCCACCATATGATGGATTTGCCTGAAATTTTGCATGCATGGTCCAGTACCATAGATCTCTGGATTTATCAAGTTGTGTTATGGTCGGATGAGCAGTTGCAGAGCTGCAGAATGCCAAAAAACACAAAACAAACAGACTTTTTACACGTTTCTTTGCTCGCGCCTACAGCCCGCACAATTTGTCTATTTAGTATGAAATCTTCAGGGAAGATGCAGTCTACAACCTAATGTCTGCATTAATGTAGATTTTTGCAATGAATTTCCCTTCTTTTTCTGATAGTGGAATTGTATCATCAATGAGATAAATCCAATATTGGAGACAGTCCTGACCCAGTGCATGGGCCCAGCAGGCCCCGTCATGCATGCCAGTACCTTGTGGGTGAGGTTCCCTGACCCACCACAGGGTGTGGTGTCTGTGCCAAAACACTGCTCCATCCCTACCGAGGCTGGGGCTGGCACTGCATGCTGCAGCACCTTCCCCATCAGCTTTGTCCCATTAAACTGGCTCACTGAGTTCACACCTGAACTCAGCCCACCTGAACTCAGCTCACTGGCACAGTAAGGCAGTGTGTTACCTAGTGGTATAATGAACATCCCTGCAAACAACATTACTTAAATTCTTTGTTTTTTTCATAGTTTGACCCCAAACTTTTAACATAGTCTTCTTATGACCCCACCTCATAAACCCGGTAGGTGAAAATGTTCAAATCCCTACTGAAACGCCATTCCACACCACAAGTGTGAAAACACATTTTAGCCAGGATGTGAAAAATGGCAGCTGTAATGGTCATGAGGTGGTGTGAAAAAATGAATATGTTGAAAATTTGGGGCCAAATATTAAAAATTACCAAAATTATGTGCATGCGTAGGAAAATTTCAACGTACGCTCTTAACTTGGACATTTTTAGGAATTTTTTCAGATTTTCAGTATAACCTTTTTGAGACCCCACCTCATGAACACTGTCAGGGAAATTTCATTAATCAGGCCCAAAAGGTGATTTCATGCACTGACCGTGAAATCACCTTCCAGGCCCAGTTAACAAAATCACACTGCCAGTGTTCATGAGGTGGGGTCCCAAAAAGGTCATGTTGAAAATCTGGTGAAAAAATGTGTAAAACTGATTAAGTTATGAACACAAGTTCAAAACACTATTGAAATACATTATACAACACTTATCTTTATTCCTCAGTTCACGGTTTGGCTTTGAATAGTGCAGACATGTCTCTGTCCACATAGGATGACAGTGTATGACCTAGGCAGGTAAGTATAGAGTAAGGGGGTGTGTGGAGTGGTGGGTGCTTAGTGGGAAGGTCAGGATGGGGGGATGGGGATAGCAGTGATGATGAGGGACAATTTTCTTTATTTCAGGTTTATAAAAAAAGACATTGGGGGACTGGTTTTTTTTCAGGATGCAAGAAAATTAAATAAATTATTTCGGGACACTAGTGGTGGGCTCCCCAGTATCCCAACTGTTGGGGAGGCTTGTAAATGCTGACAAAGGGATTGGGCCCTTCCCCGATGTCGGCATGTATTCATAAAACAATGGTCTGCTGGGGGGGTGCATCTGACACTAGGGGTGGGCATCCCAGTGTCAGATTATACAAATAACTAACTAAATAAATACACTGCCATCGAGGATGGTGGCCCCTGGTGTGCAGATACAGTTAAAGGCAAAGCACAGTCAGGATGGTGGGGCTATAATGACAATAGCCCCGTCCCTGACATACAAGTCACGATACAGTAGAGGTTGCTATACGACACAGCTGTCATATGTTAGTAAAAGACAGCTGTGTCGTATAGTGCAACACACAGTCATTTCTGCCCTCTCTTCCTACCCCCACCCTTGCCTCTGGCTCACTGATCTTGCCCTACTGTACTTTTCTTTTAACCAACCAACCCAGCCCTCCTACTTCCCCCTTTTCCCTCCTCACCTTTGCCCCTGCCTAACAAGCCCTAAATTTTTCAGGTTGCTTCTCAGTCCTTTGGTAGCACATCTTGCAGTAATCTCCACTGCACTGTGAAGTCAATGAGTAAACAACTCTACATTACAATATTGCACTTAGTAACAAAGTATTTGCACCTTAGATAGTGTATGTACAATTGACTGTGTTTGATAGTATTTTCCCTATTTTTTCCCATGTTTCATGTTTTTTTTTCCTGTACCTGTTGTCTTTGTTGTCTTGTACTCACCTTGATTTGGAGTCTTTGTAAAAGAGCCTGCTGAGCTCAAAGGTATTAATCCGAATTGTGAAATAAATAAATAAATAAAAATAAAAAAATAGCTGTTGTCACAAAAATGTAGCTATCCTTAGAACCTTCATTTTTTAAACTGCACATGCTCACAAACTGAATTTTTTTCTTAAATAATTTAAAAACTACTTAACTGTGAGATGTAAATACAACAAAAGCAGACACCTTGGGACAAAGTCTATCAAACCTAAAAGTTTCAGGTTTCAAAACCTCATATTGTTTTAGTTATTAACATTTTCAAAAAAGGTGATTCTTTTATGTTTTGTTGCACCTCTGTAACTTTGCCACCACTAAACTGATCTACATGACATTTTCAGGATCAAGAGATCCTGGCACAAAGGCTGTGCTTTCTAAATTTCATGTAAATTGGTTTAACAAGGGCAAAGTTATTAAGGTGCAAAAATTGGGATTTAACATGAAAGTGCTTACTCAACCCTAATATACAGGTGCAACCTCACCTATGTAATATATAAAATGATATATATTCTTTGCAAAGAACTGCATTACTGCACTATTTGGGTTCAACTTAATGCCACAAAAGTAGAGAAATGTGGTGTTAGGGTTTCCAACTCTAAATCACCCAGGTAACAAAAGGACAAGTTCACACAAGCAACCACAAGCAGACATCGTCAGGTAAGACAAACAACATACAAAAGTTTCCAGATAACACAAACGCAGTAGCACTGACATGCTTCCTTGTGAATTTGTGTCTGCTGCATGCACACCACAAGACATACGCATTAACTGATTACTGCAGACAGAAATGCATGATACTCAAATCACAACATTGCTTCTGTGTGCAGAAGCACAGGCCCATGCAGCAACAGATACTAATCCACAATACCCAAATTACAAGTGTTCTTTTATCTACAGAAGCACAGGCCCCAATGGGGCCAACACCTCTGAAGCTTCAGGTACTCATGCACAAAATATAAGACATACAGTGCACACATTTGACAGGCCTGCGTTTTTGCAGCCACAGGTGTAAGACATATACACCAACTTCTGGCTGGAAAAGTGGAAGTGCCACAAAATCCATGATATCAAAACATGTTAATACAGTGTCAATGGCTCAGCAGGTAGCACACTTACTTCTGAAGCCAGGAGATCAGAAGGCTGTGGGTTCTATCCTCACACCAGGCACTTTGGTTAAATCCCAATACTGACACTGTAGTACAACATGAGGGGGGAGCTGCACTTCTGAGGTGCCATCTGTGACACTTGGCCAGCTAGTTATGATTGTTCTATGGTATTTGTAATATAAAAATATAGTGTGTGATTGTCACAGTGCTTCCATGAGTGCCCCCAACACCAGGTTCCACTAAAACTACAGGATGTATAACTAAACAGGAGGTCTCTGTAATGTTATTAACTTCCAGGATAAATTGCATTTTATGACCTGATGCTTCTTTGAAGTGGAAATGAAACAGAACTTTATGAGTTTGCTAGAGGATGAAAATCATAAACATTTTATAACGTCTTAGAGGAAAAACATTTTATCCCACTATGGTGTTAAAAAGCTGTAAAACCCCTTTGATGTCCTTGGAAACAGGAAACCACACAAGATTAAAGGCAGTCATAATTTGGGAAATTATTTTTTGCTGATGTCACCTTATTTGATATACCTCCTGATGGGACATCCTGTTTGTATATTTTTTATATTCTAAAAGGAGGAGTTAGATGACACAGAAGAGGGATGGATAGACAGAGTTTAACTGTATTCTGTGTTTCAACTGAGTGATATTTCTTTTTGTACTCTGTAGAAACAAGATCTTAGATCTAACTAAAGGCACTTGTAGAGGTATACATTAGATAGAAAAAGTCTAACTGTATGTTAGTTGGAGCTTGTCTGGAGTTTCCTTTGCTTTTCTTTTAAGTGATTGTATGCTTTGTGATATAGTGTTCTGTGTTTACATTTTACATATTTTTATCCATTTTTAAGTAAACCTCTTATTTTAAAGAGACTTCCTGGTGTGCCTTCCAAGTTCTTTCTTTTGTATGTGATGTATAAATGGTTAAGACTGACTAATAACTGTTCATAAGCTGATGGTGTTACTAAACTGGGAAAAGGTAAGAATATACCTAAGGTCTTTTATAGAGTTTTAAGGGTTCATTTTGGATACCTGGTTAGGTGCCCTTAGGCAAAAGATATCTGGCATCCCCCCAAAGAACAGATTATCTGAGCCTGTACATTTGAGTATGCTAGCATAAGGTTCACAGTTTGAATCCCCCCATAACTTGAGAATAAAGGTGATTCAGAAACACAAATAGACAGGAAGGTTACCCTGTTCTGTTACCTGTTCACAATACTGTGCTCAGAGGTTGGCACTGTGGTAGCAGAGGGCCTGACCTGCCGAGTGGGGTTGGTGACAGATTGGTTGGCAGCAGTGCAGATACATTTGGTAACACAAGCTTTAATTGTTCAGTGTGTCAGCTTGATACTGTACATCTCACTTGCAAAAAAAGGCAGTGATTTATTTTTTAAAGAAGAGACAGAACTATATCATATTGCTTACAGTCAAGTTGCTACCTGTTTTATTTTTTTTTCTAAAGTGCAAGTTAGAGTAGCCATAGTTAGGGAAGAAGATGGCTTCCAACTACAGCGGTACACTGCCGACTACTTGAGGCAGTTGTGTCAGGACAGAGGAGTGCTGTACAAGGTGAGAGCCCCCAAGCAGAACCTCATGGATGCCCTGATGGCAGCAGATGCCCAGAGCATTGAGTCACAGACTGTGACTGTAAGAGACCGAACCTTGAACATGGAGGGGCTAGCGGCCAGTGCAGTGTCCAGATCCGGTGAGGATGACAGCAGGGCCAGTGCCAGCGAAGGGCCACAACAGCAGGGGAAGAACACCAGCATTCTGGTGCCAGAAGCAATCATGCTACAGATTGAGTTGTGCAGAATGGAGCTGGAGTTCCAGAGAGAGAAGAAGCAAGAACAGCAAGCTGCAGAGGAGAAAAGGGAGCAAGAACAGCGAGCTGTGGAGGAGAAGAGAGAGCGTGAACAGTGAGAGGCAGACCATGAGGAGCGTAAGCACCAGAGGTGACATGAACTGGAGAAGCTACGACTCCAACCACCAGCACCAAAGCAGGTAAGTGGCTTGGGTTTAACTGGAACTACAGGACTGGGTTACAAATTGAATTCCAAAGTGATAGCTGAATTTAAAGAGGGGGAGGATATGGATGCCTTTTTAAATTCTTTTGAAAAACTTTGTACTCCGGCTAAAATTCCTAGAGGGTCCTGGAGCTTCCAGCTATCCCCACTACTTACCGGGAAAGCTCGGGATGCATTAGGTCAAATGGACAATGAGGACAGTAATGATTACAGCAAACTTAAAGCTGCACTTTTACAAAAATGTTTGATTTAACTGCTGAAGCATACAGAGCTAAATTCCGTAAGCTCAGGAGAAGCCCTGATGTGAGCTACAAGGAGCTAGCAACGAAACAACATCAGTTTTAAAACATTGTTGGGAAGGAATTGAAGCAAACTCTGTAGATACAATTGAAAATGCTATTTTGTTAGAACAGTTTTTTGGGGCATGCCCAGCAGAGCTGAAAACCTGGCTGGAGGACTGAAATCCCAAAACAGTACAAGAGGCTGCTGAACTCTCGGACCACTATGCCAAGAGCGGACCTGCTCTGAGAGAGAATGGGGTGGGCGTGGCAGGGCAGAAAGAGAAAAGCACACCTTCATGGCAGCTAAAAACCTCACTGCCTCCACCGAAACCAGTTAGCCCAGGTTTCAGAGAAAAGATTTCTCTGAGAAAAGAAACAAATGTTGGGGTCTGTAAAGAAACTGGGCATATTGCCAGACAGTGTCCCAAAAGAGCAAGCAATATGCAATGGGGCTAGGAAAGAAGTGGGTTATTTGTGTGTCCCTGGAAGCATGCCTGTGAACATGAGGGAACACATGCACCCAGTCATGGTGAATGGTGTACAGACACAAGGGTTAAGGGACACAGGGGCATCCCTGACATTGGTAAAAGGGGATCTGGTACAGCCTGGTCAGCTTATACCCAATAAATATGTCACTGTACATGACTTTACTGGTGAGGAGAAAATATTGTCCTTCACTAGTGCTCTCCTAGACTGGGGTGAAACAGAGGAAACTGTGCAACAGGTGGCTGTAGCCAAAATGTTAGCAGTTGATGTCATCCTTGGCAACAATCTCCAACAGGGCATGGTGCATGCAGTTACCCATAGCCAAGCGGGAAGGGAAAATTGTAGTTCCCTGGGCCCCACAGAAGCCAGTGTGGAAACCACTGGGAGGCTGGTTACCCAGCCTGTCTCCTGATATGGAGACTAATGAAAAGGGGGTAGAAACTTCCCCAGTAGCAGTTAACCACACAGCTATGGAGGGTTACTCCGAAGAAGGAGGGGTGACCCACTGTCAGAGGGTTAGGGATGACAGTGATCCTGAGTGCCCTGCCACTAGTGCTAGGGACCCTAGTTTAGAGACTGAATGGGACCTGTCCCATGCCTTGGGAATGTGTGAGGACTTTGCAGCTGCTCAGAGAAGTGACTCTAGTCTTGAGAAGCTAAGGGCTTGGGCAGACTCTGACAGTGCACAGGGAGGTGACGGTAAACATCCTTAGGTTTAGGGAAAGGCTGAAGGAGCTTATGGGGACAGCCCAAAGCAACCTGGCAGCTGCCCAACAGAAACAAAAAGTGTGGCACGACCGCAGAGCCAAAGCTCGCTCGTACGTGGTGGGTGAGGAAGTCATGGTCCTTATTCCGGTCCAGAAAGACAAGCTGCAGGCTGAGTGGGCAGGACCGTACAAAGTAGTTAGGAAGGTAAATGACGTGAATTATATCATAGAGTTACCTGAGAGAAGGCAGACAGAAAGAATGTACCATGTCAACATGATGAAGTCATATGCTAATAGGGCTGACATGGTGTTTGCAGTATGTAGTCCTGGGGAGGGGACGGATGAAGGAGACCCCCTTCTAGACTTGCTGGAAGAAAGCAAGTGGGAGTCCTCTGTGGAGGCAGTTAAATTGTCTCCCCAGCTGGCCCCAGACAAGATCCAGGAAGTAAGGGAGGTTTTAGCAGACTTTGTCCCACTGTTTAGTGCCAAGCCTGGACTAACCCCCTTACTGACACATGATGTGGAGACAGGAACACAGACACCTATATGACGGACAGCATATCAGATGTCAGAGGCTGTCCAAAAGGACATTAGGAGGGAAGTGGAGGAGATGCTGGATTTAGGGGTAATCCAGAGATCCCACAGCCCCTGGGCCTCACTCGTAGTCCTTGTGCCAAAGCCAGATGGCTCTACTCATTTCTCTGTGGACTATCATGGACTGAATGCAGTCATGAAGTCAGATGCCCACCTGATGCTCCAGATGGATGAACTCCTGGGCAAGTTTGGAGGGGCAACCTACCTTGCTATTATTGACCTGACAAAGGGGTATTGGCAGGTCAAGTTGACTGACAGAGCTATGGAGAGATCGGCCTTCACCACTCCAATAGGCTTAGTTGAATTTAAAGTAATGCCTTTCAGAATGAAGAATGCCCCGGCCACTTTCCAAAGGTTGGTGAACCAGGTGTTAAATGGTGCTGAGGAGTACGCCGTGGCATACCTGGATGACACTGCCATCTTTAGTGCCAGCTGGGAGGAACACCTGTCCCACCTTAGGGAATTGCTGGGCAGGATAAAAAGGGCCGGGCTCAGTGTCAAAGCTGAGAAGTGCCAATTGGCCATGGCTGAAGTGGCATACCTTGGGCATGTTGTAGGCCATGGACAGCTCTGTCTTAACCAAGTAAAAATAGAGGTGAACAAGGCATGGCCCAGACCAGAAATGCAGAAGTAGGTCAGGAGTTTTCTAGGAACAGCAGGGTACTACAATATAGGAAATTAGTACCCAATTACAGTGCCCTGGCTGCTCCCCTATATGACCTGGTGAAGAAAAGGATGCCTAAGAAAATTACCTGGGAACCAACCTGTGAAAAAGCCTTTACCAGACTGAATGAGGCAATGTGCAGTGCTCCTGTATTGACAAGTCCTGACTATAGCAGACCCTTTACAATTCAGACTGATGCCTCAGATGTGGGAATTGGGGCAGCACTCAGTCAGACATCCAAGCAAGGGAAAGATCACCCTGTAGTGTATACCCACCCTGTATACCTGAGTAAAAAGTTACTTCCCAGGGAGCAGGCATACTCTACTGTGGAAAAAGAGTGTATTGTCATAGTGTGGGCCCTAAAGAAGTTAGAGCCATACTTATATGGACAGCATTTTGTGGTACAAACTGACCACAACCCCCTGGTTTGGCTGATGCAAATGGGAAAAACTAATGGTAGACTGTTAAGGTGGAGTATTGCCTTACAAGGGTATGACATGACAATCTTACATAGGTCTGGAGTGACCAATCAGAATGCAGATAGCCTTTCGCATTTGTATGAGGAGTGAACTGATTTGGGAAGCTCATCCCATGCAGGGGATACAGCCCCCAAATTCAGTCTAGGTGGGGGGGAGTGTGATGCTTGGCCAGCTGGTTGTGATTGTTCTATGATATTTGTAATATAAAAATATAGTGAGTGATTGTCACAGTGCTTCCATGAGTGTCCCCCCACCCGTCATTTTTCACTAAAACTACCGGATGTATAACTAAACAGGCGGTCTCTGTAATGTAATTAACTTCCAGGATAAATTGTATTTTATGACTTGTTGTTTCTTTAAAGTGGAAACGAAATGGGACTTTATGAGTCTGCCAGAGGATGAAAATCATAAACATTTTATAACGTCTTAAAGGAAAAACATTTTATCCCACTATGGTGTTAAAAAGCTGTAAAACCCCTTTGATGTCCTTGGAAACAGGAAACCACACAAGATTAAAGACAGTCATAATTTGGGAAATTAGGTTTTGCTGATGTCACCTTATTTGATATACCTCCTGATGGGACATGCTGTTTGTATATTTTTTATATTCTAAAAGGAGGAGCTAGATGACACAGAAAAAGGGTGAAGACACAGAGTTTAACTGTATTCTGTGTTTCAACTGAGTGACACATTTCTTTTTGAACTCTGTAGAAACAAGATCTCAGTACTAACTAAAGGCACTTATAGAGGTATACATTAGATAGAAAAAGTCTAACTGTATGTTGGTAGGAGTTTGTCTGGAGTTTTTCTTTATTTTTCTTTTAAGTGATTGTATGCTTTGTGATATAGTGTTCTGTGTTTACATTTTACATATTTTTATCCATTTTTAAGTAAGCCTCTTATTTTAAAAGAGACTGCCTGATGTGTCTTCCAAGTTCATTCTTTTGCATGTGTTGTATAGACGGTTAAGACTGACTAATAACTGTTCATAAGCTGATGGTGTTACCAAACTGGGAAAAGGTAAGAATATACCTAAGGTCTTTTATAGAGTTTTAAGGGTTCATCTTGAATACCTGGTTAGGTGCCCTAGGTGAAAGATATCTGGCATCCCCCCAAAGAGAATATTATCTGAGCCTGTAGATTTGGGTACGCTAGCATGAGGTGCACAGTTTGAATCCCCCCAGAACTTGAGACTAAAGGTGATTCAGACCTACAAACAGACAGGAGGGTTACCCTGTTCTGTTACCTGTTCACAATACTGTGCTCAGAGGTTGGCACTGTGAGAGCAGAGGGCCTGACCTGCTGAGTGGGGTTGGTGACACGGTCTTTTGGATGAGATGTTAAACCGAGGCCCTATCTGCCTGTTCTGGCAGAAGTACAGGTCGATGTTAAAGATCCCATGGCATGGAAAATTTTATTCAGAAAAACAAAAACAAGCATAAAGAAAAAGTCATCACATACAACACAATATTATAAAAACATCATACACTAAACCCAGTACCAAAAGTCACACAAAAATCATGACATACAAAAGAAAAGGAAGGGGATAAAAAACTTTCTTCAAAATATAAACTAGTAACATATTTTTATATTAGCCCACCACCCAACATATATACACTTTATACCAAAAAACATTCCAAATCCCATGTTATCATACTGTGAGGCAAAAAAAAATTACAACCAATCATGGTGTGTTGACCTGCCCTGTATCAGCAAATCAACCCACCCAGTCTATGTGCCACCAAAAGGTGGCACATACTTCCTGTCCCATAGTGCGTTGTTCATAACCATAAACTTGATCCATTTCATCCTGTATTTTGAACAGCACTTCTTTTAACTGAACCTCTATATTTTGTAGGAATCGAGAACATCTAACTTGCCAGACGGACCATTTAATACAAGCAAGAATTACATACATAGTGTTTCTATGCCATTTCTGCCATCCTGCTGTCAATTACCCTAATATCAATATTTCATAAGTCATATTCTGAAACAGGGCTTTCCCCCCAAAAGGCTGCTAAAGCCTGCCAAAAACCTTGAATGCGTACACAATCAAAATATAAGTGTCTCATGGTTTCTAGCTGCCCCTGACATCTGGGTCCAGAACAGCCCCTATCTCCTAACTGTTTGTGTTTTTGGTTGTGTTTTAGATTTAATTTCTGGTAACCACACAGCCAGATTGCATCTTGCATCTTCAAAGGCATACGCGGCTCTATAAAACTAGTCAAAAGATGTACTGTATCAACATGTGGAGCCATATGTGCCGAGTAACATTTATCTATAATAGTTTTATAAAACTGTTTATCCTGATTAAGAAACCAACTAAGGTTAATCTTCCATGTCCTAATATAGTTCAAAGAGGTTTGTACATAAGAGGGGATTTCCCCTTACCACAAGCCTGCAAGAAGGGGTTGCCCCACAATGCCATACACAAAACTCCCATATCTGTCTTCTCCATCAACACTGGTTTTAAGGAGCTGTAAAAGAAATTTCCAAACAGATATAGCAAAGGGTGTATCATATTCAGCCCTCCATCCTTTCATGACTCATATGTGTAAGCTCTCTTCACAGGGTTCAATCTGCTTTCCCACAAGAGATGGAAGAAGAGACCCATCACCTTAGTGTGCATACTGTATGGTAGGGGAAAATGTGTGAGACATATAAAAAGACTGGGGCAATGTATATTCTTAATAAAAAAAAAATGTTTTTTTCCTCGTCATTTTCCAGTTCTGCCAGGAAATCACTTTTTGCACAGCAATATCATACACAGAGTCCCAATTAAGACTCTCTGCCCACTAGTACCAAAATAAAGACCTAAAATCTTCACATTACCCTGTGTCATACTGTAGAAATAGGAAAAGTGTCAACTCCCTGGACTACCCCCAGAACCAGCATATTACTCTTCTCTATATTAATCTGTATGCCAGTCACAGATGTTAATTGCTGTATAACTTGTAGTATCCTATACCCAGAGTCCAGATCTGCCACTGCAAAGACACAGTCATCCACATATGCTGTGACCTTTCCAAAAGTTATCCCTGCCTTGTTCTGGATAGGCCTAATCAACACATCAGCTTCTATCAACTGTAAAACTGGGTCTAAGCCCAATACATATAAAATCGGGCACATAGGACAACCTTGCCGAACCCCTTTCTGCACAGATATGGGGATCCCTGGATGTCCATTAATAAGGGGTATGACTTGTGCTTCTGTATATGAGGTCTGTAATAAACTAATCAAGGCTTCAGGAATACCATAAAACTGCAGCACTGCCCACATATACTCCTGCCTAATGGCATCAAAAACCATCTATTGGTCAATGGCTAATAAAAAGCAATTCAGATGTAATTGTAATCCTTGATCCACTATCTCCTGTATGACAACTAAATTTTGGGTAATGTTTCGTCTTGGAATGGCACAAGTTTGAACTGGTAATATTAGTTTTTGTGCTTATTTTGCCAATCGGACCATCAATATTTTTGTCAAAATCTTATAATGCAAGGTAAGCAGACTAAGTGGTCTCCAGTTTTTTATATCATGGGGGTCTCCTTTTTTATACAGGAAGGTCATCACTCCATCTTTCATACTGGGAACTAATCTATGTTCCTGCCAAATGGCCTCCTATACTAACTGCAACCAAGGGGCCAAAAAATCTATAAAAACTTTATAAAAATCATTTGGGATGCCATCCTTCCCCAGTGTAGTTCAAGCAGATAATTTGCCAATTGCCAACTTAATTTCTTCCTCTGTGATGGGAGTCACTACGTTTAATTGTTCCTGTGGTGAAAGAATCGGAATCTTCAGATGTCTAAAAAAGGAGAAAGTCTAGTCCAAGACAGTTACCTGGGATTTATCTCGTATGTGTTCCTGGACCACTTGATGCATTCCCCATCGATCCTGCACCACTTCCCCTGCACTATTCAACAAACCAGTAAAACAGACTGTTTTACCACCCTGCAATTCCCCATCATAGGGGTTGTCTTGTTCCTTCGTACCTCTGGTTTGAAATTGTTGTTATTTAGCCATACTTGAAACTCTCTCTTTGTGAAAGCCATACATCTTCTCTTTAAGCAAATGTAGTTGGTCTGGGACAATGCTCCCCCTCTCATACACTTGCGAGAGGAGTTTTAGATATTGAGCTCACCATCCCAAATATTGGGTATATTAAGATCTGGCTCTCACTCCTGATACTTGAATGAACCAATCTCTTATATTCCTCTTAGTGTCCTCCCACCATTCAATGGGACTATCATATAAAAAGCTGATATCTGACCATACTTTAAGTATATCCATGACTGCATTTTGCATATCTATGAGATGTAACAACTCTTTATTTAGTTTCCAAAAGTCCCTTCCTATATGGAGTCTCTGATGTTGTCCAATCATCACCTGCACCGCTACATGATCCGATGTTGCAATAGGGAGCACTGAAACTCCATCACATGCCAATCTGTCTGACATAAACCAGAAATCGATCCTAGAGGACAAACTCCCTTTATGTAACATGTGACATAGGACCAACTGCAATAAATCAAACACATCACTCAACTTGTTCTGCCGCAAAACAGCTTTTAAAGCATTCGTGTTGTTAAAAACTTTCTTTGTCTACCCCAATACCTTTCAGCGAATCCACAATTAAAATCAGCCCCACATAGCACAAGTTTTTTTTGTGTGCAAATAAGGCCTAAGTCCTTTAAAGAGGGCTGAATGTTCTGCCTTTGTTTGGGAACTATAGATGTTAATCAAGCGGTACATAATACCAAATAAAAGGACATTAATGAGAAAAGCCCTACCCGGGCGATTATCCAGAACTCCCAAAGCCTTTGGTTCTAGCCCTTTAAATAAAAAACCTAATCCAGAGCATTGTTCTTCCCCCAGAGACCATAATGATGGACCCCACCTCCAGTCTTACATAGATACATAGATACATAGACAGTGTCGGCAGATAAGGGCCTATGGCCCACCTAGTCTGCCCATTTGAGCTTGTAAGTTAAGTTTGTTTTCCTAGAAGTCTATTTCCCCTTACCCCTGACCTCTAGAATTCCTTTATGTCTATCCCATGCATTCTTAAATCCCGTGATTGTTTCAGCCCCCACCACTTCCTCTGGCAGGGTGTTCCACTTGTCCACCACCCGTTCTGTGAAGAAATTCTTTCTCATGTTTCCTCTGAATCGTCCTCCCTCCAACTTCATCCCATGCCCTCTAGTCCTGAAACATCTTTTTCGCTTAAAAATAGTGTTTTCCTGCACCCTGTTCCTCCCTGTAAGATACTTGTATGTCTCTATCATATCTCCTCTCTCCCTCCTCTCCTCCAGGGAGTACATGTTCAGTTCCTTCAACCTGTCTTCATAGGACTTGTGATGCAACCCATGCACCATCTTTGTTGCCCTCCTCTGAACCTTCTCTACCCTGTCTATGTCCTTAGGTAGGTATGGTCTCCAGAACTGTACACTGTACTCCAGGTGGGGCCTCACTAGTGTCTTGTATAGCGGAATTATGACCTCCCTTTTCCTGCTGGTGATGCCCCTGCCTATACATCCCAGCATCCTATTTGCTTTACCTGATGCCTTGTCACACTGTTTCCCTACCTTGAGGTCATCAGAGATGACAACCCCAAGATCCCTTTCCTGCTTGGTGCATGCTATTTCCTCACCCCCCAACTGATATATTGTGCCAGGGTTTTTGTGCCCCATATGCATTATCTTGCACTTCTTTGCATTCTGTGCTGCCTTAATATCCACCAATGTATGTAGCCTAGTATCTTTTTTTTTTTTTTTTATTTAGTTGTTTAACCAGGTGTAGCACACTAAGCTGAAAGCTTTTTTACAGGAGCGACCTGGTCCTGACCTGGATCTTGTAAATAAAGAACCTGCCCTGAGCCGGAGGCTAAACTGGCAAAGGTCACCTTTCTTCTCTCTGGTGACTTTATGCTATTAACATTAATAGTGGTGCAAGGAAAGACCCCTGCCATTTAAAGTTCGGAAATGACGCACTCTAAGGAACCCAAAGTAGCCAAATCCATTACTTTCTTTTTTTCCTTTTCTTAGGCTTTGGCTTATTTCTTGTCCCTACTTCCTGCATCCCCTCAGGCTGTGAAGAAGCCACTGACAAGATAACAGATTCCATCCCCTCATCCTCCAGTCCCTGCTTCTGAAGAACAGCATATGAGTTAGTTAAAGGGACAGGGCATAGATCCGTGTGAACTGGTAGGGTTTCCTCCATATGTTTCCCTGACTTAGAACATGTGATACGGTGAAGGGGGGGCGTCTTTATTTTTATTTATTTTTATTTATTTAGCTTTTGTTGACCGGGTAAGTGCACTAGACAAATCCTGCCTATTTTCAGGCATGACCCGGGGGAAGGGGGATACAGATGAATGCCAACTGACCTTGAACCAGATTAAGCTGTTGGTAGTATTTTTAGTGAATGAGGGAAATTTGGCCAGGACACCGGGGAAATTCCCCTACTCTTTTCGATAAGTGCCATGGGATCTTTAACATCCACCTGAACTACCACCAATACAGGCAGATGGGACCTCGGTTTAACGCCTCATCCGAAAGACGGCACCTCAGAAATGCAGCACCCCTCTCATGCTACATTACAGTGTCAGTACTGGGATATTAATCCAAGTGCCAGATGTGGGAACTGAACCCACAGCCCTCTGATCTCCCGGCCTCAGAGGCGAGTGTGCTACCTACTGAGCCACTGACACTTGTGTTACCTCTGGAGGTGGCATGATGTTACCAACAGTCTCCGACCCCTTGGTGCTTAGATCTAATACTTGTTGCAAACCTTCCTGTAAATGTACTTTTTGTGCAGGGATCTCTTGTGGGCAGAAAGGGGGAGAAGAGTGTGGCTCATTCACTGTCTCTAGAACTGACATTTCCATTGTTTCACCCTGTGTAGTGACACTTCCTCCCTGCTCTACCAGTGCTGCTTATTTATTTTATTTATTTATTTGTACATCAGTTTACAACCTTTGAGCCAGAGGCTCATTTCCAAAGGTACCTCGACACAAAGAGGACAAATACATTACAACATTTTGTTACACCACTGCGGTTACAGCTTTGGCAGTCACATGCAGTTATTTCTTTGTTACATCATTTAGGTTACAGGTTTGGCATTCACAAGCTTTTACAGTTATTTGGATACAGAGTAACAGATTAAACATACATTGGTATAAGCATACACGCGGTAGTGTGCAGAGACTGCAGGAGGTAAAAAGCTCAGAAGGCTATGGGACGTGGTTAGTGATTGGTTTGCGTAAGGAGCCGCTCAGTGAGCTTTGTCAGTGCATAGTGAGCTAGATCACTTTAGAGACAAGCACAGCTACGTGTGTTAAATAGCTGACTCTGAAGTGAGGTTTTGAAGCAGGAGATCGTGAGGGTATCAGAGATGGAGGTAGGGAGTGTGTTATACCAGGAGGGAGCTCTGTAACAGAAGGACCTTTGTCCATGTGTGGTCCTGGACCTAAGGACTAGTAGAGTGGCCTTGCAGGAGGTTCGAGTTTGAACTAAGGGTTGTGCTAGGTGGATGGAGGCTGTCAGCCTGGGCGGGGATAGTCCAAGGAGAGTTTTTTTGTTATGAGGCAGGTTTGGTATCTGAGTCGTTCGTCCGGTTTAAGCAGCATTGCCATGTCATATAGCTGGCAGGTATGTGTAAGCCATGGGGCTCCTGTAATTAGCCTACAGGCCTTATTCATGGTGAGGTGGATTTTATTGAGGGTGGTCGAGTCTGCAGCACCATAAACTGGCAGGCCATAGTCCACAAGGGACATTATTGAGGATGTGACCGCTAGTCGGAGGGCATCGGGGGAGGCAGTTTTTGTAGCGGTATAGGATACCTAGCTGAACATTGGTAGCTGAAGCAACAGCATCAATGTGGTCATGGAATGTGAGGGCTGAGTCAAAGGAGACCCCAAGGTACTTGTACAAGCGGACTTGTTCGAGAGGATGCTTGGAACTAGGGAGGATGTGGAGTGGGAAGTTGCTGGCTTTGGTTTGGGGATGGGCAAAGAGCATAGTTTTTGGTTTTTGAGATTGATTACAAGTCTATGCTCTTTAAACCAGGTTTAGGCATCATTAAAGGATAGTTGCAAGGTGTTCTGTAGGGAGATGGGGTTTCGGTGGGCGGCAAAGATGACAGCATCATCTGCATACAGCAGAATTTTACCAGTGCATGCACTGGGCAGAGTGGTGAGGTAGAGTGAGAAGAGTAGGGGTCCTAGGATGGAGCCCTGGGGAACACCTGAGTGGACAGGACATGTATTGGAAAGGGTCCCATTGATTTTAACACTCTGAGAGCGGGCAGACAGGTATCTGGAACACCAGGAGACTGGCCCAGTGGCAAAGCCGGTGTGGCTGAGGGTATCCAGCAGGAGGGGGTGAGAGACTGTGTTGAATGCCTTTAAGAGGTCAATGAACACTGCCCCAGCTAGTGAGCCAGAGTCCAGGGAGGAGTGTAGAAAATTTGAAAACTCTATGAGGGCAGTGCTGGTACTGTGATCTGCACGGAAACCATGCTGTTCTGGGCAGAGGGTGTTGTGTTTGGTCAGGTAATCCGTAATTTGAGTAGCTAACAGTTTTTCTAGGGCTTTGGAGAGGGGTGGGAGAATGGAGATGGGCCGGTAATTCCTGGCTGTGGATCTGTCACCTTCTTTGTGTATGGGCGTAACTGTGGCAGTTTTCCAGGCCGAAGGGAATTGCCTCAAGGACATGATCCAGAACCCGGTGGAGGATACTGGGGTCCAGGGAGTCGCTGCCAGTATTATTGCTTTTTAGTGCCTTAATGAGGTGTGGTCTGACTTCCTGGGCAGTTACCCTGCATAAGTGGAAACTAGGATGTTGGATTACTGGGGTGGGTGGGGAGGGTCAAAGAAATCGCTAGGGAGGACCAAACTAAGGTCCGTGAAGGATGAGTTGAGTAAGTTGGCTATGCGGGCTGGGTCAGTGGAGATAGAGCCATCAATGGTGATCTGGGAGGGGGGAGTGCATGCTCCCATTTAGTTGTTTGATGTTGTCCCAGAATGTTCTTGCACTCCCCCAGGAGGAGGTGAGCGCGGCCTGATAGTGATCGGCCTTTGCTTTTCTGATGGCCCAGCTGCATTTGTTTCTTGCGGCATTGTATGCCTGTCTGTCCGCCGACTGACCTGTTTCTGAGGCCAGGTGCCATAGGTTATCCTTGTGCTTGAGCAGTTGAAGCAGGGCAGGGTTAACCAAGGGTGCATTACATACTTTGGTTCGGACTTCCGATAGGGGTGCGAAAATGTCACAGGCTTTGTTGAAGGTTTGGGAAAAGAAGGTTAGGGCAGTATCTATATCAGAGGCATAGTTTATGGGAGACCAGCTAATTTGAGCAAGAAGTTGCTTAAGGCCTTTTAGTCCACCTGGTCTGAGGTGCCGACGGAGAGTAGAATGGGCCGTGGGTTTGGGTGTGGAGGTCGCCCAATGGAAAAGGATAGGGGAGTGGTCACTAAGTGAGTCAGGAAGGACCTGGGTATCATGGATTTGTTTAGGGCGGTTGGTGATGACCACATCTAGAAGGGCGCTAGTACCTCTCTTTGTGTTTACTCTGGTTGGTTGGTAAATGAGTTGAGTCATGTCTATGGCTGTGAAAGAGTCATGGGTGGTGGCGGAGGATGTGCTGAGCCAGTTAACGTTCAGGTCACCCACAAGGATTTGGTCAGCTGTGTGATGTAGGGTTGTAAGATAATCTGTTAACGAAACCAGTGCCAGGATTTGGTTTTTTGGGGGAATGTAGGCAGTGGTGAGATAGAGGGGGGCCCTGGAGGGGTCCGGGGTCAGTTTGAGGGTTAGGGCCTGCACCCCGTATGCGACAGCAGGGGCAGGGAGTGCTTGTCCAGTGAGATAGTCCCTGGTATAGATTGCACAGCCCCCCCCGTCTACCTACATGATCCTCCCGGTAAAGGGAGTAACCTGGGAGGGAGACAAAGGAGTCTGGAGTGGATTTTGATAACCAGGTTTCCACCAGCATTATGACATCTGGTCTGTGCAACGTGACCCAGCATTGGAGGGAATCAAATTTTTTCAGAAGGCTGCATATATTCATAGATGCTATGCAGAGCCCAGGTGACCCTGCTGGTGGGCTAGTGT
Source organism: Neoceratodus forsteri (assembly GCA_016271365.2). NCBI lineage: Eukaryota > Metazoa > Chordata > Ceratodontiformes > Ceratodontidae > Neoceratodus > Neoceratodus forsteri. The sequence goes on along the minus strand of CM057459.1, from coordinate 244,981,886 downwards.
GGGCTGGGCCTGGGTTGAGATGTATATTGCCTGTCAGGAGTAGTAGAATGACCACCGCCCTGGCCAGGGGGTGGTGGAGGGTGAGCTTTCAATAGGTATGTGGAGGAGAGGAGGGGAGCTTCTGGGCACATGGGGTGGGCAGGGTTATCCAGGCTGGAAAAGCGAGAATGATAAGCCTCCAGTGGGAGCCTAGGGAAGCAGCTGGGAGGTGACTAGGGGGAAGGTGTCATGGGCTAGGGCACATGGTGAGTGTAGGGTGGGATTGTACTAACTCTGGAACAAGTGAGGGAGCTAGTGCCAGTGAGTCTGGGGGGATGTCAGCTAGGTAGGACAGTGGTATCAGGGTAAGGATGAGAGGGATGCATTTTAGTAAGAGGTGGGCTAGCATATCACTAGCGGTAGCAGCAGGGGAGGTAGGTAGAAATAGTTTTGTTGCCCTCCAGCAAGCGTGGATGCCACTTTAGATCAGTGGTAGTGACACAGACTCTGGTGGACAGGGTGCCAGGTTCAGGACTCACTCAGGGCAGTTGGAAAAGGGACCTGGGTGAGAGCCATGCTCCACGTTCTAGGGGCCAGAAGCAGGCTAGGTTTGGGCCCGAAATGGGGTGCGAAATAGCGACTCCTAGTGGTCACTCAGTATGGGCTTGGTGGTGATGGCAAGAGGTCCGAGAGTGGGCTAGCTATAGGGCTGGATGTGGGAGGAGGTGTGGGCAGGGTAGCTGTAAGCTGAAGAGAAGAGAAGAGAAGAGAAGAGAAGAGAAGAGAAGAGAAGAGAAGAGAAGAGAAGAGAAGAGAAGTGGAATAGGTAGTTTGAGGGGATCCAGGAAGAAGGGAGGAGGCTATCTGAATAGAGGTACTTGTGGTAGGATCTCAGGGTCCCTCTAGTGGCTGGCAGGTATAACCTACAAATGGAAAAATGGGGCTTAGTATTTCAGACAGCAGGAAGTGATGTCATGAGGCAGGACCTATAAATCAAGGGACACCCGTGGGTGGGTGGGCGGGGCGGTCGGCGCTTGCAGCGTCGATGGGCTAACCCCACTCATAAAGGTGCTGCCATATGAGGTAGTTTATTACCTCAATGCAGCCCCGAGACATGTCCGTTCCAGGAGGGAGCTTGCAGGAGGGATTCTTGTGCAACTGGAGAGTCAGGAGGGTGACCGGAGGCCTAAATGAGGAGTGGAGACAAAGAAAATAAAATTACTATGCAGCGGGAGACCTGGGATCATTCTGCGCATGCACGGGAATAATATCCCGATTGTAGCAGTCCCAAGGGGCTATCAAGGCACAAAACAACAGTAAAAGGTAAGCTGGTGAAAAACAAAAGATATGCTTCTAATTCAGTAGTCTAATGTTATCGCTAAGCAGCTCAGAATCCACAGTAATTCTAGCGTGTGTTCTCCCCCCCCCCGAGTTACAAGGCATCATAGACAGAGTATACCAGAAAAAGCAAAGCACATTGCAGTAGTAGGCAGTGAATTAAGCATTAAATATGGTTTCAGACAGTCCAAGCGTGGTGTCCCACACGTTTAAAGAATAATAACCCCCCTCATAAAGGTGCTGCTGTATGAGGTAGTTTATTACCTCAATGCAGCCCTGAGACATGTCCGCTCCAGGAGGAAGCTTGCAGGAGGGATCCTTGTGTGATTGAGGAGTTGGGAGGCTGCTACTGGTACCTTCTGGCCCTCCACTGTGGCCTCAGATATTGGGACAATTGATCTGGTTCTAGCCTCTCTAGGTGGTAGGGGAGCTACTGGGGTAGGGTTTAACATCAACTCCCTAATAAGCATCTGCTCCTTTTGAGCAGTAGCCACATATACATCCTGCTCCACCCTAAGGGTATGATCCAAGCTATTATGAGAGGCCCATGAACATGTGCGAAAGGTATGTCCATGTTCCTCGCATAAGTTGCATCTCATTGGCTGATGACACTGTACCCCTATGTGGCCCACCTCCCCACACAATCCACATTTTTGTTTGTCACACACATTACTTAAATGCCCAACATTCCCACATTTAAAACATGCCCATGGTTGACCTGGGTAGAACATCACTCCTCTATCGCGACCCAGAAAAAAACAGTTAGGTAAATGTTTCGTTTGGTCCCGTTCCATCCTTAAGGTAACTTGATATTTCCATCCTCCCATCCACAATTGTTCTTCATCCAGGATTGGTTCTGGGTAGCTCTTTACTGCACAATGCTGCTGTAACCAGTAAGTAATGTCCGCGACGTTAACCCCCTCATTGTGGAACATGATGGTTATTTTCTTCGTGAGGGGTTTCGTTAGGGGTATCACCAAAAAAGGCCTTCATAAGGGGGTATGCTTCAACATTTGGTATTGCTTCCAAAATCTGTCCAGCCCCGCTGGATGTTTAAAGTTGACATCGAACTGTGGGTCTCCCGATACATGGATCAAGGCATACACCTCATAGGCATAATACTTCATACTTCCTTTCAATAGCTGTCTGCCCACAAAATGCCTATCTGGAACCTCAGAGATATCACCCCTGTATTTCAACCAGACGGCATTCCGTCTAGCTGCCGGCTCAGATGTACGCCTCACATCTTCAGGAAAGAGTCACCCTGTGACCCCCTCATGCCATACACTACTCAGTTAGTGTGACCCACTTCTGGGCCCTCTGGAGCCTGAGGGGTCTCAACCACATCTGGCAGCTGTATAGCTTGTTGTTCTCCTCCTTCAGGAGGAGGGAAAGGAGTGGGGGAGTCATTTACAATTAAGGGTGTATCGCCTTCCAACCCTTGAATTATATTAAGAACCAGATTTTGATCAGTGACACCAGTTATCTGCATCTTAGCCACCGAGGTAACTTGTCCAGGCGGTATAGTGGATGCAGAAGATGTCCCAGCCTCTGAAGGCCCATCAGGGTTTTGCATGATTAGCTCTGATAATGTTGCTCCATTTTGTGTCATAGGGAGATTAGCATTCCATCCAGAACCCGTTAGGTTCCATACCCAGCCCGCTGCCTCTAAAGTTGAGGTTTCCCAGCCTGCTGGGGTTGCTAAGGGACCAGCAATGTTATCTGTAGCCACAATATCATCCCAGAAGGAGATTGCCATCCCGAATCAAACAGCATAGCCTTCCCTTTCTTCTGTTTTCCACTACCATCCTTCCCTGTACTTTTCCAACCCCCTCCACCAGTTGCTATACCAATAGTAAAATGTACTTCTTTCAGTGGCAGTCCCACACTATTGCTTTCAATATCCCCCAGAGCACTATCCACATTAGTGCTTACATTTCCATTTCCCTGTAACATGTCTGTATCTAACTGTTGTTTCAACTGTACAGTTTCTATGCTCCCATCTGAGTCAGCCACTGTAACATCATTTACCTGCATGCTCGGAGAGCTAGACATATCCATCGGTACTTGCACAGCGATGTCATCAACTTCCTCTGAGTTTCCCAAGTGCACACTTGCACCATTCAGAACCGGCGCTGTATCTGGATGCACTGGGTATTCCATGATATCTTGCTGTTGAGAGAGCTCCTTCTCAAGCCACTCCTGTAGGGAATTAAGCTTCTGCTCCTCCTCTATGATCGAGCGCTGAATCTCTGTAGTCAAAGCACTTGGCGATGTTACCGGAGGCCGTACTGAAATCATAGCTAGCCCTTCATGAGGCCAAACATCCTCAGGAACAGTGATTACATCCTTCATCTGATCCAAGGCTAAAACAAAATCCTCTTCAGTCAAAACCTCCATGTGGTAGCGCTGGTCTCTAGTGAAGGGGTAGGCCAAGGAGGAGGCCTGCTCCCCAGACGTCCTGCTCCTGTGCTCTCTCACTCCTCTCTGACCACCAACAATTCCATCACAGCACCCTCTAGCCAAAGAGTAGGGGAGTTTTTATTGAAATCAAAACAACAAAAAAAAAAAACTGAACAAAACTATGTACAGAGCAGCAGTATAGCATACAAGACCAGAAAAAGCATGAATAAGTAATAATGCATACAATAATCCAACATACAAGAAAAAATTACCCACTACCCCATCCCCCCTCCCCACTCAAAGAGTACGGGAATCTTCCATTCAAAACTTCAAAACAAAAATACTGTTTATCTCCAAGTGCTGACCCCCCCAAAACAAAAGAGAGAAAAAAGAAAAAAAATACCAAAAACAAAACAATAATCCCATCAATGAACAAAGGAATCTGAAGAAAAAATAACTGAGAATAAATCATCCAATCTTGTCCTTCAGGAAAGGAATAACATTCCAACGAAGTTTCCAAACAGAATCAGAATACAGATGTTTATCACGCATACACTGTACACATAAGTCATTAGTAATCTGTTGAATCATCTGCAGTGGGGTGGTGACCAACTGCTGAAAAATAAACTTAGATCTGCTTTGCCAGAAAGTAAATTTAATACAGGTAAAGATAAGTTTCATTGTACCCCCATCATATTCAGAAAACTGAAAAGAAAACCCTCCTAGCAACTCCAAGTATGTCATTTGTAGCCAACGAGTGTCACCCCATGTTTGAGACAACAATTGCCAAAAATCACAGGCAAATGGACAAGAAATATAAAATGTTCCATGGTTTCCAACTGTGCAGTACAAGTAGGTCTAGGACAGGTCCTATCTTGAATACTTTTATGCTTTGCATTACCTTTAACAGGGAGCTTTCCATGGCAACATAACCACAAAATGTCCCACATCCTGGGGGGGGGGTCTAACATCAATTAAAGTAAGAAGAATATCAGGATGGTATTGTCCGTCCAATCCACCAAAAGCAGGGGAAACAGAAAAATGAAGGTCTTGAATAAAGTGACATAAATTTTGCCTAGATGTACCAAGAACTTGTATAGGGGTCAGTTTCCATTTCTGCAATTTGGAAAGGGAAGGTTTAAAAAATTGGGGAACAGCATGAAAAGATTTAGGGACAACATTTTCTTAGTCCAACAGAAAAAAAAAGCCTATACCAGCGAAACGCCAATAAGGTCCATAAGCCAGAATGTGGGGCAGATAAGTTCCAGATATTATAGTGAAAAAAAATACTAAAATAATGCCCAATGGGATTTAGAAGAGCCAGACCACCTTTAGCAACTGGAAGATACAATATATCTTGTTTGATGGGATTCAAATGACTACCCCATATAGTCTGGAATAGTAAACTCAACAGTACCACTTCCAATGAGACAGGAATAGGATAAACCATACTAATATATAAAAAACAATGGGAAAAAATGTTTTTAGCATCATCACCCTTTTCTTTTTAGATTATTGCCAAGATTTCCATAGCATAACTTTTCATTTATCAATGTCCAACTTAGCCATCCAATTCAATAAAGAGTTATCACCCCGACCAAAAACAACACCCAATATGGTTAAATTTTCAGAAGAAATCGATATCCCCAAAATATTATGCACTGTCCTTGTAGAGGGACTAAGTAGGTATCCCTTACTTTTAGACGGATTTAAAGAAGCCCCTGCCACCACTGCATAAGCATTAAGTAAGTCAAAAGCACGCAAAGCAGAAGTATAGTTACTTGCCACAAGGCAAATGTCGTCTACATAAGCCAGAACTTTAATTTCCATATCAACGTACTGAGGACGGACTCCCATAAAGAGAGGTGCTGATTGCAAACTCCAGAGAAGTGGGTCAAGGCAAAAAACATAAAGAAGGTGGCTCAGTGGACAACCCTGTCACACTCCTCTTCGGACAGGGATATACGAACCCAAGTGTCCGTTAACCAGAGGAATCACAGAGGCAGCATGATAAAGCAAAGACGACCATTTACAAAACCTCTCAGGAGTGCCATAGCGAAGTAAAATCTGAAACAAAAAACCATGTGATACTTTATCAAATGCCTTTTCCTAATCAAGGGAAAGGAGACGGCCATGTAGCAAATCTTCTTTCCCCAGTTCGATTAATTCTCGAATAAGAAGTAAATTGTCAGAGATACAGCGACCCGGGACAGAACACGTCTGCACCTGTGTAATCAGAAATGGGGAGACAGAAGCCAATCTAGATGTTAAGATTTTCATAAAGATCTTAAAATCAACATTAAGGAGGCTAAGGGGTCTCCAATTAACAATATCGCTTTTCTCACCTTTCTTATACAAAAAAAAATCTGTAAAGCAACACCCAAATGAGGATTAAATGATTCAGAGGATACCATCCAATTAAAAACAACAAAGAAAACATCTACCAGAATGTCAAAAAATGCCTTATAAAATTCTACAGTAAGTCCATCAAGGCCAGGGGTCGTATTAACTCTCAAAGACTTAATGGCAGTTGCAATATCCTGTTTAGAAATAGGGGCCACCAGGGAATCTAACTTGTCTGGGAGACATACATGAAAGGGTACAGAAGCTAAATAACGCTGAACATCTAGATCTGAGGAGTCGGAAACAGTATGGAAAGCACACAAATAACGTTGCACAAGGCCTAAAATGTTTTCAGAACCAGACACAACAGTACCATCAGAGGCCTTCAAATTTGCCATAACACGGTTAACTGCCCTGTTTCTACAACTAGAAAACACATCACCACAGGAGGATTTCCCAGGGGTGCATATCCAATGTTCATACAACATAGAAGAAGCTCTAGTATATTGGAGTTCACTCATGTCTTTCTTTAGATTGGACAGCTGCTTGAGGTTTACATGCTGACCTTCATTAACAAAAGAAAACAGCTTCATTAAGTGATTTCTAAGGGTCAAATATCTGTGGTATTGCGAAATGTGCTTTAGTAGAAGCATGTTTCTGTAATAAGGTTTTAATGTGTAACTTAGTCTCTACCCACCAAAGACCAAGATCAGGGTGTAAACATGCCACAGACATCCGAGCCCTCAACAAATCTTGGATATCTTCACAAACAAGGGGTGAATCCAATAAAAGTTTATTCAACTTCCAATAACCTCTACCAATAGGAACTAGTTCCTCCAAACCAATCCCAAGAGAAACAATAGCATGATCAGTAGTTTCCAAAGGTAGGTGTTGTGCAGTATGAATTTAAATAAATTTTGGCAAAAATACAAAATCAATGCAAGATGAGAGAACACCTTTATAAAAAGTGCACCCTCCAGTGGGGTGAATGGAACGATATGCATCTAAGAGGCCTGCATTCTGAATAATGGATTTAAGGCAGTTGGTATCACAAAATTCCTTCCGAGTTTTTGCCCCTCTATCCTGGAGTTCCAAAACACAATTAAAGTCCCCAGCCCAGACAATGTGCTTAGTTGTAAATAAATAAGGTTGAATAGCATTAAAAAGCAGAACACTATCCTTCTTTTTCTGAGGTGCACATACTGCTATCAACCTCCAATAAGCATTGTCAAAGGATACATCCAACAGCAGTGCCCTTCCAGAAAAAATGTCCAGGACTCGAGTAACACAAAATCTATCTCCACGAAACAAAATACCCACCCCATCACAGACATCAGTACCATAGGAGAAACAGGAAGGGCCCCAGTACCACAATCTACCTGCAGCTGTAATAAGGGAGGAAGTGTTCAGCCTAGTATCCTGTAGGAAAATTACATCAAATCCTAGGTCATACAGGGTAGAAAAGGATAGGAGTCTCCTTTTAGCATTTTTCACACTGTTAACATTCACAGTGGCAAAACACAAGGAAGAAGAAGACAGAAAAAGTAAGGAAAAGAAAAAATCCGGAACAATCAAGACACCTTACCCCGTCTGGAGCACTTACAAGTAGATTTACCCTGGATGACTATCTGTTCAGGAGGTGCAGGAAGGGGAGTCAGTTCCCCCTCAGATTCTGAGGAGGGAACTTGTTGGGAGGAGACAGCAGAATAGGATTCAGAATCAGACCCAAAATCTGAATCTGAGAAAAATGTAGCAAGGGGGGCAAACTTATTCTGAATGGAAAGGCTAGTGGGGGAGGCAACAGATTTAGCAATTTTAGATCTGGGTCTATTCTGCTTCAATGTCCATTTACGAGTAGTCACAACAGAAGCTGACGGGGGGGGCATCAACTCAACAGGGTCTGTAACAGTGAGAGAAGGGTCAGATAGCGGTAAGGAAGAAACTGAGGGGAGGACAGTGTCATGTGTTAAAAGGGTCGGAGCAAGTGAGACCAGAGAAACAACAGAGTCCTCTTGGACAACAGGTAGAGGATCAGGGTCAGGAGGAATATCCATCCCTTCAGAAGGAACCAGTGACTGAGATGACAAAGAGATTTGGACTGCATCAGCAGGGGGGGGAGGAGGAGGGTGCTGAACTGTATGTGATGCCATACTTTTTTTCTGCGCATTAACAATAATGGAATCCTGACAGGTCTGGTCAGACCTGTCATGGGATGCCCAAGTACAGGAGCAACAGGTATGCCTCCTTTCTTCACACAAATTACACATCATAGGATTCTGACAAGAAGAACTAGAGTGTCCAAATTCCAAACACAAATTACAATGAAGTCTGTCACAGGTAGAAGTGAGATGAAGGGAGGAGCCACATTTAAAACACGCCTTAGGTTAGCCAGGGTAAAAACAGTGACCTCTATCCCTACCCAAAAAGAAACTACTAGGGAGATGTTGGAGACCAGTATTACTGGATCTAAGCTTAACCTTATATTTCCACCCTCCAGTCCAAATATGTTCAGCATCCATAATGGGTTGTAGGGGGCTCAAAAGGTCACAACGCTGACCCAACCATTGAGAAATATCATGTACAGCAACATCTTCATGTCGGAAAAGGATAGTAACAAACTTAATGGCAGGTTTAGTAAGGGGAATTGCCCGAAAAGGTAACCATAAAGCAGAATGCTTCAACTGTTCATATTTAGTCCAAAATCTATCCAGCTCCTGAGGAGTTTTAAAGCTCATGTCATATAAAATATCACCAGACGCATGAATCAAGGCATACAATTCATTGGAAAAACCCAGAGTCCTTAAGCAATTTTTGTCCCACATATAGTCTATCCGGTGGAACGTCCAGGCCCCCTAAATATTGTAAACGCTGTGCAGGTAGGGGTTGTTGTGCAAAGTGGTCTCGTTTTCGAAAAGAAGCCCAGGTAGTCTTAACAATGTCAGCTGCAGATTCTGCAGGGACAGGCAAATCAGTATCCATTCGGTCACCCCAAGAAATAGGCCTTTCACTTGGACCTTCATCCCCAGAGTCAAGGAAAGACTCAATGGCAGGCTGGGATGGTAACTCAGGAGGAGGTTCTGGATGTTGAACATCCTCAACGTGCAAGTCAAGGTCAGAATCCGTAGCAAAGCGAACGGGACGAGAACCCTGCTGACAGGAGGGCAAACCCTGCTGGCGCAACACTTCCCGTTCAGGCGAGCCAGGTATGGGACTATGAGAGGGATCAGGAAACCAGTTCCCTTGCAGCATTTTCGACCATCCAGCCTTTACCAGTGAGAGTTCAAGTGCCTTAGGCAAGTTCAGGAGGGGGAGAACCGATAAAGGTTGGGAATCCACCCTCCCACACTGCAAGCCCAACACAGTCCCCGCAGCAGGACTAACATCAGAAATAGCAGTCGAATTACTTACAAGTAGCAAATTCGGGTCTGAAGAGGCAGCAGGACTAAGGGCAGAAACAACACCACCAGCAGGAGAAACTGCGCGTGTAGAGAAGGCCGCCTGCTGAGAAACTCCAGACGGACAGGACTCCACGACAACAGCAGTGGCGTCAGAACTCCCAGGGATCATGTCAAAAGAGGCAGGCACAGCAGAAAAATAGTCCGGTGCAGAACTCGGCAAAAGGGGTTGTAGCTTGGCCCCCACAGACTCAGGTTGCAACAAGGAAAGAACATAGCGCGGATTATTTTTACAAATGGAACTCAACCACACTTGTTCTGAGGGTGTAACAGACTGAAGAAATGCAAAGCCATTAGCAGATGCATCCGTACGAGACACAGATATCTCAGGAGGTAAGTCATTTTCCATAGCAGCAAGATCAGGAACTTCAATCTCCAGAGCTGGACCAACAGGGTGGGAGATCAGCTCACCTGTCGGTACACCAGCAGACTAACTGCCATCTGAGACAGAGGCCATGGGTACAGCAGCTCCCCCTACCTAGAGTAGGGGAATTTCCCCAGTGCCTTGGCCAAATTTTCCCCCATTCGCTAAAAATACCACCAACAGCTTAATCTGATTCAAGGTCAGTTGGCATTCATCTGTATCCCCCTTCCCCAGGTCGTGCCTGAAAATAGGCAGAATTTGTCTAGTGCACTTATCTGGTCAACAAAAACTAAATAGATAAATAAAATTGCAACAGTACTTCTGTCTGAAGGAGTGTAGGCCCCTCCCAGGCTCGGGGGTGGTGTTGCACAACAGTGACCTTACCACTAGACGCATTCTACATACCAGTACATGGACTTTAAAACTCCTCCTTAACAAGCTTCCGAGCTACCTAACTTCCATCATCCGTACCTGCCACAGTACATATGCACTCAGAAGATCAGATTTTATCTTCCTGGATGTCCCAAAGGCCTGCATCTCATTTGGTCAGCGTGCATTCTCCGCTGCCCTTCCAGTTATCTGGAATCAACTAGAATCGACCCTGAAACTATCTAATCTAGTCTCTGTTAGTTTTTTCAAAAAGTTAATTTCAGAAAAAATAAAAGATGTCTGTAATTGTCATTAAAAATTGTTCTTCTCCTATGGCAGCACAAGCCTACTGTTAGTAATAAGATTTATGTGAATTGAACCAGCACTTTATGTATGAGTGTGGTGACTTATGTTATGAGTTACAGAGTGATGCTTGTATACCTGCTATATATGTATCCTATCAGCACTTGTATTCTTGTTGAGTGTGTAACCCCTAGATGGCGCTATCCCAGGGGCTACTACCCCTGCCTGATTTGCCACTAACAGGTTGAGGGGCCTGGATCCAATGGCGGGTGCCTCCACCCAGAGGTCAGGGTTTGCAATAGTTAAACTAACTTGGTCACAGCCCTCTGGGACACTGCAACCCCCCTTTCTTCCCACTAGTGGCCCACACAATATATCAGAATTACCTTCACAGTATACACTTACCCCAGGTCTGGTTCCGGCACTGGGACCTCCTGTGAAATGAGATACAGTGCAACAATCACAGTACAGTACTTTAACATAGACAAATACCTCAGGCAGTATAACTTTGCTGAAACAAGCAGCTCTGATTTATTTAGGGGGATATAACAAGGACAGGGGGAAATCAGGTTAATTAGCTTATCACTCTAATAATCTACCTATGGCTCTGTGCACAGGCCTATCCCTATCAGTTACTGTCCTGGGTACCCAAGCCCTAGTGGCTAGTCCAAACCGTGGCAGCTGGTAGGGGCCCTTTCACACAGAGAAAAGGAGAATTAAACAGTCAGCAGTACAGTAATTCCATTTGGATTTAATGTGGCAATTCAACAGGGAGCGACCCTGAATTAGTACTCACGACCTCCAAATAAGATAGGGTCCTTCAATGTCAGCAGGGCTCACTTGAGTACACAAACCTCTTCACACATCCATATAAAAGAAAGCACTATACCAGGCAGGCTGCATCTGTATCCCGATCGCAATTACTGCACAATACCGGAGAACACACAGCAGATTCAGTTCCTGACAGACCGAGTGGAATTTTCAGCAATTTCTCCAGTCTTCTACAGGGTGAGCCTGGTTTCTACTCTTCAGAGATCCTTTGATTCTTTTCACAGGACAGATTCAGTCCTAACAAGCTGCAGACCGAACTCTGGGCCTTACACGCTTTTGACTAAAACTGCACACTGAAAAAGCACAGGCTCTTCCTTCTTCACTGCCAAAGCTCAACTGAACTCCAACCGACAAAACCGGGCACTTCCTTTGAGTTCCTCCCAGTTCTTGACTGGATTGGCTGTCACCACAATAGACTGCTGCTGTTGGTCCAAAAGGCACTGAAGTCTAAACTACATCTCCCAGAGTCACTGCCCATACAATCCTCTTGTGGCTGGCTCAGATTATGAGTCCAAGTTCTGATTCGTCAAGGCACCATTTTAGAGCTAGCTTACCCCACACTGATTGGTCCAGTTCAGCAGTTCAAAACTAGAATGGGGAACTAGCAGACACAGTTCTGACTGCAAAGAAAGCAGGTTAGACAAACTGTAATTTCATTATTACTCTAAATAATTTCTGGCAAACAGTTACATCTTTCAGATAGGTTCCCTTTGCACTCTAGTGACTGCAAAATGAAGTGAATTGGCAGCAGCTCGAGTGGTACTCAGAGAAGCACACAGTCCCTCCATACAAACTAATTATGTTTGCAAGCAGACAGCTCTTAAAGAGACAGTACCAGAGGCTCTAAAACACTCACTGATAAATGGCTTAAATGCCAAACACCATTCAGGTTGAACATTCAAGCAAGCTCCTGGAAGTCTTTTGGGAACCCCCATTTGCAGGGGTTACACCCTTCCTGGCCTGGGAAAGCTTGAGCGTCCGCGTCAAGCAAGTACCATAAGTTTCAACTGCAACCATATACATTTGCATTAGGCTCGCATATGTAATCATCAGTCAATATATCATTTTACCAAGAACACATTTCTGAAACATTGCAGTACGTCACTCTTTACACAGTATTACATACACATTGTACCATAACTCAAGTTATTACCTCTTGTACATTAAACCTGAAGAGAGGGCCCTTCCTATCAGTTACCTTGGGGCTGGACGGGGCAAGGCACCATACTTAGAGGGCAACACAAGTAACTTGAGTTAGCACTGACGCTCAGTTTGGGCAATGAGCTCGGGACACATACACTTCTTTATGGACAACATTGAGAGGCAAATCCACAGGCCTCCCAAGGGAATCATAACTGAGGTGCACCACAGGCTTTACAGCTCGACCAGTCTTTCTAGGGGAACTGTTATAGTCTCTGCACTCTGAGCCTCATTTTCAGCATTGTCCTCACTTGTCAGGGAGTCTCCATGGGGTAGAGAGGCTAGAACTTGGGGCACTTTCAGCTCCAGGAGTTACAGTTTCTGAGTCCACAACATTTGGCTCGCATGGAGAGCTTTCGGACACTGGCAGTGGACTGTCAGGGCACTCAAAATACTCTTCTTGTTCGGGTGTATCACCAGTCTGCCCCAATCTATCATTTTCCTCCCTGAAAGCTCAAACAGTTCAACCATGCACAATGATTCCATTTCATCTGATCTGATGCTTTGCACTTCACTTTCTGGGAGCATTGGCTCCAGGGATGAAGCTGGGGCTTAGACAGTCCAGAAGGCCCAGCTTTGTCTCCAGTATTGACTAGGGGATTGCCCCAAACAATTGACTCAGTTCGTAGAAGGATAGTATTCAAAGTCACTCTCACTTTCTTCCGATATGGACTGACAGTCATGCTCAACTGGGACTTGTGGAGGGGAACACTTTAACTTTGCTTCTGTAGGTGCAGACTTTCTTGATCTTTTCTTAGCAGCAGCTCTAGTCACTGGTCCAGAGGGACATCTTCTAGGGCTCAGACTCAATTAAGATTTGTCCAATGGGCAGTAAATGATTTCTATGCATTGTTTTACATCTTTTGAATTATTCTCAGGCCTTACTTTGTACACTGGCAGATCATCTAGTTTGCCCACTACAATGTGAGGGAGATGGTGCCATCTGTCAGCAATCTTGTGCTTGCCATGCAGTCCCAGATTTCTTAGCAATACCGATCTCCCTCCTGGAGTTCCTGTGCTTTCACCTTTATCATACCTTTCTTTGTTGGCCAGATTTCTTTTGGCAGCCATGGTTTGAGCCAGTTAGTACGCATGAGTTAGCTGGGCCTTTAACTTTTGCACATACTGTAAATAGTTGTCAGCTTGAACCCCATCAGGAGAGACCCCAAAACACACATCTACTGGTAGTCGAGCTTCTCTTCCAAACATCAGGCGGTAGGGGAGAATCAGTGGCATCACTTGGTGCAGTTATAAGCATGTACCAGGGTGCTAATTTGTTGGCTCCATCTAGGCTTGTCCTTTGGGTGCAGGGTGCCTAGCATATCTAGCAAAGTGCGGTTGAAACGTTCAGGCTGTGGGTCCCCTGGGGTGGTAAGGAGTGGTTCTGGACTTTCGCACTCCCACAGAGAAAGCATCTCTTTGATCAGACGACTCTCAAAGTCTCTCCCTTGATCAGAATGGATTCTTTGTGGAGCCCATAGTGAACAAAAAGTTTTCTACAAGTACTTTGGCCACAGTGGATGCTTTCTGGTCTTTGGTGGGGAAAGCTTGGGCATATCTCGTGAAATGGTCAGTGACCACCAGCACATTACTGATATTTCTTTGATCTGACTCCAAACTCAGAAAATCAATACAGACCAGCTCCATGGGTGCACTGGTGGTGATGTTAACAAGGGGGGCAGCCCTTTGGGGCAAAGCTTTCCTCTGTAAGCAGCGACTACAAGTTCGAATGTGCTGCTCCACATCAGCCCCCATCTTAGGCCAATAGAATCTGGATCTCACCAAGTCAAGTGTTCTGTCTATACCAAGGTGCCCCATGTGGTTGTGCAAGGACCTCAGTACTGAGTCTCGAAAGGCAGTGGGCAGCACTAGTTGTTGTTTGTCTACTTGTCCCCCTCTGTCTACTGTTTCTCTGTATAACAGTTTATTGATCAGTTTCAACTTAGGACCTTCTTTGTATAGCAGTGCAGTTCTCAAATCAGTGGAGCGTAATTTGGACACATCTTTTCCTGCATAGAGGGCTTCTAAAGCTGCTTTGATCATGGGATCGCGGGATTGAGCCCACAATACTGTCATTGTCCAGCTGAGGCAGTGCACCAATGTCTATTGCAGAAAAGTGGCAATAAGAGCAGGTATGCAATTCTCAGAGGCTCCCAAGCAATCCACCATGCAGTCCACTGCGTCCGTGGACATTTGTTCCTCCCTGTCAAACTTCCGGCAGAGTGCCGAATGTCAGGTTCTGCCAATCGGACCCAATCATTCTGGGAAACAGGCCTCCGGAGAGAGCATCAGCATCTATGTGGTTCAGACCTGCTCGTATTCGAGAGCATAGTCATATGTAGATAATGCAGAAAGCCACCTATGGCCAGTGGCATCCAACTTAGCTGAAGTCTGCACATAGGTCAAAGGATTATTGTCAGTTTTTACTAGTATTTTAGCCCCATACAAGTACTCATGGAATTGGTCAACAATAGCCCACTTCAAAGCTAGGAACTCTAACTTATGTACAGGATAGTTCTTTTCGGATGGGGTCAGGCTTCTACTGGCAAAGGCCACTGGTCTCAGGCCATTCTCGTGCTCCTGGTACAACACAGCCCCAACCCTTGCAAGCTAGCATCAGTGTGCAGGACGTAAGGTTTTCTTGGATCGGCATAGGCCAGCACTGGAGCATGGGTAAGTTGATATATGATCTCATGAAAAGCAGTCTCACAATCAGGAGTCCAGTGGGCCCCAAATACTTCACTCGGATGAAAATACACTCTTTCAGTCTTGAGGGACGCTGACTTTTTGTATTTTTGTGGGCTGGGGATACCCTTGAGTAAGGTTAAGTAAGGCGGATCACTCTTGAATAGTCCTTGATGAGCGCGATAATAACCACAGAATCCAGGAATCTTTGCAGTTCTTTTTAGATTTTGGGCTGTGGCCAGGTGGTCAAGGCCTCAACTTTACTTGGTCGGTCTCTATTCCCTCGGTGGATACTATGTGTCCCACATACTTTACTGATGTTTGAAAGAATTGACACTTATCAATGGACAGTTTAAGGCCAAAGTCCTCCAGTCGGTCCAATACCTTAAATAATCTGCTCTCATGTTCCTCAGTGAGCTGCCAAACACAATAACATCATCTAGGTATACCAGGCACTCTAGTAAGTTCATGTCCCCACTGCACGCTCCATCAATCGTTGAAAAGTGGCTGGGGCACCTGAAATCCCTTGAGCATCCTCATGAATTCATAGAAGCCAGCGGACAGATAAAGGCCGTCTCTCCACGGTCCTCTGGGGCCATCGGGATCTGGTAGTACCCACTGCGGAGATCCAGCACAGAGAACCACTTGCTCCCGCTTAGGGCAGTCCAAAGCATCCTGAATGCGGGCATTGTGTACTGGATCAGGGATAGTCCGCCCGGTTTAAGGTGCGATAATCCACACACATCCTCACTGTTCCATTCTTTTTCCTCACTACCACAATGGGGAGCATAAGGGCTTCTGGATTCTTGTATTACACCAGCAGCTAACATCTCTTGCAGATGCCGTCTCACATCATCTCATGTCAGCAGGTGCCAGGCGTGAGACCTCTCATGAAATGGTCTTTTCGTCATGCGGCGGATATTGTGTCAGCCCTTGCACGATCCTACATCCCATTCCTTTAAAGAAAACACCTGGTCTCTCTGGGCAAGCTTCTCACTGATCCTCACTTTCCATTCAGCTGGCAGCGGGAGTCACGAAATCAAACAAGTCAGGCGTTACTCTGTCATTCTTCCTTGAACTCTTGCTGCTGGGTAGCACTGCAGTGTCTGCACAATGCACATTAGCCAGGATGCAACCTCTGTTTACTCAAATGTCTCTTTCAGACACATTATGAACTTGGACCATTACCTTCTGGCATAAGCATGGGCTCTAGCGGGCAAAATACTAGAAGCTTGACCAGCAGTCCCTCTGGCAATTTTCCATCGCCTGGCATCCAACATTAATATTTTATTCTTAACATCCTTTCTGATACGGACCTCTCCCTGTAAGGTACACTGGGCATTTGGCGCCAGGATCAGAGACTCAGGATCCTTCTTCCATACAATTCCGACCGGTTCCTCTGGTTCTGTTTTTCAGCATCTCTCTGTGCCTCATAGGCCTTCTTAATTAAAGCCGGAACTCTTAAAGCACTACTAGTCTTTGACCCCTGTTTTCATAACACAACTGTGCCAGCCTTCCGAACATATGAGCATTTGTTCCAATCAACAAGGGACACCATCATACAGTCCAGTGGGGGACACACTAAGGCTAGGGTCTCTACTTGTTCGGCCACTCCAGCCACGGAGGTGGGGAAAGACAGCCAAATTCGGATATACCCAGAATAGGGGTAGGCCTTCTCCCTTAACCCCATACATGCAGTCCTTCTAATGGTTGTGAGTACGTCTGACAAATGCTTCTGATACCAATCCTGGAACATAATTGTTACTTGGGGCCACTGTCTAATACAGCTCTTGTAGACACTCCATTCACCTTACAGTGGTCTCCATGGAGGGACCCACTATTCTGGACCAGTCTGGAGAGTGTAGTGGGGGCCTGGGCAACTGACCTTGCCACAAGGGGCGTGAATTAGCATTTTTGGTGCCCTCACTGGGATCATGTCGCACACTTCTTAACCACTGATTTCTTCTCCGAAGCTCTCCTTGTAGCCTATATGCAACTTTGTCAGTGTCTTTTGGGACTGGCATTCCCTTTTCATGTGCCTATCTTTCCCACAATTATAGCAAAACATACTTTCTGGAGTTTGAGCTGGCCGGGCGCCACACTGGGAGCCAGGCGGGGGTATTACTAACTGGAAACCTGGGTGCCATCTCTGTCTGCGGGCGTGATAAGCATTTGGAGACATCTCGTCAGTTTCTCCACTTCCATGGTCAAGGAATTGAGTTTGGAGCTGTTATCAGCAGGAGATACATGGTGGGTACCCCCCCCCTACAGTATGCAGTCGGATATAGGTCAGGGCCTGTGTCGCAGGCGTGGCCTTCATAAAGGGACTGTTTTGAATTCTCGGATCTCTCTCAACAGTTCACCCCATTGTGGCATATCTTTTCCTTGTCAGAGCACTCATTGACTGTCAACTTCTGCCCCTGAACTTCATTGATGGGTCACCTCAGTCACTGGTCGTAGCCACAGCTGTTGGTGCAGGTACCTCCCGAGGTCGCCTTTTCTCAACTCCTCGAATTTCTCTCATTAACTCATCATAGGAGGTGGGGATTCCAGTCGATTGCCAGGCGTAATTGAAGCAACAGCCAGTTCTAGAAGGGGCAAGACTTAAGGATTCTGTCCAGTCTGGTTGCGGTCGAGTTCAATCGCTGCAAACTACTCTTTCTGAGGCATTCTTGCAACAATTTTTCCAGCCGAGAGACATACACAGACAACAACTCCCTTGGTACTGTTGTGCATTTCTTACTCTCCACCATAGGTCCTCATCAGAATCTGGGCTCCTACACATTCTCCAAGGCCTCAAGATAGGCCTGTGCAGTCGCTTCAGGTTACTGGCCCTTTTAGCACGGATGGTAGCAGGGCAGGACCTCGGAGGCTCTCTCTAACCTCTTTCAGCTTTCGCCTTTGAGCATTGCCATTCTAGCACTTGGGGGGCAACATAGTCTATCCAGGTCTCCCAGTCATCCTCCCCTTGGGGGGTTGGGAGGGTGCCAGAGAAGATCCTCAACCTTCGGTAAGAGTCGTGACTAATGGCAGGTGCAGAAATAGGAGTCTGCATTGGTTCAGCCACCATTCCGGGCACTGGAGCAGGAGAGGGTGTTGGGGGAGGAATACCTCCAGGTGGCAAGAATAGTTTCTTCAAGTCCTCCACAGTTTTCCCCTCTCCCAGCAACCATTCAGCAAATTTCTCCTCAAAAGTTTCAGATAGTGGTGGGGCTGATTCCCCGGGTCTTCTACTGTCCTTAGTTATCACTCCCAAGCAGTGAGGGCTCCCTCTGGGAGTAATGGTCTGTGGCACTTTGGAGCTATCTATGGGATCCTTAAACTCTACTAGGGCCAGGAAAGTGTGGGTGAGCAGATTAGCATGTGCCGACCCACCACCACAGGGTTTTGTAAACCTTCCACCTTGGAAAGTACTCCCTGCACAGTGTCCGTATTGATACCAGGGGATGTCCAGGATAAGCATAGCATTTTGGGGGTCGATCTCTCCCAGTACACCACTCCACCAGCCTGTGCACAGCCACTCTGTCGGGTACCTATTTTTTCTTAACTGTGGTTCGTAAATATGGCCACTAGAGGACACACAATCCCAGCGGTGAGCCTCCAAGATGTAACCCTAGATGGCGCTATCCCAGGGCTACTACCCTGCCTGATTTGCCACTAACAGGTTGAGGGGCCTGGATCCAATGGCGGGTGCCTCCACCCAGAGGTCAGGGTTGCAATAGTTAAACTAACTTGGTCACAGCCCTCTGGGACACTGCAACCCCTTTCTTCCCACTAGTGGCCCACACAATATATCAGAATTACCTTCACAGTATACACTTCCCAGGTCTGGTTCCGGCACTGGGACCTCCTGTGAAATGAGATACAGTGCAACAATCACAGTACAGTACTTTAACATAGACAAATACCTCAGGCAGTATAACTTTGCTGAAACAAGCAGCTCTGATTTATTTAGGGGGATATAACAAGGACAGGGGGAAATCAGGTTAATTAGCTTATCACTCTAATAATCTACCTTGGCTCTGTGCACAGGCCTATCCCTATCAGTTACTGTCCCTGGGTACCCAAGCCCTAGTGGCTAGTCCAAACCGTGGCAGCTGGTAGGGGCCCTTTCACACAGAGAAAAGGAGAATTAAACAGTCAGCAGTACAGTAATTCCATTTGGATTTAATGTGGCAATTCAACAGGAGCGACCCTGAATTAGTACTCACGACCTCCAAATAAGATAGGGTCCTTCAATGTCAGCAGGGCTCACTTGAGGTACACAAACCTCTTCACACATCCATATAAAAGAAAGCACTATACCAGGCAGGCTGCATCTGTATCCCGATCGCAATTACTGCACAATACCGGAGAACACACAGCAGATTCAGTTCCTGACAGACCGAGTGGAATTTTCAGCAATTTCTCCAGTCTTCTACAGGGTGAGCCTGGTTTCTACTCTTCAGAGATCCTTTGATTCTTTTCACAGGACGGATTCAGTCCTAACAAGCTGCAGACCGAACTCTGGGCCTTACACACGTTTTTTGACTAAAACTGCACACTGAAAAGCACAGGGCTCCTTCCTTCTTCACTGCCAAGCTCAACTGAACTCCAACCGACAAAACCGGGCACTTCCTTTGAGTTCCTCCCAGTTCTTGACTGGATTGGCTGTCACTCACAATAGACTGCTGCTGTTGGTCCAAAAGGCACTGAAGTCTAAACTACATCTCCCAGAGTCACTGCCCATACAATCCTCTTGTGGCTGGCTCCAGATTATGAGTCCAAGTTCTGATTCGTCCAAGGCACCATTTTAGAGCTAGCTTACCCCACACGATTGGTCCAGTTCAGCAGTTCAAAACTAGAATGGGGAACTAGCAGACACAGTTCTGACTGCAAAGAAAGCAGGTTAGACAAACTGTAATTTCATTATTACTCTAAATAATTTCTGGCAAACAGTTACATCTTTCAGATAGGTTCCCTTTGCACTCCTAGTGACTGCAAAAATGAAGTGAATTGGCAGCAGCTCGAGTGGTACTCAGAGAAGCACACAGTCCCTCCATACAAACTAATTATGTTTGCAAGCAGACAGCTCTTAAAGAGACAGTACCAGAGGCTCTAAAAACACTCACTGATAAATGGCTTAAATGCCAAACACCATTCAGGCTTGGAGCATTCAAGCAAGCTCCTGGAAGTCTTTTGGGAACCCCCATTTGCAGGGGGGTTACAAGTGCATTTATTGTATGTTCCTGTTTGTCCCTTAGTATATGTTTCACAGGACCTCCTTGTGAATGAGCTTGCTCAATGGAGTTTTTTTTCCTGCAATAAACTTGAGCTTGAACTTGAACTTGAAGTCTCTCAGCCTCGGCCCGTCCAATTGGTTCAATGAGTTTGCCCCCAAACAGCTTACTGGCATGGGATCACAAAGTACTCCCTGCTGAGGTAAAGGCTAGCACTATTTTTTTTATTTTTAGCTTTTGTTGACCGGGTAAGTGCACTAGACAAATTCTGCCTATTTTCAGGCACGACCCGTGGGAGGGGGATACAGATGAATGTCAACTGACTTTGAACCAGATTAAGCTGTTGGTGGTATTTTTAGTGAATGGGGGAAAATTTGGCCAGGACACCGGGGAAATTCCCCTGCTCTTTTCGAGAAGTGCCATGGGATCTTTAACATCCACCTGAACTACCACCAGAACAGGCAGATGGGACCTCGGTTTAACGTCTCATCCGAAAGACGGAAGACTACTGTCCTTCTCTGGGGGAGGGTAAGCAGAGCCACTACACACATTTCTTAATTTTTTTTTATTTTTTTATTTTGCCCCCAAAATTTTCTCACCTTTATAAATATGACATGCCACATTTAGGGAATACTGGCTGAAATGTCATTTCGCACCACAAATGCGAAAACACACCATGTCTAGGATCTGAAAAATGACACCTGTCACATTTATGAGGTTATGTGAAAAAATGGCTGTGTTGAAAGTTTAAGAGTCAAAATATTGAAAATTGGCAAAGTTAAGAGTGAATGTTATATATATATATTTTTTTAACTCTCCCCGTCGGTCCTCCTTCTGAGGAGTGGCCCAGTCCTGTCGCCCTAATGTCCACTGGGATTTACCTGCTAGCCATTTTCCCCCAGGGTTTTCCCTCCCTGGTGGGGCTGGCACAGTTCCCCAAGCCCAACTAGAGAATGGACCCAGTTCGGGACGGTATGCCCAGCTGGTTGGGTGTGGGGCCTGTGGGTGCACCTCCTCATCCTGTCACTGGGTGTTTTTCCTTTTTCTGGTCCCCAAGGAGGTGCAGCGTGCAATGACATGTTGGTGCATGCCATGTGCTCCTGCGTGATATGCACCAGCGTCTGCCATACCACCCAATTTTTCTGGTCTGGGCTGCCTTTCCCCCAGCTTCCGTGAGGGGCCAGGTGAGCATAGGGCTCTGCTTACCCTCCCCCCAGAGAAGGACAGTAGTCCTACGGATGCTTGAGCCTCCTCTACCGAGCCAGCCATCTGCCACCTCAGATTTACTTCTGAACTTGGGTCATCAGAATTGCAAGCAGTATTGCTACCACTGTGCCATCTTCCCCCAGGGCTTTCCCTCCCTGGTGGGGTTGGCACAGTTCCCCAAGCCCTGCTAGAGAAGATAGCAGCAGTGCTGTGCAGCGGTCTGCATAGCTCTGTTTCAGAAAGCATCGTCCCCTCCTTAAGACATTTTTAAAAACACTTTTTTCTGGACAGAATTTAGCAGCAATTTGTAGCGTGTGTTCCCCGGCAGCGGCGCTGACTGACAGAACTCTAAGATACTATTTTTAGCCAGTTTATAGTTTGGGTTTAGTTAGGGCTTTAGTATAGGCAGGGCTGAGAAGTGAGGTAGCGTAGGTTGTTTAGCTTTCTTTTATTTTTTTGGAGTTTCTGGAGTTAGTTTTGGCTCACCTCTAAGTGCACTGCAGCTCCTGGTCACTGGAATAGGTTTCTCCCTGTACTCTTCTAATACTAGAGTTCTGTACCATTTGGTCCGACTAGGCTGTGGGCCAGGACTGATACAGCACCTCGCTAAGGTGCTCTCGTAACTTATCGGTGGGACCATCGCTTGAGGATTTCCACCTTCAGTGGAGATAGATCTGGTCTGCAGGGCCTTTGGTTTTGGATTCCTGTGCTCTGGAACTGGGCACCTTGCTGGTGCTTCTGTTTACATCTTACAAGAGGTCCATCGATGACAGTTTCTTCCTTGGAGCAGCGGGACTGCATTCCCAGGACACGCGGTCACAGAGGGCTCTTCCACACTAGTGTAACCGGGGCAAGGGTCTGCTGATGTGATCTTCCTTGGAACATTGCAGAACATCTTTGTAGAGTCTTGTCCAAATTGTTGGGCAGTGTAACAGCCTGAATTCAGTTGTTTGTGGACTCAGGTGGAGAATCACTTGTTGGGACTTGGTGTGTTGCCCCCATGGATCTATCACTAAGGGGGCCAAAGATCTATTCCTCCTGAAATTGACTGAGGATATACAGGTTTTTCCTGGTATGGCTGCATGCAGTTAGTGAGCTGTTATTACTGCACTATCAAACTGTGACTATGAAGGGACTGGGGCAGTGATAGTGCCCTTCTCTCAAAGTAGTTGGCAGTATAATCATTCTATGTGAGCTGAAACTGAAACCTTTTCTCCAGGACTTCATAATTTAGATATTGGATTTTAGCTGGGTTTGATTTGGGTGGGGGTGGTTGTTTAGGTTGTGGGTGGGGGTAGTTTGGGGTTTTAGTTATTTTGTAAGTGTGTGTGGAGTGTGTGGTGTAGGGCCCTTTATTGTTGTTGTATGTGTTAGTGGTGTGTGTTGTATTTGTGGGTTTAGTATCTTGGGGGCCTGGGACTACGTAGTCAGGAGGAATGTGTCTGGGAAGGTGTGAGGGCCTGGGGTGAGCTAGGATAGTGTATGAGGCATCTTAGTTGCTCGATCTATGGCCTTTTTTCAACCTCCCAGTGTCTGTCACCACAGCAAGGTGCTGTAGGGAGGTTGGGATAGGGAGGAACTGTATTGTTCGATTGGGTCGTGGTGCCCCATGCACTGCGGTGGGTGGTAGGATCAAGGTAGTTGGGTGCAGAAAGCGCCCTGGGATTAGATTGGTCCAAGGGAGAGGCCAGACGTATTTAGTTCCCATCACTAGGGTTCCCACCAGATCGAGTGGGCAGGTAGCCAAAGGAGCTGTACTGTCCACCAATCCCTTGAGGGCAGTGCTTTGCAATGCCAGATCGGTCAAAAACAAGACTGCAATTATTGCGGACTTGGTTTCTTTGGCTGATCTGGTTTGCATTACAGAGACCTGGATTGGTGATGATGCTGGCATGGTTTTAGAGGTCTCCATCCCAACCGGGTATACCGTAGTGCACTGCACCAGAGCGGAATGCAGGGGCGGGGGGGGTAACCATCTGTTTTAGATCTGAGCTAGGCTTCACCCTGCACCCAGTGAGAGCACCACATTAATTTGAATGTGTGGCCATCCGTGGGGGTCCAGGTGCAGGTTGCCAGATTCTCCTGATTTACCGCCCTTCTGGGGAGGTAGGAGACTTCCTGCAGGAGGTGACCGATTTTGTCGTCGGTGAAACATTGGAGGCCCCAGATGTTTAGTGCTGGGGGACTTCAATGTTTGAGCTGATGACGAATCTTCTCAGCTTGGTTACAGCTTCCTCCAGATGATGTCATCTCTGGGCCTGGCGCAAGTAGTTTCTTCTGCAACCCATCAGGGCGGCCACATGTTCAACCTGGTGCTCTCGCTGGGGCTTGAGATAAACAGTCTCAGGACTGATTGAGTCATTTGGTCCAATCATTGCATGGTGGAGTTCTTGTTCAGAGCCCCCCCAAGAGCACTCCCCCTGCTGAGATGGTCAGCTACCGCCCTTTGAGGGGGTTGACCTCTGAGGACTTTTTGGCGGTGGCCGATCTATCTAGCATGGACACTGCATGTGTTGGGGGTGAGTGCGTGGCAGTTGATGCCTATAATAAGGCTATGTCTGGTGCATTCGATTCCCTCGCACCAGTCCATGTATGATCCAAGTCTTCTCACTTGTGGTCCCCTTGGTATGATGGGGAGCTCACGGCGATGAAGATTTTGGGTCAGAGATTAGAGAGCTGCTGGCGGAAGTCTGGTCTGGAGGTGGACAAACTGACCCTATGTGCGCACTACAGTGTGTACCAGGGGGCAATCAACCGTAAGAAGGCAGAATTCCTGTCCAGGGAGATTGCTGCCAGAAGGAACCGACCAACTGTGCTCTTTTGGACTGTGGACAGGCTTCTCCATCCTTCCTGTCTATAGCCGAAAGCAGCCTTTTCAAACGCATTGTGCGAGGAGTTTGCTCGGCTCTTCTCAGACAGGGTGTCCGCCATCAGGCAGAGGGTTCTGCCAATGAGCCATAGTTTGGCCAACAGTGGTTGCCATGGGTGACCGGAGAGCACTGTGCCTGGCTGGGGCAAGTTTAGACTGGTGGAGGTGGCTGAGGTCATTGAGATTGTTTCCAAGCTTCAGCACACCTTTTGTGAACTGGACCCAGTGCCGACTCATTTTTTAATGGGATGTGTCAACTCCATTGACCCATTGTTTGCCTTGATTGTCCAGTGTTCCCTGTTGGAGGGGGTCTTCCCCAATGTCTTGAAGGAGGCATTGGTGAGACTGCTTCTGAAAAAAACATTGTTGGGCCCTGACGTCAAGGCAAATTACCATGTCATCTCCAATCTTCCATTCTTGGGTAAGATTGTGGAGAAGGTGGTGGTGCTTCAGCTTGAGGAACACCTCATGGCCCATGATCTATATGAGCCACTCCAGACTGGATTTCATGCAAGGCATAGCACAGAAACTTCATCAGTTCAGGTGCAAAATTACCTCCTTAGGGCAAGAGATTGAGGGGAGCGGACAATTCTCATCCTCCTCGATCTCTCTTCAGCATTTGACATGGTGGACCATCGAGTGTTACTCGATTGCCTAAGGGAATTCTGTGGACTCACCATCACTGTTGTCTGCTGGTTTGAGTCTTTTCTATCTAACAGGAGGCAAAGGGTAGTGATGGGGAATTTCTCCTCCTCCCCTAGCCTCCTGTTGTGCAAAGTTCCCCAGGGTTCGGTCTTGTCGCCGATGTTGTTCGCCGTGTACATGCTGCCCCTGGGAGAGCTCATTAGGAAGTACAGCCTGGTTTTTCATTGCTATGCTGATGATACCGAGCTGTATCTTTCCTTTGTCCCTGGAACATCTTGCGCAGTGGAAGTGCTTAACAGTTGCCTCGCTGAGATCAATGACTGGATGGCCTCCAGCTGGTTGCGACTGAACCCCAATAAGATGGAGGTACTGGTGGTGGAGTCGAACAGAGGGCGTGATAGGTTAGCCTCTGGTGCAGAGACAGGACTTTTTTTTGGCTCTCTATCATTGAAGGCCTCCTCTAGGGTGTGTGATCTGGGCGTTATTCTTGACAGTGGACTGATGCTTGAGTTTCAGGTGTCGTCCATTGTCCATACCAGTATCTATCATCTGAGGAATATCACCAGGATAAAGCCCCCAGTTCCGCCGCTGGACCTCCCCACCTTGGTGCATGCCTTTGTGATATCCAGGCTTGACCACTGTAATGCGTTCTATCTCAGTGTCTCTGGGGGTACCCTGCGCCGGCTGCAGCTGGTTCAAAATGCAGCAGCTAGGCTGCTGACAAGACAACCTAAGTACTGTCACATCACTCCAGTGCTGCGTCAATTGCACTGGCTGCTGGTCAGGTAGAGGGTCCTCTTTAAGGTGAGCTTGCTCACCTTTAAGGCCCTACATGGCCTGGGCCCTGGTTACCTGAAGGACCTTCTTATGCCTGCTGTCTCTGTCCACTCCCTCCGCTCCTCCTCGCGAGTCCCAGGGCAAGGCTAAAAACAGCAGGCAATAGAGCATTTAGTGTCACCGCTCCCATCCTGTGGAATTCGCTTTCTCCAGCTGTTAGAGAGGCCCCTTCTGTTGAGGTATTCAAAGCCCATCTCAAGGCCTTCTTGTATAATCAGGCCTTCTCTGACTGTGCTTTATAGCCTTACCCTGATTCCTGAATTTTATGTCTTAACTGGTCCTTGGCTATCTTTGAGTTAGCAGCTGTTGTTGAGGGTAGTATTTATAAATGTTATAATAATTGCTGTAATACTGTATATTTATGTGTAATAGTGTGTTGTTCATACGTTCTTATGAACCCGCTTCAAGAACCCAGTGGGTGAAAATGTTTAAATCCTATTGAAAACATGATTTCTCGCAGCAACTGCAAAATCACCTTTTGGCACATATTTTTCATCCATGTTGTTCACGAGGTGGGATCCCAAAATGGCCATGTTGAAAGTTTGGTGGAAAGACATTGAAAATTAGTGAAGTTATTAGTGAACATTGAATATTTCAATGTGCACTCATAACTTCATCCTTTTACCATATTTTTACACCAGATTTTCAACACAGCCTTCTTATAACCCCACCTCATCAACTTGGTAAGCGAGAATTTTCAAATCCTGTTTGAAAGGTGATTTCACGCAGCAACCGCAAAATCACCTTTCAGGATGGATTTGAAAAATTTCTCCTACCTTGTTCATGAGGTGGGGTCCCAAAAAAAGCAACGTTGAAAATTTGGTGTAAAAATATTGAAAATTGACAACGTTATGAGTAAAAGTTCAAACCCATTGTAATACATTAAAAACAGGTTACTCACCTGTAGCAGTAGTTCTAGCAGTGGTGTATGATGTACATCCACACTTCTAGCAGTGTTTCTTTTCCTTTAATTCCTGCCAGAACATCTTCAAGCTGGCTCCTCTCATCCATCGGGGTGGTAACTCCCTCAGCACCACCCTGTGACATCAGATCTTACCCGCTGGAAGCAAGACTGGTGTGCCACTTGCCAGGGGAGGTCAGGTGAGTCAGTGTGGATGTACATCATATACCACTCCTAGAACTGCTGTTACAGATGAGTAACCTGTTTTTCTAGGGACGTGGATATGATATACGATCCGCACTTCTGGCAGACTCCTCACAGTTCTCCAGGAGGAGGGGGCCAGGTGCACAACCCCTATTTATGGAATAGAGATTGGAGAATTGAGGTCCCAAAATCAGCATCTGGGTATGACCCAAGGTCAGTGTGGTAGTGGGAAATGAAGGTGTGTGCTGACTTCCAGCTAGCAGCCCTGCAGATTTCTTGGGTAGGGACATCCCTGGAAGTGGCCACCAAGGTAGTGGTATGACAGGTGGAATGAGCCCTTAGCCCTATGGGAGGCTCCCTACCCACCAACCTATAGCAGAGGTCGATGCAGGAAACAATCCACCTGCCAATCGGCCACTTATTTATTTAATTTATTTAGTTTTTGTTGACCGGGTAAGTGTACTACACAAGACACTGCCTATTTTCAGGCACAACCCGGGAGGTTACAGAACATTGGTACAACAGTAGAATAAGCAACAGACAGTAGTAAACAATATAATTGTACATAACATAACTTTGAGCAATACATACATTTGCAAGCAGAAAAAGGTATACATCATGAAATTGCTAGCATGGTCAGAAAAGAGAACTTAGAAGAATGCAGTTAGAAGACCAAGTGCAATCAAACAGTTAATAGAAGTTCTGAGGTAAACACTGATATGCAATGGGGTTTAATGCTTGGGTTGAAGAAAAGACAGAGGAGCAAAATATAATATAAGGATGGTTGGTAGTCAGTAACAGGTGCAGATGTCAGAGTTGCTTAGGAAGTTGTGAAGTGCTTGCTTGAAATAGTAATGGGACTGTGCAGCTCTGACATGGAGTGGGAGGGCATTTCAGATTCTGGGGGCAAAGGAGGAAGAGGCTTGTTCACCCATCTTGGTGTAGTATCTGGGGATTGTGAGGAGAGATTTGTCAAAGGAGCGCAGGAGGCACAAGTGTTCCTTGAGGGTCATCAAGGCAGCAAGGGGCCACTGGTTTGGAAGATCTAATTATATCATCTATAAGACAGCCAAGAGACAGTAGGCGATGAGAAGGAGGGGATAGCCAGCCTAGGTTGGAGTAAAGTGAGCAGTGGTGTGTCAGTCTGGGAATGAATAGGGCAAAGTGACAAATGTTGTTGTAAGACACATTCCATTTGTCTAGGTTGGATGCACTAGTCAGGTAGTATGACGTGAGACTGTAAGTGAGACTGGGGAGTAGGATTCCCTAGGCTATAGCAAGTCTGGCGGGAGAAGTGAGCATATACCTAATTTTATAGGCCAGCCCTATTTTGGTGTTGACAGTCTTACAGACGTTAGATATATGTTGGTTGAAGTCTAGGGCAGGATCCAAGGTAATAACGTGGTATTTGAAGGAGTTAGTGGAGGATAAGAGAGATCCATCAAAGTAGTAAATGGTAAGGTCTGCGGGGCAGGACTTGAGCTTGGACAAGGACCCAAATAGTATAGACTGAGTTTTGCTGGTGTTTAGAATGAGGCTGTTTTGTATTAGCCAGGACTGCAATCTGTCAAAATTGGCATTTAGTTTTGAGTTTATTTCTGCTGTACTGTTGGATCTAGTGCAGAGTACCGTATCATCTGCATAAAGGAGGGAGCAACAATGCAGTGGAATGTTTGAAGCATCATTAATGAATATTGAAAAAAGCAGTGGTCCAAAATTGAGCCTTGGGACACTCCAGTGTTAATAGTGGTGGGTGTGGAGGTGTCCTGATTTAATCTGACAAACTGTTGCCTGTTCCTAAGGTAGCTTGAGAAGCATCTCAGTGCAGTGTTGGAGATGCCTAGGGAGGAGAGTTTGGATTTCAGCTTTGAGTGACTGACAAGATCAAATGCTTTGGTTAAAGCTACACAAATTGAACTAGTGAGTTTTCCATTGTCCATGGCCAGTTTGATATCATTTGTGAGTTTGGTTAGGGCCATGATGGTACTGCGTGCAGGCCTGAAACCGTGTGGAGCATGGTATAGTTGGTTATTCTTATTAAGATGGTCAGTGACCTGGAGGGTGATAATTTTCTCAAGAAGTTTGTTGAGAACAGGCAGGATGGCAATGGGACAATAGTTTGTAAGGCTCTTAGGGTCACCTTTTTTAAATATTGGAACAATGTTTGCTATTTTCCAATTCTCCAGGACTGTTCCTGAGGTTACAGATATATTAAATAGCCTAGTTATTGGGGTTGCTAGGGATGAGGCACCAATCTTGAGCAATCTAGGTTTGATTCCATGAAGGACAGTACTCCCACTGGAAGAGATAAAGGAGCCTTAGAACTTCCCTTTGGGATGCAGCACGGAGGTAAGGGGGGGGCAAGGCTGTGGATGATAGTGCTCTTGGGATGGTAAGGGGTGATCTTTAGGGGATGGTAGGTTGGAAAAGTGGTTGTTGAAAGCATTGGCTATTGTGGATGTGTTATAATGGTGATGGGGAACTCTCATCAAGGGCTGTGACGAGCATGGTGCTGCATGGATCGGTACTGGGGCCAATGCTGTTTGGATTATTCATAGCAGACATCAGGAATAAGATCAGTCTATTTGTTTATGATACCAAATTGGGGGCAGTGGTGGATGATATAGCAGGTTGGCAGGGGGTGCAGGACAACCTGACCTAACTGGTGGAGTGGTGGGAAGCATGGCAGTTGGGGTTCAATACGAAAAAGAGCAAAGTCCTGCACTTTGGGGCAACAAACCCAGGGAGGGGTTACCAGCTGGGAGGAGTGCAGCTAGATTCCACCAAGGAGGAGAAGAATCTAGGGGTGGTTGTAATGGAGAAGATGAACAATATAGAGCAGTGTAGGAGGATTGCAGCAAATGCCAACAGAATGCTGGGATGTAACACAAGAGGGATCTCCAGGAGCAGGGAGGTGATCCTGCCTCTCTACAGGGCACTGGTCAGGCCACACCTGGAGTACTGCGTGCAATTCTGGCACCCATATCTGAAGAAGGATGTGAAATTACTGGAAGGGGTACAACACAGGGCAACAAGGATGATCCAGGGATGGGAGGACAGACCATATGAAAAGAGACTGAGAGAGCTGAACTTGTACTCCTTGGAGGAGAGAAGGGACCGGAGGAATATGACTGAGACCTTTAAGTATGTAAAAGGCATAAACAAGGCAGGCACTGAAGGGATACTCAGGATGAGGAGGGGGAGGGACACGAGAGGACATGGCCTTGGATTGGAGGGGGGAAGATTTAGGATGGAAATGATTTTTGTTGGCAACATGTGGTGAGCCATACTTCTCTACTTACGAAGACTGTGTCACTACGAGGCCCTGCCTTGGAGCTCTACCTTGTGCTTTGGACAAAAGGCTACAACCGGTAGGGAGGTGGTAGGAATTAGGGTTGACAGACTCCAAGGAACACCCACCACTGATTTGCCAGGACTCCAAAGACCAAAAGCCCTAATATTTTTTTTTCATTTCCCATATGTAGGTTATGAGATGAGCTAATGTAAGAGATCAGAAATATCTTCTTGAGTTGTACCTGACCTCTGACCTCACAAGTGACAAAGCCACACGTGAGGTAGAGAGGTCACATACATGTACATGGAAGAAGAGACTTCTGATATTGTTCATTAACTCATCAAATACTGAATGTATAAAACAGGATCTGAAAGTTTCATAAGTAAAGCTGTAAACAAGCATTTTTCATGTTCTTGTACTGTAATCTTGTACTGTGATTATGATTGTTTCTCTGAATGGAATGCCCCTGTGTGGCCTGCACTTCTGCAACTGAAATACAAATCCATGATACCCACACTGCAATGGATCTTTTGCAGCAACAGGTATTCATGGCTGGTGCATGACATACACACACAGCTGCAGAAGCATATTCTGCAGTAACAGATACAAATTCATGTAGCACATCAGTGCTACTGCAGCTGTGTCATTTGGAAACAGTTGTATATTTTTGTCTTACATGATGATGGCGGCCTGTGATTGCTTGTGTGGTCTTGCCCTTTTGCTGCTTGGGGAGTGGGGAAGTTAGGATTGGAAATCCTAATGCCACATTTCCCTACTTTTGTGGCATTAAGTTGAACCCTAACTGGTGCATTAACACAATTTTTTCAATAAATTTCCTTTCTTTTCAAGATAGTTGAATTATTATACTCATTCATGCATGTCCTTTTGGGACCAGCATGAACAAATGCAGACACAGGGAAGAGTCCATCTGTCTCTAAAGGCTCAGGGCCCTATACTTCTGTGTGTCAACGGATGTCAAGAATTTGTGGGGCTGTCTAATGGGCTGTGCTTCCATGTGGCCACAGATACAGACACACAGGGCAAAGAGACCATCTGTCAACCAAAGCGTAGGTTCCTATGACACCCACAGGTGCAGTTGAACAATAGAAATGTGGAAGTCAAGTGTAGTGCTCCATCTTCTATATTCTTCCTTGCAGATCTACCGTCATGACTGTTGCCTTACTTCAAGTTGCCTAACTAGATGGCCTCCTCCCAAAAACTGTAATTGTTTTTCTCTTGCCAGGAAAGAGTGGAATAAACTTTCTATCTAGGGGCACTGACTCCTGTCACACTTCAACCTTCCCCATAGTGCATCTTCATGTCTGAGAGGCATAATTTTGTAGTAGAATGATCATTGTGTGCACCAACTACCCCCATTATTTAACCTTCACCATACTATACTTCATGCTTGAGATGCACCATTTTTTTCTACAGGCAGCTGACATATTTTCTCCAAATGCTATACACTGTTAGAAAGGGTTACTGATTAGCTTTAAATAAATGAGGGGGATTGATAATGAAGGGGCTGATGGGACTATAGTTTAGTGTCCTGGGTGACAGGGGGCCCCAAAGGCAGGTAGACAAGGGCACGTAATCAAAATGACAGTGGGCTATGGTGACATATATGGCCATATTGATGCCAAATGCCATGCCTGTCCCACTAACATGATACAAGCCTAAAAAGATATGAGGCAGGACTACATCAAATAAAAGCCATATGGAAAAAGAATAAAATGCCCTGGTAGTAAGGGTGACCCAAATTTAAAATTTGGGGTTCATTGAAAAAAATTAGAAATTCACCATCATGGCTTCCGGGACCCATTTCATGGGCAATTAACATATTTTCACCAAATTCCATGTGCAGTTAGAAAGGGCTACTAATTAGCTTTAAATATATGTATGGGGTGATGGGGCCATCATTTAGTGTCATGGGTGACACGGAGCCCCACAGACATGTACGCAAGGACCCGTAATCAAACTGATAGTTTTATTCAAAGTGGCTTCCATTTCGGATAGCACTAGTTGATACCTCTTCAAGCTTACATCACACTGGTGGGTCAGACATGGGGTTTAGTGTCAGCATGGCAGTGATAGCAACGTATATGGCCATATTGATGCCAAACTCCATGTCTGACCCAACAATGTAATGTAAGCCTGAAGCAGTATCAACTAGTGCTATTTGAAATGGAAGCCACTATGAATAAAACTTTCATCACTTATGGGCCAAGGGGGCATGTTTCATACAATTAAAATCAGGTTTTAAAAATTAAAATGTACACCACGAGTGCCTCGATGACACCTACTCCAAGCAAAACAATGTATTTCACCAAACTGTCACACACTGAAACAAAGGTCAGCCAATAAGCTTTAACTAAATATAGGGGTTGTGGGGTGTTCCATTAAGGGACCCTGAGACCTAACTAGCGTATGGGTTAATAGCCTTTCTGGCATCTACTGGAGGGCTCCTCTGAAGCTGGGATGTTAATTAATCAATCAATCATTTTTTTATTTGTATACCAGAAGGTATGTGAGCAAAAATGCCCATTTTCACAAATGTCCAGTGTAGGAATACAAGAGAGTAAAATAAAAATAACAGAGTACGGCAAATATAAAAAAATAAAGTCACGAGGGTAGCGATATAATACAATACACAATGATAAAACAGTTCAGATGATGATCACAGGATGGATCGAGAATTAAGAACCAAGATAATTTTAAGAGAGGTAGGAAAAGACAAATAAGGCAGAAACAAAAGTGCCACATTGTGGGGATAGTGCAAGTCTACCAGAGATGGTAGCATTCCAAGAGTCTTATGTGGATGCAGGAACCAAGCTGAATTTAGCAATGAGACTGGGTGGGGCAACTGCAGTTAGATGTATTTAGGAGGTAGGCCTTTAGGGAGGAGTTAAGGAGTGGATGGTCTTACAGGCCTGGATTTCGTGGAGTAGCTTGTTGTACAAGTTTGTCCCAGCTTAGGAGATTGAGTTCTAAGCCTGCTCAGTGTGTAAAATGGGGTGTCGAAGACCATGGTGGTTGAACATCTGGTCAAATGCCCAGGGGCTGAGAGCGGGAAAAGGGAGTTAATGCTGGATAGCAGCAGTTTGAAGTAGATTTTGTGAAGGAAGGAGAGCATTTTGAGGTGGAACCTCCCTTCGAGGGTGGGCCAGCTGAGGGAGGAAAATAGGGTGCAGTGGTGAGTTTTGCAGGGGAGACTGGTGACGAAACACGCTATACTGTTGTAAGTAACTCTAAGTTTGGAGTAAAGGAGCGAGAATGTTAGCGGGGAGAAGATGATGGAACTGTAGTTGATGAAGGGCAAGAATAGAGAGGTAGCCAGGCATAGTCTGGAGGTGGGAAGCAGAAACTTTCTGATCCTGTAGAGAAGACCAAGCTTAAGATGAATCTTCTTTATAAGGTTGTTTATATGCAGATTTGTAGGAGAGGTGGGGGTCCAGGTGGAGACCAAGGTATTTGAATTAAGTCACCTGTTCAGTGAGGTTACCAGAGTTGTTGAGAAGGGTAAGGCCAGTTACAGGTGCTTTTCGAGGGCTGCAGAAGATCATAAATTTGGTCTTCTTGGAGTTAAGGACCATGCCGTCCCAGGACAACCAGGAGTGAAGCTTCCTAAACTCAGACTGTAAATTGTGGAACACAGTGGCAGGGTTTTCATGGCTGCAGAATAGGGCTGCATCGTCGGTGTTTAGTATTAGCTGTGTAGTTTGGCAGATGGAGGGAAGGTTATTAATGAAAAGTGAAAAAAGAAGGAGGCTCAGGATAAAGCCCTGGGGGACCCCATATTTAATCGGACATGCAAAGGAGAGGTGACCTTCAATGGAGGTTTGATGAGATCTCCCGGAGAGGTAACTACCAACCCATTTGACAACATTATCGGAGCGGTGCAGACATCGGAGGGTGTCAAGGAGGAGGGCATGGTCTACAAGGTCAAATGCCTTGGTCAGGTCAACAAAGACAAATCTGGTGTACTGGCCTTTGTCATTGGCCTTAAGGATGTCGCTAGTGAACCTGACCAGGGCTGTTTCGGTGCTGTGACCGGATCTAAAACTATGCTTTGCACTAGAGAGTAAGTTGTAGGATTCGTGGTAGGCAGTGAGTTGAGAGTGTACAACCTTTTCAATAATATTTGAGAGAGGGGTGAGGAAGGAAATAGGGCGGTAGTTTCCAACATCATTTCTGGGACCCGACTTGAGTAACAGTTTAATGGTGGCAGTTTTCCAGGTGTTAGGGAAGGAGCCCAAACAGAGGGAACAATTGCGTAGATTGGTGATAGGAACTGCTAGAACAACGATGGACAGTTTAAGGATTTTATAGTCAATCCGGTTGGATCCTTTGCTAGGTTTTGGGATGTTCCTATGAATAAACTTGATGGTGTCAGTAGGTTTAAGGGTCTTAAAGTAAAAGTTGGGGGGGGAATCCAAAGCATTGGGGCAGAAAGGGTGGGACAGGGGAGAAGAGGGCAGAGGGATGGAGGATGGAGGTTTGTATTTTCGAGGTCCTTGAAGTGAGAGTTAGAGATGTTTGCCACTTCAGTTGGATTGTTGATATGTCTCCCGCCATGGTACAGGGTGATGGGATCAGAGATTTTGGTTTTGCCCAGGAGCGAGTTGAGGGTACCCCAGAGCTGATGGGGGCATGAGGCTTCTCTGAGTTGTTTATCATAAAGGTAGTCAATTTTTGCCTTTCTTACAGCAGATTTGTACTTGTTACTGAGAGACCTGTAGAGGGATAGCTGGGAAGAGTCTTTGCGCTTCCAATAATGGGCCCAGACTTTGTCCCTAGTTCTCATCATCTTTATGATATCGGGGTGACCCATTCATTGATTTTACCCCTTGTTCTAATACTTTTGAGCAAAGCATGTTTATCGCAGATACTGAAGAATTTCTGTAGGATAGAATCGCAATTGCCAGGCCCCTCGGTAAAGCACCAGTCTACAAGGCTGAGATCATGGGTTATTAATTCAATGTTCTGATCTGTCAATCTCCTGGTAAAGATAAATGTAGGGGGGTGTTTGGGTAGTCAGGAAAACCAAAGGCAAAATGCTGCACAATGATTGCTATTAGAGTCGGGCAAAACTCTAGAGTCGGTAATGTGGGTGGGATGCGAGACAATAATCCAATCAATAAGTGACTGGGTACCTGTTTTGTAGTTAGATCTAGTGGGGGAGGCGATAAGCTGGTGGAGACCTAAATTTGGGATACAAGATTTTGATTGGCTGGAAAATTTGGGATACAAGGATTGGTTGGAAAACCCATTAATGTTAAAGTCCCTGAGTAGGATCCACTCTCTGTTGAGTCGGGGGGGTATGTTTGAGGGCTAATAGTGACTCGAGGTCAGAGAGCGGGGTACCTGGGGGAAGATAATCGGTGGTGAGGGTGAGGGTCTTAATTTGGGCCTAGGAGGAAGTGGATGGAGAGGGTTTCCAGAAGGGAAAACTCTGTCCTGGGATTGTGTTCACTAAAGGAGAATTTGTTAGAGATACAGAACATACAACCCCCTCCTTTTTGTAATCAGTCTATCCTTTCTGACCGGGGTGTAGCCACTAAGCTCAATCTCACCATTGGAAATCCTGGGGGAAAGCCAGGTTTCAGAGAGAGTGATCACATCAAAGTCATTCATGGCTGCCCAGGCTTGGAAGACGTCAATTTTAGCAGGGAGACTGAATGTTAAGGTGTATAAAGCTGATAGTTTTCTCTTTATTGAGGAGGGGCTCCTGGTTGGGAGTGACAGGGCTACATGGGCTGGAGTTGGGATGGATGGTTCCTGTGAGGAGAAGGAGTAGGATGAGTGCCCTAAAGAAGGTAGAGATGAGCGGTACTGACTTATTTTTTCTAGGTCTGAAGCATTTGAATGAGGTGACAGAAGTGTGCTTTATGAGAAACATGCGGTTGTAGAAGGAGAGGGGTAGGGTGTGGGAGGACAAGAGGTCACCCAGGGAGGGTTGGGGAGGGGGCCAGGGATAGCCGGAACATTTGAGAGGTAGTGTGCTGGTAGAATGGCATGGTAAGAGGGTATCGGGGGGATGGTGGGACCTGGGGTCCATGAGGGTAGCAGCATTGGGGAAAGGGCAGGAGGGAGAAAGGCTGGAATAACAGGAGAGATGGGAGGAGTGATATAGTGGGTGAGAAAGCAGGTGGGGGAGATAGTGAAAAATGACTGCCGAGGGGGGGTGGTAGAAGAATTCAAAGGTGTTTGACAGGTGGGATAAAGGGTTGCTAAAAGTTTTGAGTAGTAGAGACTACCAGTTAGAGTAGGGGTTAGAGTCTCTGCCTTTGGTACAGAAGGTGCTGGGTTCAAATCCTCAGGGCTGACAAAGAGGAAAACCTTGAAGAGGGTGGGGTACTAGAGAAGAGCAGAAAAGGGCAGGGGTGAGTTTAGATCAGGAGGATCCTCTGGGATGAAGAAAGTAAGGGGGGTGTAGCAGGAAGAAAGGGGCACCACTGGTGACTCCTAGTGGTCAGAGAGTATAGGGAGCCAATGGGAAAGTGAGGTGTTTGGAAAAACAGGCTGCTGTCATGTGACCAATGACAGCACATAAAGGAAATGACAACTGTGAGCGGGGTGGGACAGTCACTGCATAGCGGTGATGGGTAGCACAGTGCTCACCTGTGCTCCATCGGTCACTTGATCAGGGCGGGGGGGGGCTGCAGCACAGCTCCCTGACTCTGAAGAGGCTCAAGTGGGCCTGTGAAGAATGGAGCCTGCTGTACTCCATCGGTCACTTGCTCCATTGCTGGTTCCTCTGCTACAACACTTGTCATTTTGCCCTCTCACTACCTAAGCGTCCTCACCAATGCTCACTATACTTCAGCCTGGTATGTCTTACCCCCTCAGTTTTCCATCAGTTTACTTCCTCCTGTTTTATAAAGAATATAATCTCCTCCCAGATATCTGACAAATTGACTTTACTGCTCAAACCTGTGACCTCTGCCTACCCTGAGATCAGCTGACAAATCCCTACTTGTCCGAGATGTAATACCAAAATGGGTGAAAATGTCTTCTTGGTCTGTGCCCCTGAACTATGGAATTCCCTACCACTGAATCTAAGAAACTCCTCTTCATGTAGCTTCAAACAGAACCTTCATAAGGCTCTTTTAAGCTCTGAACCCTGTTGCTGTAGTGTGTCCACCCACTCCGTTGTTGGTTCCTCCTAGTTGCCTACTGGCACCTACCTCTACTACTCTCAAATCTGCCTGGGAAATCTTGCTACCTCTCGTCGAGCACTTACCCACTAGATGTTGATTTAAAGACTGTTAGTTACTTGCACTTGTATCCTGTATCTGTTAGTACACATTGTTTCCTGCTAATGTACTGTCATTGCTGAAGATTTTGTATAGCTGTACTGTGACTGATCTCTAGACTGTTTCTGTACTGATTCTTGTTCACCTGATTTTTCCTTGTATTTACTATTGTCTACATGCCCGCTGTTGTAACCTCCCGGGTCGTACCTGAAAATAGGCAGCCATGTTGTCTAGTTTGCCTACCCAGTCAACAAAAACTAAATAAATGAATGCTACTTTGAGGAAAGGCGGTATCAATGCCAGGGTCAAATCCACAAATTATGCTATTGTTTTTTTAAAAACATATTGCAAGACAGGAATAGAGTAATGAATCAAACATAAATCCAGTTACAGATTCAACATCATGTACATACATTTCTTAATCGATTGGAGGTATTACATAGTTAGTACTCTTGGCCGCAAATTAACCAGGTTAAAGTTAATTATATAGTTTTGGTCAGCACCAGAATGTATGAGCAAGATGAAAAAAATACTTACCATAGTAATCTTGTTTCTTCCAAGTGATACTCGGGTATTCATAACTTTATGCAGTCAGCCTTCTAAGTAGAACTGCCCAGAGAGAATCTGGAACATATGCAAATGATGGAATCGTTTGCATGAGCCATTTTTCAAATGCTGCCTTATATTAACTGCCTTTGTTCTAAACCCCTCAGAGTTCCTAGAAGCCTGGAAGGACAGACCCATGGGGACTAAGTGTAATAACGATAAATACAATAATAATAATAGTAATAATAATAATGACACTATTAATCATAATAATAATTAAGGAACTTCCTTAACACCCTAAAAAAGGGGCCTCCAACTGAAGGGCATAACATATGAAAGGATAATCACCTGAAAAGGGGAGTGGGACAACAATACTGAGCACAATCACAACGTGTATGCCAGAAATAGCTTTTATACCCCTGAGAGCACAGTATTCAGCAGTGCAGAGGCCAAAGGTTCCAGAAGGGGAATTAGGGTGGTAAAGTTAAGAATACCTGAGTATCACTTGGAAGAAACAAGATTACTATGGTAAGTAATTTTTTCTTCTAACCCCAGTAATACTCAGGTATTCATAATTTTATGCAGACTATTAAGCAGTACCTTTGGAAGTGGGCACAAAACCTTATTTTGGGAACAGACTTTGTAGGACTGCTGTGCTGAATCTGGCATTACCCCTGGAGAGAATATCCAGACTGCAATGCTTTGTAAAGAAGTGTACTGTTTTCCAGGTAGCTGCTTTACGGATGTCCACCAGAGGAACATCCCCGACAGCTGCTATAGTAGCAGCTGTGCTCCTTGTGAAATGGGCCCTCAACCCTGTTGGGGCTCCTTTCCAGCCTTAGAATAACAAAAACTGAAAAAGCTGTACTATCCAGTGAGAAACTGATCTTTTTGATGCTGGGTTACCCTTTCCCACATTCTTATAGGTCAGGAACAGCTGTTTCTGTCCTGCCTATGGACTTCAATGTTTGTCAAGTAATAGCCAAAAGCTCCTTTGACATCCAAACCATGAAGACTCTTTTCACCAGAACTAAAGTGTTCAGTGAAAAAGATAGATAAGGTGGGCAGACTGGGTGGACTGTAGGCCCGTATCTGCCGACACTATGTATCTATGTATTTATGTATAATGGTTTGATTCAATTGGAAATCAGAAGTCATTTAAAAGAAAAACTTGTTTGTTCCCAGAATAATTTTG
Organism: Neoceratodus forsteri; assembly: GCA_016271365.2. Classification (NCBI taxonomy): domain Eukaryota; kingdom Metazoa; phylum Chordata; order Ceratodontiformes; family Ceratodontidae; genus Neoceratodus; species Neoceratodus forsteri. The sequence continues at coordinate 244,942,443 of CM057459.1, read as the reverse complement.
TCTCTGTGGAATGAAATGTGGTCCTGTTCAATGCAGAGAGACTTGAGGCCACTGATTCTTGTGGCAGAAATCATTACCACAAGGAAAAAAGTATATATATATATTTTTTTTAGATATTTCAAATAAGCTGAAAACATAGGCTCAAAAAGGGGGACCCATGAGCCTACCTATGCACACATCTAGGCCCCATGCTAGCACCGGTTCCCTGTGAGGGGGTTCAAATGGACCAGGCCTTTAAAGAACCCTTTGAAGATAGGGTCTGAGGCTTGAAAAAACATTCTGTCCAACTGAGAAGTAAACAGATACTGAGACCAGGTGGACCTTTAAGGTACTGGTCTGCAAGTCCAGTGAAAGCAAATAGGTAAAGTGTGCAGCACAGCTGAAACACCAGCCTGTGCTGATATGTGCCAGGCCCTAAAAGAACCTCTTTGAGGCTAGGATCTGGGTCCATTTAAACATTTTGTCCAGCTAATATGCAAGCAGATACTGCAACTAGGTGGACTTTGAGGATGCTGGACTACAAGTCCAATGAACAGAAATAGGTAACTTAGTCAAGCAATGCTTGATCCCAGCATGTGCTGTAAATCATTTTCTGGTTGAACACCAACAGTAAACCTTTTTCCATCTGAAGCGTACAGTTTCCTAATGGAGGGCTTCCTGTAACCACATACAATGTCTAGACACTGTGAAAAAGATGCAACGCTGCATATTGTGCAGTAGGCCCCCAAGAGGCATGACTTGGGCCTGAGTGACCCAAGGTTTGGGTACAGAAACCTCCCGGTTGGAGGTTAGCAGGTTGTGTCTCTGAGAAAAGGTGTATTGGTTTGGAACCAGACATGGAGAGTAGCAGAGAGAACCTTTTCTGCCTGGCCCAGCCTGGCGTTATCAAGACCATTGATGCTGGCTGGGACCTGAGCTTGAGAAATCATTGTATGTCAAAAGGAAGGAAGGAAATTGTACAGAAGCTTCCCTGGCCAACTCAGAACCAGAGAATCCAGGGGGATTGGTCCCGGCTCTGATTGACTTAGTACTGTGGCAGGTGGTGGTTGTGGTGGGATGTGAACAAGTCTACCTCTGGTATACCCCACCTCCTGAAGATAACTTGCACCACCTGACTATTCATGGCCCATTCCTGATAAACTGGTTGATCTGAGTCAAGGTATCTGCCAAGGTAGTGTCCGTACCTAGCAAATGAACATCCTGCAGGGACCCATGGAGCATGCTAGACTCCATATTTTCAAAAGTCCTGAGCAGGGAGGGCTTAACCTTGTCCCTCCCTTTCTATGCATGTAATACATTGTGGTGGTATTGTCTGTTCTGACCTGTACCACCTTTGTAGTAGTTATGTGAAGACCTTTAGCACAGTAACACTACTCATAGCCCCTGCAGGTTTATATGCAGGAGTAGCTCTGCACTTGACCATGTGTCTTGTGTGGTGTGAACCCCCAGATGGGTGCCCCACTGTCGTAGGGATGCATCTGTTGTCAGACAACTGATAGGGGCTCTTGCTGAAAAAGAAGAAGCCCCTCCCTTAGATTGGTGCCCTCTTTTCCTCCATTGGAGGCCTGTAACAATGTCCTTATTACTAGAATTAGTTTTAAAAGAGGGTCCTGTCTCTGACACCATTGAGCCATGAGGTGACATTGAATGGCCCTGATCTGTAACCTGGATTCCAAGACTTTGCCAGTGGCAGATGCCATGTGGCCAGTAGCTGAAGAAAACTGTCTTGCGGTTTTTGGTTCATTCAGCCTGAATAAGCCTGCTATTAGTGAAATTCTTCTTGCCCTGCATAGGGGCAGGTAGACCCTGGTAGGCAGGGTATTTAGCTCTGCTCCTATGAACTGGAGTGTTTGAGCAGGCTGAAGGTCAGACTTTCTTTAGATTTATCAAGGACTCTAGAGAGTCCAGGAGACCCTAGATGACTTGCAGACTCACTTACTGGAGTGATTCTATCACCACCAGCCGGTCATCTAGATATGGGGAAACTGTGACACCTTATCTTTGAAGGTGATCCAACCACTGTGTACATTCCTAGAGAGTGACCCGATAAGAGTCTGAACCTGAAGTACTTTCTGTGAGACTCCCTTATGGGAGTGTGGAAATAATTTACATACAGTGATGCCAGGAACCCCTTTAGGTTTTTTTCTGGGGTTTGACATGCTTTATCTTTTTGGTTTTCGTGGAGGGGACTGGAGAGATAGCCGGACCACTCTCCCCCTTTTCTTTTTTTAAAAGCCTGAATCACCCTTCTCAGGGGTGTGTAAATAAGAGACAGCAGTTTCACGTGCAGATTTGGAGGGTGTTGGCTGGTCAGAGCCTGAAGTGCCCTTATTTGGTCTCTTTTGCAACCTTTCTAGTCCTTTTTCCACTGTTGTTAGTGGAAGGAACTTGAGTTCAGAGACAATCGCTGACTCATTACATCCAGGACCACTTGTCTGTGGTGCCAGAAATACCCCTGCTGTGGGTACTGCTGATACTGAGGTGCAGCCCCAGCCTGATAGAAAAAAGGGGGCTTGCTGTGGTATGTGTGTGTAAATATATATATATATATATATATATATATCCACCTTTTTCAAGTAAGCCTTTATCTTTCTCCAAAGAGGAATTACCCTTGACTGGAAAGTCTATAACCTTGGTTTGGGTATCCTGAATGAGGTCTGTGAGTCGCAGCCAGGCAAACCTCTTCTGAACCACTGTACTTGCCATCCATCTGGCAGCAGCCAGTTGAACTGTTATTTGGCTGCTCCCTAACCAAATTCCGCTGTTTCAGCTAGATCATCTGACAGGGAAGTCTGGGTCTTGGCTGACATAGCAGAGGCCAACTATTGTAGTGACTCTGGTATTGACATAGGCTTGAAAAGTCTGTGCCTGCCTGATGGCCAAGGAACCTGATAAATATCCCTTTTTAAGACATGTTGTCAATTTTTCCTGGAATCCTTGTTAAGAGGATAGGATGCCAGGGGTATCTTTGCCTTGTCACAGGCTGTCAATTTAACCACTCCTTGGTGGACCGGTTGGGGGAATAAATTTCAGTTCCCTCCCTATCCAGCTGATATTTCTTAAACACCCTGTAATCCAGAGGGAAAACAGAGCTTGGAGTTTGTAAAATCTTTAAAGTATCTTCCCTGAAGAATTTTATTCACAAGAATGGGAAGCTTTTAGTGGGTGTCAGTCCAAACTTTCTCACCAATGTGAAGAATGAGAATAACCCTCAGATGTTCTGTGGGGAGAGACAAACTCATGTTCAGAGGAAACCTCAGATTCAATAGGTTCTCCTCCATTTCATAATAATTACATTTTCTTCCTTTTAAATATTAGGAAGACTGCTTTGCAAAGGTCTGCTGCTGAGAGACAGACAATCCTTGTAAGCCTGAAAGTGTTTTCTTTAGCCGTTCCAGGCCCACACTTTTTCCCCAGGAAAGTTTACAAATTTCACAATATTCATTTAGGCGATCATAGCCAAGGGAAGCAACACACAACTGTGCTTACCTGTCTTGGCAAATACTTTGAAGGAGTCGGCAGGCTTTATAGCAGGCACAGAAGTCCTCAAAATGCTGTCAGCAGAGGGTTCTGTGTACTTAGTTTTCTTCAATTTCACTATGGGAACCAGGAAGTCAGCCAGTTCAACAAGCCTCTTAGAAACTGCTTATATGCCCATCTCAGGGTAGCAGTCACAGTATTTGTTGTGGAGTCACCCACAGTAATTTAGGGTATCAGCTGGTTAGAGCTTGAGGGACCCTTAGGTGATGATAGTTTTTTTTTTTACCTTATCCAGGCATTTCAGTAGTTTTTTTCGGACATGTAATGTGGATTTCACTCTGCTTTTAAATGTTGATGTCCAGATAGGCAAAACAAGAGAATGTTTCCGTAACAAAATTTCACCACACTGAATACAAGGTTTGAAACCAGGATCACCAGTTTCTTCTAGGTTTTTATGACATTTTCAATGTAAAACCAATAACAGTTGCAACTGCTAAAAAAACATTTTAATTTAAAGTTTATTTAGCAGTTGTGGTCGGTTCCGCAACCGATCGGGACCCGGGAACCGAGATAAAATAAACCAAGGCCATCGGTTCAGTAACTGATATTAGCGGTTCTTAAAACAAGCTAATTTAATAAAATTAAACACAACTAATGGAGTTTTTTTTAATCAGAAAACTCCAATAAATATAAAATAAACCTTGATTTGACCCTGGTTATACCGAACTGGGAGAACCCGAGAAAACTTACAATTTAAACACTAAAACTGTGGGTTTACCTAAAATTACAAAAAGTAAAAGGCAGCAAATGAAATGTAAAGAATACTTGTAATATTTTATAAGGTTTCTCACGTCAGAACAAAAGAAGATGAGGAGAGGATCTCTGAGCATCTAGTCTTGACAGGTAGAGAGAGAAATCTGAGAGGCTTAGAACAAAGGCAGCTAGTATAAGGCAGCATTTGAAAAGTGGTTCATGTAAAAGAGTCCATCATTTGCATATGTTCCAAATTCTCTCCGGGCAGTTCTACTTAGAAGGCTGACTGCATAAAGTTATGAATACCTAATTATTACTGGGGTTAGAAAGTATCATATTTACTCACAGTATCACAACTTGTAATTAAAATACATCCCATTATGGATCTTGTAGATTGTATCATCAGTCTATTGTCCACCCCCCACTGAGAGTGTGGCATTCTATACTAGCCTGTGCCAGGCTAAATTTATAGATAACTTGGGGGGGGACTGTGGCAAAACCATTTAGCATATCCAAATGCTTGTTTCCATCGCCATAACTAGTGGATTCCAGATGTTTTGGAATATCTGTTTGTGGTCATTTGTCGTTAGTTAAGTCCTCTCTAGCCTTAAGCAGCTCCCCCATTGTTCACCCACTGTGCCACTGCAAGTGGGGCTGCCGAGATCCATTGCTGGGCTATGGTTTTATGGGCAATAACCAAGGCTGTAGACCATAACATAGATACATCTCCTTTTAGGTTATGCCCTTTGTCTGTCCCCAGCAGTAGATCCAATGGGATTCAGGAAGCTTGGGTTATAAAACATGCTCCAGCATGCTGTGAACCGTGTACCAAAATTTGCAATTGTGGGACAGGTAAAGGTCACGTGAAGAAAAGTACCATCCTCTACTTGACATTTGGAACATCATGAGGGTTTGTCAGGGCATCTATTGTGATGCTTAAGGCGGTAAGATAGGCTCAATAGATAAAGTTTGGTTGAATTTGTCTAAGCCTGTTGCTTCTAGAACAATTCATCAAGTGAGCTGTAGCTCATTTCCTGCTCTCATCTGAGATAGCAGCTCCCAGATCATCTTCCCAACATTCTCAGAGGGTTCAAGTGGGAGTGGGGATGCCCACCCCCTCTTAACAAGCCATAATATATTGAGAGTGGTTTCAGTATTAGTTGTGGTTTATAGAGCTCCTCCTCAAGGGATGACATGGGGCAGCTGGAGTGGAGTTGCTGGCATCCTGTGGCAGTATTCTGCTCTCCACCATGTGTCGCACTCTCAGGTAAGAAAAGAGTCCACCAGTGAGGAGGCCAAATTCACCTCTGAGAGAGTTAAAGTTCCTGAGCAGGTCTCCATCATAGAGCTGGGATACATGGTTGAAGCCATGCTTCTCCCATCTGAGACGTGTTTGATGCAAATGTACATTATAATAAAGCATTACTTTCTCGGCAACTCTAAGTTTTGTCTGCTCTTAAGTACCTGGTGCCCAATAATGCAACTTCTGCAGTGCCAGCCAAACCCTTGCCAGGGTTCTGGTGAAGGGATTTGAGGTGGGACCATCTGCATCAGGACTGCTGATAACAGCCCCCTTCTCATATCACACCCCTGTTCATCCTCCTCAATGGCTAGCGAAGTAGGTTTTTCAGGCACTTTGCCTATGGGTGGAAAACTAAGTTGTGATGCCCAGAAGTAATTCCTAAAGTGGGGCACAGCACACACCCCTCTCGTGACATGGGAATTGAAAGATCTCCCTTTGTACCCAGGCTGGCCTGCCTCTCCACAGAAACATATGCACCATGCTGTTCAACTGAGAGAAGAACCTGCTAGTTACTGGGATGGGAAGAGACTGGAATAAGTCATTTGGGCAGGGTGCACATTTTGGTTAAATTTGCTCTGCCGATGACAGAGATAGGTAAGAGAGGTAAAGGTTTCCACCTTTCACACTCAGCTCACGTATCAGCCAACAGAAGGGGTAGTTTATATAACTGAGAAAGGCATGCTGGTAACTATACCCCAAGGTATTTTATGACACTGACCACTTGCAGCCCCATAGTGTTGTACATCATGCTTTCCCTCTGCCTCTTACCTATCGGAAGGATTTTACTCTTGGTCCAATTAATTTTATGACCACAGAAAGTCCCATATTCTGAGAGTAGAATGTGCGAGACTGGTAGGCCCTTGGTTGGCCATATTAAGTAAAGCAGAAGGTTGTCCACAAACAGGGCCACCTTGTGCTCCATCCCACAAACCCCTTGTGATGTCACATGGCAGCTGCCAAGGGTTCACATGACAGCACATAGAAAGTGAGGAAAATGGGCAACCCTGCCTGGTGCCTCTGGACAGGAAGAAGGCCCTAGTCAGCCCCCCATTGATGCAGATTTGGTCTGATGGATTCTGATAAAATTTTTGTCCAATTTATGATCTACTCTTTCATGCCAAACTCCCTAATTGCGTCTATCATGTACCCCACGTCACCTGATCAAAGGCCATCTCTGAGCCCAGGGAAGGACTACTGCACCATGTTTCTCAGGGGTTTTTGCCCATTTGTAAATAATATTTAGGGCACATCTTATGTTTCCCCTGCCTGCTCTTCACAAATCCAGCCTGATCAGAACATGTACAGGAAGGAAAGTATTTCTCCAGCCATTATGTAATGACTCTGGCAGCTATCTTATAGTCAGGTGTGAGTAGAGAGACTGGTCAGTACAAGGTGCAGTAGGAAGGGTCCTTGCCTGGCTTGGGTAGTACTGTGATTGTGGCCAACTGAGCAGAAGATATAAGCTTTCCTTTTGAGAAGCTCTCTTCTATCATATCAAGCAGGAGTACCTGGAATTGCTTCATGAAGACAATGGGTAAGTCATCTGGTCCCAGTGCTTTACCTCCCTGAAGAGCTTTCAGTGCAGCAGAAACCTCTTGCTTAGTCAGCGGTAACTTCAATGTCTCTGCTTGCAGTGGAAGCAGAGGAGAAACCAGAGTCTTTGCAAAAAAATCTTGGTATTGTTCAGGTGAGGGTGTGGCCTCCTTCTCGTACAAGGAGGTATAAAATCTACTAAAGGTGTCTCGTATTTCCTGTTGGCTGGAGACCATTCCCAGTATGGGGTGGTGAAAAGAACAGGTATGAAAGAACTTACCATAACAGTAGATCTTCAGGATGGTCTTGTTTATCAGGTCACACTGTAGGAACTTCATAATCAGTGAAGCAGGATCCACACAGAAGATTTTCCAGCAGTACCATTTGGGCCACACACATCAATGTCACCAACCCAAGAAAGGCGTGAGTGGCCCCCTCCTTCCTCAGTTCTTTCCCTCGTAAACTTGGGAGCAAAACCATGCCATGGGGGACCAAGGTGAAAGAGAGGTGCCCAGGCCAAAATAAAAGGCTGGCTACACCAGTAAGCCAGTTCTGAGAAGAAAACACCATAAGAAAGGGATGGTGGGAAGGAAGGAAGGAAGGAAGGAAGGAAGGCAGGCAGAACCTGATGACTGAGATACCCTCGAAGATCTACTGTTACGGTAAGTTCTTAAGTAACTGTTCTATCTTCTTTGGGGGTATCTCAGTCATCAGGCCACACCGTAGGAATGAGTCCCAAGCAGTTACAGGTGCAGCAAGATAGCCTGGGAGGAAGGCCAACCAAAGCCTAGGAGAGGAGACCTTGCAAGATAGCCTGGCCAAAGCCCGCTTGGGCTCTAGAGGCAATGTCCAGACTGTAGTGCTTAGTAAAGGTAAGGACAGTACTCTAGGTGGCTGCAGTGCAGATGTCAGCAGCTGAGACCCCTCTGAAACAGGCCACAGAGGTAGACATGCCCCTTGTGGTGTAGGCTTTTACCGCGCTTGGCAACTCTTTGTCATGCTTGTCGTAGCAGAACACAATACAATGTGCCAACCATCTGGACAAACATTATTTAGAAACCTGAACACCTGCTCTTCCCAGGGTGAAAGAAACAAAAACCTGCTTTGACTTTCTGCAGTCCTTAGTTTGGAGCAGATAATATTTCAAAATTCTGCACACGTCTAACGTTTGGAGCAGTGCTTCCCTTGGATTGGCACACTCAGGAAAATAAACAGATAGGTGGATAGACTGATTCAGGGTAAACTCGGACACCACCTTGGGAAGAATCTTAGGATTTGTGAGCAAAGGCACCCTGGCCCAGATATTCAAAATGAGCACAACAGCGGGAGCAAGCACAAACCAGTTGCGCAAATGCGCAACAGGTGCGATATTCAAACATGGAGCAGAACAAATTGCGCAAGCAACCAACGTCTGAATATTGCACATACTGTGCCATAGCGCAACCAGGAAGGAGACGCTGAGCCGAAATGTTGCGCTATGGCGCAACCAGGGCCGCCCAGCTGAGCATTCCAGAGGTGCCATAGCAAGCAGAGCCCCCAGAGCAATGGAACTGCACATCCAGGGAGGCAGGCTGGGGCCCACCACCAGCCATGCCACACATGGGCACAGGAACACACTGCAGAACCCACACCACACCTGCACACCCCAAGCACAGCATCACTGGGGGTTGGACGGATGATCTACATGCCCATGGGGACAAGCCAACAAAGCATAGCAGAGCCATGACACCCCAGCACAACCACTGGCAGGTTGAGAGTGCCACACACAGGGGGTTGACAACCACAGTGCACATCAGCCCCCCGTACGCACAGCACACCCTGCACTGTGACCCCAAGACACCACCTATGTGCAGTGACTGGCACTGCAGGAAACCATGCATCCCCAGCACACGTCAACCCCTGCAGCACAGAAGCCTACAAGCCAGACACACCCTGTGCACCCAGCAGTGGGTGGCAGCAGATGGCAAGACCAACCGAAAGTCACTGCCATGCTGGAGATACCTCCCCATGCACACACACGCACACACACACACACATACCCAGGACCATACCAGCCCAGATGGCATGTACACCCCTGCAACTGAGCACCCATAGGCAGCTGCAAATCAGAGAGCAACACATTATTCGTATAAAAATATAAAAATGTATTTCACAACAACAAACATTATCAAGAACAAGTACAACTATTTACAAGGGGGACGGGTACAAGTAGGTTGGTCAAGGGGTAGGGATGACAAACTTGGAGAGGGAAGGCAGGGTGGTAGGGATGGGAGAAGTGGGAAGGGTAGAGAGGTCATGGGCCAGCCGGCCGCCCATCCTCCTGCCGGTGTCCTGCAGTTCTCTGCCACCTCCTCCGCACGCCATGGCGGTGAATGGATTGCAGGATGTCGCTGTTCTGGGCCACAAGCTGTCGGATGGCCCTGACATCCCTCGCCATCCTCTGGAGAACCTCGAGGCCTAGGAAAATGGGAACACAGTCAATGGCTGTGACTGACCACAACCCTGAACACCACCCAACCTGCAAGCCATATAGCCCAATGTCCCGCACCTGTGATGGCATGCACCCACCCACAGTGAACATGCACATGGCCATCACAAACAGGCGGCACCAGCTATGCGCACCACTGCACACAGACACTGCCCATGTCCATCACAGCACAAACAAGGCTGGCAAGTGGCGTGGCAACGCAGCGGCGTGCCAGTTACACAGCTATGTGCCCAGTGCATGCATGGACCACCAGTGATGCATACACAGACGTGCTGTGAAACTGACAGTGATGCATGTCACCTGTGTCATGCCTACAGACATAGATACATAGCCAGTGTCGGCAGATAAGGGCCTATGGCCCGCACAGTCTGTCCATTTCAGCCTGTAAGTTACTTTGTTTACCTAGAAGTCTGTTGCCCCTTACCCCTGACCTCAAGAATTCCATTATGTCTATCCCATGCAGTCTGAAATCCCGTGAGTGTGTCAGCCCCCACCACTCCCTCTGGCAGCGTGTCCCACTTGTACACCACCCGTTCTGTGAAGAAAGTCTTGCTCATGTTTCCTCTGAATCGTCCTCCCTCCAACTGCATCCCATGCCCTGTAGTCCTGGAACATCTTTTGCACTTCAAAATAGTGTTTCCCTGCACCCTGTTCCACCCTGTATGATACTTGTATGTCTCAATCATATCCCTCTCCTCCTTTCCTCCAGGGAGTACAGGTTCAGTTCCTTCAACCTGTCTCCCTAGGAGTTGTGATGCAAGCCATGCACCATCCTTGTTGCCCTCCTCTGAACCTTCTCTGCCCACTCTATGTCCTTACGTAGGTATGGTCTCCAGAAATGTACACTGTACTGCAGGGTGGGGCCTCACTAGTGTCTTGTATGGTGAATTATGACCTCCCTTTCCTGCATGTTTGTATTGTGCATGGCTACTGGCCCCCCAGCATGCAATAGCATCCATGAAGTCATGATACCACACTGCTCAAGCAGCTCCGACTGGCGCCAGCTGCTGGCGCTGCTGCTGCGTGGGCTCCAACCCCTGCTGGCAACGGGTCCCTGGCACGGCCCTCTTCACTGTTGCCCCGCATCCTCACATCCCGGCCTGTGGAGACATATGTTGAGACAAACATCAGTGTGACTCAAAAGCAGACTGCCCCTGCCCCAGTGACAGTGCCTGCCCACACAGCCATACCCAGTCATCTCACAGCTGCACACACTGACACAGCCAACCGTGGCGAGCCATCACCTATGCACAGCCACCAAAACACACACCCCCTACAGATAATACAGGTGCATATAAGGCACACCCACCTGACCTAGGCACCACGCCCGCCTGGCACGCGGACCGCGAGCCGATCCAGCAGATCAGGATCTCCAGCGGAGGTCACTGTACCGTGCGGCACTGCTCAGCTGACCGGCACTGGCCCAGTGACCCCCACCAGGTCAGTGGCCACTTGCTGCCACACCTGGGTCCGGGCAATGCTGAGGGGTGCCTCACCATAAAGTGCCCCATAGTGGGGCTCCACTAGGGCCACCAAGTTGGCCACTTCAAGCTGGCTCCAGCGCCACTGGCACAATGGTGGCCATGGCCTGAATTGCCGATCACGCTCAGCACGTCAGCAGCGCAACAGACGCCAACGTAAGCTATCTGGGCATGCGCAATGCAGTGTACCACACAGGCACAGATCTGCGCCATTGGCTCAGCCGACTCTTCCGTATTGCGCAAAGCGCAGATTCGCGATATTCAGCCGACACATGCAAATCATCTGATCAGCTATTCTGCGCTTAGTGGCGATTTGCATGTCATTATAGTTGCTCCACTCCTAATTTGCATGTATTGCACTATAAATGTGAGACATTGGGCTGTGGCGGCAGATTCAGTTACTGCAGGTGAGAGGTGAGTTGCATGCTGTGTGATGTTCAGGATGATGGTCATGGGAAATACTGTAGACTGCACAGTGACAGGTGTCCACTTCCCCCCATACAGATCGCCATGACCGAGCAGAGTCATTGTGAGGGTGAGGACGGTGGGCGTAGGAGGAGGCCCAACTTTACAGCAGCAGAGACGGAGGCTCTCTTCCAGGCCTACCTGGATGAGGAGCCAGTGCTGAGTGGACGGAGGGGCACCCCTCAGTCCCGTGCAGCTGCATGGGAGGGGGTAGCTCGGGCCGTTAACCTGCATGGAAGCCACCAGCGCTCCATGCAGGAATGCAAGAAAAAGATGGGGACAGACCGCAGGAGGTTGAAGGAGAAGGTGGCAGCCTTCAGGGCGGCACGTGCTGGCACTGGCGGGGGCCCGCCAGTGGTGTTGCAGCTGACCCCAACTGAGGAGACACTGGTCGCAGCCATGCAGCCGAGCACCATTGAGGGCGTACCAGGCGGAGGATTCCAGACAGGTGGAAGCCCATCACTGCACGGTATGACATGGTGGTGGTGTTTGGGGGGGGCGGTTGTTCACATGCACTCACATGTACTCTCTTTCTGTTACAGATCCTGTTCGTCTTCAGGAGACGGTGGTGGGTCCAGACAGTGATGCTGACCTGCTGGACATGGAGGAGGGTCCATCCACCTCCACCACCAGCCAGCAGGCACTGCAGCAGCATGCACGCTGGGCCGCAAACTCTGGTATCAGTGATACAGGTGCAGGGGGTGCATAGCCTGTGTCTCAGCAGTCTGGCATGCAAGCATGCCAGCATGCTGTGACCATGGCAGTAGCATGTACCTACACCATTGATGATAGAAGGCCTGCAATGGGCAGTGATGGTTGTGTGTCCCATGACGGACACACGGCAGGCCAGCACGTGCCCCTGGGCCTGTCTGGTTCCAACTTGTGTACCAGCATGCTGGCACGGTCCCAGTCTGTGCCTGTCAGCACCCGTGGGGCAGCACCGTGGCTGTGGCAGGTGTCTGCACTGTTGCCAGCACAGCGTGGAACGAGTGGACCTGGGGCACAGCGTTGGAGGGCAGCAGCAGCAGTCACCACCAGGTCTGGGGTACAGTGTCAAGCAGTGGCACATGTCCACCACCCTTTGATCCGCCATTCCTGGTCCTGGTGAACAGCACCCACCGCGCAAGGGGTGTTGTGCATCAGGACCGTCCACACCCTGGGGGTCAGGATGCCGTTGGGGCACAGTACCCATTGGACGAGCACACCCACCTGCTGCAGGAATCAGTACAGCTGCAGAGGCAGGTTGCAAGGTCCGTGGAGGCACTGTCTGTGTCCGTGGAGCGGCACAGCAGGGAGTGTGCTCGGGACCGAGCCGAGCTGGTCCGTATGCGGACAGATGTGACCGCCGCCATTGACAGGCTGACCCAGGCAGTGGTCTCTGTCGTGGACACATTGGGCACACAGTCAGGTGCCCCTGTACCGCACACCCCACACAGTGCACTCTCCACTCCCCATTCCCGGCATCGTGCGACACCAGGCCTGTCGACGCCGGGTTCTGCTGTGGGCATCCCGAGCACCCCTGGTGCAGGTTTGTTCAGCATGCTGCAGACCCCTGTGCGGGCAAGGTCGTTCGCACAGTGGGACCCCTGGTGGTGCAACAGTGCCACCCCATGTGGCCCCTGCTCAGCCTGCCCATGCTGTTGGGTCACGGCGGGGCCGCCCACACATCCGCGGTGGCCGTGGGACAGTGCTACATGACTGAGCTGTCTCCTGGTGCGGGCCCTGTCTGGTGCTGCCATGTGTGCAATGTGTGTCATGGTGGGCATTGCACTGCTGGGTGCTCTGCTCACCACGCCGACACGCGGACCACCTGCACACTCTCCCAACTGCTGTCCACAGGTGCGTGTGCATGATGATGCCTGCATTGCACTGTACACCAAGGTGCAAGGGTGCCCAGGTTCTGACACATGTACTTGGACAGTACGGGTAGTGGGGGTGGTCGGTGGTGCTGTGTGTTAGCAATGTCGGTTCTGCAGTGCTGTGCATCTGCCCATGTACGCTCAGCCTGGTGTGTGTGTGTGTCCATATGAGTGCTCACCTCCTGATGGTGTGTTTGTATGCCTGGACCCTTCCACTCCCCGACCGTCATGCACCCTGGTGTGTTCCCCTGTGTGCCTGTGGTTTGCGCATGAACAGTGTTGGTTGCACATGTCCCTTTGACTTACCCCAGTTGTCGTAGTGCTCCTCTGTGATGGTGTCCCAGTGCAGCTGGGCCTGCCGGATCAGTCGGGGGTCCCTCCGTCCTAGGGGGGGCTGCTCATCACCATCATCACCGGTGCCACTGGCGTCCCCATCGCTGTCCCCTGTTCAACCTGTACGGCTATCCCATGGTCTTTGGCCATGTTGTGCAGGATGCAACAGGCCAGGAATATCCCACAGGCCTTTTGAGGCTGTACTGTAGAGCACCGCCCGAGGTGTCTAGAGCATCGAAGCATGCCTTGAGCATCCCAAACACCCGCTCTATGATGTTGCGTCGTGGCGCATGTGCCTCATTATAGCATAGCTGCGCTGGGGTCATGGGGCGCCGTATGGTGTGAGCAGCCAGGGACGGAGTGGGTATCTGCAGTCACCTGTGTGGAGATAGTGAGATCAGTGTCATGTTCAGGTCCATATTGGCCTATCTCCTGTGTGCCACTACCATGGCACCTGTGGCATTCCACCCTTGCCCAGAGTTTGCATTCCATACATGTGTACTCACCCACTAGATGTCCTGTGGGGATGTCCCCACTCTCGAATCGATGGCACAGTGCAGACTGATACCATATGAAGGCATCATGTGCTCCGCCAGGGTGTGTGGCACAGACATTGATTATGCACCAGTGGCATCACACACCACCTGGCAGTTGACACTAGGGAATCCCTTTCTGTTCCGATATGCGTGGCCATCGGGGCCAGGTGGCGTGCGGATGGCCACATGGGTGCAGTCTATGGCCCCTAGCACGCCAGGCATACGTGCTACCCTGTGGAACTCCTGCATGTTTGCTGTATGCTCTGCCGCGGTGCTGGGGAAATGGATGTACTCCGCAGCATGTGGCAGCAGTGCGCTGAGGAATTGGGTGAGGATGCGTGATGTGGCCGACTGTGTGATGCCTGTGGTGTCCCCTGTCGGCCTCTGGAAGGTGCCCGTGGCGAGCAGGCACATGCAGGCTGTCACCTTGGTCTCCACCGACAGAGCGTGACTCCGTCGTGAGGGTGCCTGCATCACATCACTGCACAGCTCACAGAGCCGTCTCAGTATTGCCCTGTTCAGGTGGTACCAGCCCACAATCTCTACATCTGTGTACAGCTCAAAGCTGATGCGGCACGGTACCGCCTGTCGGGGGCGTACCGCCAACGGGCCCTTCCACGGCCACGTCCCCCTGCAGCATGCAATCTCACCCCCCTCATTACAGCTTCCATGTGGAAACTGGCACTGTCCATCTCCCTGGCTTCTGACCCCCCCCGGCTGGTGTTGCTGTGTTACCCCCACTGTCCTGACTGCTACTTCCACTGCACCGGGCACCCCCCGCTGGCCTCTACAGACTATGGGACACACTTTCCTTGCCTGCCCTTTGCTGTCTGTCTGTCTGTCTCTGTCTCTCTCTCTCTCTCCCCCACTTGGCAGCCTGGTAGCGTTCTTGCGCCGCTTCCTTGAGCCTTTTTATTTTGGCTCATTTCCGCTAGAGCGCAATTTCCGGCTGTGCCGCTATTGCGCATTGCGCAAGTCTTTGAATATCGCATTGCGGTCTTTATGCATGGATCCGCCCCCTTTGGTTGCGCATGCCTTCATTTTCATTGCGCTGTTGCTCAGCATGTTTTCGGGGGCGCAACTGCCTCCTTCTGAATATCGCCAAATGGCACATTTTTGGACTGTATGATACAAGAACCCTGTTGCTTACGGCGAACCCTTTTGAATATCTGGGCCCCTGTCTTTGTGAAAAATCAAATAAGGCTCCTCACACCAGAGAGCCTGAAGTTCGGAAATCCTTCACGCTGAAGTAACAGCAACCAAAAAGAATGCTTTCCAAGAGAGAAAGCAAAGCTCGCAAGTCATGACCGGCTCAAACAGAGACATGGTCAACTTCTTCAAAACAAAATTTAAATCCTAAGCTGGGACAGGGGAACGGATTGGAAATTTCTGATGCAGGATGGCCCTGAGAAAGGTACAGGACACATCTAATTGAGCCACGGTGCGACAGCTCACGGGCTGGTGAAAAGGCAGAGATAGCCAAAAGCTATACCTTGAGGGAGGAGTACTGGAGACCTGAGTCTGACAGTGAGATCAGGTAGTCCAGAATCTGGCTCACTGGACAAGTGGAAGGGTCCAGATGATGCTTGGCAGCCCAGATGGCAAACCTCTTTCACTTCATGGCATATGTAGTTCTAGTGAAGGGCTTCTGAGTTGCCACAAGGACACTCGCCACTCTCTGATACACCCCAAACTGGGCAATGGCTATGTCCTCAGGAGCCAGGCATGCAGATGAAGGCACTTGAGATTGGGATGGCCCAGGGTCCCTGAGCCTGCATCAGCAGATCCCTGCAGAGAGGCAGAGGGGCAGGAGGTTTCTCTGCTAACTGCTGCAGTAATAGAAACCATATCTGCCGAGGCTAGAAGGGTGCAACCAGGATCATGCTGGCCTCCTCCATCTGAAGTTTGATTAGCACCCTCTGAATCAGAGGAAATGGATGGAAGATGTAAAGGAACCTCCTGCTCCAGGAGAGGGACAACACGTTTTGATCAAAAACTTCAGGCCCTGGATCTAGCGAGCAGAAATTGGTCAGTTTTGCATTGAGTGGGGACACAAAAAGGTCCAACTCTGGACAACCCCATCTGGTGAACAGATCTGCAATGGATGAAAGAAGTTCCCACTTGTGCATGCTGGACTGTCTCCTGCTGAGACTGTCTGCCAGGGTATTTAGCATGCCTGGGATGTGAACTGTTGAGAGGACCAGGCTGTGATCTAGTGCCCAGTACCATACTCTCATGGCCTCCCTGCACAAGGGGTACAAATACATCCGCCCACTTGTCGATATAGTAGACAACACTGAGATTGTTGGATTGAACCAACAGCTGACCTGGGAGGACATGGTTCTGAAAGGCCTGCATGGCATACAGGACTAATTGCATCTCCAGGACATTGTTATGCAGGGAGGTTTCAATCTGGGACCACATTCCCTGAGTTTGAAAGGGACTGAGGTGCACTCCCCCAACCTAACCAGATGCATCCATGGTGAGGATCTGCTGGGGGGAGAAGATCTGGAATGGGCTCACTCGTAACAGGTTCTGTGGGACCGCCCACCACTTAAGCACCTTGTGAATCTGGGAGGAGACCAGCATTAACTGATTTAAGTCGTCTGTGCATTGGTCCCATTGCACTCTGAGTGTCTACTGGAGGACTCACGTGTAGTCTGGCCATGGGAACCATGGCAATGGCCATGCCCATGAGACCCTATGGCCTCAGGTACACCCTCGCAGGAACATAACAGCTCTGGGCAACCTCCTACCACTCCGCTCTGTTGAGAAGCAGGAAGGCTTTGCCCTGGGCTGAGTCCAGGACCGCCCCTATATACTACAACCTCTGGGATGGAATCAGGATGGACTTGGGCAGATTGACAGTGATTCCCAGGGAGAGAAACAGCTGAAGGATTCTCTCCAGGGTCCGGAGCAGCTGTTCACTGGACTGAGTCTTTAGGAGCCAGTGGTCTAGGTTGGGGAAAATGTACAGTTCCTTCCTCTGGAGAACCACAATTACCACTGCTAAGCACTTTGTAAAGACCTGTGGCGCAGAGGGTAAGTCAAAGGGCAATACTCTGAATTAGTAGTGCTTGCCCTGAAAAAGAAACTGAAGAAATTTCCTGTGTGGAGGGTACACTGAGATGTGCAAGTAAGCATCCAGCATATCCAGGGAGCACAGCCAGTCACCCTGCTTGAGTAAGGGCAGCAGGCCTGGCAGAGTGACCATGTGGAATTTCTTGTACTGGATGTAAAGGTTGAGGTCCTTGAGATCTAGAATAGGCCTCAAACCTCCAGCTCTTTTGGGGATCAGGAAGAGCCTGGAATAGAAACCCTTGTTCCTTTGGTGCTCGGGCCCTGGCTAGATGGCCTTTTTCCACAGAAGGGACAGTACCTCCTCCCAGATAACTGTTAAATGGGGGGGCAGGTAGTGGGTACAGAAGGAGTCTCTGGAGGTATCTTTACAAGTTCCAGAGTGTGTCCTCTCTCTGTTATCTGAAGCATCCAGGCATCTAATGTGATGGTGCTCCATTGATTGAGATGGAGGGAGAACAGACATCTGACCACCACCTCTTGGTTGGGGACCGGAAGAGGGGGATCTGGCAAGGAGTCAAGCTTAGGCGGATCCAACCACTGGGTCTATTCTGTCATTGCTAGGATGCTTTGCTGCAGCACCAGAGGAGGAGGGGGTAGGCAAGGCAGAGGAGGCCTTTCTCTTGCCCTGAGGATGGGAGGCTGCGCCAGACTTGTAGGACACCTTGCAAAAGGGAGGGCACTGTCTGCTTCTAGGTTGCGTATGGTAGAGGGAGCAGACAGACTTGATAGCCCTGCCAGGTGCCTGCAGGTCATTAATGATGTCCTGAACGTCTGGCCCAAATAACTTTGAGCCATTAAAAGGGGCACTGAGCACCTTCTGCTGGACATCTGCAGCAAAACCTGAGACCCTTAGCCAGGAGTGCCTACGAAGGCAGATGCCTGTGATAGCAGCCCTGGCACCAGTGTCAGAGATATCATACAAGGCCCTGAGGAGATACTTACTAATATCCTCAGTGTTCTGTAAGCATTTCAGAACCTCCTGTTTCTGTGAGCACTCTAAGAGGGCCTGAGTAGCCGCCTTGCTCGTCTTGCAGATGGTATTCTGGTATTTAACTATATACGAGAGGCAATTAGCAATCCGCAGCCCCAAGGTAGAGAAGGCGTATACCCTCTTGCCCCAAAGGTCAATCTGCCTAGATTCCCTGTCTGGGAGGAGGGACCTAAGGTGCTTGGGCACCTTGTACCGGTCATGTGCTGCTTTCATGACCACAGAACTGGTTTCAGGTTGGACAGCATAGTAAGGCAGGCGCTGAGGGGTATGATACAACTTATCCACCCTGTGGGGCATGGCAGGGACCATGTCAGGCCTATGCCAGGCAGCAATAGTGGCATTCCTCAAGGCTGGGAGGATAGGAGGAATGACCTTAGGAGGAGATTCTGAAATCTCCAGAAAGTCCACCAGCTCCCGTCTGGTGGCATCCTCTTCCTCAGTATTGAAGCCCACTGCTGTGCACCGCTGCTTCATAAAATTAAAGAAAGTAGGGCCCTTTGGAAGTGATCAGAGGGTATGCTTGACAAAAAACTCGCTCACTGAAGAGGAAGTGAACCTGTCAGAGGAAAGAAGTTCTTCCTCTTCCTCAGGATGAGTTCAGGATGGTACTCTTCCTCGATGTCGACCTGCTCTAACTCAAGGTCTGACGAACAAGGGACTGATGACGGGCCACAGGGAACCATCTGAGGAGGCTGAAGTGGCATTGACGACAATGGGGCTATAGACAGTGCAGGGGACCCAGGCCTGTAAGAGCCTAATTGGTAGACCAGGACTGTAGTGAACCAGGCCAGGATGCCATTGAGGTCAACGCAGGATACTGGTGTGTTGACGGAGAAGGGGTCATCGGCATGGGGAACGATGATCTGTCCGTCAGAGCCTGGGAGCCCAATGGCCATTGGCCCGGAGAGGTATCAGGCCATGATGGAGGGTCTGTCGACAACGACCCAAACATCGACGAACTGGGGGCTGATGACCAGAGGGTTGATGGCTGGCCTCTCTGTGAAGCAGGAGACGGCGCTGTCATTACAGGCCTGGTAGAAGCAGAGACCTGAACAGCAATGGGCATCGGTACAGCCACAATTGATGGAGTACCCCCAAAGGAAGATGAAGAAGCCGTTAAGGATCAGGAATGCCGCCGGGGGGGTGCAGTCCCATTCACAGTCTTTCCTGTGACTTTACCCCTCCAGGACCTGTCTTGGGCCTGAAAGCTCGATGAACCCGCCAGTGACTGGGAAGGAGGGACCCCCGAGGAACCCTGCCCAGAACTGGCTACCTGTTGTTCCATCAGGAATTTTCTGAGAGCCTTTTTGCGTCATCTAAGTGTGGTTTGATTGAATTTCTGGCAGATCCCACAGTCCGAGACGTCTTGGTCAGGCCCAAGACAGCAGACACAGAAGATATGGTCATCTGAAGAGGCAATCTACTTTCTGCAGCAGCAGCAATGGAAGAGAGAAGTGGAAGGGTTAACTCTCGACATAAGGTAAAAGAATCTCATATGAAAAAAAGAGATTCTAAAAAACTAAGTAAAGAAAAGTTGTAGGCGAAAATGGAGTGAAAGTGCATTGGAGCTTCTGCGGAGACCCATGCGAACAGAGTCGACGGCGGGAAAGAACTCAGGAGGGAGCACGGCCTTTATAAGATTGGTGATGGCAGGTCATGGTGGTGTGGGTGGCCCCAGTGGTATTGCTGGAAAATCTTTTGAGTGGATCCTGCTTCACCGACGGTGAAGTTCGTATGGTGTGACCTGATGACTGAGATACCCCTGAAGAGCTGCATTATTGCAAATTCACTCTCCGTGCGCTTAAGTTGCCAAGCTAGTAACTTCCCAGCCATGTCCCAATCAAAGTACCGTAAAGCATTATTTAACAATATAGCCCTCTCCACAGCGGTAGCGCTAATGGTGTTGTATTGCCACTTAAGCTTTTGAAGAAGATTAAGGAAGCGGCAGTGGGACATGCCTTAAGTAGCTTTTCCAATGCCTGGATTGACTTCTCTAGTTCTCCAGTTCTTGTGTTTTGCCCCTTTGCTTGCACTTGGAACATGCTATGGACTGACCCTTAACATATGCCTTTAGAGCCTTCCATCTAATTGAGTGGAAGGTGTCATGATGCTTATTGTGAGTGAGGAGTTCACTTATAGCATCTTCCACAAAGTACAGTTACGTAAGAAAGTACAGTTACGTAGAAACTTACCGTAACAGTAGATCTTCAAGAGAGGTTCCTTCAGTAGGTCATTACATATAAGACTAGCACCACCTGGTGTCTGGGGCACATGGCAAACTTTTCTAGCAATGTCTGACGGGGGACCGCCCACCCGACGTCACGTGACTGGCGTCAGAGTGACTGTATATAGTGGGTGGTCCCCACGCCCACCCCTCCAGTTCTCCTGCTGGAGCCTGAAAGAGGTATGACTGCAGGAGTAACCAGAATTTGGAGTCCCTGTGTATAAAATAAAAGGTGAAAGGAGGGAGGGAAAAATATGACCTACTGAAGGAACCTCTCTCGAAGATCTACTGTTACGGTAAGTTCCTACGTAGCTGTACTATCTTACTTTGAGAGGGTTTTCCTTCAGTAGGTCATTACATATAGGATTGAATCCCAAGCAGTCCTTCAGAAGACAGACCGAGAGAAACAAAGGAGGAGGAGAGAAACACACTCCAACAAAAACTGGGGACTAGAATGGACCCAGCCTAGGACAGAAAGCCCTGCAAAACAGCTAGGCCAAAACCTGCCCTCTGCCTAGAAGCAATGTCCAGACTGTAGTGTTTGGTAAAGGTATGGACAGAACTCCAAGTTGCTGCGGTGCAGATATCAACTGCAGAAACATTCCACAAAAAGGCAGGGGAAGCAGCCATTCCCCTGGTAGAATGACCTCTGATGGGACCCGGCAGAGGTTTGTCGTACTTTTGGTAACAGTAGCGAATACAGTTACCTAACCCATTGGAAAGGCACTGCTTAGAAACAGCTTTGCCCACCGACCTGGGGACAAAGGAAACAAAGAGCTGATCACAACTACGGGTATCTTTTGTTCGGTGTGCGTAACACGAAGGATCCGATGGACATCCATGGTGTGCAGGAGTGCCTCACCTCTGTTCGCAGGGGCTGGAAAGAAAACTGGAAGCTCCACTGATTGGTTCAGTGTGACTTCTGACACCACCGTGGGTAAAAACTTAGGATTTGTCCCAAGGACTGCCTGGTCTCTGCAGAAAATAAGATAAAGTTCTTTACATACTAGAGCCTGAAGCTCCGAAATCCTTCGAACTGAAGTAACAGCAACCAAATATAACGTCTTCCAAGAGAGGAAGCGTAAATCACAGCTCATCGCTGGTTCAAATGTTGGGAGAGTGAGTTTCTCCAACACAAAGTTCAAATTCCAAGGGGATGTGGGGCTAAGGATGGGGGGTTTCAGATGGAGGATCCCTTTCAGAAAGGTTTTCGAGACTTCCAACTGAGCCACAGGTTTACCATCCACCAGCTCATGGTACGCCGAAAGGTGGACCTTCAAGGAAGAATACGACAGGCCCGAGTCTGAAAGGGGCAGAACGAGAAAATGGGTTCCAATCCTTGGAAGTCGCCCAAATGGAAAAACGTTTCCACTTCATGGCATAAGTGGAACGAGTAGAGGGTTTTAAAGCCTCTACTAGGACTTGAGCGACTCAAGAGGAGACCCCAAAGCGGGAAACCACGATGTCTGAAGGAGCCATGCATGAAGATGCAGTGTCCTGAGCCCTGGATGAACAAGACGACCTTGATCCTGGGTGAAGAGGTCAAGAGTTACTGGAAGTGGAACCAGTGGTTCTCTCGCTAGCTGTTGCAGCAGCGGGAACCAAATCTGTCTCGGCCAGAGAGGGGCGATGAGAATCATACTAACATACTAACATACTAAAATGCCAGCAGAATAGGCCTTAATGGCCTTTCGAGTCTGCTTGATTGGTCAGCCCCCACCCTGGGTGCTGACCTTGCTGCCCCCCCTCGCCTTCTCTGGCTTCTCCCTTCCCAGTTCTAGATATTCTTGCTGCATTGGATTTTGCTTCCAGAACCCTTCCCCTGTACCTGTCCCAGCCCCTCTTGAACCTCTCACAGTCTCTCGCCTCCACCAGCCCCTAGGCAGTGCATTCCTAGGCTTCACCACCCTCTCAGTGAAGTAGCACCTCCTCCTTTCTCCCTGAATCTTCCCTCCAGCTTCAACCCATGCCCTCTAGTGGCCCCTCCTCCTTCCTTCAAGCACCCTGACTGTTCCTCCCCTATTTACCCTCTTCATGTACTTGAAGACCTCTATCATGTCCGCCCGGTCCCTTCTCTCTTCCAATGTGTACATATTTAGCTCTTCGAGCCTCTCCTCATAGGTCCTGTCCCCCAAGCCCCAAGTAATTTTAGTTGCCCTCCTCTGGACCCTCTCCAGGAGTTTAATGTCCCTCTTTAAGTGTGGCCTCCAAAACTGCATGCAGTACTCAAGGTGTGGCCTCACCAAGCAGTTATACAGAGGAGCATCACTTCCCTCCTTCTGGAGGTGATCCCCCTAGCGATGCATCCCAGCATCCTGTTGGCCTTGGCTGCTGCCTCCCTACAAGCCTCTGGGTTGTTCATTTTGACATCCACCACCACCCCCAGGTCCCTCTCAGCCATCGAGACTTGTAGCATTTCCCCAGGGTGTACACTTGGCCTGGGTTTCTGGCCCCCAGGTGGAGTACCTTGCATTTCCCTGCATTGAACCTCAGCTTCCACTTTCTAGACCATCTTTCCAGAGCCTCCAGGTCCCCCTGTAGGGCCACCCTCCCCTCCACCCCATCCACCACCGCCCCCAGTTTTGAGTCATCTGCAAAGAGACTCATCTCACTCCTGATTCCTGTCCTTATGTCAGAGACATAGGCGTTGAACAGGAGGGGCCCAAGGACTGATCCCTGTGGGACCCCAATAATGACCCTCTTTGGGGATGAGACTATCCCACCAACTACGACCCTCTGGGTCCGGTCCTGGAGCCAATTGCCTATCCATCTGATCATCTGGTTCCCCACCCCCATTTCTCCCAGCTTATCCAACAGGCCCATGTGAGGAACAGAGTCAAATGCCTTGCTGAAGTCTAGAAAGAGGACATCCACTGGTCTACCAAGGTCCAAGGCACTCGTCACCCAGTCATAGAACTCCACAAGGTTTGTCTGACACGATTTCCCTGAGACGAATCCCTGCTGTCTATCGTCCAGGCAGCCTGACTTTTCCAGGTCCCCCTCCAGTCTCCTTGACAATGCCCTCCATCACCTTGCCCACCACCGATGTCAGGCTGACAGGCCTGTAGTTCTCTGCCACCTCCCTTGATCCCCTTTGTGGATAGGCACTATATGCGCCACCTTCCAGTCCTGGGGCATCCACCCTGTCCTCAGAGAGATGGTGAAAACTCCGCCAGGGGTTTCGCCAGGACATCCGCAAGTTCCTTCAGCACTCTGGGATGTAACTTATCCGGCCCGGTGCTTTCTCCGTCTTAAGGGAGCTGAGGGCTTCCCTCACTCTCTCTGCTGTGATTTCCACTTCCAGTACCTCTTCTCCCTGCTTAGCCCTCCCCCCTCCTGCCAGTGATGCCTCCCCTCTCCCCAGACCCGCTAATCGGTAAGGTCCCCCTCCTCAGTATCTCTGTCTCCTCCCATGTGTGATGCAGCACCCCATTTTCCTTGGTGAAAACTGAGGTGAAGTACCATTTAGTACCTCAGCCTGCTCCCCGGTCTTGTGCCCATCTCTCCCTGATTTAATCCTGCTAATCTGCCCTTCACCCTTCGCTTTTCCCCAATGTATCTAAAGAACCCTTGTTCCCTCTCCTGATTTCCTGGCCAGGTTCTGCTCCTTCCTTGCCTTAGCCGCCTCACCACCCTAGTGGCCCTTCTAGCCATCAGCTCATACTCCCTCGATCCCTTTCACTCTTGAGCATTTGAATTGCCTATAGGCTGCTTTCTTTCCTGCACCACCTCCTGGACCTCCCTGGTCCACCAGCAGGGTTTTCGGGCCCTACCGCATTTTCGTCTTACTCTTGCACAGGTGCTGGTAGCATCTTGCACCCCTCTCCTGATGATTTCCCACCTACTATCAGCGTCCATGTCTGACCCAATCCCATCCAAATGCTCCTTAAGGATCCTTCCCATTTCCTTAAAATCCGGTCCCCTGAAGTCAGTTACCTCCGTCTTTGTGCAGCTTTCTAGCCCTCCTAGGTCCAGGCAGAACCAGACCGTGGCATGGTCACTCCCCACCAACGGGTCCCTTACCTCCAGGCCCCTAATCTGGTCACTGTCTGCCAGGACCACATCCAGTACCCGTGCCTCCCTGGTCGGTTCCCCCACCTGCTGAGTTAGGAACGCGTCTTGAAAGACATCCAACAACCTCTGTTCCCTGGTCACAGAAGATGTCATAGTCTCCCAGTCTGTTCCTGGCATGTTTAAGTCCCCAACACCACCACTGTCCTCTGCCCAGTCTGCAGTGTCTCCCAACATCTGCCACCAGACTCTCCTCCAGCTCCTCCGCCAGGGCAGGGGGTCTATACACCATTCCTATTTTTACTCTCTTGCCCCCCCTTGTTATCTAGGTAACCCAAATCACTTCCACGGTTTCCTCTGCCTCCTCTACTCCCCCTACGCCCATGCAGTTTTTGACTATCATTGCTACCCCTTCTCCCCTTCCCTCCCTCCTGTCCTTCCTGAACATAGTGTAACCCTCTAGGTTCAGGTCCCAGTCGTGTCCTGCAGTGGCCCAGGTCTCAGTGACCGCTGCCACATCTACTGCTCCCTCAGTTAGCATCACCTGGAGCTCAGGCATTACATTTCCCAAGCTCCTGGCATTTAGCAGGACTACCTTCCACCCTTTCCCTATACTTCCATTTCCCCTGCTCGTGTTCCCATGGGGATTCTGTTTTCCCCTGGTCTGCACTTTACCAGTTGGCCTTTTCCCGCAATCCTCCAGCTCCCCGGGGTGGAGACAGAGTCCCTCCTTTATCGGCACCCCCTTGACAGCCTTTTCTCCCATCCCTCCCCCCTTCACAAGTTTAAACCCCACTTTTCACCAATGAACCCCTCTATTTTCAACTTAAGAATTCCCCTTCCCTCCAAATTGAGATGGAGTCTATCTCTAGCATACAGCTCCTTATCCTCTCAGGTCTCCCCCCAATCCCCAATCAACCCATACCCTCTGGCCTCACACCACTCCCTGAGCCACTGGTTCATCCTTGCCTTCTCTGCCTGAAACTTGAGGGGAACCCTCTGGAGAATGGGAAATGGAGGGAAGGCATACAAAAATGTCCCTGTCCAAGAGAGAGAGCAACAGTGCATCATGCCAGAAAACACTATGCCCTGGAATGAACAAGCAAAAACTAGGAAGTTTTGCGTTGGAGTGGGAGACGAAGAGGTCGAGTTCCAGATGCCCCCACTTTAGGAAGAGAGACTCTGCCACTTCCTGATTTAGTTCCCATTTGTGATTTAGGGTCTGGGACCTGCTGAGACTGTCTGCCAGGACATTTTGAATGCCTGGAACATGCTCAGCCACTAGGGCCAGATTGTGCTGGACTGCCCAATTCCACACCCGCATCGCCTCCCTGCAAAGGGGGTACGAGCGAGTTCCCCCATGTTTGTTGAGGTACCAAACTACTGACATATTGTCCATCTGGATAAGCAGTGACCCCTTGGGAAGGAGGGTCTGACAGACCTGTAAGGCATACAAGAACACCCTCATCTCCAGAACATTGATGTGTAGTGATGCTTCCAAGCTGGACCACAGTCCTTGTGCTTGGTGCTCCCCTAGGCATGCTCCTCATTCCACGTTTGATGCATCCATAGTCAGGGATGCAGAGGAGTCTGGGCTCCTACAAGGAAGACCCAAGGAAAGACTGCAGGGGTCCCTCCACCACAGCAATTCTTTCTGAACTGCTGATGACACCAGGACCAGATGGTCCAGGTCGTCCAGGAGTTGATCCCACTGCACAAGCAAGGACCACTGAGTAACTCTTCATGTGTAGCCTCGCAAGGGGAATGGTGGTGATGGAGGCTACCATCAGGCCAAGAAGTCAAAGGACCTCCCGGGCCGGGAAGGTCCTGGATGAAGCCACTAAGGAAGCCTGATGGACCAGTGTCTTCACCCTGTCTGGAGGAAGGAAGGCTCTGCATTGGACCGTATCCAGAACCACCTCAATGTATCGAAGTCTCTGGGACAGTATCATGGATGATTTGGGAATACTGACAGTAATCCCCAGTTTGCCGAAAAGGTCCAAAGTAAAGGACAGAGCCTCCAGTAAGGAAACCCTGGAAGGGGCCAAAATCAGCCAATCATCCAGGTAAGGGAAAACCACAATACCCTGGTGGCACAGAAAAACCACCACCACCACCAGACACTTGGTAAACACCTGAGGTGCCAAGGACAGACCAAAGGGGAGGGCCCGAAACTGGAAATGCTCCCCCGGAATAAGAACCACAGGAATCGGTGGTGGATGGGGAAGATCAGGATGTGCAGGTAAGCATCCTTCATGTCCAGAGTGCACAGCCAATGATTCTCCAGAATAAGTGAGAGAAGGCTCTGGAGTGTCAGCATCCGGAACTTTTTGTATTCGACGAACAGGTTGAGACCGCTCAAGCCGAGGATGGATCTCAAGTCTCCAGTCTTTTTTGGAACCAGGAAAAAGTGGGAGTAAAACCCCCTTCCTCTTTGCCGGAGGGAAATGCGCTCTATTGCTTCCTTGAGCAAGAGGTTTTGAATTTCTTCTCGAACAAGAAGAACCTGATCCCAGGAGTAAGAAGACCTTTTTGGCAGAGAGTCTGGTGGGATCTTCAGAAACTCTATGGTGTGTCCGACGGACACTAGTTGCAGGACCCATGCATCGGATGTTACATCCTGCCACTCCTGCGCATGGTGGGCTAACCTCTCCCCCACCGTCTCCTTGCAGTGAGACTGAGGAGGTGGTGGGGATAAGGAGTCAGGGCATGGCAGGGCATTTAGGAGGACCTCTTGAGCATCTCTGGTTCTTGGAGGTAGGAGGAGTGGAGGAACCCATGGCCTTGTATTTCCCCTGGCGTCGAGCCGGGGCCTGCTTCCTCTGCCTCCAGGTCCTTTTCCGAAAGGGCTGCTGCTGTTGTTGAGTGCCCGATCGGTACATGGACCGCACTGACCTCAGGGCGAGGCCTCTATCCTGGAGGTCAGCGATGATGTCTTCGGTATAGCCACCAAAAAACACCGAGCCTTGGAAGGGGGCGTCATGAATCACAGACTGCATCTCATTGGCCAGGCCAGAAATGTGAAGCCAGGCATGCCGGGGCCATCGCTAAGACACAGGCTACAGAATCGACGGAGTTGTATGTAGCCCATAGAGCACACCTACAGGAAACACGTGAGAGGCAGAGATCCTTGACAAGCTCCTCCTTGAGGCCCGAGGGGTCCATAGCCTGGACTCGGGCCTCCAGCCTGGTCAAGGTAGCTTTCTGGTGTGACACCATATGGGCCACATAATTTAGGGACCGGAGCACGCATGTGGCCGAAGAATAAACCTTTCTACAGAACTGGTCCATCTGCCTATTCTCCTTATCTGGAGGAGAGATGCTCATGTGCTTGGGTGCAGATGAGCAATCATGAGCAGCCGAAATAATGATGGAGTCTGCCTTTGGATGTGCCTTATGAAAAGAAGCCTCCTTAGGCACCCGGTACACTCTGTCTGCCCTCTTGGGGACAGCCGGGATGGAATGAGGCATCTGCCAGACCATAGACGTGAGGTCCTGGTAAGGTCCAATCCAAAGAGGAACTGGTACCGGGGACAGAGACTCTAAGTCCAGGTGTTCAGCAAGCCTCTGTCGCATGGGAACCTGATCCTCCAACTCCCAGTCAAAAAAGTCTTTCATGGACCTCAAGAGGTCCGAAAAGGCAAGGTTTTCTGGGGAGGACTTGGAGGAAACCTTGCCCTTCTGGACCTTAGGTTCATCCGAGAGCTCCTCCACCGACTCACTGGCATCCTTCTCCTCCTCCTCCTCCTCCTCCTCATCATCATCCCCCTCGTCCGGATGGTTGTGAAGGTCCGGGAGAACAACGGTTTTGCGGACTGTGGATGGAGGAGAAGAACTCCTCGGGGATGGAGATCTGGGAGAGCACAGGTGTGGGAGCCTGCTTTCCACATCTGACACCAACTCCGAGCGTGCCCCCTGCCACCAAGACTGAATTAGGGTTTTGAAGTCCAGTGTGGCCGGAGCCAGTGGAGGGGTGGGGAGGAGGTTGAGGCTGGGGGGGAGGAGGAAGAGGAGGGGGGATCACCGGGGGGAGGGTAGTGATATCCCTGGCAACCCTGGAAATGGTAGTCCTGGTAGGGATTGTACCCAGTGTAGTATGTCCTGAAGTACTCCAATCAGGAAGAGGACCAGCCGGGTAGTAGTCCCCTGGATATCCAGGGGGGTAATGAGGAACAGTCTGGGGTCTGGAATAAATCCCCAATGTCAGGGGGCCTGAAGGAGGGGGGACCCACGTTGGACCCACTGTCATATAAATCGGTGGCGGATCTGGCATCAGGAGAGCCAATGTCTGAGGTACTGACATCGGGACTGGCACCACCCGATCAGGCACCAGAAAAGGATCTGTCGTCGGAGGGGCCGGTGTCAGGACCGGACGAAGGGGACCTGATGGAGGGACCGTGTCTGGCACCGGAGCCACAGGCTGGGGCAGACGACTGGGCCTGGGCTCTGAAGTTGTTGCTGGAGGTTCCGGCGTCGGGTGAGGGTTTGCCAAATCAGACGGTGGGATTGGGACTGGGATAGTCACCGGATCTGGGGGGATCCCACCCAATGGGAGAGGAGGGGCCTCCACCATTAGGTCTGAAGACTGAGGAGGGGGCCTCCTTCCCAGTGACCCCATCAGGGGAGTGAGGAACTGACCCTGAGGAATGGTCTTCGACGTTGAGGGGCTCTGCACTGTCCTCGCCTGATGTACCCATCTGGGAAGGGGAAGGTACTGGTGTGGGAGAGCAGCAGTCTCCCCCTGGTTCATCTGGATGTCAGGTGAGGCGCCATTAGGCCCCAATGGGAGAACCACACCTGAGTGGCCAGATGGAGCCTGGCAGGCGGGGGACGAGGCCCCGGCTGACTCACCGGCTGCAGCCAGGCGGGTCCCTGAAGTCTGGGGAGCCGACTTACCAGTGCCGGGTACTCCCCGGAGGAGCCGGGGGCTGACTTAGCCACAGTAGTGGTGTGGCTGTTGGAGGAGCCAACGGTTGACTTACCCTGTGGAAGTTTTGTCCGATTAACTGTCAGAAGTCTTCACTTTAGGCAGTGGCTGAGAAGGGGCCTTGCTTGTCGAGGGCCGTAAGACTCTTGCTGGGCCTCCGTGGAGCACTTCTGCAATTTCTCCTTTCGGTGCTCTTTTTTTTTTTTTTGAGGGAGACGATTTCTCTGAAGAGGACTCATGGATCCGGTCCATTTGCTTTTCTAACAAAGCAAGACAGACTTTTAAAAGGTGGGCCTCCAAAACCTGCTGTCTCCACTTTCTGGTGGCTTGGTTGAAAGGCTGGCACTCCGGGCAGGATAAGACATGCTGGTCTGGGCCCAGGCAGATCACACACTTAACATGGCCATCCTTTTGGGGTATTTGTGTGCCGCAGGATGAGCATTTCTTCTTAGGTGAAGACGTAAGCAGGAAAAAATTGGAAAAAAAGTGAAGGAAGAATCCGATGCAAGAACTATTCACGACAATCTCTACTGGAAGTCTGCAATGCGACTGACATGAGGTGACAGCGGGAAAAAACTGGAGGGCGGGCATGGGGACTGCCCACTATACACAGTCACACTGACGTCGCTCATGTGATGTCGGGTGGGTGGTCCCGTCAGGTATTGCTAGAAAAGTCTGCCATATGGCCCAGATGCCAGGTGGCACTAGTCCTATATGTAATGACTTACTGAAGGAACCCTCTTGAAGTAAGATCTTACCGTTCAACAAATCTTCGATAGGAGCTCTTGCAGCAGGTAATACCAATAGGACTAAGGTCACCAGGCATTAAGACCCCACAGAAAAATCTTCTAGCTAGCAGTCCATGGCGGGGGACCACCCCCGACATCGGCTCTGCCCAACGTCAGACGTGGTAAAAAGGGGGCAGTCACCCGGCGCCACCTCAGTTCTCCCGCCAGAGACCCAGCTGGCAGAAAGAATGGAGAACCGAGGAGGATCTCCCATGCCCAAAGAGAAGAAAAAAAATAAACATGTTCCTGGGGGCTGGAGGGTGGGAAAGTCACCTGCTGCAGGAGCTCCTCTCGAAGATCTACTGTTGCAGTAAGTTCTTGCGTAACTGTACTGTCTCACATCAAGGGGAGCTCTTGCAGCAGGTAATACCAACAGGACAGAGTCTCAAGCAGTACCCAAAGAGAGGCCCAGGTCAGAGGGTGGATGATAGCTGATAATAGAAAAATGAAGCTTAGGAGAGGAGACCCTGAAGGACTGCTAGTCCAAAACCTGCTCTCCTCCT
Source organism: Neoceratodus forsteri (assembly GCA_016271365.2). Classification (NCBI taxonomy): domain Eukaryota; kingdom Metazoa; phylum Chordata; order Ceratodontiformes; family Ceratodontidae; genus Neoceratodus; species Neoceratodus forsteri. The sequence continues at coordinate 244,911,687 of CM057459.1, read as the reverse complement.
AGAGGCAATGTCCAGACTATAATGCTTGACGGAAGTAAGGACTGTGCTCCAGTTAATGGCAGCGCAAAGGTCTGCTGAGGAAACATTCCTCAGAGAGGCAAACGAAGTTGCCAAGCTCTGGTGGAGTGGCCCCTCACCAATCCCGGTAGGTGTTTGTCGTGGTGCTGATAGCAATAAGTGATACAGTGTACCAACCATCTGGTTACTGTTTGCCTAGTGACAGGAGCCTGTCTTCCTATAGGCAAATGAAATTTAGTGGGATCAGTGTACTTTGATCTCACTAAGGCTTTCGATACAGTCAACCACACCCTGCTTGGGGGCGTGGCTTGGACCCGATAGAGATGGCAGCATAGTACTTTTGCTCTGCCCCAGCCTGGCACCAAATTGTGCATAATCCACCGCAATGCCAGACTGAATCATCTTCCTAGCAACTGGAAAACCCCTCCCTACCTCTGTCGCCATCAGCCTGATGCTTTTTGTGGGGAATGCCATGCTCATTCAGTAAACTTGCGGCGCTCATCTTTCAGGGCCATACTGTCGGGACAGGCCTGAGCTCGGGGGTATGAGTTCACCTGCAGTTATGTCCACCGGTATTTTAGCGCCTGACTAAAACCTGACGGGTTGCGATCTCCGGTCAGCCACGGGCACATGTAAGAGGGCTACAAGCTGCTGTCTCAACATATTCCCATCACAAGTACTGTGCCGGGGGGGCGATGGAGGCCTCGGGGGACAACATGCAAGGGCCTTGTGCACAAGCTGCTCAACTGCCTCACGACCAGACCCAGCAGGGAGACGCTCTCTCGAACATTACAAAGATGCTGGAAGCCCTTTTGACGAGAGTGGACAACATTGGGGCATCCCTAGCGGGGAATGTGGCCAATGTGCATAGGTTGGAGAATAAGCAGAATATTTTGGAGCAGAGAACTGAGGAATTGGAAAGGCAGCACATCACAGTATTGAAACGGCTTAGGGATCATGAAGCCAAACTCTCTAGACTCTGGTACAGGGCCAAGGATCAGGAAAACAGGAGCCGGAGGAATAATATCAGAATCCTGGGGGTCCCGGAAGGGACTTAAGGCCCAAATATGGAACACTTTCTTAATGATTGGCTGCCACAACTGCTGGGGGATAGATGGAGAGAACCAAGCGGCTTGGAAAGAGCTCACAGGGTGTCTGGCAGACCGGACAGCTCCAACACCCCTAGAACAATAATAGCATACTTTCTGAGATACTTGGTGAAAGAGAAACTGCTCCGAGCTACCAGGGACATGGGGGAGATTACACGGAGGTGCACTAATATCTCCTTCTATCAAGATTTCTCCCAGACGGAGTGCATATGGCCCCCTAAAGAAAATGTTGATGGCTAACTCTTTTCAATATAATTTTAAAAAGCTTACCGCATTACATCTATCCAAGGATGGGAAAACTTTCCTCGCAGAATCACCCAGAGAAGCTGAAACATGGATTAATAATCACTGGCCAGGCCTCATATCCCGGACTGCATCTCCCAGATGCCTCTGGGTCCCTAAAGATCACGGGGGGAGGGGAACAGATAAGAAAGAGAGATGTTTTCAAGGGGAAGACAATCACAGTCGGACTGGTCTTGACACAAAGACACCCCCCATGTCTTCCTCACAAGCTTCTCAGCAACCCAGGGAAATAGGGCACTGTCATGCCGACAGTCTACTATCCTCTACCGGGTGCTCCTATGTGGAGCTGGAAACGACAGGAAAGCAAGACCGGACCAAACATCTAAATACAAACTGGCAATGCCAGCGCTCCAGAAGCCCAGGTCATCTATCTGCTGGCAAGCCTTTAGCCTCTCCCCCCTGCTAAGCTTCTATGGGCGGAAGCAGCATTGCCAACAAGAGCTGAAGCTTTTGACTCTCCAAACGCGGACCCGGTGAGCCTATGGACGACATTGTCCCGCTGGACTGGGCCAATACAGTGGAGAAGAATGAGGAAGAACTCGCTCTAGCGGCCGGACTACTTAAACCTGGGACCAAATCTTTTGCAGAAGCCCTGGCCGTTCCCTCTCGACCCGCCAGAACCGAAAAGAACCACTTGGAAGAACATGGCAAATCTGGGAAAGACGGATGATTTGCAACACACTTGAACTCTGGCTAAGACTGTTTTTCTCTTCCTGTTTTTTCTAAATTTACTGCTTGGGAATGCTGCCTTGTTTTTTCCATTCTCTTTCTCTCCCCTGGCTGGTGTCTTTCCTGATTGAGCATGGGTGGCACGCAAAACTATCTCCATTGTTGCGCCCCCCCCCTTCCCGCCTTCTTAGCCCTTCGGAAATGCCAGCCAGTCGGATAGAGATACATACAGCATTTACATAGGGGGCTGTACCACCCCCAATCCAGGTGCTCCCTAGCCTCATCATATCCCCTTCATGTTTTTGTTTATATCGGAGGACTAGGCTAGGGGTGCTCAATGGGAAGGCCATCGATGCTAGAGATACCTGCCAATCAGGCAGAGCAACTGGCACCCTCCACCCTCCCCTTCTGGCCTTTTGGGCCTGCCATTAAGCTTTGTTACTAAATGGCTGACAGAGATCCCCCCCTCCAGGTTTTTCCTAAACATAGAAATGCATCCCCCCTCATACTCCCTCCTTCCAGTTGCTAACAGTTTTACTTGCATCCTATCGGTAGGTTGCCGTTAGGTGTACCTGGACCCTCTGGACCTAGTTTTAAGTGGCTCCATGAGGCCCGGTTGGGACAGATCACCCATGTTAGGTGTGACTTTTCCCTTCTTTTTTGGTGCTTGAAGCAGTGTGGCGTGGAGCATTTTGACACTCCTTTCACACATTCACCTCAGCATCATTAACTATAATGTATTGTCTTGTGTGTTCATTGTTGCAATAATAGTTATATTGTTGTGCAATGTGTTACTGTTGCTCCATAATAATATAGTATATAATTCCTTCCTTTCTATTTGGTCAGGCTCCTATCACTTGGTGACAACCGCTGCAGCTTCTCTCATACTCCTCTCCATACACTCGCTCCTTCTCCTCACATACCAGGTTTGAAGCCCTCCTGTTTGAGCCAATAACCAGGTGACTTCTTCCATTTGCCTGCTATCTGGTTTTCTTTCTCCTGTCGGGTGAGTACTCCTTTTTTATCTGTTTGACTGCCTAGAGGATAACAATGGCCAATATTTCCCCTATGACTCAAGGTTGGAAGTGCGTCTCCTGGAATGTCAAAGGGCTCAACCACCCGGCTAAACCAACTAAAGTACTATAGTTTCTGAATTCTATGGGTACTGACATAGCCCTCCTCCAGGAGACGCAACTCACCAACAGAACTGTACAATGGCTTAGAAAGCTATGGGTAGGCTCAGTTGTTGCTAGTTGTGCCATTATTAAGTCCAGGGGTGTTGCTATTTTACTGCGTAAAGCCGCGCCCTGGGTGATAGAAGACAAATGCACAGACTCTCAGGGAAGATGGGAGGTAGTCAGACTCTCCTATCCAGGGGGTAGGGTACTGTTGGTCAATGTGTATGGCCATAACACAGACTCAGGAGAAGTTTATCCTGACTTGAGCCAAGCATTTACAGACCTCACGAATGGTCTCTCAGAAGTCCCGATTTTACTTGGAGGTGACCACAACCTGGTCCTCGATATTTTTCTCAACAAGTTCCTTCCCACCCCACAAACCCATCCTAAGGATTTAGCAGGCCTCACTGATCTAGTGGCGGAATGGGGTCTATGTTACCCCTGGAGAAGAAACAATCCACAGGGGTGTGACTATTCTTTTTATTCGGCAGTGCATTACACTCACAGCAGGCTAGATTTCTGGCTCGCTAACTATGTGGCTACACCTGGGATTTTGGATGCCTCAACTGGCAGCATTATAATCTCTGACCACGCCCCTGTATCGATTTTGTTCTCTCCTCCAGGCCAGGGGGCTCCCGCCACGAGATGGAGATGCAACCCGTTATTGCTGCAGGATAAAACTTTCCAAACCTTTATAAAAGAAGAAGCTCACTCCTATTTCTCTCTCAACACCTCCAATGAGGTTTCGGCCTCCACGATATGGGAATCCTTCATAGCTGTTATAAGAAGGAGGATCATTTCCTTCACAGCAGCCAAGAACAAGGCCCATGTGGAGACTATACGGTCTTTGCAAGCCGAACTCACAACTCTGGAGAGGCAATTTAAAGAATCAGCCCAAAACCTGCTTAAAATCCCCCATCCTACCTACTATTACAGGCTTAAAATACCAAATAAATACGCTGTTAAACAAAAAAGCGGAATGGCAACTTCTGCGTTCCAAACACAAATCATGGGTAGGTGGAGATAAGGGAGGCAAGCTGCTAGCCTATCATCTCTGTAAGCAACAGGCTTCATCCAGGATACTTGAGCTTAAGAACAGAGAGGGTTAAGTGGTCTCGGCGCCCAAGGCTATTAATGAGACGATGCAGATATTCTACCAGGAACTTTACCAGACCCAGTCTAAACTTTCAACTACCGAGATTTCTACATGCATGTCAGAGTTATGTAAAGGGATTTCTCTTCCCAAACTCTCGCGAAAAGATTGTAATACCCTGGATGCCCCTGTTATTCCTGAGGAACTCCAGTCTGCTCTTTCTCAAATGGCAAAGTGGAAGGCTCTGGGACCAGACAGAATGACGGTAGAACTCTACCAACTTCTCAAGGCTGAGATCACCACCCCCCTCTTGCAAGCTTTGCACGAGGCCCATAACACAGCTGCACTCCCTCCCACTATGTGGGAAGCTTTAATAACTCTAATTCCCAAGAAGTCTCCAGATGCACTGGACTGTGCCAATTTTTGGCCCATTTCATTGCTCTCAGTGAACACCAAACTACTAGCTAAAGTGCTGGCAAACAGATTAACCCAAGTTCTTCCCACCGTAATACACCCTTCACAATCTGTTTTTTTGAAAAGGGCAATTCGGGGGTGGACAATTTGTGCCTTGTCCTTAATCTGAAATGGCTAGCACTCCACTCCTTGATTCCCATGGCGGCCTTGGCAATTGACTTTGCCAAGGTGTTCGACTCATTAGAGTGGAACTACCTCCATGATGTCCTCAACCTTTATGGATTTGGCTCTCATTTCCGCTCTTGGGTATCCACGCCATACCACTTGCCAACAGCCAGAATTGTCACTAACCGGGATATTTCCTCTCCTTTTCTGCTACAAAAGGGCACCAGGCAAGGATGCCTCCTTTCCCCTATTCTTTTCATCATAGCCCTGGACCCCCGGTTAGGAAACTTCTGGGCACTCCAGGTATTACTGGGATCCCTGTCAAAAAACAATCCTTCCTAGTCAATGCATTTGCTGATGACATGCTACTCACACTGTCCAACCCAGAGCTTTCCCTACCTATAGTGCTGCCGGTGTTACAAGAGTTCACTTCTCTCTCCTGCCTGCTAATTAATCAAAAGAAGACAATTCTCTCCCCACTAAACACGAAGTGTGGCAGGAATTGCCTGACAGGCACTGACATCACCTGGCCCCTCAGGGTTTCCCTTATCTTGGGATTTTAGTTCCTCGGCGTGGAACGACCTAGAAAAGGCCAATTTCTCCCCTTTTCTAATAGCCCTCACAGCCGAGGTTCAGAGGTGGTGAAAACTGCAGTTGTCTCTGAAAGGCAAAATAGAGGCAGTGCGCATGTTCATACTATCAAGAATCTCATACCTTCTAAATAACCTCCCAATCCCCCTGTCTCCAAAGCCATTCTCCTCTTTAGACAAACTCATTTCCTCTCTTCTATGGGATGGCAAAGCTTCTAGAAGCTGCCTTATACCAGATAACTCTCTTCTCCCTGTTAACCAATAAGAACCCCACCCCCCGAAAACCAAGTTACCCCAATTATGAAGGAGACTTGTAAAACCTGGTGCCAGACAATGGCCCTCACTGGTGTTTCAAGCACGAATTACCTCCCCCTGATTTCCATGCCCCTCTCTGGAACAACAAGCTAATTATGGTGGATCGCAAACCCTTGTATTGGTCCCAATGGGCCTGCAAAGGGATTTGCACCATGGGAGACCTTCTTCTCCCAGATAGCAAAACACTGATGTCCTTTGAGCAACTGCAGGGTCCCTTTGACCTGAAAGCACAGGATTTCTGGAGGTACCTCCAGATATGAAGTACCTCCCCCCTCCTGGCCAAGTCTACTGATGAGGGTGGATGGAGTTGCTTGGCCACACTCCAAAAGCCGAGAAAAGGCCAAGGACTTGTGGTAATTATTTACTAAGTACTCAGAGATTCCCAGCCGGATACCACCTCTGGATGCTGAGTAGCATGGGAGATGGAATTCCAGCACCCCCTCCCACTGCAGCAGTGGTCCGACTGTTTAAAGATGGCTTATACAGCATATGAAGATACTAGGAGCCAGTTGATACAGCTGAAAATTCTTAGATGGTATAGGACGCCTGCCGTGCTCTGTAAACTCAAACTACTAAGCCATGACAGATGCTGGAGGTGCCAGTCTTCTCCAGCCCATCTGCTTCACATCCTCTGGACATGTTCAGCCCTTCAAGAGTTCTGGTCTATGTATTGAATAATTGCTCAAAGATTGTTGGCAAAAGGCTTTCCCACTCTCAGGACTCCCTTTTATTAGTAGATGTCTCCATTCTGGACCACTAAAAGCATGGATTCTTGTAGCAGTAATGGAGGCTAAGAGGGCTATCCTGATGAAATGGAGGCAACCCACCGTCCCCTCTGTCTCTGTCTGGTGGGCAGCCATGGCTCAGCTAGCTATTTTTGAGAGGCTTAGTGCAGCAGGGAAAGGCCACCTCTCTAGGCTCCACAAAAAAATGGGACACATACCTGCACTCACATATTTACGCAGTCCCACCCCTCAAAAAAAAAAAAAAAACAATGTAATGATCTCCGCCACCTCCCCCACTCTTACTATTGTCCCTTCTGTTGGAAAAGGAGTCTTCATCTTACCCTGTGAGAAATATTTCTACATCCTATCTGTCTTCACCTTTCAATATTATCTATTATCTGTGCTTTAGGAGCTTGCTCTGCTTACTATAAGACATGCAAGGAGAGTGACGATAAATAATAATAATAATAACAAGCTGCTTTTCTTTAGTACTTTATTTAGGACCAAGTCGGAGTCCACACACTGCCTTTGGTCTGATATGTACTTTCACAAATGGAATGTGGATAATAACTGGATATTAGTGGTGCAATGTATCCTAGATATACTTTTAATTAGCATCTGACGTGGTATGTTACCATTTTATTATATAGTGCTTGACAGTTCCTGTACCAATGGTTGGCTATATGTGTGTGTTTGGCACATTGTTGCTTTCCTCCTGGTTGTTTTGAAAATGGCAAAATTCAATAAAATCTTATATGATAAAAAAAAACAAAAACACCCTGCTTCATGACTGCCTTATCACCATCGGTGCCTCCTCTGGAGCTGCATCCTGGTTTAAAAGTTACCTTGAAGGCAGATCCCAGCAGGTAAAAAGTGGTGACAAACTCCGCCAGTAAACCTGTCCAGTCAGGGGTCCCTCAAGGATCTATTGTAGGTCCATTACTGTTCAGCCTCTTCCTCAACTCTACCACTTGCATGTCCCGGTGACCTTCTACATGTGGATGATGCAGCATTATTCACCAGCCACCAGGACCCTCAGGCATTAACCATCAGTCTACAAGCTAAATTCTCTGCAGTTGAAAACTGGTTCTTGGGGCACAAACTAGTCCTGAACTATAAAAAACCTAAGACCATGCATGCTCTTCGGAAACCCTCATAACAGACATAGTACAGCCTCACTTGATATTAGGAACAATCTCCGCACCCCACTAGAACAAGTGCAGACCATGAAGTACCTTGGCGTCACCCTTGACAGTGCCTTATCCTTTTCAGAACACATCAACATGGTCGTCGAAACAGTCAACAGTAGGCTAGGGGTGTTATATAGGCATAAACACTGTAAGCCAAAAGAGTCCCTCAGAATGGCAGTCACATGCTCCATCCTCTCAATAGTGGATTATGGTCTTATCATATATGGTGCTACTACTGACACTGCACTACAAAGAATTCGCTTAGACCTAAACAAAACCTGCAGGCTGGTCTCGGGCATGCACAGTAGGATGCATACATGTGACCTCTACAGCATGACTCAGTGGCTCAACCTTAATGACAGGATAAAGTACCACACTTACCTATATGGGAAAAAGATTAGCTTAGGCCTTACCCCCCCCCCCAACTCCCCGCACTTGCTAACCCAGTTTGCCTGCTCTCATACCACAAGAAATGGACCAAATATTGCATACCAGGTCCCCTTTTGTCACACAAGTCAGGTCCAATGGTCTTAGTTATAGGGCTCCCAGTTGGCTGAGCGGTCTTCCAGCAGGCACAGTTGACACACCCACATTGGGCCCTTTAAACAACTCAGAGACTGCACCTCATCTTCCACAGCCTCTGTGATGGCCCCTAACCCCCATATACCTCAACTCTCCCCAACCCATTTGCCAGTAGCTCCCACCCTCAACTTCTCATGGTGAGCCTTATTTTAAGCGGACTAGCTCACACCATCAAAGCCATTTGTCTGCCTCCAGCTGTTTGCTGTTCCTGTATGGGGCAACATTATCTTTTTTTTTAACTATTATGTGCAATACATGTTTTAGTTACTCAGTTTACTCAAGTAGCCTTTGTTCTGTATGACTATGATACACTTATCTGTCTACTGAAATTGTATTTATCCATATGATGATGTCTTTAGTAATTTATTTGCCTGTATTGTTACTTGTCATTGTATGATGTGGAACCTATGCAAGACAGTCTTCTGATTCATGGGTAATTGTAATCCAAGAATTAAATAAATAAACAAAAAACTGGTCTGTCTACTGAACAGAACTAGTCCGGTTGAGGTAATACCTGAGGATCCTATGTACATTCAGAGTATGTAACAGGGCCTCCCCTTTGTTGGAGTATTCTGGATAATAGACCGGAAGCTGGATGTCCTGGTTCAAGGTAAGCTCAGACACCACCTTCGGTAGAAATTTAGGGTTAGCATGCAGTGCCACCCTGTCCCTATGAAAAATAAGGTAAGGCTCTTTACACATCAGAGCCTGTAGCTCAGAAACTCTCCAAGCAGAGGTAATGGCAACTAAAAATAATGCTTTCCAAGAGAGAAAGTGAAGCTCGCATGTCACAGCTAGCTCAAAGGGAGGGAGGGTGAGCTTCTCTAAAACAAAAAGATCCCATGGAGGGACGATATCCCTCCGTGGAGGTATGATGTGCAAGATTCCTCTCAAGAAGATCTTACACACGTCGAGTTGTGCTAGAGTTCTCCCGTTCACTGGTGCACGATAGGCTGACAATGCACAGAGGTGCACCTTAATGGATGAGTAGCTGAGGCCCAAGTCCAAAAGATGAAGAAGATACTCCAGTACGAATTTCATCAGATAATCCAAAGGATCCAGGAAATGGGTTGCTGCCCATAAACAAAAATGCTTCCATTTCATGGCACAGGTTGCCCTGGTGGAGGGTTTTCTCGCTGCTACAAGGATCTCTGCCAGTCTACGTGACACCTCCAACCTTTCCTCAGCCAAGACTGCAGGAGCCAGGCATGCAGGTGCAGAGGCTGCAGAGCTGGGTGGACGAGTGTCCCTTGATCTTGGGAGAGCAAGTGAGAGGAGAGGAGCAACTGCACGGGGGTGGGGTTCTGTGGTCAGTTGCTGCAGCAACGGGTACCAGATCTGTCGAGGCCAAAGAGGAACTACCAGAATCATCTTGGCCTCCTCTGATTGCAATTTGAGCAAGACTCTCTGAAGGAGCGGGAAGGGAGGGGAGCGAGAAGGCAGGAAGGCATGTAGAAACCTCCCTGTCCAGGAGAGGGACAATGCGTCTTGCCAGAAAACATCAAGTCCTGGATCTAGCAAGCGGACATTTGGCAGTATGGCGTTGCACTGGGATGCAACGTTTCCAGATCTGGATGACTCCATCTTCTGAAGATGTCTTCTGCCACCTCTTGATGCAACTCCTACCCGTGATTCAGAAATGGAGAGCAACTTAGACTGTTGGTAAGAACATTCTGGACCCTGGTACGTGAACCGCAGTGGTGTCCAGACCATGTTCTGCTGCCCATTGCCACACTCTCATGGCCTCTCTGCATAGGGCATAGGAGTGAGTGCCCCCTTGCTTGTTTAGATGGAATACCACCAGGATGTTGTCTGACTGGACTAGGAGTGGACCCCTGGTGAATCTGGCCTTGGAAGGCCTGGAGGGCATACAGTACGGCTCATTTCCAGAATACTGATGTGTAGAGACCGCTCGACTGTATTTCAAGAGCCCTTGGTTCGATGCACATCCAGATGGGCTCCCCAGCCTAGACTTGAAGTGTCCGTAGTGAGGATCTGCATTGGGTTCGACCTCTGAAATGGAACCCCTACCTTGAGGTTGACCGGATGTAGCCACCAAAGAAGAGAGCGCCGAACCGCTTCTGAAATTCGAACTGGCTGGTCCAGCTCATCTACACCCTGGTCCCACTGAACTCTGAGGTGCCACTGTAGAGTCCTCATGTTCAGCTATGCCAAGGGAACTATGGCTATGGTGGCTGCCATATGCCTTAGCAGCTGAAGGATCATTCTCACTGCTACCTGGTCTGAGGTCTGCACTCTCTGGGCAACTCCTCTTAGCTGTTCTGCTCTGTCTGCTGGTAGAAAGGCCATGCCTTGACAGGTGTCCAGGACCGCCCCAATATACTGAAGTTTTTGGGAGGGCCAAGGATGTGACTTTGACCAATTCAGAGTGATGCCCAGGGACTGAAACATCAAGGTTGTGTCTTGCAAGGCATTGTTCAGCTGATCTTTGGACTGGGCAGAAATAAGGCAGTCATCCAGGTAAGGGTAGACAATATGACCCTTCCTTCTCAGGGCCACTGCTACCACTGTCAGACAGTTGGTGAAGACTCTTGGCGCTGACAAGAGACCTAACAGGAGTACCCTGAATTGATAGTGCTGACCCTGAAAGAGGAAGCGGAGGAATTTCCTGTGCGAGAGCGGGATCTTTATATGCATGTATGCATCCTGCATATCAAGGGAGCACAGCCAGTCTCCTTGATGGACCATGGGCAACAGGCTTGCCACGGTCACCATTCTGAACCTCCTGTACTGGATGTATTCGTTTAGTTGACGGAGATCCAGGATAGGGCAGAGGTCTCCCATTTTCTTGGGGACCAAAAAGAAATGGGAATAGAAGCCTTTGCACTGCTGGGTAGGTGGAACCATCTGGATGGCCTTCTTCTGCAGTAGGACCTGTATTTCTGTTTACAGAAAAAGGGCATGGCTGGACGAGCAACATGAAAGGACTGAAGGATTGTCCAGTGGACAGCTTAGAAACTCCAAGGAGTAGCTCCTGTCCATCGTCTGAAGGACCCACTGGTCCGAGGTGATACTGGACAACCCTGACAGGTAGAGGAAGAATCTCGCTCCTACCATCTCCCCCAGCAGGATGTGGGGGAGGGATGGCAGGGAGTCATGCTGTGTTTGGGAGGTTAGGCAAGGGGTTTCAGGGTGTCTTGGGATACTTGGGGCCCTGGGCACCAGAAGGGACAGGATGGCCGTGCCTTTTAAAAGCTCCTTTGTTTTGGGGTTGCCTTTTCCCTTGTTGCCCTTGGTTCTTGTGAAAAGAACAATGACGGGAGGTTTGTGACTCTGATCTGTACATCCTGTGTACATCAGCTACCGACTTACCGAATCCTGAAGCCCCAGAATGACTTTCTCCGCCTCTTGCCCAAAAAGGATGGAGCCTTGGAAGGGGGCATCCAGTATGGCATCCTGCAGGTCTGGGTGGAACCCCGATACTCTAAGCCAGGCGTGGCTCCTCATGCAGATGCCTGAGGCTGCAGCTCTGGCCGCCATGTCTGCTGAATCGTAGGAGCACCTGAGCATGTACTTGTCTACATCCATGCCTGATTGGATATAAGCCATGAGCTTGTTCTTATTATTGGAGTCCGGCTGAGCTTTCACCAGGTCCATGGTCTTCTCCCAGGGGACTTCTGGTATGTTACCATATGGGCTAAGAAATTCAGAAAACAAACAGCCCCAGTAGTAGAAGTATAAACTTTTCTACCCACATGGTCCAGCTTGTTTGACTCAGGGCCTGGAGGCTGGGCACTTATATGTTTCGGTTGCTAAGTTCTTCCATGAGCCGTGGTGAGCACCATGGAATCCGCTTAGGGATTCTCCCCAAGGAATGGCTCCTCTTTAGGTGTCCTGTATAACCTACCTTTCTAGACACTGCAGATATGGTGGAGGGGTGCTGCCAGGGAACCTGGTAACATCCTGAAAGGGCTCTCTACTAAAGGTGGAATGGCCAAGGGTTTAGGGTCCTGGATCCTAAAAACTTTGCCAGGCGGCACCTCTCTGGATCAAGCTCCTCTGTGTCCCACTGGTAGATTGTCCGAATATGCCTCATGATATCCAGAAATGAGGGGTCATCCGGGGGAGACCTAGGCGAGTCTCTTGAAGTGGGGGAGGGGAGTGGAAGATCATCCCAATGAATAATCCGAGGAAGAGTCCACTGCGTCACCCGAAGACGATGGTGGACAAGCACTTGAAGAAGGAATCAACGATGGGTGTCATCTTCTCATCCCTACTAGTCCAGGTGGCGGCTGAGAGCCCTCATCGGGCGCCAGACCACCAGTGGGCAGAGGAGGAGTTGCGGGGTTTTCCCTTGGGGAGGGCTTCAGGGGCCTATAGAGTAAGTCCCCTTTGACTGTGTTCTGCCACGAGGTGAACAGAGCACCAATGTCCGCTAGAGGGCGACAGGGGGTGCGGGCATCAAGTTTGAGGGATCGGGCATTGGACCCTTAGGACCCTCTGGGCAGTAGTCCAGTCAGGAAAGCCCTCTGGTATAGTATCATGTTGCAGGTCTAGCTCAGTGTCAGGGCAGACCTGTCATCCGATCCGGCACCTGGCTTCGACTGAGAGTCATCAGGTGACTGATTCTCTGGAGTAGGGGCAGACACCTGCCCTTTGGTGGCTGATGGCCTCTTTTCGGCCGGTGGAACCTGGTCATGGCCAGAGGGTGAACTAGCCTGGCTAATGGGTCATCTGTTGCCTTCGGGAGACTTCCCTTTTGGGGGGGCATGGGCATCCGATGCCAGATGGTGTCCTGGCGTCTGGTGGAATCGTCAGAGTGTCTGCACTTGTCGGACGAACCACCAGACTTATAGCCTGCTTCCAAAGGCCTGCCTGAAGATGCCTGTCCTTGGGTCAATCCTTGTGAAGGCTTATGGGGTTGGTGGGCCCAGAAGACTTCTTGCTTTTTTCATGGGATGAGGAGAATGTCGTCTTGGAACAGTCCCAAGGCCCGGGGGGGACCGACGCCGACCCCCCGCCGGAAGCAGAAGAGGAGGAGGAGAAAGCTTTAAGCGGGGATTTTGGGTGGTTCTCCAACCTGGCCCTTTTTCCCTTTGATGGTGATGTTTCCCTCCCGATGACTTCTCTTTGGGAGGAGACTCCCTAGTGGGGGATGAAGAACTGCATCCCGACTGATTTCTGCATGGCTGCCACTTGCTTTTCAAGAAGATAGGCCTTCAGGGCATTGGCTCTTCTGATGCAGGTCTTTCGGTTGAATTTCTGGCAGTGCGATCAATCGTCGGACCGGTGGTCTAGGCCTAAGCAGATCAGGCAGGCCGTGTGGCCGTCTTTGGCCAGGATCTGCTTCCTGCACTGACACTTCGACTTGCGCCGCGATGGGGAAGGTGAAGACATGCAAAAAAGTCAAAAAACATACGGATAGGAACTAAAACTATCGAAATAACTCAGACTTGACAAGAAAAAAAAAAAAATTCGGTTGACTGTGAAAAGGTAGGCAACCGTGGAGCCGAACTAAGTGGGTCAACGTCGGGAAAAGAGCTGAGGTGGTGTCAGGGACCGCCCCCTTTATACCACGTCTGATGTTGGGCAGAGCTGACGTTGGGGCGGCCCCCCACCACAGACTTCTAGCTAGAAGATTTTTCCATGCGGTCCTAATGCCTGGTGGCCTTAGTCCTATTGGTATTACCTGCTGCAAGAGCTCCCCCTCGAGGTGAGATCTTTAATGTTTTGTGGATCACTGAGGAGGAGTTGTTCCAAGTCTCCAGAAGTGAGTGGGTGGGTTGATCCAGATAGTCCCACCCCCAAGTGTAGAGTAGAGTGATCTGACTCTAGTGTTGCATGGTATGTCACTACTCCCATCTGAGGTGGCAGCTCAGTGGAAAGCAAGAGATCTACTCTGGTATTTGTTTTGTAGGAGTGAGAGAAAAAAGGTGTACTTCTTCCCAGCTGGGTTTTTCTGCACCACACATCTACCAAGAAGATACGCAGCAGTTCCTCTAGGCCCATTTTTTTGACTTGGGGGTGTGTGTGGATGGATCTGTCAAGTGTTTATTCAAAGATGAAGTTCATATCCCCTCCCAGCACCCATAGCCCCAGTAATTGTGTCATTTCCAGAGTTAGTTTCTGAAAAAGAAGCCATCTTCCACATTCGGTCCATACACGCACTTCACTGAGGAAGGATGTCCCATCATTTAAATTACCTGTGCAAAGCGCGCCACCTACTCCGGAGGTCTTGGCAGACTTGATTGCTGCACTGGAAATCCTGGTTTCCGCCAGATGACTACCCCCCCGAGCCATGGAGGTGAAGCAGAAAGTAAACCAGGTGCCTCTCCATCCCCCATCAGTTCACATCAACTCTGCTGCTGACACATGAACTTCTTGAAGCAACAGTATGTACGTTTTGAACTCCTTTACCCTGTTTGTTACTTTCTCTCTTTTCACTACATGCTTCAGCCCATTAACATTCCAGATGACAAAGTTTAATTCATCAGCCACCCTGGTACAGATGTATAATGCACTGTGAAGATCTCCTTGCCCTGCTAGTTGGCCCTGTAATCACTCTACTGCATATAACCTTGCATTTTTACCACTAAGAACCCCCTTCCATCAACATTTAATAGGTCCCCAACATTCCCTAAAACTTACAAACAAAACATTAAAGCATATTCCCTTAACAGTGGTATTAGTCTGAATGCCCCCACAACAAATGTACAAACATTATTCCACCCTATGTAACAGTGACCCCCAGACACATTAAGAAAAACATTTAATCTAATCACAAGAACCAGCATGCCCCACCCACCCCACCCCCAATATCAGTCACAAAAGTACCAGATCCAGCATCCCTTCATGATTGTTCTGGGTTTTCAGGTGCTACAGCACCGGTTATAAAGAACTGCATTAAGTTAACTTTATTTATGGAATCATTGCCTTGGAGTGACCTTGGCCATTATACTTTTCTTTCACTGTACTGTCCACCAGTCAATGCAGTGACGCAATGGTGCTGAATTTGTACCTTTACTGCAGGAAGAGCTCTACCTTATCTGCATTAAACTGCATATTTTAACCATTAGTCTGCCGCCTAACCCCCCCTCCCCGGCTCCAGTTCACTGCATTTTGGGTGGTTGAGGCACCCCCACCAGCTAGCCCACATTTCGTATGCCCTTCTGAGGTCAGAGTGGGACCACCCCCCCTGCAGCTGCAGTACCCATTCCACTAGTAGCTTGGGTGAGATGTAGAATGCCACATCCTACAGCAGTAGTATGTGACCTGCTGTCCTATTTCAGTCACCTCCAGAATCACCCCTCGATGTGTGAACTTTCCGCTGTTACTATGGAAGTTGTCACAGGGATACACTCCCTCGGCCTCAACATCCCAACCTTCCATTGTGGGCCATCAGATTACCGGAGCACAAGACATGCTTGGGCATGGCTTAGAAGGGCATCCCTCCTCAAATGAAGCCCCAAGGGTAACATGGGGTGACCTCCCTCAGCGTGCCAAAACTCCAGCAGGACGCCATATAAAGGTCACATGGGTTGAACCCAGTACCTGCTGCCCCATACCCCTTCCCCCACAACTCCATTACATAGCCTCTCTTGCCCTGAGACTGCACCCACTATGCTAAATGAATTGTTGTTAGGCTAGTTCAGAGGATACAACCACCTTGGGGCCCCAGACACCCCCACGATACCCAACAGCAGCCCCAATCTGCTTGCCACAGGTACAGTCCACACCTGTTAAAATGTGCCTTCCCGTCCGATCCGGACATCAGTCTCGAAAATGGCCTGTATCCACCAAAGGAGGTGTGCAGTGACGCCAGTTCCCCAGGGCCTGATGCTCAAAGTGAAATTGTCACTCTGCACAATACACTGTAAAGACCCACTGACTCTTTCAACATTCAAACACGATTCCATCTACATGAACCTCTCGCCATCATTACCGAGGGTGAACCCCTCTGATGTTAGTGTAGGGGTATGTGTCATTATAGATCAAGGGAGCACTCCCGACCAAGCGGAGTGCTCCTTTCCTCTGTGCGTGAGACGCTCTTATTCTGTGAAGGGCATTTCATGCACAGATACCCTGGAAATGGGTAGGATCGGGGAGTTTTTTAATATATATTTATTATTGATCGCTCTCTATCAATAATATATTAATCGATCCCATACCACTAGCTTGCTGAAAATGAGTGGTTTCATTTCCTTCAGCTTGAGCCAGAACAGCTCAGTTCTTGCTCAGCTGAAAGCAGCGATAAACCACTCGTTTTCAGCAATAAGTAACTCGAGGGGCTGATAACACATATAACTTGTTACTCCCCTCCCAGCTCAGAGGCATACACTGTTAGCTGCCGTAAGCAATTATGCTGTGCTGTCTGTTAATTACATATGGGAAAGGCACAAATTTCAGAGGATTCTAACTGGTCTGCAGCCACCCCATCCCCCACCCATTGGATAGTTCCTCTGATCCTCTTGTCTCCCCCCCGGCCCCGTCAATCAATACCAGCCACCAACATCCAGACATTTTGTCACCTCGTTTGTGTGTGAAAGTTTGTTCATTTCACTTTTGGGAAGCCACCAGCCATAACAAGTGGTTGTATGATCAATTATAGTTTTAGTAGTATGTAGGTGCTCCTCGCCAAGAAGCACTGGACGAAGGCTACAGCACACCGTGGTTGCAAAGTACCCTCAGAAATTGTGTCTTCTTCTCATTGCTAGGTTGAGTTTACAAACAGGAGCACACATCCAGTTGCCAAAAGCCACCACGTGGGCTCCCTCGCTGCTACCCACACTCCAAATTATGTACTCCAGTGTGGTCAAGGGATGAGAGGGAGTGGGGTTGACTACTGACCAACAGCAACAAAGGACACATTTTGTTGGTCATGTAGGACTCTGGGGCTGAGGGACTCACGATGTGGGACAGTACATCACCCCACAGCATCAGAAGGTTCCTGTCAAGACTGTTGCTTAATCCAGATAGCATGTGCACACAACCAGAGTTACCAGAAACCATCCCTCCAACCTTCTTGCTGTTACCCACACTCCATATGCTGTACTCCAGTGTGGTCGAGAGATTAGAGGGACTGGGGATGATGACCGATCAACAGCAGCCATGGACACTAACTGGCAGTCAAAGGGCTCCGGGGCAAGGGGACCTCTGATGGTTGTAATGTACCAACCCAATACTTCGGTAGGTCTTACCAATACTATTATTTAAATCTGAGGAGCCTGCTATAATTCATTAGAACCCAGCAGATTGACCACTGTAGGGGAGATCTAATGTAAAGTCCCTACTCTGGTGGCATAATTACCAGCACACCCAACCTGCCACTTGAGTCCCTATTCCATCGGACATGAAGGTGGTCATCACAGTGGGGGAAGGGATTGGCAGTGCAGATGATAGCAGCAATATTGAGGGTGCAGGTTCAGGAAAGAAGGACAGACACCACGCTTTGGCCAATATGATGCCACTGTTGCAAGGGGAGCCCCGCCCGCACCCCACACAGTTATTTGGTCGTGAGCCACTTGGGCATTCAGAAGCCGGGTCTAAAGTGGGCTTAAAAACAAGAGGGAGCCAGGCAGACCTAACACTCAAAGGGTAGATGTCAATGAGAAATGTAACATAGTGATCAAGGTGCTGGGTAAGTATAGTGGGCCCCCAAATCTCCCCTCTATGGCAGCGTCTTCTTGATTAATGTAATCCTCAGCATCTTGTGCTTCTGAAAAGATGTGAAGGGAGGGTGTCTCCTTGACATTGGGATTCTTAGTCTGGAGGGGTATAGGTGGGCAAATTCCCACCCTCTGAGATGTAGGACCGCCTATGATTGGGGCAAACTGTTAGCACCTCATCTGGAGCTCACGGCTAAAATCCTTTATTGTTTTAAATACTAAAACAGTTAAAAATGTAATGTATTTTGATGTAAAATAGTTCCTCCACCTGCATTAGGCTAATGTTTTTTTTTTTTTTTTTACCTTAAGACTTCTGTCCTTCTGTGGTCATCATACCTGTACTTGTTCCTGGCTGTCATGGCTACATTGTCCCCCCCCACACAAACAGATAGATTAAAAAAAAATATTCTCTGCACTACTAGCAAACATCTGGGAATGTTTTAACAAGGGCAGCATTTGAAATACATTTTTCTTGTAACTGGGTTGTTGTGAGAGGTGCAAGCTGTCATGTGAGCAGTCAGGCTTGAGGACAAATTAAAACATTGCAGTGGCCTGAGCTGCACGAGTCAATGTCTGAAGAGGAGTTGCCGGTGAGTGTTTAATTTAAAAAAAAAAAAAAATTAAAAAAATAATCGAGATCATCACTGCGTGTGTACCTGACCACCTGCTGATTTAACTGAGGACTGTGGGGTGGGGGTGTGGGGATTCCTGATTGAGTGATGTATATTTCAGACCAGGAGTTGAGCAGGCAAACAAGCGAGGTGGAAAAATGGCAGCTATAATTTGAAAATTTTACTGGCTCAAGGACCTGCTGATTTAACTGAAGAGGTGCAATTGAGAACTGTGGGGAGGGGGGTGATTTCTCGATTGAGTCGAGTGTATTTCAGCCCTGGAATTGAGCAGGCAAGCGAGCGAGGTGGGAAAATGGCGGCTATCATTTCTTTGAAAATTCTACTGGCCCACAGATTTCACTGCAGTCCTGTGTCCAGCTGGTCAGAACTTGTTTTTAACCATGCATTAAACACTTCTAATCCACAGCTAACAACCAATCAGCATGCACAATTTTCTCTCCCCATTTTATAAATACCCTGTAGGTAGATTCAGTTGGAGCATGCTCATTCTGCACAGTTTTAACTTTTACATTCTAAAGTTCTATCTCTGGGGCAACACCTCAGCACTGAGATGATGCAAACCGTATGACATCACTCTCTCACTACTGGAACAGGCAAAAGTATTAAGAAACATCCAGAGCAGGACTCGGGTACCATCTTATAAGTGCAGAACATCCTTTTGCAAGCAGTATGCATGTACTGTAACAACTTCTGTAAATAGTCCATAGAGAGAGAGATCATTTTCTTTTATCTTGCGTGTGGACTGAATTTCATACTCAAGGCAGTGAAAACGGCACTCTGAAGACATGCCTACTGAAAACAGTCTGACACATCCAGAGGACAGAAGCCACAGGACTGCATCGGGCAACCTCAACACAGATGAGCCATACTCCTGAGGGTGCGCAAATGAGTTGGCAAATGGGTAACAGGCCAGAGAGAGAAACCTGTTAAGTCATTCCTTTGGTTTAGTCCAACAAGAGTGGTAGCGAAACTTTGACATGCATGACTATCCTACATGCACAACCAATTTAACTGTTAGAGCCAATCACTCAATCAATAGAAAAGGCTTAAAGGGAATATAAACCTTTTTTATTACATTTTTTAATATACTGAGAAATCTGGGAGTATCTGAAGTGTATTTAATCTTTTCAGTGCACTTTTCCATGTGTTTGTTCTGGAATAGTGATACTTTTCCCTTATTTTGGGTCTCTTGTCACTGCTGCCCTTCTCCAGCCAAGTAACATTTTTAATTACTTAGTTCTGTCACATGGCAATAGCACTTGTGCGAAGCCTACAGGGAGAGCTCTATTCCTGGCTTCCGCTCAACTGATGTTACTAAGTTCCAGAACTGAAAAGTCAATAAAAAATGAATACTGACCTGGAAAAATACAGCATTAAGAAGGCACCCTAAATTGGGGTGGGGAAGGGCGGACTATTTCTAAGCAAACACATGAAACAGTACTGTTAGGAGAAAGACTACATTGGAGAAAGACTACACATACATGCTCAAGTGTCAATTATGATATTTTAAGAAATGTAAAAAAAAAAACAAAGCTGATGTTCTTTTTAAAGGAAACCACTTAAGAGGACTTCACCTAATACAGAATAGCTTATATCAATGGCCTAAAATGTTTACTAAATAAGCTATCCCAGTTCGTAAAGGCTCTAGGATTGCAAGACGTTAGTATGGTCTGCAGCAAAATGTAAAAGGGACATTAGTACAGTCTGCTGCAAAATGTAAAAAGGTGGAAAAGATCTGGAATATGACATTAAGGAAGGATGTGCCACTGTTGGCTACTCTCCTGAATGCACTCCCAAAACACCCATCACCGTCTCCTGTTCAACTCATGGAAACACTCCCTGAAAACTGTCTCTACTGACCACTGTAGTACACTGTTCCAATTTAGCCTCAAATCTATGGAACATATTAATTAATAGATGGTGCTTTTTCACTAACTTTATTCGTATAGAAACGTTCTGATGACAGTGCTTTTGTGCGTAACTGAAGACAGAAGGATCTACTCTTCTAACAAGCACACTCCCACAAAAACTATTGTGATTTACAATGTCTACCATGTTGACTCCTCCCACAAAGAACAGTTAATTATGTACTTACCGTAACAGTAGATCTTCGAGGATATTTCTTTCATCAGGTCACACCTATGGAACTATAAGCTGCCAGACACTAGGACCACACAGAAACTTTTGCAAGCAGTCCACCTGGGGCTGCCCATGACGACATCAGATGTCGGCTCTGCCATATAAATGTGGGCAGCCCCTTCCCTCCTCAGTTGCCTGCTGGAGATCTTGCTCGGAGGACCTCCCTATAGAGAACCAGGAGAGGACCTAGGACTCTGCCGACCAGACAAGGTAGAGAGCAGCAGATAGACCCTCATGGAGAAGGACACAGCGTTCCACAGATTCTTAGGATCTGATAGGGGGTTGGAGGATGGAATGGCATGGCCTGATGAAAGAGATTCTCTCGTAGATCTACTGTTACAGTAAGTATGTAATTGTTCTATCTTGTTCGAGGACATCTCTTTCATCAGGCCACACCTATGGAACAAGTACCAAGCAGTACTGACCATAAACTCCGTCTGAATGGCAGGCGCTAACCGCCCTAAGAAAGTAGGCCTTGGATCACAGCTAAGTCAACGCCAGCCCTCTTTCTTGAAACTGTATCCAGACTGTAGTGTTTGGTAGAGGTGTGGACAGTACACCAGTTAGCAACTGCACAGATTTCCTCAGCGGACACATTTTTCAATGCAGAAGGAGCAGGACAGAGAAGGAAACACAGAAGAAGCAGGACAGAGAACTGTACCAGTTAAAGCAGAAGGAAGCGGGGAAGGCAGTCAGAATAGCAAAGGCCCAAACCGAGGAAAAGATAACTCAGTTGAGAAGGGGGATAAAACCTTTTATAGGTACATTAGGGAGCGAAAAAAGACAAAGGGAAGGATACTGAGGCTGAATAAAGAGGAGGGTGGGTGGGCAGAGAGGACAGTGAAAAGCAGGGATACCGAACGATACTTCTGCTCAGTATTCACAAAGGAAGAGGAGGGGGAGGTACCTAATCCAGTCAATAGAAGCACTCTGGATTGGGGGGGGGGGGTCGATATCAGTCCTTTCACAGAAGAAAGGATTCAGAAAGAACTCCTAAAACTGAAGGTGGACAAAGCAATGGGGCTTGATGGGATTCACCCCACAATTCTAAAAGAACTAGTAACATCACTGACTACCATTTTTAACAAATCATGGGAGGATGGTGTGGTACCGGAGGATTGGAGGAGGGCAGATGTGATTCCCCTTCACAAAAGTGGGAGCAAGACAGAGGCAGGAAACTACAGACCTGTCAGTTTGACCTCAGTGGTAGGGAAAATTATAGAATCACTTCTGAAGGAAAGAATTGTTGAGTACCTAGAGGCCAGCGGGGCACAGGACCCAAGGCAGCATGGATTCACAGCGGGAATGTCATGTCATATGAATCTAATCAATTTCTTTGACTGGGTGGCCAAAGTAGTAGACTAGGGAGGGGCTGTGGATATGGCCTACCTAGACTTTAGCAAGGCATCTGACATAGTCCCGCACAAAAGATTACTAAACAAATTAGCCAGCCTGGGAGTGGGTCCCAGGGTGGTAGCCTGGATAAAACATTGGCTAGACAACAGGACGCAGAGGGTAATAGTAAACCGAGTCCACAGTGAAGAAAGGGGGGTTACTAGTGGGGTACCACAGGGTTCAGTACTGGGACTGGTCCTTTTTAATGTTTTTATACGTGACATTGCAGAGGGACTGTAAGGAAAAGTATGTCTCTTTGTAGACAACACAAAGATCTGCAACAGGGTTGATACACAAGGTGGGGTGGAAAGGATGAAAAAGGACATGGCAAGGTTGGAGGAATGGTCAAATGTATGGCAGCTTAGATTCAATGCAAAAAAGTGCAAGTAATGCACCTGGGAAACAAAAACCAGGGAAGAGTACAGGGGGGAGGCGCCAGATACCGACAACAAAATGGAAAGGGACCTGGGGGTAGTTATATCAGATGACCTAAAAGGTGGGCAAGCAATGTGAAAAGGCAGTAAGGAGAGCTGGGGTGATACTGGGATGCACAGAGAGAGGCATCACCAGCAGAAAACAGGAACTTGTTATCCCTCTGTACAGATAGTTGGTGAAATCCCATCTGGAGTACTGCATGCAGTTCTGGAGAACCCGTCTCCACAAAGACACAGACAGGGTGGAGGTTGTCCATAGGAGGGCAACCAAAATGGTGCAGGGTCTGCACCAGAAGACGTACGAAGAGAGACTAAAGGAGCTTAATATGTATACCCTCGAGGAAAGGAGGGAAGAGGGAGGACAAGATAGAAACTTTCAAGTACCTCAAGGGAATCAACAAAGTCCAAGAGGGTAGCATCTTTCAGAAAGAGAGATGTGCAAGAACAAGGGGGCACAATTTGAAGATAGAGGGGGGATGGCTCAGAGGTAATGTGAGGAAGTATTTTTTCACAGAGAGGGTTGTGGATGCATGGAACAGCCTTCTTGAGGAAGTCGTGGATTCAAAAACAGTGGGGGAATTCAAGTATGCATGGGACAGACATAAGGCAATTCTAGTGGTGGGTAGGAGGAAGTAGGCTGTTGGTTAACTAGGATCTGCAGCTTATCCATTAGGTAGGGAAATAGGCAGACTAGGTGGGCCAATCGGTTCTTATCTGCCATCAAATTATATGTTTCTATGCAACAGATGTGGTCATACCTCTAGAAGAATGACCACGAGAAACTCCGGAAAGTTCCTTACTTTACTTCCTATAACAAAAAGTAATACAGTTTGCTAACCGTTTGGATAGGCACCGTTTCTCAGGGGCAAATGAAACAAAACGTCATGAGGGATTTCTGCAGTCCTTTGTGCACTGTATGTAGTACCAAAGTATTCTATGTACATCTAAAGTATGGAGCAATGGTTCTCATGGATTAGCATATTCAGGAAAATAAACTGGCAGGTGGCTGGTTTGATTTAAAGTAAACTAAGACACCACCACCTTTGATAAAAACTTAGGACAGTACGTAAAGACACCGTCTTTGTGGAAAATCAAGTAAGGAGGCTCACGCATTACAGACTGCAGCTCTAAAATCCTTCTAGCAGGCGTAATCACAACTAAAAACAATACTTTCCAAGAAAGAAAGCGTAGGCCACAAGTCATGGCCTGCTCAAAAGGAGCCAAAGTAAGGTTTTTCCAACACAAAATTCAGGTCCCAAGCTGGGACTGGATTATGGATAGGAGGCTTTACGTGCAAAATGCCTCTTAAAACTGTACGGGCCACCTCCAGCTGAGCCACCGTATGACCCTCAATATGTACATGGAAAGTTGAGATAGCAGCCAAGTGTACTTTAATGGAGGAGTACTGCAGACTTGCATCTGGTAAGGATAGTAGATACTCTGGAACCTGATTTATCGGCCAGGTAAAAGGGTCTAGTGGTGAAAAGCGTCCCACAAAGCAAACCGCCTCCACTTCATGGAATAAGTGGCCCTGGTAAAAAGCTTTCTAGAAGCCACCAAGACATCCACTTTTTGGTGGACCTCAAATCTAGCCATGGTTATATATGCATGTAGGTGAAGCGATCTGAGGTCCGGATGGACCAGGGTTCCTAGCTCCTGTGACAGAAGTCCCTGCTGGCATAAAGGCAGAGGCACTGGTGGTTCCACTGCCAGCTGCTGCAGTAAGGGGAAACAGATCTGTCGAGGCCATAGGAGAGCAATGAGGATTACAGTTGCTCCCTCCATCTGAAGTAGTACCCTGTGAATTGGAGGGAAGGCACAGAGAAACCGCTCCTTTCAACACAGGGGTACCGTGTCTCGTCAGAAAACTCCAGGCCCTGGAATGAGTGAGCAGAAAAGCGGCAGTTGTTTGGGGGGGGGGGGGACAAAATGATCCAACTCTGGACAACCCCTATCTGCTGAACAGGTTGTCCACCACTTAGGCTAGCAGTTCCCGCTCATGCATTCTGGACTGTTACTGGCTAGGTCCCTATGCCAAGACATTCTGGGCACCTGGAACATGTACTGTTGACAGTTCTAGACTGTGTTCTAGATTCCAACACCATACTCTCACTGCCTCCCTGCGCAGGGAGTTAGAGTGAATTCCCCCTTGTTCATGTAATGTATCACACTGATGTTGTCCATCTGTATTAAAAGAAGACCTGGGGACAGGCGAGTGCAGAAGGCCTGCAGGCTACACAGAACAGCTCTCATCTCTAGAATATTTACATGCAGGGTGCTCTCAAATTTGGTCCATATACCCTGCATCTGGTGGGGCCCTAAATGTGCCCCTAGCCCATCCTCGAGGAATCCGTTAAAATCTGGTGAGAGGAAGGTATCAGGAAAGGAACTGCTTTCAGCAGGTTGCTGGGTTCCATCCACCACCTGAGCACCTTGCGTACAGGAAAGGTTACTAGAACATTCTGTTCTAGATCGTCAGTGAGTTGATCCCAATGGACTCTCAAGGTCCACTGAGGGATCCTCATATGGAGCCTGGCCAGAGGTACTGTAACAATAACCACTGCCATCAGGCCCAGAAGCCGAAGAAACATTCTGGTTGTGCCATATCGGCTATTGTAAAGTAGCTGGGCCTGTGCCACCAGATGCTTGGCCCTGTCCAGAGGCAGAAATGTTGAGCCTATGGCAGTATCCAAGACAGCCCCTATATACCACAGATCCTGCAAGGGGTCAAGATGGATTTTGGCACAGTGACCCCCAGAGCATCAAACAGTTGTCTGGTTAGGGCTAGTGTGTGTGTGTGAGTTGCTCTCTGGAGTGGGCTTTTAGAAGCCAGTCATCCAGGTAAGGAAAGACATAAAGGCCTTCCCTGCAAAGGGCTGCTGCCACCACTGCCAAGCATTTGGCAAAGACCAAGGCACAGATGATGATTCAAAGGACAGTACTCTGAACTGGAAGTGTTCCTGCTAAAAAAATAAACAAATATTTCCTGTGAGGTTACAGGATTCTGATATGAAGGTAGGCATCCTTCATGTCAAGGTAACAAAATCCAATCCCCTACCTTCAGTAGTGATAGTAGACCCTGCAGAGTGGCCATCCTGAACTTTTTGTATTCTATGAAAAAGTTCAGGTCCCTGAGATCCAAACTAGGCCTCAAATCTCCTGTCCATTTTGGGACTAGGAAGTACCGAGAATAGAATCCTGTGTTTCTCTGTTCCAGGGGTACAGGTTCTATTGCTCTTTCCTGGAACGAGGTGTGAATTTCCTCCAGAAGCACTGGAGCGTGGTCTGGAGGATAATGTGTAGGGACTGGTGGATGGTCTGGTGGTAGCTTCAGAAGCTCCTGAGCATGTCCTTGTGCTGTTACCTCCAGGACCTAGGCAACGACTATGACATCCTGTAGCAAATACACCCAACTAGTTAGTCCACCTCACCTATTATCTAGTTGAGTTACTTGGTTACTTTAATGAGCAATAAGTCACAATATAAATGTCCCCAGGGTACAGTGCAACATTCATCTATTCTCTTATTATGTGTATCCTATGTATGCTTTATAAAAGTTGTCTCAAAGGTAATTTCTGTATGTCTACCTAAATTGAAATCTCAGTTGTGCTATTAATACTATGGATGTTCATTAACTACTGTGGAGTTAAAATGCGAGACATCTCGTTGTCTTTATTCTCTACACCTGATCTCTGTATTTTGTAGTGTCTTGTTTTGTTTGATCTTACGGCTGTCCTACCCAGGACCTCCTTGTGAATGAGCTTGCTCAATGGAGCTTTTTCCTGGTAAAATAAATAAATTGAACTGAATCAGAGGTCATTCCTTCCACTGGTCCAGGTGGAGGGATAGACAACCACCAACAACCACCCCTGGAGGCAGTGGTGGCTAGGGAGTGTAAAAGGAGACAGGCTAAATCAGTTGTGGTTCCTGCCACCTCTAGGGGCTTTTGAGTGGGCACCTGGAGTGGCTGCTGGAGTAGGCAGGCTCCTGCTCCTTTACCCTTAGCCGACTGTCTGGTGGTGGTATGGTGTCTCGCACCAGCCAGATGAAAAGGCACCCTCTGTCTGCCCCTTGGCTGGGTGTGATAGAGGGAATGTACTGACTTGAGGGTTCTACCTGAGGCCTTCAAATTGGAGAGGATATCTTGCATATCTGCACCAAACAACTTATATCCTCTGAAAGGGGCACTGAGAATTGACTCCTGGACGTTATTTTGGAAAGCCCCTCAACCCTCAGCCAGGAATACCTTCTAAGACGTATTCTTGATGCTGCTGCCCTAGCTGAAGCATCCAAAATGTTACAGGCAATACGTAGTAGGTGTTTGCCTATGTCAGCCCCAGCTGTTAAGGCTCTAAGAAGCTCTTGCTTTGGTGCACCTTCTGGAAGCACTTGGGCAGCTGCTTTAGCTTTTCTCCAGAGTGTGTTTTGGTATTTTACCATATAGGTCTGGTAGTTTGCAATTCTCAGGCCCAAACAGGCAAAGGCACAGGTTATTTTGCCCGTTACGTCAAGCCTCCTTGGATTCATTGTTAGCTGGATGAGAACTGAGGTATTTTGGTGTCTTTGATCGATCTGTTGTGGGCAGCATTTATAACCACAGAGTCAGCTTCAGGTTGGCCTGCAAAAAAAGGCCTACCGGGGGGGGTATACATTTGATCTGCCTTTCTAGGTATGGCAGGAATTACATTAGGGCTATGCCAGGCAGCAAAGGTGGCATCCTTTAGGCAAGGGAGGAGAGGTGGAATTACAATGGGAGGAGAGTTAGGTAGCTCCAATAAGTCTATCATGTTCTTCTTGGTTGTATCCTGCTCTTCCAAATCAAAACCCATGGCAGATTGAAGTTGCTGCTTCATGGTTCTGAAAGATTGGTCCCAGGAGGGGACCTAAGGGTGTAAACCATGAGTCCTCGCTGCAAGTAGAAACTGTGGAAATAGTCCTCTCATATGGACTTTCAAAATAATCTTTGGCCTCCTCCTCATCATCCTGTATGATGAAGTCACGACTGTAATTCTAGGTCGTTCACTATCTGGATGGCAGGGCGAAGGGAGAGTGCTGGTGAAGCCATTGGCACTCGAGAGGGCATAACCCTAGTAGGCATTGGTGCGATGCTTTGGATGAAAGACCTCATTCACGGAACTCTTGGTGTAGGAGGTGGAGGCAAAAGCTACTTTAGGGTGTCCGTAAAGGATGACAGGACGGCTTTTATATTGGCATTCGTGTATTCGATGGAAGCACAAGAAAAGACCGAAGGGGGTGGGGTGGGGTAATGCTCCTGGGTGTCGATGGCAATGCATCAGCCGTCCTAGGTCTGGTGGCACCTGTAGCCCATCTGGACCTGGAAGCTAGGTCAACATTCTGGGTGGCTGGCGGTGTTGCTGCCAAAGCGGTTGATGGCGCCTAAGTGGTCTGAGCCACATAGCAGGGTGACAAGAGCGTACCGGGAAGGTCAGTCTTTCTCTCTCACTTTCCTGGTGCTTATGCTTGTGTGACCTGGACATTTTATTCCAGAGATTTCAATTATTTGGATCCTGAGGAATGCACTGGCAAAGCAGCGGAGCTCTTTTGCTGGAGCTCCTTCTCCATTCAGGCTATATGCTGCTTAAGTAGGTGCTTTTCTAAAGCACCTTTTGGGTGTCACCGTCTGGCTGTGTTAAATCCCTTGCAGACTGGGCATGCCTAAACATTATGGTTTGGACCGAGGCAGCACACGCAAACGTCGTGCAAATCTACAGAGTATATTTTTTCACCACACTCACAATAGTGAACAGCTCTGACGGCTCTCTAGTTGACATA
This sequence comes from Neoceratodus forsteri, assembly GCA_016271365.2. Classification (NCBI taxonomy): domain Eukaryota; kingdom Metazoa; phylum Chordata; order Ceratodontiformes; family Ceratodontidae; genus Neoceratodus; species Neoceratodus forsteri. The sequence continues at coordinate 244,883,317 of CM057459.1, read as the reverse complement.
CACGTCATTGGAGATAACTTGGAAAAGTGACAGTGAGACTACAATGAGAAAAAACAAGAAAATCGCTACTATTAACAGTGTTGTTTCCATGCATGGTCCGACAAGAATGGTCGAAGGTGGGAAAAGAACTGAGGAGGGAATGGGCCACCCACGTTTATATGGGAGAGCTGACGCCTGACGTCACTGTGGATGGCCCCTGGTGGACTGCTTGCAAAACTTTCCGTGTGGTCCTAGTGCCTGATTTGTTATAGCTCCATAGGTGTGGCCCAATGAAAGAGAGATCCTTGAAGAAGATGATTCTGTAACACTGCAACATGCTGAGTATTTATGTATCTGTACACGTTTATTTAGCACTTTTATACTGGATAAGATCACTTGGGATTATTTGATTAATAGGATCGTCCTGTTGGAACTTACAGAAACAACAATCACAACGTATCAAAGACAAAATATAACCATTTACAAATTAGTACATCAGGCAGGTATCTCTTACTGGTTCGGACACTGAATTAGCAGGTGATTACTTTGAACCTTTGCATTCTACAGCAGACATTTAAGGGATAGTGTAGCAAAAACCTGCTTCAATTCAGACATCAGAATGCAAAGACATTTTATTTAGAATTTTTACCATGTTCATTTTTTTGTAACTGTACAGAAACAGTGTGTTAATGAAAACACATCTTGTAAGTTATACCTCCAAGGGCTGTGCCCATTAGTCCATGTTTTTTGCTACCAACAATTTTCTGTTAAAAAGTTGCACAATTGAATTTGCTTTTTTTACAGCTGCACACTTTAAAAGCAAAAGCTAGGATAAATGAGAAAAAGACAGCCAATATAACATCCTCCCTTTAGTTTGGGGCAGTGACTGCTGGCAGCACTGCTACGGACATTAGCCTAAGTGGCTACCTGGCCTAATTTCAAATGGATCTGCATAATAAGAACTGACCAACTGGTTATTCAACCTGCTAAAATGTAAACTAAATAAATACATAGTATACCCTGTTATCCTCATCCCAACATACCATCAATCCTTTGCACAACTGCTAAAATGATTACACACATAACTGGCGCAGTCATATTCACTGCCGCGCTGACAGTTTCTTCTGAAGCGGATTCCTTCATTCTAGGAACAAATGAGTGGTAACTATCAGGAGCGTACTATAGAAAAACAAAGCAAGCAATAAGCATGGTGTTGGAAGACCTTGAGTGACATCAGAAGAAATGGTAAGTCGGTCTCCTCATCTTTGCAGGAAACTGAATATAATGTGTGTGTAGCATCTGTCTAGATTAATGCATCTATTTGTGATGCCAAACTGGAATGCTATAATCAACTTGACGCCCACTATTGTTCACTAGAAGTTATCAAAATCACAACATTAGCTTATCCACTAAAACAACCCTGTTTAGCTACTTACAAAATGAATAGTGGAATAGGCAGAAAAGCTGGTAACACTGTCACACAACTGAACTCTTTTCAGTTTAAGTATGCACGAGGATGTGTTTTCTTTCATACCTGCTGATTTGTCACTTATATGCACTGCTGCCCAGGTGAGCTCAATCTTTACCAGGGCACCTCTGCTGTTGGCACTAGGTGGCATGATCGGTCACTTGGGGATCTGCCACCAGTAGAAACTGATAAATCCTATAGCAGGAAGCTCCCCCCCCCTTCCAATCAACCACTACCTTCCAGGAGCCAACCTAATGTCTTACCCCGCAGATTCAGAAAAAAATTACTCATTGCTCCACTCCCCCATGGGTTGGGAAGACAGTTACAGGTTCTTCATTATGATAATATACCATGCCATTCTTGAAGGCAACCAGACGGAGATGTGTATTTAGCAACAGGGTCTACTACTGTCTCTTCAGAAGCTCAATGCACTGCATCAGTAGGGTGCCCTAACTTCCCTCAGATCAATAGTGGTAGCCAGAGATATAGAAACATAGAACTTGACGGCAGATAAGGACCGTTTGGCCCACTTAGTCTGCCCATTTCCCTACCTGATGGATAAGCTACAGATTCTAGTTAACCAATAGCTTACTTCCTCCTACCCCCCCACTAGAATTGCTTTATGACTATCCCATGTACACTTTATATGTCTCCATGTATCCAGATATATCTATGTATTTCACAGGATTCCCCCTTCATTTCAACAGGATTTTCTGATGTATATCCAGATACAGCTTAAGATTTACTGGGACATATGGCTACCACTAAACTAAAGGCATGAGGTCAGAGTATTCTGCACACAAGTGCATTGTGAGCTGCTGCAGTGTCTGCCGGTCTCATATGAATACAATTGATCAAATGATTACAGGCATTTTAAATACTAGCATTTAAAACAAAAAAATGTAAGATCTGAACTTTACCTCTGCAAACCCTAAGAAAGTCTATTTTAGGTGGCAAATAAAGCTCTGTCTCTCTCAACTCATGTTAGGAGAGCAAACATAGCCATAGTTCTAAATTGTAGCTACTCCTTCTGAGGCACTAAGAATCATATCTTCTGCCTCTTTGAGAGATTTTCCAGCATTTAAACTGAAGAATATTCTACAGCAACCAGAAATAAATTTGTGAAAATGTGAAAAACAACAATTAAAAAAAGTCAGTATTTTTTCCAATATTTCCTCCTGTCATGTACACTTTATACATTTCCTTTAACCAAACTAACAATCACACAACAATATCACGGCCACGTAATGGGCTGAATCTTCTTCTTTGCTTCTGAAGGCTGCAGTTCTCCCTGGAAAGAAACCAACACACAAATAATGTTAAACACAACACTATCCATTAATGATACGCAGAGCTCTACAGTAAGTAAATAACCTTCCCTTGGAAAATTCTTCCTGCGAGCAGATGCAGTTTAAAGCAGCCGTGTGTGACAGCAGTGGAAATGCTGACCTATGCCTATGCTTTCCCACTCTATTTTAGAGTGCCCCTTACCTCTTGACCTGTATGATACCCTACTTACCCCATTTTGGGGCTGCTTTAGTACTTTTTTTCACCTTTGAAATAATAAAAAGAACTCTCTTTTTAAGACAGATAGACGAAACTTACTTTTATTCTGGATCATTTCATTAGGGATAAGTCCTATTTTCAACAAAAACCCTAATATGGTTTGAACCAGGTTTTCATCAGTATTCTCTGTTGTTTTTGAACGCCCATTATTTAACAATACTTCTGCTGTAACTAAAATGAATTAGTATGCAGCAGGCAGTGCTTCCTAAAGTAATGGAATAACACGTGTTGAACAGTTGAGATTTCTGATGAAAACCTAGTCCCAGCCATATTAAAAGGAGCGCTCCTTTTATTATTTCAGATGTGAAAAAAGTACCAAAGCAGACTCAAAATGGGGAAAGAAGGGTATTACACAAATCAAGGAAAAAAAAGAGATATGCAAAATAAAATTAAATTAAAAAGTATGGGTCAAAATCTTCACCACTGTCCTGCACTGCTGCTTTAAGTTGCGGTTTTCCTGTAATTTGATTGCTGTCATAACGTTACTGTAAGCACCTGTTATGTAACTGCACCCTTGTCTGTCTATGTATTTCATCTGTTGATTCTGATGTGGAGCCTTTGGAAACAAGTCCTTGACTCAAAGGGTTGTAATTCCCATGTGATTATAAATAAATAAAGTGGCTCAGGGATTACAAGGGTGGCTTTCTGTTGCCATCTTGTGGACTAAATTTAATCAACACTTGATGGAATAATCCAGGCATAGGATAGGACATGAGAAGTAAATAATTTGGTTTTATATAGTGCTTTAGAAACAAACTACCTCAAAGCGTTTAACAATCCAGGAGAGGGAAGGAAGCAAATGCTGCACAGATTCAAATAACAGAGACAGATTAGAGAGAGACATAACAGGAGGCTGAACAGACATTAAGTGACTTGCTCAGAGGCACCAGTGTTGGCTGTGGGATTCAAAGCTAGGACTCCAGGTTCACAGCTCAGTGCTCTGACTATTAAGCCAAACTGCATCTAAATAATAAAGCAAATTTAAAATAAATGCAGTTTAACTCTACTTAAGAAAATGTAAAGAAGTCTTTGGTGCCATAAATTTAAACTGCATTTAACAGTTAAGTTCAGCACCACCAAATCAAGTCAAGTACCTCAGCAGCAGAGACCTAACTCTCCTTGTGCTAGTGCAAAAGGATAGAAAGCATAGCAAAGTAAGGCCTCAGCTTCTGGAGTTGCATTGAGCGCAACCATTTGATCCAATTTAAATCCGTGGGATCAGAGACTCTAGAAACGTCAATTTGATTTGCTTTTGTGGGTAAGCATTGTACAGTGGAGCACTGTTATGAGCGCACCTAAATGCCAAGCAAAAATGTTCTTACAACAGGGATATTCCTACAAAAACCCCAGCTCTAACAAAACAGTGAAAAATGTATTTAAAACAAACAGTTAACAGGAAATTAATTATGCTCAAACTAGTATTTCTTGGTAGTTCATTAGTGACAGTATCAAAGAACTTTGTAAACATTTCTTAGCAAGCACAGTTTATTATTTGGGAGGCAGTATAGTGCAGTGGTTTAAGGCTCTGAGCTGCAAATCTGGTGACATCCAGCAGACCAGACCTGGGTTTGAATCCCACAGCTTCCACCTGCATACTGTGTGACCCTGAGCAAGTCACTTAACTTCCCTGTGCTCCCAGGTTGCTCCTGTAAAAAAGCTTTCAGCTTAGTGTGCTACTCCTGGTTAAACAGCTAAATAAATAAATAAAAATAATACATTTCAGGACTATGCTTGATGGCTACCAGGAGAAAATAGCCATTTAAGGTTTCTGCTGTTAGGATAACATGGAGGTGAACTAGGTGGGCCACATGGTCTTAATTCATCTCACCAAAGCTATGCACCTATTTTTGTAACAAAAGCTGCAGAGGCGCTCCCGGTGAAGTCAGGTGCTGACAAGCTAAAAAGTCATTAATACCACACTACAAAAGCGTGCACTTGCGTCTCCATGATGATTAAGTTAGCAGGAGATCCAATCTCAGGCAAATCTTTATTCTGATAAAATAAAAGCAGAACAGGACAACAGCAAACAGACGTCTCCCTCAGAGACCTGCACCAACAGTTCTGCGCATCTCGGACTTTTTCAAGGCACGCTCACGTCTCTGATGTGAACCCCTTTCTACTCAATAAGAACATAGTGACTGTACACAAATAACATAGAAATGAGGCTCAAAATACATCAATGTGCAAACTAGTAAACATTAATGTTACTATATATAAAATTTAAAGGGAACGATACTGGATATAAGAGGCCCACTCTCCCTTATAGTCCAAATAAACGAAACTTGTGTAAATAGTGTCCATATAATTTATTCATATATCTTCCAGGCTTAGAATTCATTTCTTCTTGTTCACAAACATAAGGTTCAATGTTTGACTCCCCCTTACAGCCACTGCATTCAAAAAACTTGTTTTATCTTCTATATTCTTTTAGTCATCACCGCCATCCAGTAATGTCGCTTTTTAGTAAAAAAGGAAGAAAAAAAGAACAGAGTGCCGTCAGAACTGTTAATTCAAACCACTCAACACCTGTTTCCAAGTCCCGAGACCTCTACAGTTTCAAAACTTTAAGTTATAAACTTACTTATTAAACGAGTATGGAGAACAGCCTGGTGTCTGTTCTGCGGTGGCTGTAAGGGGGTCAAACACTGAACCTTATGTTTGTGAACAAGAAGAAATGAGAATTTTGACTGTAAGCAATACATTTGACCAGTGTCCTGATGAAGGGTATATCCCGAAACGTCGAATTTTGAATTCTAAGCCTGGAAGATATATGAATAAATTATATGGACACTATTTACACAAGTTTCATTTATTTGGACTATAAGGGAGATTGGGCCTCTTATATCCAGTATCGTTCCCTTTGATTGTATAGTGTCAGCTATTTACTGGATTCAAGCTCACCCCTTTGTTGGAAGAAACATATCTTAATTTACTCGAAGACCTGGGGCTGTACTGGATGAGTCTCTTTTTTACTATATATAAAATTTGGAATAAAGTGCAAACACTGCATATGTAAAGTGGAAAAGGCAATGTGAACCGGAGTGGTGAATGGGGGAAGGGAGCAAGATAGCAACAAAGACAAACATGGGTACTGAAAGGTACATGACAGAAATAGGCAGGGGAGGGCAGAAAGGACAAAAACAAAAACGAGCAAGTGGAGAAAGGGAGAGGGAAGACTGGCAGAAGGGATAAAGTACAGTTACGTAAGAATTTACCATAACAGTAGATCTTCGAGAGGAGCTCTTGCATCAGGCAACACTGGTAGGACTGAAGCCGCCAGGCACCAGGACCACACAGAGAACTTCTAGCTACCAGTCTATCATGGGGAACTGCCCCTGCTGATGTTGGCATGCTGACGTCCGCCTAGCCTATAAAGGGGGTGGTCCCCCAGACCTACCTCAGTTCTCCCACCAAAGACCCCGGCGCAGTAAGTAAAAAGGAGAACCGAGGCTGTTCCTCAGAGCCGAGGAAAAGCAGAGCAAGTGCAAAGCAGAAGCAATTATCAGGGGGAAGGGAGGGGAAAGCAGTGTCTGCTGCAAGAGCTCCTCTCGAAGATCTACTGTTATGGCAAGTTCTCACAAAACTGTACTATGAGGCAGTATAGCGCAGTGGTTAAGGCTCTGAGCTGCAGATCTGGAGACCTAGGTTTGAATCCCACAGCTGCCTAGGTGCATACTGTGTGATCCTGAGCAAGTCACTTAACTTTCTTGTGCTCCCAGGTCGCATCTGGAAACAAGCTTCAGCTTAGTGTGCTACTCCTGGTTAAACAATGTTCCCTTTCCCCTTATCTTACTTCAAGGGGGCTCTTGCAACAGGCAACACTGGTAGGACTGAGTCCCAAGCAATACCAGAACTGACCAAAAAGTCAGCCGGGAGGAGGCAGAAGGCAACAGCAGGAGGCTCAGGAAAGAAGGCCCTGAAGAATGGCTAGGCAAAAATTGGCCCCCTCTGACTGGAGCTTGAGAAGAACCCTCTGAAGGAGTGAGAAGGGAGGGAAGGCATATAGAAACCTCCCTTTCCAGGAGAAGGACAACATGCTGTGCCAGAAAACTCCAGGCCCTGGATCGAGCAAGCAGAAAATCGTCAGTTTTGTGTTGAGTGGGGACGCAAAAAGGTCCAACTGTGGATGGCCCCACCTGATGAAGAGATCTTTGACCACTGATGACAGTTCCCACTCGTGAGTCCTCGAGCTGGACCGGCTTAAGACTGTTGGCCAGGGCGTTTTGGTCAACTGGAACATGGACGGCAGAGCATTCCAGGTTGTGCTCGATGGCCCAGCACCAGACCCTTATCGCCTCTCAACAAAGGGGGTAAGAATGAGTGCCCCCCCTGCTTGTTGATGTAGTAAACTATGGACATGTCCGTCTGCATCAGTAGCGGTCTGGGAAGAATGCGAGTCTGGAAGGTCTGCAGAGCATACAGAACTGCCCGCATCTCCAGCACACTAATGTGGTGATGTTGCTCCATCTTGGAACAGGTTCCCTGGGTCTGGTGATCGGCCAAGTGAGCACCCCAGCCTAGGCCCAAGGCGTCGGTTGGATCTGCTGAGGGGATGCAGCTTGAAAGGGAAACCTAGCGGGAGATTGGCAGGGTTCTGCCACCAGTTCAAGGTCCTCTTCACCAGGCTGGAGACTAGTACCAGCTGATCCAGGCTGTTGGTACACTGGTCTCACTAGACCAGAAGGGTCCACTGAGGAACCCTCATATGCAGGCGGGCTAGGGGAACTGTGGCTATAGCCACCGCCATGTGCCCCAACAGGCAAAGGAACACTCTGGCTGGGATCTGTTGACTGGAGGAGAATAACCTTGCCTGCACGATCAAGCGTTCCGCTCTGTCCACTCGAGGAAAGCTCTGCCATGGGAAGAGTCCAGGATTGCCCCAATATACTGGAGGCATTGGCATGGAGAAAGACAAGACTTTGGCAGGTTGACAGTGATCCCTAAGGCCTGAAAAAGCCAGAAGGTGCATTCAAGGGCCTGCAGCAAAAGGTCCCTGGAAAGGGCTGCCAGCAGCCAGTCATCCAGGTATGAGAACACATAAAAGCCCCGTCTCCTCAGAGCTGCAGCCACTACCACCAGTTACTTGGTGAAAATCCGAAGTGCCGAGAAAAGGCCAAAAGGAAAGGCTCTAAACTGAAAGTGGTCCTCCTGGAAGCAGAAATGGACAAAGCAGCGGTGGGCCAGGAAAACACTGACATGAAGGTAGGCATCCTGCATGTCTAGGGAACAGAGCCAATCCCCCTGGTGAAGAAGAGGTAGCAGCCTGTGGGGAGTGACCATCCTGAAGCGTTTGTACTCTACGTAGAGGTTCAGGTGGCTGAGGTCCAGGATCGGCCACAGGTCCCGTTTTCTTGGGGACGAGGAAGTAGTAAGAGTATAACCCCTTTCATCTTTGAGCTGGAGGGCTGGGCTCCATGGCCTTCTTGCGCAGAAGTTCCCGAATCACTTCTCAAATGAGGGAGATGTGGGCCCAGAGGGTAATGGGAGGGCAAGGATGGGTTTTCTGGAGGGAGTTCCAGAAATCTGAGGGCATGACCCCGTTCGATAAGCTGCAGCACCCACTGGTCTGAGGTCACTGCTTGTCACCTGTCTAGGTAAAGGGAGAACTGACACCCGACCGCCTCCCCCAAGTGTTTTGCTGGAGGGGGAGGGAGTCTGGCAAGGAGTCAGGCAGTGGACCCGGGTGTGGGGAGAGCGGCTGTGGGTGTTCCAGTGGGCTGCTCAAGCTGGAGGAGTGTTTGCCTTGTGCTTGAAGGGTCATTTCGACTGCTGGCCCTTGGAGGGCTGGCGAGAGGGCCGACGAAAGAACTGAGGCTGGAATCGGTAGAGGGAATGTACCAACCTTAGGGCCTTGCCCGATTCTTGGAGGTGGGAGATAATGACCTGGGCATCTCCCCCAAACAAGATGGACCCCCTAAAAGGGGCATCCAAAATTTTGGCCTGCACATCAGGTGCAAAGAACGACACCCTGAGCCATGAATGGCGGTGAAGGCAGATCCCTGCCGCCACCCCATACCCAGAGGCATCAACAGTACCATATGCTGCCCTCAGTACATGGGTGCTCACATCCGACCCATATTTCAGGAGTTGGGCCAACTGAGTTTTGGTGGAGTCCTCAGGGAGGGTTTGAACCAGATCCCTCGCCTGAACCCCGAGTGCATTCTGATATTGTACGATATGGGCTCGATAGTTAAGTGATCGAATGCCCAGTGTGTCAGAGGCATACATCTGCTTGCCCAGCTGGTCTAGTTGGCGGGACTCTTTGTCAGGGGTGTGGGTACTGAGATGTTTGGGCCTCTTTGTAAGGTCATGGGCCACATCCACATTCATGACTACTGTGTCTGTTGTGGGGTGCTCGCCAAAGGACTTGCCCAGCAGCACATGGCATAGGCGATCCGCCTTCTTAGGTATGGCCGGGGTGAAGAAGGATGGTTCCACGCTGCCTTGGTAACAGCTTCATAAGAGTCGATTAAAGGAGGCACCACCAAAGGGAGGATCTCCTTTTTCCATAAGTATATGGCCAGGTGACGGCACTCCAGGTCAAGCTCCTCTGTTTCCCACTTCATAAGGGACTGAATATGATGCATAAAGTCAAGGGAAGAGGGGTCATCAGGGGGAAGACTTGGGGGTCTCCTTAGGTTGCTCCTGACCTTCTGAGGAGCCCCTGGAGCCTTTGGACGACTCTGAAGTGGAAGAGTCGTCTCCAGACAGATCTGTCGGGGACCGGCATCTCAGGGCGACGGTCATCCATAAGCTGGTCAGAACTCCCCGTGCGACCCCCAGAAGACCCTGAGGTATGGGGTTCACTATGTCCTGCCCTGTTTGAGTCCAGAGGAAGGGGGTACCGGGGAGGATGAGGGGGAAAGGGTCGCCGGGGTGTGTCCTTATTTTGCACAAAGGACCACCAGGCATTAAAAAGTGCATTATAATCCACTGGCATGGGTGGGTTATAGGGGGGATAAGGATATGGTGGAGGAGGGTATGGGTACGACGGCGGAGGAGCTAGCCTCGGGTACCCTGGCATAGGCCGGCCTGGTGCTGGCTGTGGATGAGGTGATGACAGTTTAGAAGTCGTCAGCTGAGGCGTCAGTGTAGGCGGTGCTGATCTGAGAGGCGATGTTGGCCCCAGTGGCGAGGCAGGCACCTACAGGGGAGAGGAGGTGAGTGCTTGCTCCGGGAGATGCCTGGAAGGGCTAGCGCCGGCCACGGAGTAGGTGCCAGTGATGAAGGCAACGCCTTGGCTGGGGGGGGTCCACAACGGGCCAACACCCGTCATCAGGGAGACACAACCCCCGATCACTGTCACCCAATATAGGCTGGGGGGGGGGCAAAGAGACATGGGGCTATGGCGACCCAGTGCTTGCCCAAAGGCCAAACGCCTGACTGTGGCCAAAGGCAGCCCCACTTGGAGAGCACCATAAGTCCACCTCTACTGGCAAGGGATGTGAAAAAGTGAGTGGACAGGCCTGCTGGCTGAGAAATGAGCCCAAATGGCCAGGGTTTCTAAGATAGCCTCAGCAAAGGCAAGGGAGCAGTCATGGCACCAGGGGAGGCAGTGAGCACCACCGGCATCGGACAGAAGTCCAACTTAGACAAAGGCTAATGAGTGGCTGCCAAAAAGCCTGGGTATTCATGATACCGGGATTGGGCGGGATGGGACAGGCAAGGGTGTCACCATCTTGAGGGCTAGAATGGCGAGGTAGGCACAGGGAGCCACCACCGGGGCCCGCGCCAGCCCACGCCGTCCTAAACAAGAATCCCAGCATGGAAGCGGAGTCTTCCGCCAGAGGAAGGGCAAGGTGGCAGTGGGGGGGGGAAGCACTAGGCACTCTGGCATTGCCAATGCTACGCCCAAACCGGTCTAGAGACTAGACAAAGACCCCTCAACTCCCAAAATGAAAGGGAGCCCTCATGACACCGGGGGAGGCACTAGGTGCTACCGACGTCTAACAGAAATCCACTCAGATAAGGACAAACGAGTGGCTGCCAAAACCTCGGGTGTATAAGCTACCGGGGTTGGGCGGGTGACATGGGAGTGGCAAGAGTGTCACTATCCCAAGGACTGGATCGACGGGGTAGGCACAGGGTGCCACCACTGATGCCATCCAAGGCCGACCTAAACAAGAATCTGGCCCTGGACTGCTCAAAACGGAACTGGGGCATGGGAAGGATGGGAGAGGCAAGAGTAACACCATCCAGGAGATCCAGCAACAGTGGGCCCCCCAACCTAAAGAAAAAGCAGCCGCCCAAGAGACCCAAGGAAGAACCCAGCAAATAGGGGGTGGGGGGGGGCCAAGGGTCCCACCCCGGGATGATGATGTAACAAAGCAGATGAAAGATCCATGGTTGCTACAGAGGCTCCAGAGGCCTGGGCAGGAAAAGCCACCATCCCTCTGTCGAAGAATGCAGGTTGGGCGCAGCAGAGAGGAGAGCTGTTTGTGCTTCTTAGCGATAGGAGAAATCTCTTGGGGAAGAGAAAATGGCAGGCCCTACAGGGAAAGCCTGCCCGTGGGGACCAGTGTCTGTTGCTCGAAGGTGCAAAAGGAGTGAGAGTTGTACTAGAGTAACAGTTATTTGTTATAGACTGCAACAAAAAAACCCCAAAATATTAAAGAAAATAAAACCTGAAAGAAGAACAGCGGTCGACTGAAGTATACAGAGTCCCCGCAGGGTCCAACATGTGTTGATTGATGGTGGGAAAAGAACTGAGGACAGCGCGGGTTCCGGCCTCTCTTACAGGGTTGGGCAGCTTCGGCGTGGATGGCCCCCTGGTAGACTGCTAGCTAGAAATGTTTCTGTGTGGTCCTGGTGCCTGTAGTTCCTAGGTATGGCCTGCTGCAAGAGATACCCTCAAAGCAAGATTAGATGTCTATTACTTGTCCCTAGCAGTAGGGTGGGGTGGGGAGTACGGGACAGGGGACAAGTGAAAAAACAATCCCCTGATCTATCAGGGCACCAATTAAATATCCTGCGATCTACCTGCTGGAAAACAAGTGACGCATCCCATGTGTTTTTTTTTTTTGTTTACTTGCACCAGCTGCTAGGAAATTTTAAAACTTGTCCTTAATTGCTGAGCTACAGGAATTTTACAGTCAGATATGGCAAAGGTTCTCAGAATTCTGTGGTTGCAGGACTAGCAGAAAACTGGGGCTCTAATGCAGAACTGCAATGGCACAGCATAATTCTTCATTCTGTGGTGATTTTCATTTTAAGATACCAGTTTTTCACAGTTCCCAGCTCTTTCCCCTTTCATTTGTCCTGAAACCCTCTCCCATGCTCTTTATGTGATGTCATTAATGGTATCACATAGTATGTTATTTATTATATTTACCAGGTGAGCAAAAAGAACCTGGGAGGGCTCATTTTCCAGCTGCGACCTGTGGGAAGTAAATACATATAGGTACACAGTACAAATACACATTTACATTACATTCTCAACTAATACATCAGGGACTAGATATTCAAAAAAGCACAGAAGTGGAGCACAAACATTTGCATTGCTCTTGCACCTGCACCCAACCTGGAGGCTGCTTATTCAGTTGGATGGCGCTTCCGGTGCCATCGACTGAATATCGGGTGTCAGTCAGCGCCCCAAGTCAATGGCATGCCCCGACACGGACCTGGGCTGCATCCAGCCCACAGGAACTGCGCGCCCGGTACTGGATATCATTGGGAGCCATGTGCACGATTCAGCTGCACAATGCAAATGAACCTACTGGGCACGCAAGGTGCTAAGCGGCCATTTACATGCCCATTATTGACTCATTTGCATGGTAAGCAGCTGCCCAGTTATGCCTGTGCTGTGGGCATCCACCACAGCAGTCTTTGTGGCGAGTGGCACCCCCCAACCCCGTGAACACCCATCCTCTATTTGTTAATGTATTCCCTGGTGTCTATTGGCACCCTCTCAACCCCCCTCATGCCCATTCTGTAGGTGGACATACGAACATACCAAAATGCCAGCAGAAACAGGCCTCATGGTCTATCAAGCCTGCTCAAGTGCGCAGCTAGCACCTTATAATGCTGCTGCCCCTCCCTTCCCCCATCCTATTACCCTTACCCTATCCCAACCCCTCTTGAAGTTGTCTATCGTCTTGCAGGCCACTACCTCACCAGGCAAGGAGTTCCACTTGTCCACCATTCTTTCTGTGAAAACACCTCATCTCTCTCCTGAATCTACTCCCCTCCAATCTCAATTGGTGTCCTCTTGTGTCCCTCCCCTTTCTCCTCTGGAAAATCCTCTCTGTATTAGTCTTGTTTATTTCCTTCAGGTATTTAAAGGTTTCAATCATATCTCCCCTGTACCTCCTCTCTTCCAGAGAGTACAAATTCAGCTCCCCCAGCCTTTCCTCGTATGTCTTGCCCTTCAATCTCTGGATCATCTTTGTAGCTCTACGCTGCAACCCCTCCAACAATTAGATGTCCGTCTTCAGGAATGGGTGCCAGTATTGCAAGCAGTACTCCAGGTGAGGCCTGACCAGCAACCTATACAGGGGCAGGATAACCTCCCTACTTCTGGGGGATATTCCTCTAGCTATACACCCTAGAATTTTGTTGGCTTTTGCCACCGCCCTTCTGCATCGAACAGAGTTGTTCATGCTCCGTGTTATGATCACCCCTAGGTCCTTGTCTTCTGTGGAGCAACCCAACTAAACCCCATTTAAGTGATAATCCCTCCCCTGGTTCTGGGCTCCAAAGTGCAGAACCTTGCACTTCTTGGCACTGAACCCCAGCTGCCATTTATCTGCCCACTCCTGCAGCTTATTCAGGTCCTCCTGCAACCCCTTTCCCCTCTGTCATCTACCACCGCTCTCATCTTGGTATCGTCTGCGAACAGACTGATTTTGCTCTGGATCCCATTCGAGATATATGCAATGAGAATCCTGAACAGTACTAGTCCTAGCACTGATCCCTGTGGTACCCGCCATCACCGCTCTCGGTGATGATTGCCCCAACACCACCATCCTTTGCTGTCTCCCTTCAGCCAGTTCCTGATCCAGGTCACCATTTTGGTCCTGCCCTACATACTTCAGCTTCCCCCAATCTCCCATGCGGCACTGAATCAAAGGCCTTACTGAAGTCCAAGTACAGGATGTCCACAGCACTGCCCTTGTCCAGTTCCCATGTCGCCCAGTCATAGAACTCTACCAGATTTGTCTGGCACGACCTGCCAGCAACAAACCCGTGCTGCTGGTCATCCTGGATACCGTTTGCCTCCAAAAAGCTCATGAGCATCTCCTTTAGGATGGTCTCCATGAGTCTGCCCACGATCGAGGTGAGGCTCACTGGCCTGTAGTTCCCTGGTTCATCCTTTGGTCCACTTTTATGGATGGGCACCATATGGCTCATCCTCCAGTCCTGTGGCACACATCCTGTGTCCAGGGAGGTATTGAACAGGTCCCCGCAGGGACCTCTGCCAGCTCCCTCAGTACTCTACGGTGAATGCCATCCAGCCCTGGCGCTCTGTCCACTCTTAATGCCCTCAACCCCTCCAGCACCCTGCCCGCTAATGCCTACATCTGTCGTCCTCTCCCCCACTCCCCACTTGCCTGTGGTATTTGCCCCCCTTCTCCTTCGTGAACACAGAGCAGTACTCATTCAGAGCCTCTGCCTGCTCCGCCCCCTTCTCCACCCACCCCCCATCTTTCCTGATCCTCACAGCGGGTCTTAGTTGCTTCTCCTTTTCTCGCCTATGTAACAGGAGAAGTCTTTTTCTCCTCTTTGAGCCCCTGTGCCAGTCTCCGCTCTCCAGAAGCTTTGGCCCCCCTGACCAATCTGGTGACCTCCCTAGACTTTTCCTTGTATACAACTTTATCATCTTCTCCCCTCCCAGTTTTCCTATACTTCCAAAATGCCACCCTCTTGGCTCTCACCCCTTCCTTGACCTCTGGTGACAGTCAACTAGGGTTTCTCTACCCTGCCCTTCTCGTTTTTTTCCTAGTACAGGTCTCTGTTGCCTCCCCCCGCCCTCCCCTTATTATATTCCATTTCTGATCTGCATCCATGTGTTGTTGGATGTCTGCCAGGTGCTTGCTCAGAATTTCCCCCCTCACCCTAAAGTCAGCCCCCCTAAACTCAACCACGCTTGTGCCCGTGCCCCTCCCCATGTTTAGCGTGAACCACACCGAGCAGTGGTCACTCCCAGAAAGCAGTTCCCCTACTTCTAGTTTCCTTATGGCTGTCCTGGTGTCTAGTGGCACCCCCCCACCCTCCTATCCCCTGTACTGGTACTGTGAAAGTTTTCCCTGGAGTCTAGTGGCACCCCCACCCTCCAATCCCCCATCTCAGTGCGTGCAGGTCTTCCCTGGTGTGTAGTGGCACCGCTCACTCTCTGAACCACCACCCCAAGTACAGTGAAGGATTCCCTGGTGGCTAGTGGCACCCTTCACCTGCCCAGCACCAGTTCTATAGACTACACGCGTCATTTGTGGCTAGCGGCATCCCTTGCCCCCCCAAACAACTGTCCCGCTAAATATGCGATGGGGACCTTCTGGCATAAATCAGTTACCTGCACTCAAGCAGGCAGACCTAGAGCACCTCACATGGCTTATGCTACTTGTGAGGTTACCCAAGGTCAAAGTGCTTTTGTGCAGGTAAATCATTTATGCCACAGGCCCCACTGCATATCCCCTATATACAGTATCTGTATCTGTAGATCACACTGAATAAGCTACTGTATCTTGAACTTTGTCTCTAATAAGGCGCCAAGCCCTGACGGCATAACTACAGAAATTAACAAGGCCTGTCCTCATAGGACTTGTGATGCAATCCATGTACCATCTTTGTTGCCCTCCTCTGAGCCTTCTCTACTCTGTCTATGTCCTTACGTAGGTAAGGCCTCCAGAACTGTACACTGTACTCCAGGTGGGGCCTCACTAATGTCTTGTATCGTGGAATTATGACCTCCCTTTTCCTGCTGGTGATGCCCCTTCCTATGCATCCCAGCATCCTATTTGCTTTATCTGCTGCCTTGTCGCACTGTTTCCCTACTTTGAGGTCATCAGAGATGATAACCCCAAGGTTCCTTTCCTGCTTGGTGCATGCTATATCCTCACCCCCCAACTGATATGTTGTTCCAGGGTGTTTGTGCCCATATGCATTATCTTGCACTTCTCTGCATTGAATTTCAACTGCCAAACCCTTGACCATTCTTCAAGCTTCTGCAGGTCCCTCCTCATTCTGTCTACAGCCTCTGGCGTGTCCACGCTGCTACAGAGCTTTGTGTCATCAGCAAACAGGGGAAATTCTGCCTTCTAGGTCCTTTGCAATGTCACCAAAGATGATGCTGAATAGGACCGGACCCAGCACTGATCCCTGTGGTACCCCACTGGTCACTCTTCCCTCTGTGGAGTGACAGCCATTTACCACCACCCTCTGTGTCCTGCCGTCCAGCCAATTACCTACCCACCGCACTACTGTCCTGCCCACTCCCATATTCCCCAGTTTGTGTAATAGCCTTCTATGTGGCACAGTGTCAAGGGCCTTGCTGAAGTCCAGATAGGCCATGTCCACTGCCCTCCCCTGATCTACCTCCCTAGTCACCCAGTCGAAGAATTCAATGAGGCTGGTCTGGCATGACCTACCACTGATGAAACCATGCTGTCTTAGGTCCTGTAGTCCGTTGGCAACTGGATGTTCACCAATCTCTCCTTCAGTAGTGCTTTCATGATCTTCCCCACTACTGAGGTCAGGCTGACTGGTCTGTAGTTTCCCGTTTCCTCTTTGTTCCCGCTTTTGTATAAGGGGACTACATCTGCTGTCCTCCAGTCTTTGGGTACCTCCCGTTTCCAGTGATCGGCTAAACAGAATTGCCAGAGGTTCAGCCACTACCTCTCTTAGTTCCTTTAGGACCCTGGGGTGCACCCCATCTGGCCACATTGCTTTATAGACTCTTATTTCTTCCAGTTCCTTTAGGATCCTTTCCCGTGTAAAGGAACTTGTGTCTGTTTCTGTGCCATTCTCACCCCTTGTTCTCCCTTCAGGCCAATTACCCTCCTCTTCCTCAGAAATATCTGTTCAGTATGTCAGCTTTACCGCTGTCATCCTCCACGCGGCTCCCATCCTCCCTCTTCAGTCTCACTATCCCTCCCTTTGCCCTTCTTTTTTCACTTATGTACTTGTAAATGGTTTTGTCCCCTCTACCCACTGATTTTGCGATGCCCTCTTCTGTCTGAGCTTTGGCTTCTCTTACTGATCTCCCTGCGTCCCTTTGCTTCTATTTGTACTTCTCCCTATCCCCCTTTTGCCTGCGTCTTTTTGTATTGCCTGAATGTGATCATTTTGGCTTTCACTTTCTCCGCTACCTCCTTGGAAAACCATAATGGCCTCCTCTTCCTTTTCTCCTTGCTAACTTGCTTAATGCGCAATTCCGTTGCTCTTGTAATCCCAGTTTTAAATACTGCCCATTGTTCATCAACCCAATTCCCTCCCCATTCCCATTAATGCCTCTTTCAAGCATCACCCCATTTTCCCCAAAGTCTGCCCCCCTAAAATCCAGGATATGTGTTTTTGTGTGGTATGGTTCTGTTCCTTCTGTGATTTCAGGTGCTCCCCCACCGTTACCCCTGTCACACAGTCCCCGTTTGTGAGCACAAGATCCAGCATTGCCTTCTGCTGAGTTGGTTCCATGACCAGTTGTTTGAGGAAGGCACCTTGAAGGGAGTCCAGGATAAATCTGCTCCTGGTTGATGCTGCTGTTGCTGGGAGGCTCCAGTCCACGTCTGGAATACTGAAGTCTCAAACCAGCACCACCTCATCCTTGTCTGCCATCCTTTGGATGGCAAGCATCAGCTCCCTATCCGTTTCTTCCTCCTGGGCTGATGGTCTGTAGACCACCCCTATGCGGATGGTGGACCCCATTTTCCTTTCCAGCTTAACCCACAGTATCTCTCCCCCATTTTGTTCCTCCTTGATCTCTGTGGCCTATATGTCATCATTCACAAAGTGCCACTCCTTCTCCCTTCCTGCTTGCCCTGTCTCTTCTGAATATGTTGTAGCCAGATATGGACATCTCCAAGTCGTGGTTATCATTATACCAGGTCTCTGTGATGGCCACAATGTCCAGGTCAGACTGCACCATGGCAGCCTTCAGATCCTCCGACTTGTTGTTAAGGCTCCTGGCATTGGCACACATGGCTTTCCATGATGTAAACTCCCTGGACTGTTTAGCTGTTCTACTCCAGCCCCCTTCCTGGTTGCCCTTTATGCCGGAATCTCCTTTCTGTCTGCCCTTCCATTGAATTTTTCCCCCTTTCTGACTATCCACTCCTTAGGTGCTTATCTCTATCTTTTGCACACTGCTTTGTAGAGATATCCACTCCTCCTGTTCACTGGTTCCACTGGTAGCTGTGGGGGTAGGCAATTAGGTGCACTCCTTGCTGCCATACCACCCCCCTTGGCTAGTTTAAATGCTTGTCCATGTAGCATTTAAACTTATAATTGAGTGCTTGGATTCCCCTCCAGGATGGATGCAGGTCATCAGGCTTGAACAAGCCCCCATCCCTCCAGGTGGGTCCCCAGTCACCAATCAATCCAAACCCTTCCTCACAGCACCAGTTCTTCAACTACCAGTTAAAGTTCCTGGTGCGTGCGCCCTACGTTCTCCCATGCCTCTCACAGGTAGTACTTCTGAGAAGGTGACAGAAATAACTACTGGCTTGAGACCCCTCCCCAAATTCCTAAATGCTTCCTGAACTTCCTTAGGCTCCCCATGTGCCAGGTCATTAGTACCTAGGTGGATAATGAGATCCAGCTCACCCTCCCATCTTGCCTTCCCAGCGATCCCCAGGATCTTCCTCCCATCCCTCCATGCCATGGCACCTGGTAGGCACCTCACCTCCCTGTCCTATCCCTCCTCTGTCCCTAGCTGGATCCCTTTTACGATAGAGTCCCCCATCAGGATTCGCTTCCTCCTCCTTTGGGGTCCACTGCTCTACCCACTGAGGTCACCTCCTCGGTTGACCTCCACATCCTTCCCTTCCACTTCTCTGTGTACCGGTTTGGTTGTCCCCATTTGGCAGTGCGGCATACGAGTTCTGGAGTGGAATAGGATTTGGGATGTACCTCTGCCTGACCCCCCCGAACCCACAGTTATCCAAGTGCTCCTTGTTCTTGGCATCCTTTGGAGCAGCGGCGTTGGACTGGGTGGTCTCTGGATAGGGGCGAAGGTATTCCTGACCCAGTTTACTTCCACTCCAAGTCTGGCTAACTCATCCCGCAGTCCAGAGAGATGCCTGCAGACAGGGCAGCACCTCAGCATCCAGAAGGTCTGCCTGAATACGGCTGCTCCTCATCCACTGCACTGCACCACTCCCCACATTATACTGCATTTATACTGTTATTCCAGTACTTGTCTGTTACTGAAGCTCTCCTTGTAGTTCCCTCTTTATTAATTTACTGTCCTGAAAATCCTGCCACTGATCCTCAGATTTTTTTTTTTTTTTTTAAAAGAAGGAAACAACAACAAAAAATGAGTCAAAATACTTGTTGTGCCAAGGGCAGGCTTCCTCCCCCTTATGCCTCTCCTACTCCACAACCCTTGCTATTCCCTGTGCTTGGCTCCTGTCAATCAGATTGAACAGAGCAGATAATTCAGAATGTACCTCTACATAAAAAGGGAACATATGATATTCCAGAGATTTTTGGCATATTAGTCTGCTGGGTATGATTTTCAAGATTTTCTCCAAAGAGTTGCTTGTTAGATTACAACCAGGCAGGCTTCCGAAATGGGTACTTTGTGCAATAGTGCGATTTTCTTTAAAAAATGGTCCCAAAGATCCTCCACACTGGTTGGTCAAACCACAACATCAGAATATGCATCAAAAGGCTATGTATGCACTGCCAGATGACAGATCTCTCTATGGTCAAAACAGAAAAAATTTCTTCATACTTACAACAATTTCCTTTCCTGTTAGCTTCAGCGCTGTCAATGTGTAGTTAGTACATATCGTAATGTGCACCTCTATTAGGGGTAATGGTACAGCCCAAAGCTGTAGTAGCAGCATAGAATCCTGGGCACATTAAGATTTCCAAATAGCAATGGCTCTCCAGTCCCCTACTGGCCTCAGAGTGCCTAAACAGTGGAATGAAAAGTAAAATTCTATGGCGTGCTTAAAGTATACAATCCCCTTCTTTTATCAAAACAACACATACCACATGTGCAGAAAAACGTTTATCTAAAGAAAAAGTAATGGTCAATGTTTTAACTTGCCCTTGAAACATAAGGATCCTGCTCTGTGTCTTTGTGTCTTATGCTGAACCAATGTTCCTTAAAATTGCCTTCTGGCAGATGTAGCAGATAAATCAGCAACGGCTATCAACATAAAATTGTATAATAGGAATAAACGCAATAAGATTTAGTGTAACTGAAAAACAGAATAAACACTAACCTGTGACAGAGATGCACCACCTCATGTTTATAAGCAACCTGTTAACCTGTGTGCCTGCAGTGCTGCATCTTGTTTTCACGTTAGCAGCCAAACATGTGAACATACGAAAATGCCAGCAGATAAAATACAGGCCAAGTGGTCTATCACGTCTGCTCAATTGTGCAGCAGACAGGTTAGAGTCCTGCTGCCACCCCCCCTGCCCCTTGCTGCCTTCCCTTCCCCTCTCAACTTCCCACTGACTAGTACCTTGCCCATGACCCTTATTCCACCGCCTATTAAAGCTCCCTATTGTTTTAAGAGAAGCAGAATAGGATGTCAACAATACTGCAAAATATACTATCTGGAGAATAAAATAAAAACAAAAAAACAAACAATAACAGACATCCCATACTTATAATCAGACAATCCTCTCCAGTAGGAGCCAAGGCCTCCCCACTGACAATGATGGAGCTAACAGAAAAGGAAATTACGGCAAGTATGACGAAATGTCTTCTTTCTGTAGAACTCCACATTGTCAGCGGGTAGTTAGTACCTATGGATTCTAAGAAGCAGTACCCATTATCCAACTGGGTGAGGAGAATACTGTCCCACACGCAAACTGCCAAAAAGAGAAAAGGAATTTACCTGCTAACCGCCGCCTGCAAAACTCTGCGACCAAACGCAGCATCAGCAGAGCTTTGAACATCCAATCTGTAGTGCTTGGTGAATATGTGGAGAGAGGACCACATTGCTGTCTTGCTCAATTCTAAGACAGATGCCTCACCTTTCTCCACCTAGGAGGTGTCCATAGCTCTGGTGGAGTGAGCCTTGATGAGAGCTGGAGCCCTCTTCTTCACTGTGATATCAGCTTTGGCAATGCACGCCCTCATTTATCTTGACAGAGTGGCCTTGGAAGCTTTTTGTACTTTTCTGGCTGCACTGAAAGTATAACCTACCCGATTTTCTGAACTCCGCAGTTCGTCTAAGATATGCCCTAACTGCCCTGCGCAAATCTAACTTGTAAGAGCTCTTTTTCTCTTGGATGAGTCAGCTACAGACAAAAGGATGAAAACAGATTTCCTGATTCACGTTAAAGGATGTAGGAACCTTCAGAATGAAAGATGGAGCCATGTTCACAACCACCTTGTCCTTATGAATAAGGTAAGGTTCTTTGTGGGACAAGGCCTGGAGCTCGCTAATCCTCCTGGTTGAACACGCCATAGCTTAAAAAAAAAAAAAAAAAAAACACAACACACTTTGTAGGACAGAATGTCTAGAGGTACCAATGAAAGAGGTCTGAAGGGTTCTTTACAAAGACCATTCAAAACCAGATTCATTTCCCATGGAGGGACAAGGGATCAGAACATTGGTCAGTTTCTGCTGACAGCTTGTAGGAATCCGATAACCTCCTAGTTAAGAGCCCAAGAAGGCTCCAAGTGCCGGCATCTGACCTCTCAAGGTGCTTAAGGCCAAACCTTTGTCCATTCCTGCCTGCATAAAATCCAAAATCTATGGAACTGTTGCTTTAGAAGGCTGTATATTTTTTTATCTGGCCCAAGCTGAAAGAGTGGTCCATACACGAGCTTAAGCTGCAGACGTGGAATTCGTTCTGGCAGCCATTAGGGTATCCACTACCTTTCCAGAAAAACCCTGTTTCAGGAGCCTCCTCCTCTCAGAAGCCAGGCCACAAGCTGCATCGCCTCCAGGTTTGGATGCAGAATGGGACCTTGGGAGAGGATTTCCCCCAAACTGGGAGACAAAATGGTGTGCACTGAGCTAGATTCACTAGGTTGGAGAACCAGCCTTCTGGGCCATTCTAGAGCTGTCAGAAGGAAACTTCCTTCTGAGTGTCTTATTTTGCATATGAGCTTGGGGAGAAGCGACAGAGGAGGGAAGCATACACTTTGCAGAAATTCCACATCTGTGACAGTGTCCACTGCCTCCGCCTGTGGACACTGGTATCAGCTGAAGAACCACTGCACTTTAGCATTCTGGCTGGAGGAGGAGGAGAACAAGGTCATCTGTGGACGACAGAACCTTCTGCATAGAAGGTCGAACACCTCCGAGCTCAGCATCCATTCCCATGGGTGGACATTCTTGTGGATTAGCCAATCGGCCTAAATGTTCACCTCCCCTGCCAAATGAACTGCAGAAAGAGAGAGAAGGTTCTCCTCTGCCCACAGTAGCATCTCTTTGCGCCTCCTTGATTGTTTATGTACGCCACCATGACCATGTTGTCTGACCTTATTTTTATGGCTTTTGACAGTGCCAGCTTGCGAAAATGAAGAACAGCAAGGTGTACAGCCCTCATCTCCAGGACGCTGATGTGCAGGTGTTGTTCCCACGCAGACCAAGACCCCTGAATGGGAAGCTGGTCCAGAACCTCACCCCAGCTCAATAAGCTGTCATCGGCTGTCAGGTTCAATTCTGGGGGAACTTCCAAGGGGGACCCTTTGCTCAGGTTCTGTAAACTCACCCACCAATTCAGCAACTGTTGAAGGGATGGGGAAATTGGAATCATGGCCTCATAATCCTCCAAAGCTGGGTCCCAAGCTGCCAGCAACTCGGTCTGAAGGGGTTGCATGTGTAAGTGAGCCCACAAATTAGTTCTACTGCTGTTGTCACAAGACCCAGAATCCTCAGTAGACTGTGAGCTGAAGTCGACGACTGGCTCCTCAACCACTGAACTTCTCATATCAGGGTGTCCTTCCTGGCTGCCAAGAGGAAGAGCTTCCCCTCGTCCATCCTGAACATCACCCCCAGGTGCTTCAGGTTCTGAGATGGGTTGAGAGGGCTTTTCTTCCCATTGACCATCCAGCCATGGGACTCCAAACCTCCAGAGTCCTGGTCACCGATTCTCTTGTCAGTGTGGCAGAAGGCACTCGAACAAGCAAGTCCTCCAGGAAAGGGTAGACATGATGTCCCTCCTGACGCAGTTGTGCTACCAGGCCTATGAGCACCTTCGAGAACACTCTGGGAGCTGCTGCCAGCCAAAAGGGTAGTGCCCTGTACTGGAAGTGTTGTCCCAGGACCGTGAACCTGAAGAACCCCTGATGAGACTGCCAAATGGGAATGTGAAGATATGCATCCTTAAGATCTATGGATGCTTAATAACCCCTCCTCTGGACAGCCCGAATGACTGACTGTAAGGATTCCATGTTGAAGGACGTGTGGTGAATAAACTTGTTGAGGTGTTTTAGGTCCAGAATAGGTCTGAAACCCCTTGACTTTTTTGGGAATCACAAAATAAATCAAGCAGAATCCCTGGCCTTATTCATTGGGAGGCACCGGAACAATTGCCCCGATCTGTCTGAGGTGAGCTAACATCTGAGACACTGCTTGTCTCTTCACTGGGTCCTTTGGTACAAGAAATGGTAGAAAAGTTTCTCTAAGGGAATGGTTGTAAACTCTACTGCGAAGTCTAATGCCAGAATCTCCACGACCCAAGTTATCTGGGCCCATCTTGCATACAAATTCTGTAGTCTTCCACCAAGAGAAAGGGGGGCAGAGGTCGGCTCGCGTACCCTCATTGTGATGAGCCACCTCTTTTTCCTGGACCTCCATTACATTTCCAGGCAAAGGCTCCTCTGCCATTATTGTCCTTGAACCCTTTACTCGTCCAGCTGGCTATACTCTTGAGGTGACGGAGATACAATGGAATACAGCAGTGAAACTACAATAAAATAATGTAAAGCATCACCCCGGTATGAGTGTGCTACATTTCTTCCTACACAGTACTTGTCTATGTGACAGCACTGGGATTCACTGAGAGCACTGATGTCATCTGCTGATCTAGGATCCTTACTCCTCTGGTTTCTGAAGTTCTGAAAGGGATGAAAACTCCCTCAAAACTGCCTCTGTCGGCTGCCTCCTTGGCCTTTCGAAGTTGGGTTGGCTTTCTGCTGTTGTTTTGTTACTGTAAGATGTCCTTTTTTATACTGGACATCTTTCAAAATGTCTTCCAGGCTGGATCCAAATAAGCCTGGCCTTCAATGCCTGGTCCGTGACGTGATGCCACAGCCATACACCTCGCATGGTGGACACAATGTGATAAGCAGAGTGAATGGACATCCGTAAGTTCTCTACCATGGCATCCCCTAAAAAGGTATAGGCTACAGATACCAGCTGTGACATGCTCGTCCCCTTAGAATCCAGGAGGAAAAAAATACTCAGCATCATAACCCAGAAGCTTAGTGCTCTGGCATCAGTAAAGGACGCACTGGAGGTGTGGAGGTTTGCTCTGTTGGAGGTAAAGGCTATTCTGCATGAAGCGTCCACTCGCCTATCGTATGTATACACTAGGGCCAGAAAGCCCTCAACTGGAACAGTCGAGTGCCTTATGGAGTTATGTACAGCCATATCAGCCAGAGGTGGAGTTCCCCACTTGAGGGTATTTTCTTCCATAAAAGGAAAACACCGTACCCTGGGTTGTGGCAGATATTTTCCCTGGTCCACGTCTGCCCATTCTTACTGAATAATCTGATCACAGTGAATAAAGTTTGGAAAACACTTTGGAGCGAAATATGACACAGACAGGATAGGACTCACATCTAAGACCTCCATGGTTTGCACCTTCTTCAGGTGCAATATCCTACAAACCTCAGTTATAAGACAGGACAGACATTTTGTATTGAACGGGGAGGGATTGGAATCCTTCTCTTAGGCTCCATCATCTCCCCTTCCTCCTCATCACAGGGGCAGTCCTCACCATCAAGTAACACTTTTGGGTCAGGATTTCCTCAGGATCCCCTGGATCCTCTTCCTGACAGTCTGCATGGTCCTGGTTGGGATCTGCCTGCAGATCTAGGTTAGCAGACTTGTCCTGCTCTAGTGCACCTGGGCATGCCTGTGCCCCCGACCTATAGGGCCTGGCATGGGGTCGGGTGTGTTGAAAGGAATACCCAGCGGAACATCAGGGCTCAACAGCTCACTTAAAAGCAACAAAAGAGATTTACGCAATTCTGCCTTGCCACTGCCAGTTGGTATATCAGGTCACCCTCCACGTTCTGGGTTCCGACTGGGGAAAATAAGAGACTTATTAGCTTGAGTAACACAATGGGGGCAATAGGAACCCAGCAGAGAGGGCTGTATTCCCTTCTGCAGGTAAAAACTAGAAGTCTCAGATAAGCCATGGTGCCAATGGCCACAAAGCAGAAAAAACAGCCCAGAGTACACCAAAAGTAATTGTCAGGGGTCTTTTTCTTTTTTATATAACTCTGCTCAGCTCCCCTCCACCCTGCTGTGGTGGGAAGCCACGAAGAAAAACCAACAGACAGCTGAGAAATGAAGACTAGCTGAAAGACGGTGCAAAAGCTATCACACAGTAGCGTTCCTACCAGCCTACAGAAAAGCCAGGCTACAGTAGGAATAAGCACGACCAGAAGAAAAGAGAAGCTCAGTTGGGGAACACTGCCACTGCATCTAGTGCTTAAAACACACATAAAAACACTGATGCACGCACGCTTGAGCGTGCATGTGACGTCACAATGCTACATGTGATGTTACCATGTTGGGGGTATGCGCCCAAGCTAAGAGACGTGAAATCTGAGAACGCTGGGGCATGGGACTGCTGCCTGGCTTGCAAAGGAGCACGAGCCTAACTGAAAGGCTCTCAGAAATGGTGGGAGTCTGTGCAACTCAATAGAGTTGTTAGAAGTAAAAATCAGTGACCAAAAAGGAAGAGCTAAAAGGCAAAAAAAACCCACAAATGAGCCTGAGGGAAGACCCTCAGGCTCAGGCAAGCAGGCACACACACACACACACACACACACACACAACACACAGAGCCCAGTAAAAGAAAACAAACAAACAAAAACAAAAAAAACCCTCACACCAGAAACAGTTTAAAAGGGCACATACAATGTAAAACAACAGTCCTCTAACAGTCCGGGGGTGGGGTGGGGAGCCACACTAAAACAGATGCTAGAGAGAAAAAACAATTAGTGAACCTGACTACTAGAGACTAGCAATCACATCCAAAATGAAAAGGTACTTACCCGAGGCACCAGAAAAAAAAGAGAATTGGAGACCTGATAAAAGAACAAAATAAACACCCTTAAAATAGTGTGGCAGAATGTGGCCCCCAATCCAAGCACAGACAGGCAGTGGGTATGAGGAAAACGGCAGGTTAGCCAATTTGAAAGCTGCAGCTTAACAGGCACAATTTTACATTTAGGGGTTCTCCCTGTCACCAGGTAGCCCCCACCTGCTCAGCAGAATTGCAGCCCTAAAGATTAAACACTGAAAAGAAAAAAAAAAAAAAAGAGAATTTTTCTTCAGAGAATCTTCTATGCTGCTTCCCCTTTAATGGCACAGCAAAGACCAGAGATCCGTTGCTATTTGGAATCGTTATGCATCCATGGTTCAATGCTGCTGCTACAGCTTTGGTCTGTACCACTACCCATAGTAGGAGTGCACATTATCCATATGTACTAACTACCCATTGACAATGTGGAGCACTACAGAAAACATTTTTACCAAATAAAATCCAACATTTTATAAACTGAAAACCCTTTCTATGGTACGCGTACTAGATGTGCAAACAGAGCATTTTCAATGTCCTTCCCATGGCATAAACACACACTTCCTTTGGCCTTGTTCCTCATAACCCTGGGGATGTATAAAAATGCTATATATGCACCTCCTGTCCTGGTTTATTCCTTATCTTTTCTTTTCAGACACACAATAATGATTCCAGTAACAAACATACCGTTTCGTTCTCTCCTTTCGGAGCAGCCCGCTTCAATTTTACCACGGTTGTACCCCCACTGGGGCTGGAGACAGGAGGTGGTTTTAAACGAACCACTGTACTCTGTTTGCTGCTTGGTGTGCTATTCTGGTTGGTTCCACTATCATTAAAGTGTACTTTAGTGGCCTTGACTGGAGCAGACACTGTGCTGTTAGAGGTGAGGTTAGATGGGCCAGACAGTCTTCTGATAAGATTCGTTGTGTTCCCTGATGGAGGAGGCTTCAGTCGATCAGCAACACTGTTCTCCATCTTTTTTATCTTTATGGTGGTACTTGTTGAACTTCCATCAAATGTGATATGAGGTCGCTTTCTTGAGCCTTCAGCTGATGCACTGGAAACAAAACAAAAACACAAACAAAAAAAAAAAAGACAAGGAGCAATACAGCTAAAGGTAACTTCTACTAAATTCTGGCAAAGTTGGGGACAAAGATAAACAAGCATTTGTCAATGCTGAATGTTTGCTTGCTGGCATTGGCAGTGTAGGAGTTAGAGAGCTACATAATAGGAATGGCAGTGAACTATTATACTGAAGCCAACCCCACCACCACCCTGCAGAGACTGACAGGCATTGGGGTGCACCTTTGGGTTGTCAGGCATAACGGCCACGCCATTTCACCACACCCTACCCTGCAGACACTGACAAGTGTCACGGTGTGCCTTGGGGTCTTTGGCCCTTATGCTCACCCCATTCCATCAGGAAATACGGTGAGATGGGTCCTGTATAGGAGAGTGGGGTGAACTTTGGGGCCGAAGAGTCCAAGGCACACCTCGATGCCTCTCACTGGCTGCAGGGTGTGGAATGGCATAAGCATTACAGGCAAGAATCCCAAGTCACACCCCTGATGCCTCTCAATCTCTACATGCTGGGGCGTTATGGTCAGAAACCCTAATGCCTCAGGCGTTCATTGGCATTTTCACTCCAAATTTTCAACGTGTTTTTTTTTTTGTAACCCTCACCTTATGAACAGTGGCAATATCAGTTTGTTAGCCGAAAGCTGATTTCCGCACAGCGACTACGCCATTTGGCACCACAGGTGCGAAACACATTTCGAACAGGATGTGAAAAATGACAGCTGTACTGTTCATGGGGAGGTGCAAAAAAATGGCAATGTTGAAATTCTGCAGTGAAAATATTAAAAAAAACTGGTGAAGTCACGAGCGTGCATAGAAATGCACAACGCACACCGTAATGCAATTAGTTTGAGGATTTTTTTTTTTTTTTTTTACAGCAGATTGTCAACACAGGGATTTTGTAACCTCCGCTCATGAACAGCGTCACTGTGATTTTCCTAATCTGTACAGTACAGTGATTTCCCACAGTGAACACACATTTCTGCGCTGGAAGTGCGAAAACACATTTTGGCCATGATGTGAAAAATGACAGCTGTACTGTTCATAAGGAAGTGTGGAAAAATACCAGTGGTGAAAATCTGGACTGAAAATATTAGAAATCCATGAAGTTACAAGGGTGCGTGGAAACTGCGCAATGGTCGCTCGTAACACAGTCAATTTATGGTCATATTTCACCAAATTTTTAACATAGCCATTTTAACACCTCTGCTCATGAACAGTGTCACTGTGATTTTCTTAATCTGTCCCGAACATTGATTTTGCACACCGACTGCGACACTGTGCGCTACATGTGCGGAAACACATTTTGGGTCAGATGTGAGAAATGACAGCTGTACTGCTCATAAGGAGGTATGGTAAAATGGCAATGTTGAAAACCTGGAGTGAACGTATTGAAAATTCACGAACTTACGAGCGGGCGTAGGAACAGCGCAACGCATGCTTGTAAAACAGTCATTTTTGGGAATTATTTCACCAGATTTTCAACATAGGGTTTTTGGGGGCATACCTCATGAACTGACACACTGTCGTTTCGTAAATCGGTCCCGAAAGGTGGTTCCGCACAATGACCTCGAAATCACCTTTCGGGGCCAATTAACGCCATGACAGTGACAGAATTCATGAGGTGGGGTCCCAAAAACACCATGTTGAAAATTTGGTGAAAAAATTCCCTAAAATGCCCAAGATACACACTAAAGTTGAAAAAAAAAACTATTTATTACATTATACAGCTTACCGGCATTTCCTCAGTTCGCGGTCGGCTTTGAAGAGTGCAGACGTGTTCCCGGTCCACCGAAGATGGTTGCGCCGAGCTCCAGAGGTAAGTATGTGGTGAGGTGGGGGTGTGGGGAGGCAGGGTGCGCAGTGGGTGGGAGAGGGGGTCAAGACAGCAGCGAGGGAAGATTTTTTTCTTTCAGGTTTCTTTCTTTTTTAACTTAGACGACGCGGGACATCTTCCACGCATGGGTGGGCTCCCAGTGTGGCAGCTGGAAGGCTGTTGGCGGGGCACGTGGAGCCAGCGGGATTGGGCACCCTGCAGCCACTCTGATCTGTTGCCACGCTGGGGGTGGGCTCCCAGTGTGGCACCTGTAGTCTCTGTGGGGCAGTGGAGCCGGCAGAGATTGAGGCACCTAGCCGCCATCACGATCTGTTGCCGCGCTGGGTGGGCTCCCAGCATGGTATCTGGAACTCTGTTGGGTGAGGGGAGGCGCCAGCACAGCCCGTGAGAGTTGGGAACCCCGCCCGTCGGCTATACAGTGTGTGCGTGGGGAGAGCCACGAGCACGCAGTATGCGCGTGTGTGTGTGTGAGGGGTACGCCAGCACGCAATATTATTGTTGCTCACTGAAGCGTAGCTCTCCCTTTCAACTGTACGGCCACTGCATTTTCAACTGCTGTCATAGACAGCTGCAGCATTCATTGGAGAACTGCAGCCGCGCCTGCAAACACACTGACTGAATTGGAAGACTGCTGCCACACCTCCGAAAACTCAGATGATGGCACTATGTTTCTTGCATATGCGTGCAAGCAAACATAAAAATTGTTCTCCTCTCAAAGTTTAATCAGATGAAGTGCTGCAGATATGATCAGAGGCTCATTTCACTTACCAGCTTTAAAGAAATATAGCAGCATGTTCAAAACATTTGTAAATGCTATTGTGTTGCTTGTGCATAATTGAAAGAAAAATTGATTTTTTGGGGCAGAAGCATGTATGTTTACAATTTTCAGGGACATTCAAGAATGTACAGTAGTTATACATTTTGCTGATATTACTGGAAACTCCCATCCATATATTTTACTGTCAGAAAAGTGTTTTGGTATTTGCCAGAGCAATCAAACTGCACATGAAAATGCTTTGAATATCCATCCCAAACTCCTAAAATTACTCATGGGTCCTAATACTCACACTAATCAATTTCTCTGTTCACAATCTAACATAATGCAAAGCTACATACTAGCCTATATTCAGTTACAATTATTTGATGTATCTAGTTACGTTAGTCGGCAAAATAATTTCATCATATAATTTTTCTTAGCAAAAATCTATTTCTAACATCCTAAGATTCATGCTCAGTGTAGTTTTAGTTTTTTCGGATATTGTTAAAACAGCTTTTACAGCTAATTTTGTAATTGTCTCACGTCACTAAAGATGGCCGCCACTCACAAGCTTTAAAAATCTTTTCCACTGAGGCTGCCTGTTGAATGTACATGCTTGGTTTAATGGTGCTACCACATGTTTCTGATGGTAAACATCACAACACTGTACCAAAATATTTAACTTTTTCATAGTCCATGGAATGCACTGCCCAGGAGTCTGGTGGAAGAGAACACAGTGGAAGGATTCAAGAAGGGTTGGGACAGGAACAGGGGGATACTGAAGCCAGGGAAGACCACCTCTGGGGGTGGAGGAGTGAGCTCCCAGTAGGGGGCTAGCTTCTGAGCAGACACGATAGACCATGGGGCCTATTCTGCTGGCTTTTACTATGATACTATGATAGTGGACATGACACCAGAGTGGGAACTTAAACACTTTAAAATCCTGTATTTTGGTTCTGGAATGACAGAAAAGGAAGAGAAAGATGTGTACCTTGGTATGTTTGCCCAACGAACATTATTGCTGAAAAAAACAATGATACCTAACAAATAACTGCTGCTTTAATAGGACATACTTATTTATCAGTTGTACGGGGAGGAGGGATCATTTTGGATGTATTTCAGTTGATTTTTTCTTTACTGCCTTTTAAGTTTACTGAAGATATGTGCACATATTTCATGTCACACTACCTTTTGATTAACGTGATATAAGCAAGTAATAATACTCGACAGGGTGGTATTGGGCAATACTGGAACACCCAGAGGCATAATGAGGCCCAATGCTGCAGCAGCCGGAACCTGGAATGGCACTGGCAGAGTCTGTGCCATGTTGCGTTCGGTGTGTTTCGGGTTGCGGTCTTGCTCGCTAACCGAGGGGGAAAATTTGATTTTATTTATCTAAAGTTGGTAACCAGGAAAGGCACCATGAGCAGAAGCCCATTTCAGGTGCAACCTGGGGTAAGAGGAATAAAATCGTCATTGATAATACAGCATTAATAACAAGATTGTTACAGTAGAAATTATACATAATAAAAAATTATATTTTATACAATGAAGATTATCTAATAAATATACAATATTTACATGGTTATATACACTGAGTTGAGGGGAACAATGAAACAGAGGCGATTACTAGGAAGGGGAGCAAATACAGGAAGTAGTAGAGGTTGGTTTGAGTAGGCGCTTGAGAGCGGGGAGAGAGAAAGATGGATTTGGAGGGGAACACTGTTCCAGAGGAAGGGAAGTCTATAGGAGAAGGAAAGTTTGAGGGAAAAAAATGAGGGACATTCATTTGAGGAGTGAGTGGGCGGCTGGTTGGAGGACAGAGGAGAGAGAGAGCGCGGTGGTCAGACAGTGGAGCTCAGTTCAGTGGGTGGGTAGCAAGTATGGCAGGCAAGGAAGTTTTTTTAAATTTTACCTGAAGGGAATATTGCAGTGTGGGGTTTTCATTTACCGTTATCCTCGGAGGTGCTGACCAGGACTGCAGAGATGAATCTCGCTAAGGGAGATAAAAAAACATGGCGGCTGGGCACGTAGCAAATTACAGGTGCTGAAGAATATCCTCAGTAATGGGGCACCCCGAATTGGAACTTGTTTTCAGGTGAGCGTCTATCCAATGTTAATGTACCCCTCTGCAGTGGCTCTCAGCCAATGAGTAAGCTCCTAGTACCTGGCCCATTTTTTAATCTACGTTATAATCTACCTGGAACATGTTTATGAAACTCTGCTTGGATAGACCACCATTGAAGATTTTCCTGTTATAGGGAAACATTCACATACAGTGACTGACATCGTTTGAAAGCCCATGAAAAGCTCTTTCAATTGAGGTACTGGGATCACCTGTAGCTGGAAGTACTGCACAGACAGAAATTACAGTCTCTGTTCAACATTAACACTACACTGCAGCCATCTGTAGAGCATTGTTATGTTATCGAGTAACAGGCTGTGCTTGACTCTATGGGCTCGATGTTCAAAGCCCCTGAGAATGCTGTAAGCCCCTGGTGTGCTGATACTATGGTATATGGGGCCTGCAGCATTCTTATGGCGCTGATCAGGATTTTCACTCCTCTGCGGCCAAGCGCTGCAAGTTAGACCAGCTCCCAAGGGTCTAACTTGCAGCATTCGGGACCAGATTTATGGGGCTAGCACTAAATATTTGGCACAAACTACCTTAAACTGAGGAAACTGTTGCAACTATGCCCAATGTACTAAATCGGATGCAGCTGTGGAAAGTTGTTTGACGAGCTGCACCAATAGTAGAGTTGATGCAGGCTTGATGCAAGCCCAGCAGCCCTTTCTGAAAATCGAGCCCCATGCAGTTAGGGTACTACTAGTTCCCTGAAGACATCACAACGTTCTACAAATGGCTGCAATGTAGCATTATGTTGAAGAGACTCAGCCATCTATATATCTCTGGATTGCTTCCAGCTACAGATGAGCCCAGTGACCTCGTCTGGAAGAGCTCTGTACGGACTTTCAAACTATGGTGGCCACAGGACACGAATGTGTCCTTTTAACCTCCCTGGTTACCTATATTATCTATACAAATCATCTGCATTATTATAATTCAGAAAATAATACAGATGTTCACGATGCTGACAGTTCTGGTCACCAGTCATAGAAAGGAAGTGGACGAACTGGAAAGGTACAAAAAAAAGAAGAATTACAATGGGAGAAGAAATATCAGCCTATGAAAAAAAGATTAGTAGTTTGGGCACATGTTCAGTCTGGAGCAACAGAGGATAAGAGGCAATCTGACTGCACTGTAAGAGTTGCTAAGGGATCAGGAACCGTATCAGAGGATAAGTGTAACCCGACAAGGTACTATCACTAGATGCTCAAGAAGGAGCTGCAAGGGGAAAAAATGTGGGGTGACAGGAGAAAGTACCATTTCTCACAGGGAGCAGTAGAGGTATGGAACTCACTTCAGAATAATGTGGCAAACTCCAGAAAGACAGACAAGCTTAAAAGGAGTCCAGAGGTGTATTTAAGGGTAGCTAATGTAACAAGGTACTGTATTACCACTGAACAAGTTGGAGGGCAGTCTTACTGGGACACAAGCCTCTTTCTACCTTTTGTTCACATGTGCATAACAAATTTGGTTGCTAGTCACTTTTAACATGTAATTATTTTCTTGAACAGCTCTTTGTGGTGTGCAAACGTGTAGTGCTGCAAGAACAGCCATTTACAGTGTATTTATAATGCTTAAAGTTAGTACCTTGTACTTTGATCAGTGGCCTTAACTTCCTTTCCTCTCTTCTTTTCCATGTTTCTTCCCCATCTGGTCTTTGGCAAGTCCCTCTGGGGTAGTGGAATCACATGCTGAACATACAAATCTGTCAATTTGTCTTTTTCCAACTTCTGTGAAGTATCCACAGGTATCTTTCTCTAAAAAGAAATGAAAGACACATGATCAGAACATATTGCTCATAGTAACAGGGTTCCTATCACAGAAGAATCTACGGTAAGAGAAAATGCACTGTGCTGTGTTTAACAATAACAGTCATTCATCGGCTATCAAATATGCACTGCCAATAATATGCAATTCTGGCAAGAAAGCACTGTCAAGTGGAAACAGGGTGATGGGTGGATGGAAGACAACAAAGACAAGGCAGACATACTGAATGATTACTAGTATTCCACATTTACAAAGGAAAGGCCCTTGCCTCAGGAGAAAAAAAAACAAAAAAAAAAAAAACACTAGACCTACAGGAGGGGTATAAAATGTGGGTCCAACTACCATGAACAAGCTGTTAAGAGGACTTGAGGCACTGACGGTAAATAAATCCCCAGGGCTGGATGAAGTGCGCCCCAGAGTACTGAAGATGGTGCAGGTACTTGCTGAGCCCCTGAGGGACATCTTCAATCGCTCTTTGGAGACTGGAGAGGTGCGGACAACCTAGAGGGACAACAAACATGGTACCCCTTCACAAAAACAGCAGGAAGGATGAGCCAGGGAACTGCAGGCTGGTAGGGTTGAAGTCAAGTCAGCAAACTACTGGAAACCATAGTCCTAGAAAAACTGATGGAGCTCCTTGGGTAAAATGGGCTGCAAGATGACAGACAACTCAGTTTCATGGCATGAAGGTCATGTCAAACAAATCTGATAGATTTTTTTAACTGGGTAATGAGGACTGTGGCTAGAGGGCAAGCAGCAGACATACTTTACCTTGATTTTAGAAGCCCTTTGACTAAGCAGTACATAGGAGATTAGTAAAAAAAAACAAAAAACTTAAGGGATCTGGTGTAGGGACAAAATACCACGGTTGGTGGGAGCCTGCTGTATCCAAAGGACACACAGTGCATGCATGCAGCTGTGTAAGGCACTGCCCACGCCACAGGAAAGTGGGAGGCACATGGGTGAAAACTATGGGAGAAAACACCCCGCCTCCACCTCCATGAGGCTAAAACAGGTATATCCCTCAGGGTATCAAATGAGCCAAAATTCTTACTAGAAGTTTTGTGTGTATGTGCTAATCAACTGAGATAACGCTAGCGCATGGCACAGATTGTTTAGCAAAATAAAATTGATTTATTTTGAATTTGGTTTGATGTGTAAACCTGAATAAAGACATAAAATATAGTTAACCCAGTCTGGCGCTATGTAATTCAGGTGCAATGGGAACCAGCAGCCTCCTTGTAGGAACTAGCCCCATCATATCCATAAATTCCACTTCCTTGGTTTCCTGACAGGGGATACTGAGAGTGCCCATCATATGCCTCATGAAAGAGATGCATGAAATATAATCCTCTGTAGGCCTACGAGGGGAACCAAACTCTTGTTCAGGTGAACCATGTGGTTCAACAGGTTCACCTTCCTCCTCCTCCTCATACTGTAGTACAGATCCTCCTCCTCCACAGGCAGGAGGTCTGCAGCATGAGCCTAGGGAGTGAGAGGACAGGCATATTCATAAAGTTTCCCAGAGCCTAGAAGGCCTAGAAAAACTGCCATACTTTTGCCATGTCCTCTGCTGAGGGCATGTGCCTTAGATTCACTGCCTACTCCTGCTCCTTTGCAGGAGGAGTGGCAAGAACAGTCTTTTCTTTTTGGTTTTTTCTTGGCAAACACTGTTTCCAGTGCCTGTTCTGAGACCCTTGTGCTTATATTTTTGCCATCACTGGACTCAGGGTCCCCCCCCAATTGGACATCCTGGCATTTTCACCATGTTTATCTGATGGCTGAGCAGCTCTACCTTTTTTCTCTGTCCCTTCTGATGGGGCCGGTTTCCGCTCACTAGAGACAGACCTCTGATGCATGCTTTCCACCATGATTAGTAACTCCCTCTAAGCATTTAATGTGTTTTGGTGGCAAAGAGGCAGAGTGAGGGCAAAACTTTTTACAGAGCATACAACTCATAAAATCGTGATCAAGACCCAGTGCCAAACCCTGTAGACCCATGTGAAAATTCATACTCTGTTCCCAGAAAAAATATAAAAACAGCAAAACACTGACAGAACCAAACACTTTGACAAAACCGTAGAGGAGAAAAGCAGTTCTGAAAGAAACAAGCAGTTGTCAATGCCGAACGTTGCTTGCTTGTATTGTGTAGGTGTTTGGTGCACACAGCTTCTCAAACCACTGCACTGCACCGTTCCGTACCTGTCTCAGCATTTGTCCAAAGCTGTTCTGTCTCTCCTCTGCACACGCTGCCCAGGGTCACTATCTGTTGGTCCGTGTCCCTCTCTGTCTCCCGTGTGGCTCTCAGACAGTGCATGAAGCATTCCGTTACCCCAACTACCCACTGCTGCACTGACACACATGAACAGCACTCTCTCTGCAGCAGCATGTGGTACTTGACCACAAGCTTTCTCTCCCTTGCTCTCCGTCTCTCTCAGGGGACCGCTCTGCACTACAGGATCATACTTTCAGTGATGGTGACAGAGAGAGAGTGCTGTCACATATTCTGCATGCAATACAGCAAAGTGACACTTGCTGCCACTGTTCGGTGCCTCGGGTGACGGGGCCGGGCGTTGCTGCCACACACAGATACAGAGAAAGGTGCAGAATCTGTGCCTCTGGAAGGTGCGAGAGGAGCATGCTGTGTCCTCTCACTCTGCTTACAGCTGTCACAATGCTGTCGGCTGCGCCTCTCCCTCCCTCCCCCGCCGCTGTCCCACTGGTTGTGCAAGGTGCTGCTGTCTGCACAGTGACTATTGCAGTTTGTCTTTCTGAATGAGTGTCACGCCGCACCCACCTTCAGGTATCTCTCCTGTGCTGTCTCT
The DNA here is from genome assembly GCA_016271365.2 of Neoceratodus forsteri. NCBI lineage: Eukaryota > Metazoa > Chordata > Ceratodontiformes > Ceratodontidae > Neoceratodus > Neoceratodus forsteri. Next base: position 244,846,525 of record CM057459.1, on the reverse strand, counting down.
CACTTTTTCTCTCTACCCTACGGGTGACCAGGGATCCTGTAGCTCATTGTTTGGGGGGGGGGGGGCAGCCACCTCGGTGTAAATGGAAGAACACCAACTATGGTCTATTTCCAGATAACCTCAGTATATCAAAATGCATTTTATTCTGGTATATCTATGTGTGCACAGTGCAAGTAAATTTATAGATATATATATAATATATATATATATATATATATATATAGATATAGATATATATATATATATAGATAGATATATATAGATATATATATAGATATATATAGATATATATATATAGATAAATATGTATATAATACATACACACACATACACACACAAAAACACACACAGGGTATATATCACGGGTTGTAGTGAAATGAAGCGGCGGAGGGAGGGTGGGCGTTATGCAAGCGAGAAATGGACTGAAGTGCTCTCTCACTGGGCGCTTCATTTTTTTCGACTAAACAAAGTTTCCGCCCATAAACTGTGAACCACTGTCATACTTAGCTTGCATGATCATTGGTCTGTCAAGGACGAGCCCAATGCAGCTTGACCTGCATTGGGCTAGTGAGTGACATCTCTGAAATGCTATTATCTGTAGCAAAACGTTTCTTGCACAAGCAACGCAAAAATGATCACTTTCAGTTCCCAGCTTAAATCAAAAAACAACAAAAAAAAAATCAATATAGTGATTTTACACAGACAGCAGTGTGGAAAAACGGTGTGGTTTCCCAGTGGGAACTTAGTTTAACCAGGCCGAAAAAAAAAATGAAAAAGGAATTGATAAAAGGGTTTTAATAAGATTTTTCCAAAGATTATATCAAATTGAATTTGGTTCCCTTCAGGCAGGAACCAAGCTATGCTGCGTCCTTCTCTGGTTCCTAGGAACTCACTGGGAATAAGAGGACTGCAAATTAAACAAACAAACAGAATAATAGCTAGGTTAGTGTCCATTACTGATGAGTAATACCATAGAGAGGTTCTCGACACATAGGAACCTCGAGAGCGAAGCTCAAGAGGTTCCTGTGTCCAGAATCTCGAGATGGTATCACTCACTGGTAATGGACACTAACCTATCCTTTATTTATTTAATACATGCATCCAATTTTTGTTTTTTTCGTAATGGTCGGTCAATGCAGTAAAGGCTCAGTTGTGGCCGACTACCGCAGTGTCTCGTTCCTGTGTCCTCGCTCCTCTCTCTTCCCCCCTTCCCCACTACCGGTAAGCAGGCTGTAGAAGAAAAGATTTTAGTTTTATTGGCAGTCCTACCTTTTGTTTATGTGCAGCATGCAGGATCTATTAGATAAGTCAATTTGTTGTAATAAATAAATAAAAAATCCGGTGAAATGCGTAAGACGGGATACACTCTCGAGCCTAAGCAAGAGACAGCCGCCGTCTTTTTAAAAGTGGTATGCCCGCCCACAGAGAGAATGCGGCCAATCATGGGCTGCGTTGCTGTTTGAGTGACACTCCTAGCATGGCCTGGCATAGGAGACTGCTACGATTGCGCGCATCAGTTTTAGTAATAATAATATCGTTCAGAGCTCCAAACTATAGTATTATAGGCTCTGAACAATACTATTACCACTTTGAAACAGTGGTATTATCAGTTTAGAGACAGTGATGTCACCGAGAATTTTTTTATGTTACCAACCCCCCTTGTTTCTACTAGCAGGGCTGCTCCTCTCAAACCAAGGCACCGCCGAGAGGGGTTGGGGTAGTCACTATGAATATCACAGTTTCTATTGACCCATTACTTCTACTTCGGAGCCTGCCATCCTTAGACAGGCAAACCAAGTGTGGCAGCTACCTGGCTCACACCTGGGGGGACCATTTAGCATGGCCATCAACCTGGGTCCCTGGGAGAAAACGTTTGCTCAGCATTATGCTAGGTTTGTACTTCTGGTCAGGGGCACCCAAGTAAATCCGGACACTGGAAGCAATAACTGTAATGTCCAAACCAGGTTGGGATTCTAGAGTGTGGCTTTTATTCACATAACAGAGAATAACAAAGCAAAGATGGACCCCCACAGGGCTACTCTCACTGGTAATGCAGATTACAGAGGTACAAAGCACTCACACTCACAGTGAACCTTCAGGTTCTGAATGGATCTGGGCACACACGGCCCGAACTGGTACACTTCTCTTCTTTCCCTTGATTTGGCACCCCGGCCAGTACTAGGACACTTTTCCATATTGCATGGAGATTGATGGTGGCTCCCTAAACCACCCACGAGCACATTCCGGCCCTCAGGGAAATCCAAAATCCCACGTCTGGGTGCTTTTCTCAGGCATTGGCCAAATGCACCAAGAGAAAACATAGGTGCCCAAACTGTACCCGGAGGGGTAAACCTGATTACTCCAGATGGGGGTCTCCCACCTTTTGATCCCAAATCCATACTCGGCCATTCATCTGGTTACAACACCTTTCTCTGAAACACTGCTTGTAGATGCTCTCTAGAAAGGTTGTGAACATTTAACATTCTACATTTCACTCCACAGAGGTGTCCCGACTTTAAAAGTTCCATATGTGGCTATGTCTTTACGCTAGAACTCCACTGTTGCACATTCTTTTAAGTCATACACAATCTAAAAGTTCTGTACTTGGCAAGTCTTCCTTTGACCCCACAGTAGGCAGACACTTTTACTTAAACACAGTCTTGGTGAACATAGTCCCTTTGTCACAGAAATAAACTCACCATGGAATGCAGGTGCCCCACGGCTTTTTCCACAAATTGTCTCAGATACTCACAGAACAAAACGACTCTAGGCAGCTTCACCCTCTCCAGGCTGGACCAGGGGATCGCCCCTGAATCCTGGAAACCCCCTTCCCCATCCTTCCCGGGATGGGGCACTGGAAAACCTCCCAGGAACGGTCTCTACCACTTCACACAACTGGTCTTCTGTGTTCCTAACTAGGGTGAGAATACACAACCCCTTTCTCTTGAGGTAGCTCTCTCTGAGCTAGGTCTGAGGTGCTGCCCCCTGCAGCACTCCTCACTCTCCTGAGTCTCTCTCCAACTACTCCCAGAAGACTGACTTGAATCTCCCAACGTTCTACTGTTAACCCCTGCAGCTAGCATTCCATTGTGGCTTATGCAGCTCCGAGAGTTCTAAGGTGACATCATCACTCCAGCACAGCAGAAACTGATAAGAGTATGAAAGTGTGAAACCCATTTAAATGGGATCTCACAAGCTGCCTCTCCCTGCCTGCCACTGATTCTAAGTGGGATTCTAGTAACCCCTGGGAACAGGGGGGTTACATGTGTACTTTGTATACTATTATTTTGCAATCCATATATTAAAAGTAAATAAATCTTAAGCTGACGCAGAGTAATTAAAGAACTGACTAAAAATATTTTTTTAAACATAAAACAAATGCTATGGAGCAGGGGTTGAAATTAAGTTTCATAGTAACTAGCCAGCAGGGCTATTGACTGAGAAAATCCAGTAGCCCCACAGACTTTTCCACTGGCCCTGCTGGTGTACTTACTGAAATGTTACCTTCTCCACTACAAGCCCACAGGGCTAGTTAAAAGAAAATCTTACTAGCTCAATACAGAATCTACCGGCATTTGGCTACTGGGCTGGTGCCAGTTTCAATACCTGTGGAGACCAGAATACTGGACTGTACTTCGGGGCGACTGCTCTCTTTCATGAAGAAACAAATCTGATGTTATGGCTGCAGTAGGAGTGTGACCACAGTGCAGGGTTTGAACTTGATTCTAAAAAGTTCTATTATTAGCACAACGCTCTGTCTCCAGGGCATCACACTCTGCTGGGAGAATGAAACTTGTTGTAAAGTATCTGTGATGGATTCCTGGTGTTAGAATCTCAAACACCATTGCTGGTGCCAAACTACGATCCCTTCCCATTCAGTAATGGCTGCAGAAAAATGATTAACATTTATGGAGAGGGACTATCGCCAGCACAAGCTTCACTTCAAGTTACCCCCTAAGCTCCAAACATCACTCACCCAACTTCACTGTACTGTCGTGTGAGTCACTCCTCTCTGCCATACAGTGACGTCAGTACAGCCCTGGGTCCACAGCAACAACAGGCTTGCTATAGAAGCTCTGGTACACCCAGCAGTTTTTAGCAGCTCTGAATTCAAAAACCAACTGCAGAAGACAGTAATGAAATACAATTCTAGAATCAATGCAAAAAGGGCTAAATTTATGCATGAAAGTCAAAAGGACTGAGAAAGGTGCTCTTTAATGGGGTTTATTCTACTTTTCGAAGGGTTCAGTGTGGAGTCCATCAGGGCTCCATACGTGGCCCTTTGCTTTTTTCACTTTTCACTGACCCCATTTCACAAGTGACTCATAATAGTGACTTGATACTCTACGTAGATGACTCAGTTCTGCTGACCCATAACTCATCAGCTACTGAAATCAACTGTGTTAAGCTGTGAATTTACCAAAGTACAAAATTGGCTTTTTGTCAAAATAATGTGTTTCTAAATAAAACTAAAACAAAAGTTATGTTATTTGGCTCGGATCCAAAATTAAAAAAAATTGCCAAGAATTTTTTCAATTCATGCACTAGAGGGAGGCCCAACTGAAGCTGTAGCTTCATTTAAATATCTTACTATAACATTGGAGTTATTTTTAAAATTTGATATTCACACGGATAAAGTTACATTCAAAGATTGGAACTCTTTACCAAATGCATAATTTTCATAAAAAAGAAACCCGTATAGTCATAGCGCAACAAAATCTCCTTCCTTTACTGAATTATGCTTCCATTGTAATTGACACTTCACCTGCTAGTACTGTATCTAAAAAGAGATGACATTACAAAACAAATTGGGAAATTTGCACTTTTGTCTCCGCACCGGACTCATCATTGTCAAATACTAAATAAAACTGATTGGTTATCTGCTCAAAACAAGATAAATTTGTCACGCCTGATGTTTAAGAGAATAAACACAGGTATTCCAGCTACATTATGTGACCTGCTTGTCAACTATATCTCAACTTATGTCACGACCCTCTCAAAAATCTCAACAGGTCTTGCCCCTCATGCGTACAAACTCAGGGAAAATAACTTTTGCCCACTGTGCTGCTTCTGTGCAGAATTCTTTGCCATATAAGTACTTAACCTCAATCAACACCTTCTCAGTGGTTGCTTGTAGTTATTTTAAAAAGTTAAATGAGTATATATGTAAATGAATGTATTGATGTACTGATAGTCTGTATTTTAATGTTATAGTAGATTTTGTACGTTTACAGATTGTACCTAAAAAAGGAATGTATATTCCAGTGTACCTACCTGCAATTTCAAATAAATTAAATGAAATGACCTTCAGCACTTAGCAGAGACTCTCTAACCACCCCCCCGCCAAAAAAATTATCCACACCCTGGATGGTACACCATTAGGCCCTGTCCAAACTACACTGCTTGTGCCCGGTAACGGATGCAATCCGTTACGGCCGCGGAGCGGTGCAGTGTGTCCACACCTCGGCGGTGTCCGTTACGGGACCGGCACCGCTGGTCCACACATCGGGATCCGGGCAACCGTTACAGCGGCGCCCGATCCCACAATGCAGCTCGCGCTGTGCTTGATGCCCTGCAGGGGACCGTTACCGGCAGTCCACACTACCGCCGGTAACGTTACCAGAGCGGGACCGGTTTCATAACTGTTGTTGAAACCACCTCATATGTGGTTTCAACAACGGTTACGATAACGCCTCCTGTAACGTTACAGGTGTAAACGCGAACCATTATGGTAACGTTTTACACTCTCTGTAACGTTACAGAGGCGTAGTGTGGACAGGGCCTTAGAGAATGTCACCTCCTTTAAATAACTTGGAGTTTAGCTGGACGGTTGACCAACACCTGGACTTTTCTGTACATGCAAATGCAATCATCAAAAAATTGAACCCAAAACTTGGTGCACTATACCATAATCGTGATTGTATTCCACTGCCTGCTCACCGTGCTCTTGTACAGAAAATGATCCTCCCAACATTGTCTATGATGATATAGTCTACAGTGCCACTCCCAAATCCATCCTGGCCAGACTGGACAACTTCTATAACTCCTTCTGTCGGTTTGCTCTATCCTGCTCCCATGCACCCATCATCGCGATCTTTACAAAGCCATCTCCCTCCCATCCCTTGATTCCAGATGCCTCATCCATTCTACTTCCTTTATGGCCAAATTCTGGTTTGGATCATTACCCCCTTACCTTAGCTGTACTCTATCTGCCCCCCTCCTACCCCTTACCCCCTCCGCAACAACAGAACCAGACTCCTGGCCCTTCCCCACAGGTCGACTACTGCCAGACAATCCGTTTTCTCATATCATTGTCCCAAGTTGTGAAGCGCCCTGCCCCACACCATCCAACATGCCACCTCCCCTTCTACCCTGCCCTACCTCCTACATAACTTCCTCCTCTACATGCTCCTATCAACTCTCTCTTCCCTACACTAGGCCCCTTTTCATCTCTCAGGCTAACCTCTAGAAACATAGAAACATAGAATTTGATGGCAGATAAGGACCGCTTGGCCCACCCAGTCTGCCCATTTCCCTACCTGATGGATAAGCTGCAGATCCTAGTTAACCAGCAGCCTACTTCTTCCTACCCCCACCCCCTAGAATTGCCTTATGACTGTCCCATGCATGCTTGAATTCCACCACTGTTTTTGACTCCACAACCTCCTCTGGAAGGCTGTTCCATGCATCCACAACCCTCTGTGAAAAAATACTCCTTAAATTACCTCTGAGCTGTCCCTTCTATCTTCAAATTGTGCCCCTTGTTCTTGCACACCCTTTTTTGAAAGATGCTACCCTCTTAGACTTTGTTGATTCCCTTGAGGTACTTAAAAGTTTCTATCATGTCCCCCTCCTCCTTTCCTCGAGGCTATACATATTAAGCTCCTTAAGTCTCACTTCATATGTCTTCCGTGCAGACCCTGCACCATTTTAGCTGCCCTCCTCTGACAGCTTCCATCCTATCTATGTCTTTGTGGAGATTGGGTCTCCAGAACTGCACGCAGTACTCCAGATGTGGTCTCACCAGCTGTCTGTACAGAGGGATAATAACTTGTTTTCTGCTGGTGATGCCTCTCCCTTGCATCCCAGTATCCCCCAGCCCTCCTTGCTGCCCTCTCACATTGCTTGCCCACCTTTAGGTCATCTGATATGACTACCCCAGGTCCCTTTCCATTTTGTTGTTGTTAGTATCTCACCCCCATTGTGTACTCTTCCCTGGTTTTGTTTCCAGGTGCATTACCTTGCACTTCTTAGCATTGAATCTAAGCTGCCATACATTTGACCATTCCTCTAACCTTGCCAAGTCCCTTCTCATCCTTTCCACCCCACCTTGTGCATCAACTCTGTTGCAGATCTTTGTGTCATCTGCAAAGAGACAAACTTTTCCTTCCAGTCCCTCTGCAATGTCGCTTATAAAGACATTGAAGAGGACCGGTCCTAATACTGAACCCTGTGGTACCCCACTGCTAACCCCCCTTTTTTCAGAGTGGACTCCATTTACTATTACTCTGTGTCCTATTCTCCAGCCAATCTTTACCCAGGCTGTCATCTTGGGACCCACTCCCAGGCTGGCTAACTTGTATATTAATCTTTGTGTGGGACTGTGTCAAATGCCTGTTAAAGTCTAGGAAGGCCATGTCCACAGCCCTCCCTGATCTACTACTTTGGTCACCCAGTCAAAGAAATCTATCAGATTTGTCTGGCATGACCTTCCTGCTGTGAATCCATGCTGCCTTGGGTCCTGTGCCCTCTGGCCTCTAGATATGCAACAATTCTTTCCTTCAGAAGTGATTCCATCATTTTCCCTACCACTGAGGTTAAACTAACAGGTCTGTAGTTTCTGCTTCTGCCTTGCTCCCACTTTTGGGAAGGGAATCACATCTGCCCTCCTCCAGTCCTCAGGTACCACCCCATCCTCCCATGATTTGTTAAAGAGGGTAGTCAGTGGTGTCACTAGTTCTATCCTTAGTTCTTTTAGAATTCTGGGATGAATTCCATCAGGCCCCATTGCTTTGTCCACCTTCAGTTTTAAGAGCTCTTTCAGAACTCTTTCTTCTGTAAATGGGCTGGTATCAACTTCTGTATCCAGAGTGTTTCTACTGTTTGTTTTAGGTACTTCCCCCTCTTCCTTTGTAAATACTGAGCAAAATATTTGTTTAGTATCTCTGCCTTTTCACAGTCACCCTCTGCCCACCCTCCCTCCTTTTATTAAGCCTTACTATCCTCCCTGGTCTTCCTTGCTTTCTGATGTACCTATAAAGGTTTTACTCCTTCTTAACTGAGTTGGCTATCTTTTCCTCGTTTGGGCCTCTTGCTGTTCTGACTGCCTTTCCAGCTTCCTTTGCTTTAACTGACACAGTTCTCTGTCCTGTTCCTTCTGTGATTCCTTGTACTTCCTGAATGCTTTCTTTCTCTTGAACCTTCACTGCCACTTCCTTTGAGAACCATAGTGGTTTCTTACCTCGTTCGTTTGTTTATTTGCTTTACACAAAGGCTTGTTACCTCTGTGATGGCAGTTTTATTATTCCCATTGTTCTTCCACCCCTCCTTCCTGCCCATTTGCTAGTGCATTCCTTGGCACTCACCATTTTGGCAAAGTCAGCCTCCTAAAATCCAGTACCTTTGTCTTTGTATGGCTTGACTCTATTGCTTGTGTTTATTGTGAACCATACTGTTCGATGGTCGCTAGTTCCAGATGGCTACCAACTTCTACAGCTGTGATCCTCTCTTCATCGCCGTTTGAGAGAACCAGGTTTAAGATTGCTCCCTCTCGAGTGGGCTCCAATACTAGTTGTCTAAGGCATGCCCCCTGTAGGGCATCCAGAATAACCCCACTCTTAGAAGTGGCGGCTGCAACTGCACTCCAGTTAACATCTGGCATATTCAGATCACCCATCAGCAATATCTCCCCTTTATCTGCCATTCTAAGTATACTTTCTATCATTTCCTTGTCCATTTCCTCCCCCTGAGAGAGGGGTCTGTATATAACCCCTGTGCGGATTGTGGTGTCATTGCCTGCCTCCAAATTGACCCACAGTGCTTCTTCTCCTCCCTGTTTACCCTTTTGTTCTGTTGCTTTGATTTCTTCTCTTATGCAGAGAGCTACTCCTCCTCTTTTACCCTCCCTGTCCCTCCCTGTAGATAGTGTATCCTGGTATGTTTCGCCCCAGTCATGGTTCTGTGTGTACCATGTTTCTGTGACTGCCACAATATCCAGATCTTCCTCCTCCATCAAGGCCACTAATTCAGGAAGCTTGTTACCCAGACTACGGGCATTGGTACTCATTGCTCTCCATTTTTTGATGGCTTTACCTTCTGTAGCGGCAGCCCCCACTGACCTTTCTACCTTGGTCTTTTTCTCATTTAGTACCGTTTTGTAGGGGGAGGCTGGGATTTTCCTTCTGCTTATCAGTGCCTCCCCCCTTGACCAGTTTAAAGGCTTGCCAATGAAGCATTTAAACCGACTGCCCAAAAGACGTGATCCCTTCCTGGACAGATGCAGACCATCCTGCCAGTATAGGCTGGTGTCCCTCCAGGTGGAACCCCAGTCCCCAATGAAGCCAAACCCCTGTGCTCCACACCATTTTTTTAACCATTTGTTAAACTGCATGGTGCAAAGTACCTCGCCTCACTCATGCCACTGACAGGCAGCACCTCTGAGAAGGATACTGTGTGTGCTACTTGTCTTAAGCCCCTCCCCAACTCTACAAAGTCCTTTTGCACTGCTCTAATCTCATGATGAGCCAAGTCATTTGTCCCTAGGTGGACAATGATGTCCAGCTCAGACTCCCGTGCAACTGTTCTCGTGATCCTAAGGATGCGCTTCCTGTCCCTCCAAGCCATGGCACCAGGCAGGCACCTTACTTCAGTTTTCCCTGCCCCCCCAGTTCTATCCCCCTAATAATTGAGTCCCCCACCAGGAGCTGCTTTCTTTCCCTGTGGTGCCCTCTGCCTCCTTCCTGAGGGCCTCCCTTGTGACAGTTGTCTGCACCCTCCTTAGTCTCCTCTCATGGTGCATCCATAGGGGAATTATGCTCCCCCAGAATGGTGTATGGATTGTGGAGTGTAACAACTGACTGGGTGTGCCTCTGTTCCACCACCCTTACCCTCCCTGAGCCCACTGTGGTCCAACTGCTGTGCTTTCTTCACAACCTCTGAGGTAGTGGTGGTGGCTGTGGTGCTCCCTGGATGGGGGAGGTTCCCTTGCCACTGTCCAGTGCGGCCTGAAGATGGGCAATTTCCTCCTCTAAACCCTTATGCTTCCTGCTACCCTGCACACATCACTCAACAACTCTGACCTCAGCTCCCCTCGATTGCCTGCCCTAACCAACAACTATGTCTACATGGCTTTTCTCCTCACAATCCGGCATTTACCGCTTACTGTACTACTCCTCTATGTCCTTCTTTCTTCTCACTCTCACACTGCCCAGTTATATTATAGTATCGTGCTCATCTATTCCTGAAATCTCCCTGTCCATTACAACGAGACAGGGAAATACAGCTTTTACTACAGTAAAGTGGGTATTTACAATCACATGGCCTTTTATGCTGTAATTAAAATCTAGTTCAACTTGTTTACACTAGACCAGCTATTCTGGAACAGACTATGTAGTACATTCCTTAAGTTACAAAGTCTAACCAGAGTTAAAAAAAAAAAAAATACCAAGGTATCATGTAGGTTTGATGATGATCTAAGACTGTATCCATTCTTCCTTATCTCGATTTTACTGTCTGTACCCCATATTTTTTTGAGTCCCCACACACACACGCACATTTTGAGGGCCACTGTATTGCATTTAAGGGACAAAAGGGTTACTCGAAGTCACAACAGCCAAGGTCAGAGCATTCAAATGAGTGCAAGCTTTAACCGTCACATCCAGTTACAATACATAGTAACTATGTTGATTTCTAGGAATGCGAGTCATAAAACAGACAATCTTTTAATTTGTAGAGTGATACAGAGTTTGTTTCAAAATAGTCGAGTCTTAGTTACTCCGAAAGAGAGACTTGACAGCACTGGGAAAGTTTGTCTAATTTTTGATAGTTTATGATAACTTGAAATAGCTCCAGCACAATGTGGAACATTAGCAGGTTTTTGTGGTGTGGGGGGAGAAATTCGGGAGTAAAACGTCTACTTTTAAAGAATAGCATTTAAATGGCATGCTTGCTACCATTTGTGACACACACCCGTGCCTACCCTGATAAGGGGCCGGGCGTTGAGAGGTATGCAAGCACTATAAAATTCTCCTCATACCACTACCCAGCGACAAAGTTAAGAACTTGCATAGCTATGCTGATCCGTTGTGCACCATACTTACTTCTTGTAATGTAAGAAGTATAAAATCTCGAGTCAGCAGCTCCGGGTGCAACAACAAATCTGCTTCCAGCTTGTTCCCATCAGCCCCCATTTTCCTCGCCATCTTGCTCCCCAGATACACGGTAACAGCAAAGCAAGGGACTTAGACAGCTGCCTCTGACGTCAAACCGAAAGGACGGGAAGGCAAGAAGGACCGACCACAGCTGCTGGCATCCTGGTGGTGGAACTGGGGCGCCTACACAGTTCGCAACAGCGGCGTCGGGTGAACCCAGCACCGAATTCGGAACTGTTCTCGGTAGCCCACAAGTGTGTAGACGTCTTCAATTTGGCATCATGGTTCATAAAGGAATAACTGTTTTTTTTTTTTTTACCGAGACAGAGTCCTCCTCAGAAGACGGAAGTGCACACGGACAAGCTAGAGACCGACCTGTAAAACGTCAAATTATGAGCCGCGGTGCGCACGCAAGAGTTCGTACCATGTGACCGGATGGAGCTGGACGCTGGAAGCGGAAACGAGTCCAGGGAGAGGGGAGGTGAAGTGGGGTTGGAACATCAGAGCGCCTCCGTGTACACAACTTGAATCTGCTGTCAGCGGGTAAGGCATTGCATTGGCAACTCTGTAATAACTGGCACTGACAGATCACATTGTCTCCAGTCCCTCTTGAATAAACACGGTTCGGTGTTTCTCTCTAGGTTTGGAACCTGTCCACTCATTGCATGGTACCACTCGTCTTTATTGCATTATACTGTATATAAATATGAAGTATGTGATTCATGCGTTCGTGTAACTAGCAGGGCCACGGTGTATTAACATTTTATTTTTGGTGGACGTGGATGTTTATTTATGTAAAACCTTTGGTCTTCGCGATAATAGAGGACTTCCTTGTTCTGGGATCTTGCATCCAGTTTGTTGAGACGGGACGATAGTAGTTATAAAGTTGGATTACTGGGCAGTTAAGCAAGTGGCTAGCAAACATATCCACGGTATTGTAAACAATAGCAGGTAAACGTAATCACATCGGAATTTACCCACCGACTTTCACATATTTCAGATGACAGACATTTTTGGAATTTTTAATTGCTTCACTTGTGTGGATTTTTCACTCCTAAACGTTTACTAAACGCATTCTCTGGGTTACTTGTTTATCAGATTAACATGAATGGTTGATAACTCTGTAGATACAAGTTAATATAAGTTTATGGGTCCAGTTGGAGGGCCTCTTATGGCTATAAGAGTGTCACCTAGTGTGCTTTTAGGACCAGAGGACTGCAAACCGAAGGTGAGGGTCCTGAGGATGCGGTGGCACTCTTACAGCCACAAGAGGCCCTCCAACTCATGGGTGTAGACAGGCATACTCACTGTACACATTTGTGTACAGTTTTGTTGCGTGCTTGTCACAAACCATATGCCTTTCTGTTAACATTTTCATTCTAATCTGTAATATTTGAGTTGGTGCAAGCCACTGAGGAGTGTCTCTGTTTAAACTTCTGTTGTTTAGGAGACAGATACATGTATAACCTCTTTAGAGATTAGAGGAATCATCTGACAACAATCTGACTTGTTTGGAAGGGGTGCCATTTGGAAAGGATGTGTACATTTTTTAATGGGGGGGGGTGTAACTGTTGGAGATTGTGTACAAAACTGACATTTCTGGCTACACCCCTGCTCCAACTGGACCCATAAAATTATTATAGATTGCTAACTTTATTAAATAAAAATAAAAATTAAAAACTTTGTATTTAATAAAGTTAGCAGGAGTGGTCATTGAGAAGCCCGTTACAGTGCTCAGCATGCAAAGTACTCTTACAGCAATAAGAGTATCTTGCACGCAACTGAAAGAAGTGCTGCGATTGGTGGGGGACTCTCCTGCAATCTGTAATAGAACGACAGAAACAGACAGTGTTGGCAGAAGAGACCATTGGTCCATCTAGTCTGCCCAGTTTTACCCTACTGTACCCAGTGACCTATTCTCCAGACGGGGTTTTCTCCCTTCTTTCCATCACTCACTTCCTGCCTAACTGCTACCCCATGAGTAACTATTGGGCCTTTTACTCTGTCCCAGTCGTGCTTGAACCCATTAATAGTTTTTGCACTCACCACCTCTGCTGGTAGACTGTTCCATGGCTCAACCATTCTCTTGGCAAAGTAAAACTTTCTCACATCCTTTCTGAATCTTGCCCCCCCCCAAGCTTATACTCATGTTCCCTTGTTTTTACACGCCAGTCCTACTGAACAGTTCCTCGCAGTTTACCTTGTTTATTCTGTTCAGGAACTTGAAGGTCTGTATCACATCCCCCCTCTTCCTTCTGGCTCCAGTGACTACATGTTCAGTCCCCTGAGTCGATCCTCCTAGGATCTGCCTTGTTGGCTGTGAATCATTTTAGTTACTCTGCACTGCACTGTCTCCAGCGTGCCTCTGTCTTTCCTCAGGTGAGGACTCCAGAACTGGCACAATACTCCAGATGGGGTCTCACAGAGAAGTTGTATTACCTCGTTCCTCCTGCTATCGAATGGGAACATTTAATGGGATGTATTTATGAAAAGGCTTAGTGTGTAGGAAGTTGTTTTAACAATGGTATACTGACAAAAAAAGTGGACTTTCTGCCCTTCAGATTTAGTTTGTATTAATAAAAGGGTGTCTTGACTTTAAATTTATTTATTTATTGAAAATTTCAGAGAATACCTTTGAGTACAAGTGCTCTTTTACAAAGGTTCCACATCAGTAACAGAGATTACAAAGCACCATAACAAATAAAATAAGCAAATTCCAGTAGAATAAGCCTGACAAGTACAAATGTAGTCAAAGAAGCATAAATAAATAGGCTGGAATCATTTGCATTCAATTTTACAATAAGGCAGGTAGCCAGAATCTGCGTAGAACAAGAATAGTAATGGTACATAGTTTCGGAGCCAGAGTCTGACACAGTTCAAAGAGTATATTGTGAGGGACTTTAGTTAGAATGATTGACAGTTACAATTGCATTAAACTGTTAGGGTTGTCCGAAGTGCTGTCTCAAACTGGTCCAGCTAAACCCACGTATTGTTCTACTAGTGCAGAGTGCTTGAATTTTGTGATTAAAAATTCAGTTCATTTTAACAGACAGACACTGCATTTCAGCTTGCCAATGAAAAGTACTTTTTTGGAAAATGAATGCGTTTTCCCCTCATTTTTCACCCAGGCTAGCACTCCTGAAATTCAGTAGCAGCTGAGAGGACTAAAAGGGGGGATTTGACATGTTGAAAGTCACTTAGTGGATGTAGTAGAACTACAAATCTTTACATTGATCAGTGAAGACAGTCTGGTAAATGCATAGAAAGATAAGTGTTCATGACACATCACCATAGCACTTCCACTTGCCAGGCATTAATGAAGTGAGGCCCTCCAGGTGTTCTTCAATTCTTAACTTAAATATAAGGCCTTCTTGAGTTTTGCTGTCTGTCCAAGATGCATCTTTACAGTTGGACTATGAACAGACAGAAAATTGAACTCTGGTGTTACATGTCAACTGACAAAATTTCCTATCCAGTACAGCATAGTTCTGCTTAGCTTTTTTGACATTTTCTTAATAATTAAGGAGTAATACATTTTAGGGCTTCAGGTCAGAGTTGATGGACTTATGGTCTTTTTTCTGCCCTTATTTTTCTATGTTTGTATGATTGGGTGATATAGTAACATAAAAAGGTAGACAGAATGAAGTTGAGGTCCATCTGCATGGTGACTATACCCATGTTAGATTATGGCCTTGCAAATTACATTTATGGTTACAGCATGGATGGAAAGAAACAAAGCCAGTAATGGAAACCTTATACAATCCAAGGTAATAGGTCCACATGTTTCTCCTTTGCATGCTACCACATAGATTGTAATCATTACGGACTGCCACCACCTTCAAATGCAGCAATAACTGGGTTCTAGCCATAATAACCAGCCAGTTATTACAGTGCGGAGGTCAGTCAGATCATCAGCAGTGCTCTTACTATTTATCGTCACTGTTTTATTTTTTGCCAGAGATGCTGTCACTCGGGCAATCACTGAAATACGTCCACCTCACTTCCCCCTCAACTTGACAATAAATAAACATTAAAAGTAAACATAATAAATAATGCCCAAAAGGAGGACTGTTTTACTCCAGAGATTTGCTTAACCGTTTTTTATCCCTCACAGGTCTCTGGCCCTCGGAAAGGCCACATTGCCTTTATAGCTCTTGCTGCTAAAATAGTAATTCTACACCATTGGCTAGTCGATACCACGTCTACCCAGAGGGAATGGCATCAGGCACTTCTACAGGTGTCGAATGTTGAAAAACATATCGCCTGCCTCTCTGTAACCATCCAGACTCTTTTAGGACAAGATGGTGGTCACTCAATGCTTTATTATCTACCTGAATTCTTATACTTAGTTCCATGATTTATTGTCTGGCATGTACATATATGGTTTTATTGCCTAATGATGCCCCTTGATTTTTCAAGTACTTTCGGTGTCGTCCTCCAAATGGGAGGGGGAAGGGGGAGATTGTTGGGATTTGTTTGTTTCCCTGTTTGTTTGTATTTGTTGTGTCTCACTGTACAGAGTTGTACACTTGTGTTTGTTTGGACAGTAATGTACTTTTTCCTTAATAAAGTATATTCAATTAAAATAAAAGGCTGAAAATGCTGTAGTCAGCAGAGATCCACACACCTCCCGCTTATGAGTCATAACTGACTTTTGTTTTTTTATTTGGACCAGCAAATACGTAACATAAACTATGGAGTCTTGTTTTTCCAATTTTTTTTTTTTTGTGAACATACCCTCGGTGTTTGATACCATCACAAACCACGCGTGCTTCGCAGTCGTAGGTTATGTGATATTACACACCCCAGTTTAGGGAAAAAATCATAATGTACAGCACCCCATGTATTATTCTATATTTATTTACCTGATAATGCTGAGCTGGTATTGGCTCATTTCCAGATGAATCCTGAAGGGAGAGGGAAGAGGAGAGAACAATCCAAATATGCAGTAGTGGAAATCAGTATAACAATATGAGCAATTACAGGCACGTTTTCAGAGTATGAATTATGCAGTACAGTAAATTGCAGATAAGAAGAATAAGAACAATATGCAGTGAGCAGCAATGAAGCAATAAGAGGGGAGGAAGTAGTGGCTGAAAACTAGGAGAGAGGGGGGCTGAACTAATGACAGTGTAGGGTGGAAGGCAGTGAACAAGAGTTCAAGATCCAGTGTCAGGAGTGAGTGGTGAAATCATGGAGGAGAGCTTTCAGAGCATGAAGGCAGGGAGCAGAGCAGATAGAAGTGGACAGAGGGTTTGTCCCCCTTTGGAATTTACCCAATGCCTCTATCGACTCTGCTGCCTCTAGCCCCTCCTAGGTGCTAGGTCTCATACCTTTCTCCCTTCCCCTACTCTCTCCCCCCTTTTTTCCCTAGCCTTCACACTTCCCTTGCAGGGTTCTCAGCATCCTGAAGGGGTCCTATAGTGCCTAGGCTTGTCACCTTTTCTTCCTCCATCTACCTATCCTTGGCCTTCCAGGTCCCCTTGCAGGGTCCCCAGCATCCTGGAGGGTTCCTTAGATCAGGCCTCATCCCCTCCCAAGTGTTATTTCTCATTCCCTCCCTCTCACTATCCCTCTGTAACTACAACGTCTAATCGCAGGAGGGTTTACAACTGCCTGAACTTCCCTGCCCCCTTGCAGGGTTCATTGCATCCTGAAGGGTTCTCTTTTTGGGTCAGGCCTTAGTTCCCCTCCTAGGTATTAATCACACTTTTTCTCTCCCCCAAATCCCTACTCCAGTCCCCTTGCGAGGCTCCCCGCATCCTGAAGGGGTCTCTCTCTGGGACACGACTCTGCAGTATCTGTCATCTCATTCTTTCTCTCCTTCACCCCCTGTTTCACGATAACACTTGTTCACTTATTACCATTGTACTTATTAATTGTTTTCACAAATTATATATGTATGCAACACTGTTTGTAACAACTGCCTTACATAATTGTATGCTATGTTGATCTTTGTAACTTGAATGTAACATGTCTCATCCCCATTGTACCCCTTCCCCCAGGTCACACTGGGAGACGAGCAACCTGTTGCTCAGTGTGCCTTCCTGGTGAAACATTTCAATAAATAAATAAAAAAAGATGGCCTAAGAGTTTAGGGAGGCAGAAAGAGAAAGCAACCTGACCAGCAGAGGATTTCATTGTTGAGGAGGAGTGAGGAACTGAAACCAGAAGTTGCGAAGGGAGTAAGAGTAGCCTGTCAAGGCCGACCATAAATGACTGTACTCTGACTGCACCCATCCTGAGTCTCAGCCAGCCTGTTCCGTATGTTTCTTATTCTCTGTGTGAAATCGTCCTTCATTATTTTCCTTTCTAACCAACCCCCCACTTCAGTGTACAGCCCTTAGTCTGCTAGACCTGTTTTGTAAATAGTTATTTGTGTGTGTAGGCCACAGATGAGATTAAACTATTATTTCTGATTAAAATCTAACCCTGATTTTTTTTTTTTTTTGCATTTTGGTATTGAAAAAATTTTAATAATTAATGGCCCACTTTATTTGCACTTCTTTCTTCTCTGTGATCATCCCCTCTTTACAGAGACTACCTATGCCCATACTGAATGCCAGAGAATGAAGATCTAGGGAGGCAGATGGTCGAGGCCCTGTAGTTCAAGACATAAAATAGCACGTTTGCATCGCAATTTGTGAATTAGTTTTGTTTTTGATTCGCAGTAGGTGCTAATCGAATTTTTCTAGGACTTCAGGGCTTGGAATGCACAAATAGTACTATTTGTGTAACTATTTTTAGCCATCTTCCCCACATTCTGCATCCCCCACTGCTAATCAGCTTCGACCAGTTGCTAATAATTTTTCATTTTGATTAGCAAAGGCCACTAGTCAAGTCTCCAACAGTAATTTTAATTTATGCCTTGTAGTTAATGCACCTTTTTTTCTGTATGTAGTGCTTTGAAATTGTTGACATCTACAGAGCAGATGGAGATTTGGTTTCTGCATCGTCTTGAACAGTAAAACAAGTCTTCTAATCTGATTGTTGAATAACAGCATTAGCCTAGAAGGTGGTTGCTTAAAACCAGTTTTGTTTGGAGTAGCCAAAGCAAGGCTAACGCTGGCGTTAGCCATTTGCATAAAAACAGACTTTTTTCCATTATGTCAAATTTTGGCACTATTTGGTGGCACAGAGAAAAAACACAATTACATCATGGTTGTGGCTCCTTTTATAGCTTAAAATAAAAGGAAAAAAGGCTACCTTTTGTTTTTGCTCCATGCATAAGCGCCCACCTGAGTCTTTCTCCAGAGGTCAGAAACCAGCGGCAAGCACTTGTCTAGTAACGTGGCACTGTTGCGATCACACGGTGGACAAAGCACTTAGAGGAAATCTGGGACGGCTTTTTTCAGTGCACTGCCATTCACACGATGTCGGTCTGCTGTCTCAGTGGGATGGGTCATTGTGATGATTGGCGTGTTTGAGAGCCAGTCAAAGCGAAGGAGGAAAGGCTCAAGAGAGTTGTGCACAGATGCAGTATCACATGCAACAAATCTTTGCTATGGAGAGAGGAGCTCCGTGCCTTAATGGTGTCAGAAAGTTGTGGCCACACGACTCTTGTCTACAAAATTAAATAGAATGCAAATAATACAACTTTTAAATGAAAGGGAAACAAAAATTACTTTTGGGTTGGACAAGAGTCAAACTAATGAGGACAAGAAAATGCGGGGTGGGGGTTGCTGATCAGCTTGTTGGGGAGGGGACAGCTGCTGCCTAACTGATGGGCAGTGGGAAGGGAACTACAGTATGAATGAGTGCAGTTCAAATGGGAGCCAGTGGCTCTGGGGAGGGGGACAGCAGTTAGAAAAGTGTGAATCTAGTAGCAGTGGGGGTGATTAAACAAAATAACATCCTGCAGGTGTAAAAGGCACTGCTGCTAAACTAAGTGACTGTACTTTTACTCTCTGAATTAAAGCCACCTGCAGCCACAAGTATCTTGCCTTGCAACTTAGAGTGCAGCCAAATCAAAAAAAAAAAAAAGTGAGGGGAAGAACAGTCCCAGCTTGTATATTTGAACTATGCCTTTTGCATCTAGTGCAGTAATTCATGACTGCCCACTGTTCCAGACTGACACTGAATAAATTTAAAAGTAAAGCACTGGTAAAAAGTCCTTGTTGGCTCAGTTAAAGGAGTTCTATAAGCAGAGATGAAGCCCCGACCGCTGCTCAGATTGGGGCTTCATCTCACAGATCCCCCACAGTCACAGTATTAAAGCAACCAGTTTTTGTTTGTTTTGTTTTTACCTTAACACTCGTAAACAGTGTTTGATCCCCCGATGCAGCCTGCATTTTTGTATTATGGTGGTCTTTCCTACACCGAGATTGCACTGCTAACCACGTGGAACATGATGCGCTTTTGCTCCTTCCAGAATGCTGCCCATATGTACGGAGATGTAATAATCTCTGTCTCTCCCATGCCTGACACTGTTTTTACAGAATTTGCCTAAATGCCGTGTGTATACACATGGCATTTAGGCAAATGTACATGGCATTTAGGCAAATTCTGTAAGAATAGTGCTGGGCATGGGAGATACAGAGACTATTACATCTCTGTACATATGGGCACCATTCCGGAAGGGGCAAAGGCACTTCATGTTTCCATGTGGTTAGCGGCGCAATCCCGGGGTGGGAAGGACTGCCATGCTACAAAATGCCGCCTGCATCAGGGGGTCGGACACTCTTTACGAGTGTTAAGGTAAAAAAAAACAAACAAAAACAGTTACTTTAATACTGTGACTGCAGGGTGAATCTGTGAGATGAAGCCCCGATCTGTACGTTGTTGAGGCTTCATCTATGCCCATAGTTCTCCATTAAGTCATCTTCTGCAGTCCGGGATCTGCTTGCTGTGTCCAAAAACACAAACAGCTGCAGGAGCAGTCATTGTGAAAGAAATAACAACAACAAAAAAGTTTTAGAGAGTCTTTGTATGCTTGGCTGAGCTACTACAACAATTGGGGATCTGCTTGCTTTGTCCGGAGACGCAAACGACTACAAGTACAGTGCGAAGTGAGTAAAAAAGAAATAAATAATAAGAGACTAGTGTGTCCTTGCAGTCTCGGCTGATCCGTGAAGGCATCAGGGATCTGCCATGTCTCAAGACACAAAACTGCATATCGCTGCATGAAATAAAAAAGGAAAAAAATTAGAACTAGAACTCCTGGGGGCACTTGGCTAGGCTTGCTTCTGTCTGCTGGTGTTCACTGTGCTTCCAAACTTGAGAGACCTTTTACCCTGAGAGAGAGAGAGAGAGAGAGAAATAAGACTCATCTGTGTTCAAATAAAGTTTCTTAGATGCTGTCATGGGCTGTCAATGAAAAATGCAGTTCATAATTTAGTCAAACAATAAAATTACCCAATTTTACACTACAAGTGGTACAAATGAAGCATGTAGTATACCAAACAGATCAGAACAAGCAACATGACGAACCACTCAGTACTAGCTGTGCTCCACATTTACACACTGTGTCCACTGCTGCATCTCTGGAACTGCAAGCTGCACCATCTGTGACAAAAACCATAACATCAGTAGAAATATCAGATCAGCCTTGTACATCAACCAAAACCGTAATATCTCTAGAATGATCAAGTACCAGTGCATCTGCAGGCTGTAGCTCCATCTAGAGGTATTGCATGTCCTGAAATACCTAGTGACCTGAGTCATTCCAAAAGTGTTGTCTCCATCAAAGTTACTACTTCTGGCTGGGTTCACTCCACTGCAAGTTCAGAGATTGTTACATGGAACACAGACTCTGAACAAACTGGAAAAAAAAGCAGTCGATCAAAAGACGGGCAAAGGGCTGCAACATTCCATGATTTTTCTGAATCCTATTCAAGTTTAGGTGTTTGTCATGGCAGGATATTCAGACCAGTCTGGAAATGCGACAGACCGTGGTTGATGTAAAGAGCAAAGAACAGATGATGTACTGCCAGATGTGTTGAACTGCAAAATTAACAGATCTATTCACATCAGGCTGCTCAATCACCAAGGCAGAGAGCATCACGAAACACTTCTGCCAAAGAACGCCACGTATTGGCAAAAGCCTTACAGCAAGGGCAGATTAATGCTGTGAGAAAATAAGAGGCAGCAACAATAGCTGCTCTAAAAGAATGTGTGCTTTGCTGCAAAATTGAGTCTCCCAAATAGTTGTCTTACAGATAAACTGCCCGCATCTCACACAGAGTTGAAGACCTTAGAACGCTAAAAGTAGATTCATACACTGACTACAGTCACCACTCTTCAATTCTAGATTTCCAATCAGCAGTTGCTTCTGTGAATAAGGGTAGCATCGTTATGAATTTGAAATGCAGTCCTTGTTTTAGCATACTGCTAGATGAATCGACTGATATTGCAATTGCACAAAATCTTACTGTGTATGTGCACTTTATAAATGTGGATTCTGGGTTGTCTGAAGCACATTTTTTTAAACTCTTGCGCAACTCCATGGTGCTACTGCAGAGGTTATCGTGAATCAACTTTTAGATGTTTTGAAAGAGAAGTTCCACGTAGATCTCCACAATATGTGGGGGTGTTGCCACAGGTGGTGCTGCAGCCATGACAGGGGTTAAGTCTGGAGTGGTCACCAGGCTAAAGGATCCAGGTATTCTTTCATTTATTTAATTAATTTTGGTAACCGGGTAGGCCCACTGAGATCGTTACAGTCCCTTTTGCATGGGTGACTCGGAATTAATTACAATTAGCAAAATAAATTTACAGAATAAGAAAATCATACAGATCATAGTTCACTTTACAAACTATTCAACAATAGTAAACATCAGGTCATCTAAACAAAACATTTGTGGGTTACATCGGGTGAATAAACCATTAAAAGACAATTAGGATAGGAAAGAAAAGGGACATCATACATTATAGTGTGTGTATTCCTAGCGATTTTGGCAATTAGTCTTGGGATTACACCAATAAGTCAAGGAGTTTTCATAAGCAGTGAGACTCAGTAGAAATTCAAAAGCTAATTGGCAGTGGAGCCAGAGTAGCCATGTGTCTGCCCACCAACTGAAATAAATTTTCCTTTTTTGGTATCCGTGGTTACAAGTGCAATGGTTCAGCTCCAACAGGTGGGCCTCAAGTCCCTTCTTAAATCCCCCAAGTGAGTTACATTCCTGGAGATTACCTGGGAGTGCATTACAGAGGGACGGGATGAAGGTAGTGAACGACCAGAACCCTTGGGAAGACCTTACTCTAGGGACGTGGAGGAGCTGGCAGTTGGAGGATCTAAGTGTCCTACTGTTCTGTTTAGTAATTACCATGTCAACCAGGCTGGGGGGGGGGGGATTGTCTAGCCTGAGTTTGAAGGCTAGGCACAATGAAGGATACCTTAGGCCTTCTTGTGAGGGCCAGTTTAAGGAATGCAGTACTTGACAGTGATGCTCCAGGGGCGGGGCACCTGCTGCAAATTGTCCTGTTCTGTGATACAAGGTCTGGGTTCCAGTTTGTCATACTGTACCCAGCAGATCCGGTGGGTTTAATGTTTTTAAATGATTTAGGGACCTTTTACTCCTTGATACCAGCTTGAGGTGAAAGTTAGGTGATGGGAGAGGAACGTTGATACTGTTCTTGGGGGTGGGGGAGGGTCCCCTGAATGATGTATCTTGAACTTAGCCAGGTCAGTAAAGAATGAGTTTATGGCCTTTGCAGAGTCCTCCAGGTTCTTGAGTCGAACACCTTTGGCTGCTATGTCACAATCATCCTGAGAGAGACGCCCCTTAAGAAGAGTATTAATTTGGGACCAGAACGTTTTTGGGTCTGAGAGATTTTTATTTTGTAAGTTTCTAAGATACTGTTTTTTTGCTACCTTTAATTCCTTTTTTGCACTTGTTTCTTAGCTCTCTATATTTCTGTGATTCCTTGATCTGATTTGTGGACTTGAAAATACCCCAAGCCCTGTCTCTCTTCCTCATTAGGTTTTTTAGGTCATAAGACAGCCATCTAGATTCCTGACCTTTAACCCTAATTTGTTTTAAAGGGGCATGTTTATTTGCAGTTGAAAGGAAATTATTCATAAAGAATTCAAGGGCTGAATCTAAACTAGAGATGAGCTTATTTGTATCCTATTCACCTCGGATAGCATTTTAAGAAAGGATCTTGTATCAAAGTTCGAGTAGTCCCTGTCTCAAAAAAATGTTCTTGGGGTGGGGGTTGGAAAGTCATTTCTCCAGATCCCAAACGTTGGGTGTGGTCACTCAAGGAATTCGCAAAGGTTCCTGCCAATTTGAATATCTCCAGTTTGGAAACAAGGATCCAGTCCAGCATAGTATGGTTGCCTGATTTAGCATTTAGCCTTGTGGGCTTGTTGATTAACTGGGTTAGGCTAATGTCTTGTAGGAAGGACTTTAATTCTACAGTGGTGTGTTGGACCCAATGTATATTGAAATCCCCAAATATCACCTTCTCCCCTGGTGGCAGGTTAGGTAGTGCAGCTGTTAAGAGACTTTAGGGCATCTAGTGCTACCTTTGGTGGATTGTAGACGTACCCTGTCAACAAGGGCTTGATCCCACCCAGCAGCAGCCAGTTTTGTGAAGACGGCTCACAGCCAGAATTGGCTGGGGCAGGTATTACCACCTGGGATGCATTCAGGGAGGACTTAACGTAGATTATAATTGTCGCTGCATTTCGCGTAGAATGGTACTAGTCACTGCAGATGTCACCGAAAACAACTCTTATCTAGTGAAATACTAGGGTTGCTTAACAGCATTTACAGGTTTTTTGAAATTCACCCGAAAACTCAAATGCATTCAAAGAGATTCAGAATGTTCTGAATGAGAAACAGCATAAATTTAGTGAGGCTTTCCACACTAAATGATTGTTATTTGAAGGAACAGTTGACAAGTTACTGGTGAATTTTTCTAGTCTGATCACCTGCTTGCTACCATTAAAAGTGCCAAAGATGACGGCTTGCCGAAATCAGTTTTGACACAGAAATTTGTGTATTGTTCTCATTTTCTTTCTGATGTGCTCCATCAGCTTGTATTTATGAATCAAGCTTTTCAGCAAAAAGATTTCAATTTTGGTAAAATGTATGACATGATGGCCATCACTATTCATAAACTTTCTGAACTTGAAGCAGGGACTGGTGTGTCCATTACAATGTTTAGAGAGTGCACACCACTGGATAATAGGGTTTGAGTTTTCAGGAAACATACTGAAAGACAGTGATGGACAAAGAACAGACGCCACTTCTGCATCTAGATCATTGTTCAGAAAATTACCCAGTCTATTACTAAGAGGTTCGATGACACAGATAGTACAAAAGTTCTGAGGTGTCTCAGTGAAATTTTCTTGCAAAATTAATTTTGCTAGATCATTGTTCACGTCCCATTGATTCTCATGATTCACCATCGTCTGATGATGATACTGCAGCTTTTTCTTCATCTTCAATTTTCAGGCATGTTTGCCAGCACTTTAGTGGAATGGAGTTCATCCCAGTGGTTCAGACAGGTTTTGAAGAAGCATGTGAACAGGAGTACAGAAACTTCAGAACAGTGATGAAAGAAACAACATCAGCTGAAAACAGTCATGGATGTGTGCACATTTACCATCACAGAAGGGAAAGGAGCTTACTCCTGTTTACATGTTCTTCCTTCTGTTTTCATGGCAGTGCCAGTATCCACTGCTGATTGTGAACAGGGATTCAGCAAGCAAAATGTCATCAAGACTCAGCAAAGAAACTGTCTGTACACAGAGGTGCTGTATAACTTAATGATGATATTCTTTGAAGGGCCCCAGACTCAGAATTCTCATTTTATGAAGCATTCAAAAAATGGTCTGTGTAACTGTACTGTGTATTGTCATGTGACAATACTGGCAACAATTCAAAGTGGCGTGTTTTCAACAAAAAAAACATAAAAAATAAAATAAAAAATTGGTGCAGGTTGTGGCGCAAAAACAAACCCAGAGCCAGCCCTGCACCCTGGGTTACCAGTGGATGGCAGTCTGGGTTCAAGGTATGAACTCATGTCATCTATATGGTAACATGATGCACTACCAATGGACTAGCTGGCAGCCCATTGTGTTTCATTTTGAGTGTTTCATTATATGTTCTTTACTGATCACCCGATTTATATGCAATAGATGTAACTCTGGTATCTAGTAGATCCCCCACACCCTGGACATTAGCCAGACCCCTCTCCAGACCTTCCCGCTCTGGACCTACCACCCCCCCACCCTAGAAAGTGGTTGGTAATGGTAGCAAGAGTGACAAACACAGCCCTGTGCTCACCCTCTTGGCCAGCTGCTGTCTGTCTGACTGTCAGTGAGCGATCTCGAGTGCAATACACTCACTATTACGCACTGATAGTCAGATGATGATTGGACGAGGAGGTGAGCCGAGGGCTGTGCTGGTCACCATCACTGATCGGAGTCTGGGGTAAGGGGAGGTTGTGGGGTGGAGAGTCCAGAGCGGGCAGATAGGAAGGGGGTTCAGCTACTGTTCAGGGGAGGGTCCACTAGACACCAGGATTAGTCTGTCAACTGCAATCCGGGCATTCGGAGGGGGTCACTAGTCACAAGGGCATGTCCAGCATACAAGGAACAGGTGGTCAGGAGGTGAGGGCACAACCAAACATCAATTATGGGGCAGGGTTTTGGCAGCATTAAACAGTGCCCTTTATACATGAGGGATCCCTCATTTCCATAGGTGCAGCAGTACATTCTGAGCGGTTGCGCTGTTGGGCTGGCGTAGTAAAGTGGGGACCTCTGAATATTGCCCCCCCAACCACTAGTGCTCTTTATGGTTAACACAGTGCTAACCATTTGAATATCAGAACTGCAGACCCTTATGTTACCAGCATCCTAGTTGATAGCACCATTTTTTTAAGATGTGTCCCTGATTTTGATCCTTTATACCAGATTTTTGTAAGCCACCTCCCTGATTTTTCAAGTCGGGGGGGGGGGCAAGTTGAGAGATGTGATGCTAATACAGTGGACAGGTAGTTGGGTACTTTTGTTAAGAAAAGGTAAGCTGGCCAGTCGGCCAGCGCAACGGTAGAATTACAGCTTGCCATCTACATCACTCAGGTTTGCGTACTGAGTCCGGGATGTCTGGTGGTAGCTGGTGAAGCAAGGTTGGGTCGGGCATCCCTTGGACACCTCCTGCGTTGGAGAGGGAGGGCACCTGCCTCTGTAGCATGACTGCCTCCTGATGAGCCAGAGGGAGGGGAGTGTTGTGAGAGAAGGCATAAGTGATCCTTGTGGGGTGACCTCATGTCAGCATGTACCCACTCACCTGGCAAGTGGCATAGGAGTGTCACCCACCCAGAGTGGGGCCCAAAGGGTAGTACCGAAGGTAGGGTGGGCCATTACCCACCCTTCCAATGGCCCTGATAGGCAGATTGCCAGGTCACCTCTTGGGGCCAGACCCTGGGGAGGGATAAGGGGAGGGCCTAGCAGGGGACAAAATACCCCGAGCAGCACCAGGCAGATGAAGCCGCCCTGCCCCCCACACCACAGCAAGGTCACTTTGACTCCTCCCGTGCCTCGCCAGCTCCTTCTTATGGGCCCCTACCTTTGAGTGAACATACAAAGAAGCCAGCAGAAGAAGGCCATTTGGTCTGTCTTGTCTGCTCATATTGCAGAGTCCTTGGCTTAAGCTACTGTCCCTGCCCCCCCACTCTCCCATCCTCCCTACCCGTGATCCTTACCTTCCCCCATGCCTGTCCCAGCCTCTCTTGGTGCTGCCCACCGTCTTCAACGAGACCACCTTTTCTGGAAGTGCATTCCAAGTGTCCACCACCCTCTCTGTGAAAAATTGCTTTCTGACCTCTCTCCTGAATCTCCTGTCCTTCAACTTAAGACCGTGCCCCCTCGTGTTATGGTTGCCACTCAGTTTAAACAGACCCTCTTTATCCCTTTCAAGTACTTAAAGGTTCCAATCATGTCTCTCTCTCTCTCTCTCTCCTTTCTTCCAGGGAGTACATGTTCAGTGTCCTCAACCTCTTCTCGTATACCTTACCCTGCTGCCCCACTATCTTTGTAGCCCTCCTCTGGACCTTCTTTAGCAGGTTAATGTCATTTTAAGGTGTGGGCACCAGTACTGAACTCCAGAGTCTAGATGTTGCCTCACCAGTGGCTTGTACAAGGGTAGCATAACCTCCTCCCTCCTACTACTTATCCCCCTAGCTATGCATCCCAGTATCTTGTTTTGCCCTTGCTGCTGCTTTCTTACACTGTGTGGAGCGCTTCAGGTCACTAGTGATCATCACTCCCAGTTCCTCCTCTTGATGCAGATACGTGAACTCCACCCAGGTAGTACTCTGTCCTGGGATTCTTGGCTCCAGTGTGAATAACTTTGCATTTTTACTCTTCTCTTCTCTTCTGCTGTTCTGACATCTGGAAAAGGGCTATTGCCATACCTATTCATAAAGGTGGTGATCCCACTTCTGGTGACTTCCATCCAATTGCTCTCCTTCCTACCTTGGCTAAGTTACAGAAACACATTGTTCTATCTCGGCATACTTCCTTTCTTGATAATTCCCCCTTTTTCACCCCCTTCCATTCTGGTTTTAGGAAATTCCACTCCACTTCTATCTCCCTCCTTCGGCTCACCAATTCCATAATTACAGGTATGGATAAAGGATTGATGACCTGCCATTTTTGATGATCTTGCTAAAGCTGTCGACATTGTGGCACATCTCCTCCTGCTGGACAGACTTAAAGCTGAAGGCCTTTCTGACTCTTCAGTCAGTTGATTTTGTTCCTATCTTAAAGGCAGGTCTTAAGCTGTGTGGATAGGTAAATCCATTTCACCTTCTCTTCCCATTAGTTCAGGTGTCCCTCAAGGGTCTGCCCTGGGTCCAGTTCTCTTTTTCTCAGTATTCCTAAAGGACCTACCCTCCGTCTGTTCCTCTGCATCCATTCATATGTACGCTGATGACACAGTTGTTTTTGCTTCTGACTCCTCTCTCCGTGATCTTAACCTCCCGACAACAGTTGGATTTTGACAACATTCAGTGCTAGTTCAAGGTAAACCAACTGTTTCTTAATGGCAAAAAAAACCAAACAGTGTCTGTGACTTGGGTAGGCCTGTGGACGTCCTCTTTCTTGACTTAAGCAAGGCATTTGACTCTGTTCCTCACGGGGCCTGTTGGATAAGCTGGGGGAAATGGGGGTGGGGAACCAGATGATCAGATGGATAGGGAACGGGCTCCAAGACCAGACCCAGAGGGTCGTGGTTGGGAGATAGTCTCATTTCCAAGGAGGGTCATTAGTGGGGGTCCCTCAAGGATCGGTCCTTGGGCCCTCCTGTTCAACGCCTACATCTCTGACATAAGGAAGGGTATCAGGAGTGAGATGAATCTCTTTGCGGATGATTCAAAGCTGGGGGCAGTGGTGGATGGGGAGGAGGGGAGGGTGGCCCTATAAGGGGACCTGGAGGCTTTGGAAAGGTGGTCTAGAAAGTGGAAACTGAGGGGCAATGCAGAGAAATGCAGGGTACTGCTCCTGGGAGCCAGAAACCCGGGCCAAGTGTACACCATGGGAGGGGAAATGCTACAAGTCTCGATGGCTGAGAGGGATCTGGGGGTGGTGGTGGATGTCAAGATGAACAACCCAGAGACTTGTAGGAGGGCAGCGGCCAAGGTCAACAGGATGCTGGGATGCATCGCTAGGGGGATCACCTCCAGGAGAAGGGAAGTGATACTCCCTCTGTATAACTGCTTGGTGAGGCTGCACCTCGAGTACTGCGTGCAGTTTTGGAGGCCACACTTAAAGAGGGACATTAAACTCCTGGAGAGGATCCAGAGGAGGGCAACCAAAATGATCTGGGGCTTGGGGGACAGGACCTATCTGGAGAGGCTCGAAGAGCTAAATATGTACACATTGAAGAGAGAAGGACGGGGACATGATAGAGGCTTCGGTAATGAAGGGTAAATAGGGGCGGTGCAGTCAGGGTGCTCCGAAGGAAGGAGGGGGGTAACTAGAAGGTATGGGTGGAAGCTGGAGGGGGGAGACTCAGGGGAGAAAGGAGGAGGTGCTACTTCACTGAGAGGGTTTTAGAACCATGGAATGCACTGCCTGGGGGCTGATGGAGGCAGAGACACTGGAGGGGTTCAAGAGGTGGTGGGACAGGTGCAGGGGAAGGGTTGTGGAGCAAAGTCCAGTGCAGCGGGAATACCCTGGACTGGGAAGGGAGAAGCCCGAGAGGGCGGGGGGCAGCAAGTTCAGCTCCCAGGGTGGGGGCTGACCAAACGAGCAGACACAAAAGACCACTAGGCCTATTCTGCTGGCATTTTAGTATGTTAATACTTTGGGTACCCATCAGAAGCTTGCCAAACTTACTTGTCCTCCCCTATTTAATACCCTTGATGGTGCTAAACTTGAAGATGTCTCCACCTTTAAGTACCTTGGGGTCTGCCTTGACCAGCATCGTGATTTCTCTGTGCACATTGATGCAGTTCACCATAAGCTTCACCCTAAGCTTGGTGCTTTGTATAGGAACAAAATGTGTATACTGCTCCCTGCCCACCTAGAAATTGTACTAAAATTGATCCTTCCAGTCTTTGACTATGATGACTCAGTCTACTGTAGTACCCCTAAAACCTCCCTTGCCAGACTGGACCCCCATTTTCATTGTTTCTGCCGCTTTGCTTTAGATTGTCCCTCTTGTACTCGTCACTGCTCTCTCTACTCAGCTCTTTCTTTCAAACAACATGAAGTCTTGCTATATTATGACAATTGCAGTATGACCGCTGGTTAGAACTGCTCCGGAGGTGAAATAGTTAACTTTTCCATGCAGGCATGGAACTTAGAGCGCGAGCTCGGTTGAAAACTCTGTCTGTTGTGCTTCAAACGCAAACTGTCAGATTCTTTACTCCGCCGCACTGAACAGTCGCTCTGGAGATTTCTCCTTCTGCTCGGTTCATTTTGTCGGTTTAAAGGTATTATTTTTCGGTTTTTAGCCGAAATTAAACCGTAACCGGTCGGTTCAAGCTCTGTCTGTGGTAATGTAAGTAATAGATAGGTTTTACATTTAGTTTTTCTATGTGGAACTTGTAATTTGTTATCGGTTCGGTTTGAACCGATCAGGTTGTATTTAAATGTTCTAGCCCTTTTTTAGAGTGCGGTTCCTGGTCCTTATCGGTTCTAAAAAAAACGGATTTTCATTACGTTTTTTTCCACGACCCGGTGACACGCTTTGGGAACCCATAAGGGTGTCTTTGCTTGGTGGATTGCCATAAACGGGCAAGTTGGTTAGGCTGGCATTATGTCTGAGAAACCCAAAAGAAAAACCGGACCCACTGGGTTTCAACACTGTAGTGTTTGTGGGGAAGCTTTTGCTAAGGCTGACCCACACACAATGTGTCTATTGTCTGGGGTTTGACCACCTCAATTCAGACTGCCAGATTTGTCACAATTTCCCTGCTGCCACCATAGATAAGAGAGTTGGTAGGCTCAGGGAAAGGGAGGCCAAAAAGTCCGCTGACCCGGATGCCAGCCCGTTCGGTACCAACCGAACCGGAGGGAGTGCCCTCTGACCAGGGCGATACTTCCTCGGGCAAACGAAGAGCCGGTTCTGAGGAGCCGGTTCCAGCAAAAAGGGCTAGAAAGTCAGCTAGAGTAGAGCCAAAAGTTCTCTCCCCAACTGCTGAGGAAATAGCTAAAGCAATTAAAATTGTCCAGTCTTTCTCTCCGGTTCCGACCGAACAGACACCTTCTGGTAAGCATTCAGTTCGGCCGGTTCCACCGGTTCAAGATTATGATTTTGAGGATTTTTATGAACCGGGGGAGGAGGAAGAGGAATATGAGGAGAGCGAATATGGTTTTGAAGATCTGGATGTGCCCATTGATCCGGACATCTCTCCAGATAGACCCCTAGGGGTTTCTCCTCCAAGACTTTCTGAGTCCCCTTCTCATTTCATGTTTTATAAAAAAGTTGCTGAAACTCTCCAGCTCCCTGTTGAGGAAGCTGTTGATGACCAGGAGGAGCCAGACTATGTAGAAATGATGGATATTCCAGAGTCTAGGAGTCTGTCTATTCCTTTGCATAAATCTTTTCGGAAACAGACAGTAAAAGTTTTAAAAACTGCTCACACTGTACCTCCTGTGGATAAAAGGATGGACAAGAGGTATACCTTATCAGGCTCCGACACTGATTTCCTCACTCAGCAATGCAGCCTGTGACAAGGCTAATATTCCCCTAGCTTCCCACCCCCCTGAGAAGGATTCCAGGAAGATTGATGCTATGGCAAAGAAACAGTACATGGCAGCATCTTTGGGACTCAGACAAGCAAATTATATGGCTTATGCTGCTAGGTACCAGAAATCCAGATGGGATACTGTGCTGGCCCTAGCAAAACAAGTCCCTGACCAGCTTGCCAGGGAGCTGGAACAGGTGGCTATGGATGGTATTGAGGCATCCAAGGTGCAGTTTCATGCTGCAGTGGACTCTAATGATGTTTCATCAAGAGTCATGGCTACATCTGTGGCACTTCATAGGATGGCCTGGCTCAGATGTATATCCTGTCTCAGGATACCCAGTCTAAGGCCATGGATTTTCCTGTTAGGAAATTCTCTGTTTGGGGAGCAAACAGAGAATTACATGAAGAAAATGGATGAATATAGGACCACCTATAGGAGTGCACAGGCCAAGGAAAGGCAGGCCACTCCTCAAAAGCAGCTTCCTAGAGGCACAGGCAGGCCTTTTCATAGGCCTTTTTACCAAGCCCAAGCTTCCTCCTCCGCCTATGCTCAGAGGGGTTCTTTAGAGGAGAGGCAGACGGGGCACAAGCAGGTCTGCTTCCACTCCTCAGCCCAAAGCCCCTGCCAAACAGGCACCCTGATGGGATTGCCAGGCCGATTCTCCTCTACCTGTGGGGCAGGCTGGCTTACTTTGTCCAGGACTGGAAGTCTTTAACATCAGACAAGTGGGTCCTGGAAGTAGTAAGTCGGACTGGTTCTCAGCTTCAAAAATTTCCAAAGCTGAGAACCAGATCTTTTCCACCTGCAACTCCATCAGAGGCACTCGCCCTAGAGGCAGAGGTCTCTATCCTCCTGGCTCTCAGAGCTGTGGAAAGGGTTCCTCCCCTACACCAGGGCAAAGGTTTGTACTCCAGGTACTTCCTTACCCCAAAAAAGACAGGAGAATGGCGGCCCATCCTGGTGGATCTCAGATATTTAAACAAGCACCTTTTAAAGCCAAAGTTCAAAATGGTGACTCTGGGAGTCATCCTACCCTCTCTAAGGCCAGGGGACTGGCTAGCTTCCCTGGACCTCAAGGATGCCTACTTCCATATTCCCATCAGAAGCTCCCATCGAAAGTACCTCAGGTTTGAGCTGTCCTCAGGCCACTACCAATTCAGAGCAATGCCCTTCGGCCTCACTTCTGCCCCAAGGGTATTCACCAAATGCCTGGCAGTAGCAGTTGCCTACCTAAGAAGGCAAAAGATTGCCATCTTTCCTTACCTGGACGATTGGCTCATAGTAGGCCAGTCTCCAGACCAGGTCAGTTTACATCTTCAGATAACGCAGCAACTGCTTACCTCTCTCTAGGTTTCCTTTTGAATCTCTCAAAGTCAGTTCTAGAGCCTGTCCAGCTTCTTACCTTCATAGGCGCAGAACTGAACACACAGGAAGCTAGGGCCTTTCTTCCCCTGGACAGGGCAAAGACTCTAGTCTCCCTGGCCTCCTCATTTACCCTGCAGGTCTCCTGGCCAGCAAGGCATTTTCTGCAGCTCCTAGGACACATGGCTGCTTCCACAGCAGTTGTGCAGGGAGCAAGATTTCAGATGAGGGACATCCAGTTCCATTTGAGAGCTTTTTGGTCTCAAAAAAAAAGGATCCTCTTACCAAGTTGATCCCAGTAACTCGAACCCTGATCCAAGCCCTATAGTGGTGGCAGGATCAGAGCAACCTGAGACAAGGGCTTCCTTTTGTCACTCAGTCTCATTCTCTAATCCTTACTACAGATGTGTCCCTCTTGGACTGGGGAGCTCACATGGGCGACCTCACCACCCAGGGTCTGTCGTCTCCCCAGGAATCTCTGCTCCACATCAACCTGTTGGAGCTCAGAGCAGTTTTTCTAGCACTTCAAGCTTTTTCCAAATCTGTTCAGAACAAGAGTATTCAGGTCAGAACAGACCACACCACTACAATGTGGTACATCAACAAGCAAGGGGGCACTCGATCTTCGGCCTTGTGCACCGAGGCAATGAAGTTGTGGTCTCTGGCTTATTCCCTGAACACTTCCCTCATGGCAGTTCACCTCCCAGGCAAGGACAATGTCCTGGCAGATGCTCTCAGCAGGATTTCCCGGGGCCACCACGAAGGTCACTGGATCCTCTGGTCTTGGAAGTAGTATGTTGCCAGGTGGGGCACCGCAGATAGATCTTTGCAGCCCCAGACAATCACCAACTTCCTCTTTTTTGCTGCAGGCCCCCAGTGTTGGGCTCACTCCCCCTGGATGCCTTAGCCCTCAGTTGGGAGGGGAAGTTTCTCTATGCCTTCCCTCCCTTTCCTCTCCTGTTCAAAGTGCTAGTAAAAATCAGATCCCAGTCCTGCAAAGTCATTCTGATAGCTCCGGATTGGGCCAGACAGCCCTGGTATCCACTCCTGCTGTCCTTAGCAGTCCATCCTCCCCTGTGCCTTCCCAGGAATCACAATCTGTTAACCTGTGCCCAGGGAAGGGTCTGGTACCCGAATCTCAAATCTCTCAATCTCAAGGCTTGGTTCTTGAAGAGTTAGAGTTTGCTGATTTACACCTTTCCCAAGGTGTAATGGATATATTGAAGGCCTCAAGGAAGCCTTCCACCAGGGCTACTTACAATTCCAAATGGAAAAGGTTTTCCATATGGTGCTCGGAAAAGCATATTTCCCCAGTCTCTGCTGATGTACCCACAGTCCTGGATTATATGGTCCACCTGAATTCTTTTGGGGCTGAGACCAGCTACCCTGAAGGTGCACTTGGCAGCTGTGTCTGCTTTTATTTCAGCAGGTA
The DNA here is from genome assembly GCA_016271365.2 of Neoceratodus forsteri. Lineage (NCBI taxonomy): Eukaryota > Metazoa > Chordata > Ceratodontiformes > Ceratodontidae > Neoceratodus > Neoceratodus forsteri. The sequence continues at coordinate 244,812,210 of CM057459.1, read as the reverse complement.
AATCCTCTTCTCTTTCAGCTCATCCTGTATTTTCCAAGTTTTTTAAGGGGTTGTTTCACACCAACCCTCCATTCAGAGATCCTGCCCCGGCCTGGGATCTTAATGTTTGCATTGCTCAGCTTATGCAACCCCCCTTCGAGCCCTTGTCTTCAGCTGAGCTCAAGTACTTGACTTGGAAAACTGTGTTTCTGGTAGCCATCACCTCTGCCAGATGCATAAGTGAATTACAAGCGTTGTCAGTGGAGCAGGAGTCTATCTCTTTTCACAGAGATAAGGTGGTCCTTCAGACTAACAGAAAGTTCCTGCCTAAGGTGGTCTCAGATTTCCACCTTAATCAATCTATTTCTCTTCCAGTGTACTTCACTGACCACTCCTCCTCTGAGGAGAGGAGGCTGCACAGCCTAGATGTGAAGAGAGCCCTTGGTTACTACATAGAGCGTACCGAGGGTCATAGGTTTGACTCCCTCCAACTGTTCCTCACCTATGGCGAAGTTGGTAAAGGGAAGCCAGCCACTAAAAGATCCATTGCCAGGTGGATTGTCTCTTGTATCCAATTCTGCTATGAGAAGTTGGGTAAAGTTCCCCCCTCAGGCCTGAGGGCTCACTCTACCAGAGGTACAGCTGCTTCTCTGGCTGCTGCCAGAGACATTCCTATTCTAGAAATATGTCAAGCAGCTACCTGGAAAACAGTTCACACTTTTACCAAGCATTACTCCCTGGACATCCAGGCTAGGAGTGATGCTCGGTTTGGCACAGCCGTGCTTCAGAGCCTATTTCCTAAGTAGGTTCTGTCCGTCCTCCATGGGGTACTGCTGTGTAATCTGCAATTGTCATAATATAGCAAGACTTCATGTTGTTTGAAGAAAAATTACTCACCTTAGTAATGTTGTTTCTTCTAATGGAGTCTTGCTATATTACCTCCCTCCTGCCCCTCTCAGAACCTCTGTTTTGGGATGTGGGTGGGCAACACAAAATTAGCACTTTTTAATGCCCACCTGTTGTTTTCACCTACCTTTTTGGGTGAATTGGTGTTGTGTTTTGCATTTTGGGTCTCCTGACTTGAGTCTTTGTTTAGGCCAAAAGTGAGTGTTTATTTAGTAGCCAGTTGGCTAATGTAGGTTTACAGCTTCCACACAGAACCTTAGTGGGTTTTAGCTCGTAAAGATCTGACAGTTTGTGTTTGAAGCACAACAGACAGAGTTTTCAACCGAGCTCGCGCTCTAAGTTCCATGCCTGCATGGAAAAGTTAACTATTTCACCTCCGGAGCAGTTCTAACCAGCGGTCATACTGCAATTGTCATAATATAGCAAGACTCCATTAGAAGAAACAACATTACTAAGGTGAGTAATTTTTTTTCCCTTCTGTTGATGGCAGGTGCCTTTCCCAGTGTGTCTTTTTTTTCGTCCAAATTCTGGTTTGGCATCCTTCCCTCTCATCTCAAAACCCTTCTTTCCTCTCCACCTTCCTCCTCATACTCTCTTTGCAACAATACTTTCCATTCTCTTAATATCCCTTCTAGAAAATCTGTTGTTGGCCAATCTGTTTTTTCTTTCTGCTTTTCTAAACTTTGGTCCTCCCTTTCCCTTTCTCGTCCTTCTGCCTCATCTGCTTCCTCCCTAAAGTCTTTTCTTCCTGACTGTTGTCCTACCTGCAACTGCCTTTTACCCTTCCTGTTTTTCTCTGTTCTCTAATCTTGCCTCATTTTGCTGTTCCATTATTGTTTTCTTTTTGTATATGTTTGAGTGTTTTTATTTTCTGGTTGCCTTCTTTTACTATTTTGTCTTTAATATTAATGATTCTGCTAATTGAATTACTATATTATTGTATTTTACCCTGTTACTGTAGAGTTAGCTATCTCCTTCTCTCTCTCTCCCCCGAGGACTCATCTGGAAATGAGCTATTGTCAGTTCAGTATGTATTTCCTGGTTAAACATTTAAATAAAGAAATACATTTCTTGACATTGAAGCCAAGCTGCAAGATCCCAGACCACCTCCCCAGCTTTTCCAGATCATCCTGTAAGTCCTGTATCCCTTCAGCTATGTCCACTGTCCTGCAGAGCTTGGTGTCATCTGCGAATAGGCACATTTTGCCCTTAATGCCATCCCCAGGGTCATTGATGAAGACATGGAACAACACCAGCCCCAGCACTGAGCCCTGCGGGACCTCACTGGTGACCTCTCTGGTGCCAGATAACTCTCCCCCCACAACCACCCTCTGAGTTCTGTCCCTCAGTTAGTTTTCTACCCATCTGGACATCTTATCCCCAACCCCGAGATCCGCTAACTTCCTAATCAACCTTTTGTGGGGCACAGAGTCAAAGGCCTTGCTGAAATCCAGATAGAGGATCTCTACCACTTGGTCCCTGTCTACTGTCTTAGTGACCAAGTCAAAGAAGACAATCAGATTTCGTTTGACATGCTCTCTCCCCTTGGAACAGTTGCTGCTTCACATCCTGGAGACCATGCTTCTCTAGATATTCTACCAACCTTTCCTTAAGTATGGTCCCCATGAGCTTGCATACGATTGAGGTCAGACTGACTGGTCTGTAATTCCCTGGGTCATCCTTGGGACTGCTTTTGTGGAGGGGCACCACATGCACTGTTCTCCAGTCCTGTTGTACCACGCCTGACTCTAGTGAACTATTATAGGTCTGCCAGTGACCCAGCCAGTTCCCTTAGTATCCTTGGATGTACACTGTCCGGGCCTTGTGATTTGTCCACCTTCAATGCTAGCAGACTCTTCCTCATGCTGTCCTCCTCTATCACTACATTTGTGTTCCCCTCCCCTCTGCTTCGCTTCTCCCTCCTGAAGGCACTGGTTCCTCCTTCTCCCTGGTGAAGACAGAACAGAAGTATTCATTTAGTATCTCTGCTTTTCCCCCATTATCCTCCACCCACTCCTCCCCTTTCTTAAGCCTAACAATCCTGCCCTTCTTGTCCCTTTTCTCACTTATAGTGAAAGAAGGCCTTCTCCCCCTTCTTAATTCCTTCAGCTGTCTGCAACTCCTTCTGTGCCTTAGCTCGCTGGACTTCCTTACTTGTCTCACTTGCCAACCCTAGTTAATTTTCCATATCTACCTCTGTCTTGGTCTTCCTGAATTTTCTATAGGCTAACCTCTTTTCCCTCACTGTCTTAATGAAGTATCCTCTTCCTGGCTCGGAGAACCAGGGGGTTCCACCCACGGGGAATAAGCTATGGGTTGTGGTTGAGGTGTCCAGGGAGGTTGTTTGGCAAAGGCTGGTGGTGGACTCTACCTCCGAAGGATTCCTGTGGTGGGTATAAGGGCTTGGGTAGGTGGAAACCGGTCATGGTAACTGGCGAGGTGATAATGGGGGACTAAACTAAAAATTAAAAAAAAAAAAAAAGTAAGCTAACACAAAGAACCAGGAACATCAAAAAAAATTATAGAAAGTCAACATTCAATAAAAGGAGTATTTTAACCTAGGGACAGTTTGAGGCCTGAGGGGGTTGGTTGACAGTATCTCTTCAGTTGGCAGGCATCTTTTATGAAAGAAAAGGAAAATATTTTGGCATGTTTCTATGGGAGCAACATCAGGAGACATCTTAAGATTGTCTTCTTGAAAGGTTTCAATAGAGGTGCAGGAAATATTGCTACAGTGAACAAATAAACATTGATTGCGTTTTTTAACTTACTGCTGTCTGCACCATGTCAGTTAGAGAAATATGTTTCACTTTATAATTACCTCTGAAGTCTTGTCTCCAGAAATTCATTGTGGGTTTTATTTTTGCATTCAGTAAGAATGACTCACTGAGTATTCAGATTTGGTGCTCATTAACTGGGGGCATATGACAGTAGCACTAATTAATATAGTATATGGCAGGAATGTAGCCTGGTGATGTGCTGAACATTCTTACCCTGTATTTCATTCACCACCTACATCATTGTTAATGATCCTTCACTGTCTATATCCTCATCAGCAATCATTATTGATATTTCATTATTCTTAGCATGTTTCAGATAATACCAAATACCAATACATTTATTTCTGTTTTTATTTATTGAAAACTTTGGAGATTACATTTGAGCACAAATGCTTCTTTACAAAGGTTCCATGTCAAATACATAGTCACAAAAAAAAAAATACAAGTACAGTAAGCAGTTCCAGAGGCAGTGCGGTCTAGTAGGCTCAAAGCACTTAAGACAGAACAGTTGCATACTGTTGTGAAAAAAAAATCCATACAGATCGTTGTATAAAAATTCACAGGTTATATACAGAGAGAAACCAAATAAAACTGTTTAACGGTTACAGTTGTATTGGACTGCAAGGGCAGACTGCAAAGTTCTCTTAAATTGATTAATCTCGGGGAAATTCAGCAGTGTATAAGGCAGTTAATTTAACCAGTAAGTGGCCCTGACAACAAGTGACCACTTGCCCAGCTGAGTACTCCAGAAAGGAGGCTTAAGAGCATTCCTGACCGTGTTCCTTGGAAACAATGCGGAAGCAATTTGTTAAAGCAGGGGGTGTTAGGCCCAAGAGTGTCTTTTTTGGCTAGCAAGCAGGCCTGGAGCTTTAGTCTGCTGGGTAAAGGTAGCCAGTTACTGAGTGCGTAAAGGGTACAAGTATGAGTGTGGTTATCTGCAACAAGTACAAAGTGGCATGCCTTATTACATATTAGCTTTACTCTGTTTAGCATCGTGTCACAGGCAGCTGTGTAGACAGGGACCCAGTAATCTATAAGTGAGCAGAAAGGAGCTGGTCACCAGTGAGATTGTCCTGGTTATGGTACAGGTCACCCAGTCTTCTGTTAACTGTGGTCACCAGATTGTGAACATGGGGGGAGGCAAAAGATGAGGCGTCATCCAGAGTTATTCCAAGGTATATGAAGGTCTCCATCTGTTCAAGGTTTTGTCCTTGGCCATTTCGGATGACAAAGGGTGGAGTTTTCCTCTTCTGTGGGAGGCTACAGATGTGCATGGTCTTTGTTTTGTTTTTTGTAAATTGAGGATTAGTTTGCTGTTGGAGAACCAGCTTTCAAGTGACCTAAAGTTACTTTGAAGAGTGGCGGTAAGGCTGTCAAGGTTGGGGTTGTGGAATAGATGACTGCATTATCAGCATAGAGGAGTATATTGGTAGTCTGACAGGCATTGGGCAGTTGATTTATGAATAGGTCAAATAGGAATGGGCCCAAGATGGAGACCTGAGGGCTTACCAATAGATAACTTCCTTAAACTGAATTTCTGACTTATCTTATGGCAGCTACCACTCGCATGGTGTGGTAGCTGCCCTTTATGACAGTCATTCTAGCCATGTTAGAAATACTGGTTGCAGCCAATAATCCCGATATTTTATTCGTAAATTAATTTTAGCATCGGCCGCCCGATGCGTTTTCAGAGCCCTATTCTAGCCACCACGACCCCGCGCTCAAGTACGTAATGATATGTGGCCAGGGAGAGCGTGGGGGCGTGCCACATTGAAATGAATTGGGCTAGAGTTTTTATTCATTTTTAACATCAAGAATGGCCAGTAACAGATTAATGAAAGGCATTGCTTGACTAACATGATCCTTGTTAGTCAAGCGGTGCCTTCATTAATCTGTTACTGGCCATTCTTGATGTTAAAAATAAAAATGAATGAAAACTCTAGCACCATTCATTTCAATGAGGCGTGCCCCCGCACTCTCCCTGACCACACATCTTTACATGCTTGAGCGCAGGGGCGTGGCAGCTAGAATAGGGCTCTGAAAATGCATCAGGCAGCCGATACTAAAACAAATTTATGAGTAATATATCAGGATTATTGGCTGCAACCAGTATTTCTAACCTAGCTAAAAATGACTACCATGGAGGGCAACTGCTACACCACGTGAGTAGCTATCTACTGTATACTGGTAACTTCCTTTAATGTCGGACAACTATTTATTGACCTTCTCATGCTGGGAGTGATTTTCTGTGTTCTGTGACAAACCCAGGCCAAGGACTTTAGGTAGGAGCTTGCAGTTGACCAGTTTGAAGGCTTTAGTAAGGTTGATGTGCATATAGCTCATATGAGGTCACCATTGTTAAAGGCCTCATGAACGTAGCTGGTATATTCCAACATTACCATGTTGGTGCTGTGGAGCTTCCAGAAGCCATACTGCTATACACTGGGCACTTTGTTGTTTGAGGTCTGTGACCAGTGGGTAAGAGACTATTCCTGCAAGGGCATTGAACAGGTGGGAGAGAATAGAAATGGGTCTGTAATTGGCAAGGCTAGTGCAGTGTCCACTTATGAAAACTAATGTAAGCAGTGTGGATTTTTAGTTCTTGGGGAACTGTGAGTAGCACAGGAAAAAGTTAACAATTCTGGAGGTGGGTGGGAAAGTTCCTCTACCACCAGGGCAAGACATTTCATGTCGTTTGAATCTCTCTCACATCTAGTTTTGTCAGGTGCCCTACTGATGTATTTCAAGGTGTCATTGACTGAAACAGCCTTAAAGTAGAACTTAGGGTGCCGTGGTTCAGAGCCCACCATCTGGGAGGCTTCAGGACCTAGTTCCCTGCAGAGGGTCTGCAAAGGCTCAATGGGGTGACGAAACTGAGGTCAGTAAAAGCTGTGTTGAAGTAATTGGCAATTTCGGTGGGATTAAGAACCTCCCAACTCTCTGCCGTGAGCATTTTGAGAAGTAGTTTTTAACTCCCTTGCCAAGGAGCTCAGACATTGTCACAGAATCTTTTGCTATTGCTCCAGTTCTAGGTCTGCTGGTCCTTTAATGAAGTTAGATTTGGCCTTGCTAAGCATACTGGTGCACCTATTGTAGGCCTTCTTGTATCTTTGCAGGTGGACAGGGGGCCCTGTTTCCCTGGTCAGTGCCCACAGATTATCCATCTCCCTCATGCATTCAAGGCGTTCAGAGGTGATCCATCTGGACACTGTTCTCTTGCCTTGCATTTTTTAAAGGATGCATATGTATCACAGGTATGTGTGAACTCAGAAACAAAGAATTCTGGGCCAAGTCAGTATTGGGAATGGCATCTAAGGATCTCCAGTCAAATTGGGCCAAGTAAGATTTGAATTCAGGTTCCTACATTTTGTTTAGGACTTGCCTGACTGTGATCGGGGTGGAGTGGCCTTGTCTGTTTAACTGCCCATAGGCATTGCACTGGGGGGGGGTCATCGGGCAGACCTTTGACAACTTTAACCCTCTCAGGGTGTGTAACTAGTAACCAGTTGAGTAGTACTACGGTGCCTGTTTTATAACTGGTCCTGGTATGCTCAGTGACCATTTATGTGAGAAATAGGCTGGACATCTTATCCCTATGACCTGAGCTACAGTTGGCATTTCATTTGATGTTAAAGTCGCCAGTAACGGCCGGCCCGGTGGCGCAGAGGGTTGAGGCGCTGGACGCCACACATCGCACCACGCCGGCGACCCAGGTTCGAGCGCACCTCGGGTCACAGGTGGGTCAACCGGGAGACAGGTTGGAGCATCCCATGACAGCGCACCTTCTCTGGGGAGGGATCCGGCTGATGCCCGATACTTGCATGACTCCGAGAGGAGGCTCTGAGTACTGCAGCCTCCACTAGGGAAAAGGATGTGGCCACTGTACACACAGAACAATATTCAAACAGCTCACAATCGCATAAAAGAACAAGGGAAAATTACAAAGCAAAACTCCTACCACAACACATTTACAGCTTTGCTATCTAAGGTATTAACTCTGGAAGTGCGTTTTAAAGTTAGATCAGAGAGCGGTGTCTCTCTAGAGTCCCAAGATGATATGACATTCATTTCGGACACAAGTATCAGTTTAACTGTGTCTCCACACCCCTTCTGTGAGTCATCTAGCTCCTCCTTTTTAGAATAAAAAAAAAAATACAAACATGATTTCCTATCAAGAGGTATATTAAATAATGTGACATCAGTAAAAACTCATTTCCCAAATTATGAGTCTTTGATCAACCAGTTCCTTTGAGGTTTACAACCCTGCAGTCCATCACCCAGGTGTGAGATAACCAACAGGAATCAGCTAAATGACGTTCTGATGTAATAAAATGTATATTTAGTTTCCAACTTCTAAAGCATGAGGTCATAAAAAGGCCATAAAATACAATTTCTCAAGGAAGTTAATTACATTACAGAGATCTCCTGGTCAGTGTAATACATCCTTTGATTTCCGCTGCTTACACCTTGTAATTCAAAAGGGCCAAATCTCTCAGACTGACATTTCATGCAGTGACTATATATTTATACTACCAATATCATACAATGATCATGACCAGCTGGCCAAGCGTCACAGTCCTCCCCACGTAGACTGAATTTGGGGTCTCTATCTCCAGCATGGGATGAGCTCCCTAAGTTAGTTCATTCCTCATATAGACGCGACAAGCAATCTGCATTCTGATTGGTCGCTCCAGCCCTATGTAAGATCATGTCATACCCTTGCAAGGCAAGACTCCATCTTAATAGTCTACCATTAGTTTTTCCCATTTGTGTCAGCCAAACCAGGGGGTTGTGGTCAGTTTGTACCTCAGTATGCTGCCCATATAAGTATGGCTCTAACTTCTTTAGGGCCCACACTATGGCAAGACACTGTTTTTTTTCCACAGTGAAGTAAAACCTGCTCCCTGGGAAGTAACTTTTTTACTCGGGTACACTATGGGGTGATCTTTCCCTTGGTTGGATGTCTGATTCAGTACTGCCCAAATACCCACGTCTGAGGCGTCAGTCTGGACTATAAATGGTCTGCTATAGTCAGGACTTGTCAATACAGGAGCAGTGCACAGTGCCTCCTTCAGCCTGGTAAAGGCTTTTTCACAGGCTGGTTCCCAGGTAATTTTCTTAGGCATCTTTTTCTTTACCAGGTCAGATAGGGGAGCAGCCAGGGCACTGTAATTGGGTACAAATTTCCTATAGTATCGTGCTGTCCCTAGAAAACTCCTGACCTGCTTCTGCATGTCTGGTCTGGGCCATGCCTTGATCACCTCTATTTTTACTTGGTTGGGACGGAGTTGTCCCCTGCCTACAACATGCCCGAGGTATGCCACTTCAGCAATGGCCACCTGGCACTTCTCAGCTTTGACAGTGAGCCCGGCCCTCTGTATCTTGCCCAGCACTTCCCTAAGGTGGGATAGGTGTTCCTGCCAGCTGGCACTAAGTTGGCAGTGTTATCCAGGTATGCCACGGAGTACTCCTCAGCAGGATTTAACACCTGGTTCACCAACCTTTGGAAAGTGACCGGGGCATTCTTCATTCCGGAAGGCATTACTTTAAATTTAGATAAGCCTATCGGAGTGATAAAGGCCGACCTCTCCCTAGCTCTGTCAGTTAACTCTATCTGCCAGTACCCCTTTGTCAGGTCAGTAGTCGTAAGGTAGGTCACCCCTCCCAACTTGTCCAGGAGTTTGTCTGTCTGGGGCATCGGGTGGGTGTCTGACTTCTTGACTGCATTCAGTCCACGATAGTTCATACAAAAATGAGTTGAGCCACCTGGCTTGGACACAAGGACTTCGGGTGAGGCCTAGGGGCTGTGGGATCTCTGGATTACCCCTAAATCCAGCATTTCTTCCACCTCCCTCCTAATGTCCTTTTGGATAGCCTCTGACACCTGATATGATGTCCACCGTATAGGCATCTGTGTCCCTGTCTCCACATCATGTGTTGCTAAGTGGGTTAGTCCAGGCTTGGTGCCAAACAGTGGGGCAAAATCTGCTAAAACCTCCCTTACTTCCTGGATGTTTCTGGGGCCAGCTGGGGTGACAATTTAACTGCTTCCACAGAGGACTCCCACTTGCTTTCTTCCAGCAAGTCCAGAAGGGGATCTTCTTTGTCCATCCTCTCTCCAAGACTACACACTGCAAACACCATGTCATCCCTATTAGCATATGGCTTCATCATGTTGACATGATACATTCTTTCTGTATGTCTTCTGTCAGGTAACTCTATGATATAGTTCACGTCATTTACCTTTCTAACTACTTTGTACAGTCTTGCCCACTCAGCCTGCAGCTTGTCTTTCCGGACCAGGATAAGGACAGTGACTTCCTGACCCACCGTGAACGAGCGAGCTCTGGCTGTGCGGTCGTACCACACTTTTTGTTTCTGTTGGGCCGCTGCCAGGTTGCTCTGGGCTGTCCCCATAAGCTCCGTCAGCCTTTCCCTAAATCTAAGGATGTAATCCACTATGGGAGTTCCCTGGGTAGCATGCTTGCCTTCCCAGTCCTCGCGGATCAAGTCTAGGGGCCCACGTACCCGGCGTCCATATAAGAGCTCGAAGGGGAAACATCCTGTCGACTCTTGGGGCACCTCTCTGTATGCAAACAACAGGTGGGGAAGGTATTTCTCCCAGTCCCTTCCATGCTGTTCAGCAAACTCTTGGAGCATTGACTTCAGGGTACCATTAAATCTTTCCACAAGCCCATTGGCTTGCGGGCGATAAGGTGTTGTGCACCTCTGCACCACCCCACACTTCTCCCATAAACATTTCGTCAGGTCTGACATGAAGGAACCCCCTTGATCGATGATGACCTCCTGCGGAAACCCAGCATGGGAGAAAATCCCAAATAAGGCATCTGCCACTTTGTCTATCTTCAGTGAGGATAGGGTGACTGCCTCTGGATCCCGGGGTGGCATAATCGACCACAGTCAGGATGAACCTCTTCCTGGAGGAGCTGGGAGTATTTAAAGGCCCCACAGTATCCATTCCCACCATCTGGAATGACTTCTGCACTATGGGCAATGGAATTAGGGTGGCTTGGGTTTTCTTACCCGCCTTCCCTATTTCTTGGCACCGGTAACAAGACCTGCAATACTCCTTCACCTGCTGGGTGAAGTTAGGCCAATAGAAATTGTAGGCCAACCGATGTGTAGTTTGTACGATTCCCAGATGACCAGACAAGGTAATATCATGTGCAATCTTGAGCAACTGCTCACGATACCCCTTGAGAACGACAAGCTGCCTGCTTATCACCCCCCTCTCTGTCTTAGCATCCTGAGTATACATCAGTCCATTTTCCCAATAAACTTTGTTTTCTGCCACCTCCCTGTGCTCTGTCAGAGTCTGCCCAAGCCCTCTGCTTCTCTAGACTAGGGTCACTTTTCTGAGCAGCTGCAAACTCCTTATACATTCCCAAGGCATGAGACAGGTCCCCCTTCAGTCTCTAAACTAAGGTCCCTATCTCTAGCGTCGGGGCACTCAGGATCACTGTCATCCCTAATCCTCTGACAACAGGTCACCCCTCCTTCTTCTGAGTAACCCTGTGTAGCTGTTTGGTTAACTGCTACTGGGGAAATTTCTACCCCCCTTTTCATTAGTCTCCATATCAGGAGACACAGCTGGGGAACCAGCCTCCCAGTTTTTTCCACAGTGGCTTCTATGGGGTCCAGGGAACTATAATTTCCCCTTCCCACTTGGCTACGGGTAACTGCACACACCATCCCCTGGTTGAGATTGTTGCCAAGGATGACGTCAGCTGCTAAAGTCTTGACTACATCCACCTGTTGCACAGTTCCCCCGTTTCACCCCAGTGTAGGAGAACACTAGTGAGTGGCAATGTTTTCTCCTCACCAGTGAACCCTTGTTCAGTTACAGATCTATTGGGTATAAGCTGACCAGGCTCTACCAGATGCCCTTTTATCAATGTCAGGGATGCTCCGGTGTCTCTTAACCCTTGTGTCTTACACCATTCACAGTGACTGGGTGCATGTGTTCCCTCATGTTCACAGTCATGCTTCCAGGGACACACAAACAACCCACTTCTTTCCTAGCCTCATTTTGCGTATAGCTCGACCTTTTGGGACACTGTCTGGTAATAAGCCCAGTTTCTTTACAAACCCAACATTTGTTTCTTTTCTCAGAAAAATGTTTTCTTTGAAACCTGGGGCTAACTGGTTTCGGTGGAGGCAGTGAGGGTTTTAACTGCCCTGAAGGTGCGCTTTTCCCTTTCTGCGCTGCCGCACCCGCCCCATTCGCTCTCTAAGCAGGTCGGCCCTTGGCATAGCATTCCGAGAGTTCAGCAGCCTCTTGCACTGTTTTGTGATCTCGGTCCTCCAGCCAGGTTTTCAGCTCTTCTGGGCATGCCCAAAAAAAACTGTTCTAACAATATAGCATTTTTAATTTTATCTACAGAGTTTGCTTCAATTCCTTCCCACCAGCATTGTAAACACTGACGCTGTTTCGTGGCTAGCTCCTCGTAGCTCATGTCAGGGCTTCTCCTGAGCTTGTAGAAATTAGCTCTTTATGCTTCTGCAGCTAAATCAAACTTTCTTAAATGTGCAGCTTTAAGTTTGCTGTGATCATTACTGTCCTCATTGTCCATTTGACCCAAGCTTTCCTGGTAAGTAGCGGGGATAGCTGGAAGCTCCAGGACCCTCTAGGAATCTTTACCTGAATACAAACTTTTTCAGATAAATTTAAAAAGGCATCCATATCCTCCCCCTCTTTAAATTCAGATATCAATTTGGAATTTAATTTGTAACCCAGTCCTGTAGTTCCAGTTAAACCCAAGCCACTTTCCTGCTCTGATGCTGGTGGTTGGAGTCGTAGCTTCTCCAGTTCATGTTGCCTCTTGCATTGACTCTCTTCACGCTCCACTTCTCGTCGTTCTCGCTCCGCTTCTTGCTGTTCTCGCTCCAGTTCCCTCTGGAACTCCAGCTCCATTATGTGCAACTCAGTCTGCAGTCTGATTGCTTCTGGCTCCAGAATGCTGGTGACCTTCCCCTGCTGCTGTGGCCCTTGGTTTGCACTGACCCTGCTGTCCTCCTCACTGGATCTGGACACTGCACTGGCCCCTCCAGGCCCAGGGTTTGGTCCTTTACAGTCACAGTCTATGGCTTGACACTCTGGGCATCAGTGGCCATTAGAGCATCCATGAGGTTCTGCATGGTGGCTCTCCCCTCATGCAGGACTTCTCTCTCCTTGCACAACTGCTTCAGGTAGTCTGCAGTGTGCTCACTGTAGTTGGAAGCCATCTTCTTCCCAACTACGGCTACCCTAACTTGCACTTTGAAAAAAATAAAACAGATAGGAACTTTGACTGTAAGCAAAATATTGATCGGTTTTCTCTTTTAAAAATCACTGCCTTATTTTGCAAGTGAGCTGTACAGTATTAAGCTGACACACTGAACAGTTAAAGCTTGTGTTACCAAATTTATCGCACCTCTGCCAACCAAATCCATCACAAACGCACTCTGCAGGTCAGGCCCTGTGCTCCCACAGTGTCAACCTCAGAGTGCCGTAGTGTAAACAGGTAACAGACAGGGTAACCCTCCTGTCTGCTTTTGGGTCCGAATTACCTTTAGTCTCAAGTTCTGAGGGGATTCAAACTGTGAACCTTATGCTCGCATACCCAATGAACAGGCTCAGATACGTACCCTCTTCAGGGATTGCGGTACACTCTTTTTTGCCAGGAGCACCCAAACAGGCTTCCAAAATGAATTCTTTTAACTCTATAAGAGATCTTAGGTATAGTTTTATCTTTTTCCAAGCTTAGTAACACCATCAAGCTGTTGAACGGTTGTCAGACTTCACCACCTATACGTCACATGCAAAAAGAACTGACAGACACCCAGGCAGTCTTTCAAAGGAAAGATTCTTTACTAAAGATGATAAAAAATATGAAAAAATGTAAACACAGAACAATATATCAAAGAGCTCACACTCCCATAAAAGAACAAGGGAAAATTGCAAAGCAAAACTGCTACCACAATACATTTAGATCTTTGCTATCTAAGGTATTACCTCTGGAAGTGCGTTTTTAAAGTTAGATCAGAGAGCGGTGTCTCTCTAGAGTCCCAAGATGATATGACATTCATTTCAGACACAAGTATCAGTTTAAACTCTGTGTCTCCACACCCCTTCTGTGAGTCATCTAGCTCCTCCTTTTTAGAATAAAAAAAAAATACAAACATAATTTCCTATCAGGATGTATGTTAAATTATGTGACATCAGCAAAAGCCATTTCCCAAATTATGAGTCTTTGATCAACCAGTTCCTTTGAGGTTTACAACCCCGCAGTCCGTCACCCAGGTGTGAGATAGCCAACAGGAATCAGCTAAATGACATCCTGCCCTGAAGTAATAAAATGTACATTTAGTTTCCAACTTCAGAAGCATGAGGCCATAAAATGCAGTTTCTCAAGGAAGTTAATTACAGAGATCTCCTAGTCAGTGTAATACATCATTTGATTTCAGCTGCTGACACTTTGTAATTTAAAAAGGCTAAATCTCACAGACTGACATTTCATACACTAACCATTTGTTTATACTACCAATATCATACAATAATCATAACCAACTGGCCAAGTGTCACAGTCAGCACACACCTTCATTTCCCATTATCACACAGACCTAGAGTCATTCCAGGATGCTGGTTTTGGGGCCTTAGTTCTCAATCTCTGTCCCTAAGTAGGAGGTGTGCACCTTGCCTCCCTCCTCCAGGAGAACTGCTAGGAGTCTGCCAAAAAAGTGTGGATAGAACATCATATCCACGTCCCTAGAAACACAGATTACTCACCTGTAACAGTAATTTTAGGAGTGGTATATGATGTTCATCTACACGGACCCACCCGACCTCTCCAGCCTTGATGCACACACTCTGCTTCCAGCAGGCAAGATTTGGTGTCATGGGGCAGAGCCGAGGGAGTTACCACCCGAGTGGGTGAGAGGAGCTAGCTTGAAGACTTTCCAGCACATCTTAAGGAAAAGGACACTGCTGGAAAGTGTGGATGAACATCATATACCACTCCTAGAACTACTGTTACAGGTGAGTAACCTGTGTTTACTGGGCATGGGTAAGATTACTGTGCCAGCCTGGAAATGCTGACTCAGAGAAGCAGAAGCAGGTCTCACTCCTCCTCCATCCAGACCCCTGTCCTATGCTATATTGCTGAGTAAGCCTGTTCTACTGCTTCCAGCATGACGGTCACAGTTTTAATGCTACGAACAACACTGCCTTACAGAGAGTGCTTTTGTATACAACAGCAGATCTGCAGAAATGCTGAAAGTGGAGTTATAAAAGTGAGAGCGTGCCCATCCCTGCAACACACTGTTTTTTCATTTCAGCGTTTAGTAACCAACGGAAACATATTCTTCTGCTTGTTCCCAAACACCGGAATGCAAAAAAAGCATGTTTCAGAGACATTCACTGTCTCCACTCTTATTATCCATAAAAACAGACTGCTGTACTATAACTCTTATATCCATTCTGCATTTCTGCAGATATGTTGCGTCATACAAAATCTTATCTTTTCTTCCCCCCAGCAATTCACTGGTTTCGGTCTCGAGTGTTGCAAGGTAACTTCTGCTGCCTGATCTTTCTGTGAGCTTATTTCTCCCTTCCCAACTCCCAGCTGTCTAATTCATTACTTGAGCTACCCTCCATCCCCTCCCCTGACAGTTTCACTGAAAGGATGATCGATGAGAGAATGTGAAAAAAGTTAAGATTGCGGGAGTGTGGGCAGCCATACAGGTGTGTGGGTGAGTGGACAGCAAAATGAACCTACTAAAACAAATGTAACTTCTGTTTGCAAATCTGTTCAGAACAGACCATTGAGCACCAGCTGCTTAAGTGCTTGAGTCTAGCACTTTTCCATCTCACTCTGAAGTCAGGATCAGTCAGCCAATCAGGGAACATTCAGCAATATGCTCAGACTTGTGAGCAACCAAAGTGTCATTGTTAAAATGGAGCCAGAACAGTCAACAAATCATTCAGGAACTGTGCCACCTCATGGTTGGGAGGTGTTACTACATCTGCGGGACAAAAAAAAAAAACCTGGTACTCCTGGCAGATTACCAGGGCCTGAATTTTGGTATTCTGTCATGAAATGTGGTATCAAAACATGGCGGAATACCACTAAATTTGAGTCCTTCCGTTTTTATCTCTGAGGGCTGTACAGGTTTTCAGATAGTAATGGCTGTGGATAAGCAGGTCAGCAGCATTAATATTGTAAGGAACACGTTAGCATTAAGGAAGGGTTACAACAGTTTGCTAGTAAAACAGACAGCCTTAGGACACAGTCAACCATAATGGGTGTAAGCAAAATCACAATAACAGTGTGGGTGATAGTTTACTTTTTTTTAGTACTGCTACTATCACCATTCAGGAGTAGGTACTAGCAACAGCCAATTCTGGTAGGTCCCTTACTGACTAACCTTAGGACACAGTCCACCCAGGGAGGGTGTTAGCAAAGATACTGTAGAGATAAGGGTGGCAGCAACCAATATTATACAGAATAAACACTATTGGCAGACAGAACTGTAGCCTGTAGTTGTATTGGGAGTATTACGGCATCCGAAATGCCGAAGCCCGACACCCAGGAGCCCAAAAATGATATCCCAACAGTCGGGAATTGCCTGCGGCGAAGTTGGCAATCAAAGATAAGGGGGGGTGAAGCCACCGCAGGCAATTCCTGACTGTCGGGATATAATTTTTGGGCTCCTGGGTGTCAGGCTTCGGCATTTCAGTATGTGCCGTAGTCAGTAAACACTTTATAATAGAAGTAACAGTGTCCACCCCCATCAAGCAAGTCAAGGCAGTAGAAAATAACAGTGTAAACCTGTAACTTTTGTAGGCAGGAAGTAGAAGCTTGCGAACAGTAGTCCTAGTATATGTCCTGTAGGTCCAAGCCTAAGTTGCAAGTCATACGGGTTCAAGTTCTGGAGGCAGAACAGGGGTCCAGGTGGAACACAGATTTAAGACTTCAAGGCAAGCAGATGAATTGACACTGACCAAATGGCAGATAAAGGAATCCACAGACCAGTCTCCTAGATGGAGGTTCAGAGACCCACAATCAGAAGGAATACACACACCAAATTCTTCCCAGCAGATGCAAACCCTTAGCAATAAATTATTGCACTCCTGGAGCAGACTAAACAGTCCCATGGTTTCACAACTCTGCCCTAGCTAAGTAGTGCCAGATGAGAAAGCATGGGCAACTTAGAGCGGCCAGGAAGAACTGGGATACTAGATGTTAACAAGCAGGAATCAGGTTTGTGGAATGTCTCACAACACTGTTGGAGATAAGATGAAAAGAAAGCAAATTTAATCCTTTGCAGACTGTACTGGTCATAAAACAGCAGGCTTCAGGTTTCTTGAAGCTGTAAAATCTAGTTGCAAGTCTCTGTTGGAGCAGAAATCACAATCTTTAAAAGTTATTCCTGAGAAAAGTACTTCTTCCTGTGCTGTATAGTTCAAGGTGATGATTTAGGTAATGTTCAGTGAAGATGATGTAAGGACTTAAAATATTATTCCAAATTTGGAGCACAAAAAAGACAATGAACTAAACTACAGACACTGACAGAAAACCCAGTACACTATCTAGGCAGCCATTTTGACAGCTTATTGTTGCTGCATTTAATGCAGTTTTTTTTTTTTTTTTTGTTGAACCTGTGTTTTGTAACAGATTAAGAAATGGTCCCACGCTGGCTCCGTGGCGGTAGGCGATAGGGGATCATCTGGCACACTGGCGACCCGGGTTCACTCCTGAGTCCGGAGCGTCAGGAGCGGAGGCCAGCAGGGAGGGCTCAAGAGTGTGCGTTGGATGCTTTCCTCCTGGGGGAGGGTTGTGGAGGCATCACCCTTTGGCAGCTCGTCGTGACTGGGTTCGGCCTTTAACTTTGCGGCGTGGGTGACCACATGCCGCATGCGCAGAGTACAAGGACACTGCAGCATTCCTCCCCAGGGGATCGGGTAACCTGAACAAGGAAAATGGCCACCCGTGCTAGCCGGATGACGGCGGCCTGCCTCCCTTGGCCGGGAAGCCCCTGAGTCGACCCACGCTGCCCACCCAAGATGCAAGGGGGTGCCAAAGTGCACCTCGATCTCCCCTCCCAGATGCCTCCCACAGGCAGGGCCCCCCCCCACGAAGGGATACGTTAGGACAGGTAGGTGCAGGGTAGACAGATGGCAGATCGGGGGAACGGCGGACGGTGAGGACTTGGCCACCCGAAGGAGAGGGCGGCCAGGTAGGATAGTAGGTGGCATAAACAGAGCATACAAAAAAAAAAAGAAATGGTCCCAATTTTCAGTTATGTATTGAGGTCTGTAATTACATCTTGGGATTTTGCCAACATTTGTAGAGCTCAAGCTTTCGTTTCAGGGTTTACGAATTTCACTAGAACCCCTCAAGGGGTCATGTCTTTACTTGTCCACCTGATTCTACCTGTAACTAGCCCCCCTCTAATACAGTGTGTTCAATCCCACAGTTCAGGAGTTCCATAGTCCTGTTTGAGTCTTTTTTTGTACCTACCAAAACACATTTGAACCCCAGGATGTAGTTCCATCATGGCTTTAACTTTGTATCTCTCTTCTGTTTCACAGATGAGATGTTAACTTAGCTTGCCTTGTCCCTGAGCCTGTGTATTCTTACATTTTACCAGGTTTACAGGCTCAGTTGTGTTTTAAGGTGCTAGTGTGAGCAGGGCGGTCAGTATTATTTGCCTTTTGGGGTTCCAAGACTCCCACAGTAATTAATTAAAAAAAAAAAAAAAAAAGGTCCCAGATGATATTCTGGAAGTCCAGCAGTGTGTATAGTTGGAGCTGCTTTGGTGTGTCTTGCTACAGTGTAGGTAGGAACCAGGCACAAGCTTGTACATTATTCCAAAAGCCAGCAGTGCATCCTGGGGCCCCTCAGCACTGATGGACCTGCATCCTGATCAGCTGCAGGCAAATCAAGAATGCAGGGCCTTGCATCCCCGAGAGCCCTGGGTGAGCTTGTTCACCCATGACTCTAAGGTGTTTCTTCCGTTGGTTGTTGCAGACTAAAAAGTGGTAAAATTGGTTGCCAAAAATAATTTTTGTGTCGTATTAAAATGCTTTAAAATATCAACAAAATCCTTTGGTATCTACCACAAATGTATCACTGTAGTCACCAGAGTCCATTTGTACTCACATTTATGACCAAAATGCTCACTGTGGATCTCGGCCTCACTTTTCAGTGTATTGATTCTCTACCTTCATTTTCTGGGTTGAAGTGATTAGTACACCAAAGTATGTTGGAAAGTGCCACCTATTGTTTTTCCCTCCCCTGGTATGACTGACACTGATTTTTCATAATTCTCTCCCCTGTGTAGCAGATTACTCTGAAGACACGATGAGTGTCAAAGCCTTTGAACTTGTTCCCGCTGCCGATCGGGAGCTGCTGACGGGAGACAAAGTAAGAATAAACATTGAATGTATAGAGTGCTGTGGGAAGAACCTTTTCATTGGAACCAATGACTGCTTTATCTACCATTTTTTACTCAAAGAAAAGATGTCTGCAACAGGCAAGCTTACATTTTCGGCCACCAAACAACTACACAGACACCTGGGACTAAAGAAACCAGTGAATGAACTTAAAGCTGCTTCTGCACTCAGTCGACTAATGGTGCTGTGTGACAATACAATAAGTCTGGCCAATATGATAAACCTTGAACCTATCCCCACAGGAGCTAAAATTAAAGGGGCAGTTACTTTTACTGTAAATGAGAATCCTGTGAGTGGGGACCCTTTCTGTGTGGAAGTTTGTATTATTTCAGTAAAAAGGCGGGCAATACAGATTTACATGGTCTACGAAGACAGAGTACAGATTGTTAAGGAAGTATCCACTCCAGAGCAGCCATTTGCTGTGGCTTTAGATGGTTACTTTCTTTGTGTAGCACTGACTACACAGTACATTACAATGAATTATAACACCGGAGCTTCTCAGGACCTCTTCCCTTACAACAGCGAGGAGAAACGACCCATCGTAAAGAGGATTGGCAGGCAGGAGTTCCTTTTAGCTGGACCTGGGTGGACTAGGTGAGGCTTATGATATTTTTATTTCAAATGTTCATCATATTCCTGCAGCATCTAGTGCACTGTTTGTAATCCAGTAATCGTAAAAGAAAATTGGTAAGATATGCAAAAGGGTATGACATTAGCCTTTTCATGACTGAAATGGGTTGGAATCAGCTCAGGTCACAACGTTTTGGTAGGAGTTTGCTCCTTATTTCACCAGTTCCTCTTCTTTTTATGAATACTGAATGGTTTTTAGATAAACAAGGAATTTACTGTGGGGATTTTAATCTGTGATACCTAGCAGTTCAAAAGCTAACAACTTTAATGGTTATTGAGTCCGTTATTCCCTTCTTGGCACTGGTGCTCCTCCCACCTGACCATTGAGTTTTGTCTTTTAGAGACTCCTGTGCAGTCTCCCTCAGGACTGTTAAAGTGAAGGTGTAACTTTTTTAATTTCAGTTTTGGCTTCATAGCCTGTTCAGGGTTTTATTTAACTCTAAAAATTGATTAGCGTTTTTCTCATAAAAGTGTTAAAACATTGTGAAAATGCATAGCACTTGCCTCAATGTGTTTAACAAACATAACACTTCTAGAAAACCTGTATAAATAATTTCTGTACAGTTAGTATTGTCCCAAGAAAAAAACTGCTAATCAATTATTTAAAACCCTGCTGTTACCCTGCCATGGTGATGGTCAGTCACTGGCAAAATTATGACAATTAATGCTGTCCTGTAACGGAGGGAAGAGATCATAACTCTGGCCGAACTGCTGTCCGGTCGATGCCTCACACTTCCCAGTCTGCTGACCATGCGTTTTGTGACATCCTACCAGGGAGAGCTTGGGGGCACACCCCATTGAATCCTGTGGGGGAGATTTTCAAAACATTCATATGCATCTTTAGGCTACCTTTGACACAAATAAAAGCCACAGCTCAACTAATATGGGCCCTGTTAGTTGAGCGGTGGCTTTCACTTGCACCGACGGTAGCTTAAAGATGCATATGAATGTTTTGAAAATCTTCCCCATCTGATTCAATTGGGCATGCCCCCGCGCTCTTCCTGGTAGGACGTCACAAAAGGTCTGAGTGCAGGGGGCATGGTCAGCGGACTGGGAAGAGGAAGGGAATGCTTGGCTGGCAGTTCGACCAGAGTTATGATCCTTTCCCTTCCTTACAGGGCAGTATTAAAATGTATTATTTTGCCAAAGGTGGACTATCACTGCAGCGGGGTAATGGGCTGTGAAGCTCAAAACTGTATTTCACACTTTTTCTTTAATTTAGCTTTTAATGCAGTAGTAAAGTATTTTATTTATAGAGGCTTAATTTGAGCAACAAAGTACACCATGAGCAGGTTGATGCTGTAAAACTCAAAACCCTTTTCTTCACTAACCAGATGCATCTCTAGGTCCCCTATTACGTTTGCTACTTTTCAGGGGTCAAAAATTTGCTTTTGTATTGCTAGCCAGCAGGACTGGTAGCTGGAAATTTATATTGGTCCCACAGGCATTCCGATGTCCTGACTGAAGCACTTACTGAAATCTTGCCTCCTTCAGTACTGTTGTTTTTTTTTTTTTTTAAGTAAAGTCTCTTCAATTTTTTTCCTCATCCAGCTTTTTCTCATTTCTTGGGTCTGCCAGTAGCACCCTGCCCCATCACCAACCCTCTCATGGACTTACTATGGACCATCTTGTGGTGGGTCACCTGCCGTGCCAGTCGTGCGAGTGCCTAAGGGGGCTACTGGCATGATTGTACCAGACATTTTCCCCATTTTTCATGGTTTGCCTATCCAGGTTTCCAGTGACATGCACATACATGCCAGGCATCCTGTAGCAACCTCTGTGCTTCCACCTGGTCTCCAGCAGGTGGCAGGCAGACTGTGATTTCCCCCCCCCCCCTTCCCAAAAGGAAGGAGAGCAGTCCTTCGGATGCTCAGCCCTACCTCCCCCGGCTGCCCTTCAGTCAATCAATCAATTAATCAGTCAAATCTTTATTTCACCAGGCGAAACACCATTGAGAAAAAACTCATTTGCAAGGTGGACCTGGAAGGGTCAAGGTGATCAGAGGTAGGACATAATAGACAAGCGGTAGACTACATAATTACTTGTGAGCATTTAAATGTTTACATATAAGCATATTTACAAATGAGCACAATAGGATACGAGTCACTGTGTGTGTAGAAGACTTGTCATACTTTAGAGTTAGTCATATAGAATTTTAGTGAAGCATCCAATGGTTAATAGTATAAATATATATATGTGTACAATACACACACATCATCATACACATACAAACACAGAAATACATACACACATTCATCCACACACAGGCATACATGCAACAGAGAATCACTATATAAGTTAGAGATTAGACCGATAGCTTTTATAGCTAGCAAGTGGTTCAGGGTGACAGTGCAGCACAAACTGAGATTAATGCACATAGAGAGTAAGTAAGGAGGAACAGAAGAGAGAAGTAGTAACTCTAGGTACGCTACTTGTTCAGCAGGGGGTCTCAACGAAGGTATTTGCATGTCTCTTTGACAGCACTATCGAGCAGGGTTTTAAAGAGGGGTAGTTTCACAGGAAATGCAAGTTTGACTATTTTTTTTTTTTTTTGAATGGTATTCCAAATGGCAGGAAGGTAGATTATTGTCAATTTACCGAAGTGAGATCTGACCTTTGGGATGACAAGAGAAATAGAGCTGCCCCCACACTCATTCCCAAATGCAAGAAGCCAGCATCGTGGTTGGTAGTGGTACCACTGCACTGATGGGCCAGCATACTTTTCCTTGATTTTAGGAAAACATAGATACAGATACAGTCAACAGGAACACAACAGTTACTGCACATTACGGTCTTCCATTGCCTTCAAACTAAACAAGAACATAGAAGCACAGAAACATAGTATTTGCCAGCAGATAAGGACCGCTTGGCCCACCTGGTCTGTCCATTTTTCCCTGCCTACAGTATCACTGCAGATTCTACTTGATCTCCGCTCCATTATCCCTCTGCACCTTCATAACCCCTAAGATTACCTTGTGCCTATCCCATGCATTCTTTTGAACTCCACCACTGTTTTCACCCCCACCACCTCCACTGGAAGGCTATTCCAGGAATTCACCATTCTTTTTCTGAAAAAGTACTTCCTCACATCCCTCCTGAACTTATGCCCCCTCCAGCATCATGTCATGTCCCCTTGTTCTTGTGCACCTTTTTTCCTGAAAAATACTTCCCTACTGTACCTTGTTTACCTATGAGTTGTTTTATTTATTTATTTTTTTTAATTTGAATGTTTTATCCCCTGGCCATCTGCACTCCAACTGCTTTGGGAGTCACCAAGGCATCCCATTGGCTGTTGCCCCCCCCCCCCAAAATACCTGCACTCCAGTGCCTCCAGCCTTCCCCACATGGTGCCATGGTTTACCCCCCCCAAGTCAGGGACAAGCCCCGAACTTCCAGTGCTTCTAACGTGAATCGGGGCTGCAGGACAAGCAGAGAGATTCAGGATGTTGCCAGGGACTCTGTCATCCTGGCGTACAGGGGACATTTTTGTAGGTTTACGCCCACCCCACGAATGCAGCGTGCAGAGGGATCCAGGGGTTGCAGACATATGCAGAGGCGTAGTGTCGCACCCTGACCTGGCCAGCATTAGTCCCTCTGCTGGCATCTCCTCTAACTCCACTACTCCCTGTGGTCACCCATGTGGCAGCAAGGACAGCAACCCACCCTCTCTGGAGGAGGAGGAGGGCATCCTTTGGCCGGCCCCCACAGCCCAGAGCTTGTTCCCAAACTCCGATCGCTGGCACTAGGAGTGGTAGTGCTACCGCTGCGCCGATTGGCCGGCCTGCCCCGTGGGGTATTTAAAGGTCTCTTCTCTTATCATATCCCTTCCTCCCTTCTAGAGTATACATATTCAAGTCCTTTAGTCTTTCCTTGTAAGGGCTTCTGATGCAGACCGTGCACCATTTTGGTTACTCTTCTCTGGACCACCTTCATTCTGTCTATATGCTTCTGAAGAAGGTCTCCAGAACTGGACACAGTACTCTAGGTGGGGTCTTACTAGTGATCTGTACAGAGGCAACGCCACCTCCCTGTTTCTGCTGGTGATTTCCCGTCTATGCACCTCAACATCGCGCTGGCCCTCCCAGCTGCCTTCTCACACTGCGTGATTATCCGGTATGGTTACTTC
Source organism: Neoceratodus forsteri (assembly GCA_016271365.2). Classification (NCBI taxonomy): domain Eukaryota; kingdom Metazoa; phylum Chordata; order Ceratodontiformes; family Ceratodontidae; genus Neoceratodus; species Neoceratodus forsteri. Next base: position 244,788,332 of record CM057459.1, on the reverse strand, counting down.
TGGTATGTCTCCTGTTTGGTGGTCGGCAGTGCCACCCCACCCATTTTGTACTCTGCCTCTGGGTTTCTGTGCCCCAGGTGCATTATTTTGCACTGTTTTGCATTGAACCCCGCTGTCGTACCCTTGAACACTCTGCTAGTATTTTTGAGTCACTTCTCTTCCTGTCCACCCCCCCCAGTAGTGTCCACACTACTGCAGATTTTGGTGCCATTCCCAAAGAGGCAGACCTTCCTTCCAGCTCCTCTGCAATGTCACTTATGAAGACATTAACGAGGACCGGTCCCAGCTCTAATCATTACAGCAACCCACTGGTCACCCTCCTTTCCTCTGAGTGAACTCCATTTATCACTACCCTCTGCCACCTATCCCCTAACCAGTTTCTTGCTCAGGTAACCACCTTTGGACCCACCTCTAAGCTACCCAGCTTGCTTACAAGTCTACTATGTGGAACAGTGTTGAATGTCTTGTTGAAATATAGCTAGGCTACATCCACCATTCCACACTTGTCTAATTCCTTGGTCGCTCGGTCAAAGAAATCTATTAGATTAGTCTGACACCCCTCCCCCCCCCCACATGAATCCATGTTGCCTCAGACCCTGTAACCTATTGGATTCAAGATATTCCACAATCCTTTCCTTCAGCAGTGATTCCATAAACTTTTCCACCACTGATGTTAGGCTGAGTGGCCTATAATTGCCAGTCTCTTCCCTGCTACCACTCTTGTGTAGTGGGACTACATTAGCCCTCCTCCAGTTTTCAGAAACCACTCCTGTTTCCAGTGAGCTGTTAATGGCTGCACGTCTGACAGTCCTATTTACCTCCTTGAGCTTCCTCAGCCTTGGATGCACCCTGTCTGACCCCATCACTTTTTCAGAATAGTGAATCCATTCAAGACTTTCTCCTACAAGAACAGTCTAGTGTCCCTCCTCCCTCCCTCCCTCCAGTGCTTGTATTACTTTATTGTGGTCCCTCCATCTCCTTCCTCTGTGAACATTGAACAGAAGAATTTGTTCATGATGTCTGCCTTTTCCTGGTTCTCCTCTGCACAGTCCCCCCTTTCCCTTTTTAACCTTACATTTCCACCCCTGGTCTTCCTCTTTTTGTCTACATACCTAAAAAAAAAAGTCTCGTCCCCTTTCTTTACTGCCTGGGCTGTTCTCGTTTCTGTTTGCTCCTTTGTGCTCCTTGCTGCTCTCTGTTTGTTTCTCTTGATACACTTCCTTATCCTCCTTCTCCTCCCCCTGCGTCTTCTCGTGCCTTCTAAATGCTATCCTCTTAGCAACCAAACTAACAAATGCTGCTACCCAGTGCATGAATGCTCTTCATGTTGTGTGAGGAGGGGGTTTGGGCACAGAGTGGTTGTGCGGGCCTGGCCAGGGACAGACATGGGATGCATTTACACATTTCTGGGAGCTGGCAAAGTAGAGCATTAAGAAATAAACCATACATTTTAGTCCTAGTCACTTTAGAAGCACAGAAAGTGATGTAAGCATTAAGTTATGACGAAGGTGGCATCTAATGGGGAATTAATGCATGGCTGGGATCGCTGTGGGTGCCTACGACGGCCCAACCATGCATTAATTCCCCATTAGATGCCACCTTCGGAGTGGCTTAATGTGCTTGTAATGTGGCACATTATGTTAGAATTGAGTGCTATGTGACATATCAATGAACAGCAACTTACAATATTCTTTAGTACAATATTAACTGCTGTTTCTACTCTTTACTTTTGAATAGATGTAGCTTTCCAACGTGCGCATGCACGGTCACAATTCAGTATCTCTTTACATTGTGATGGCTCTTTTACGTATTGCAAGTGATGCTTAAAAATACCTGCGAGAGACATCCGACAGAAAAACGTAACTTTTTTGCCTATCTCCGTGGCTATTTTTACTCGATTCATTTGTTTGTATTTCTGGTTCACCCATGCATTCTGGGGATTTGACTATTTGCATATCTAGCATTTCACTTTGTTGTGGATGGCCGGGTATGCAGATGTTCATTATATTCCCATCATGCACTACTCAATGCGAAGTAATCACCGCTTACTGTGATCGCCATTCACGGAGAGAAGGAATACTGACAGCATGCTTCTTCGGGTCCTTGTACACCACGGCATGTAACTTACATGGCTCACGATTCCTCGGACAGGACAACACACTCATCAGCGGCAGAAGACCTCCCTGTAGCCTGCGGTGCCCATGGGTTTGTTTGAGTCAGCCGCCGATCGCGGTCAAGAGTCCTCCGGCGCGTCCCCAGCTTCCATTGTTCCTGTTGCTTGCTCGCATTCTACGTGCAATCCCTGGTACATTGTGAAGCGGGAATTACTTGAGAATTAATCGTCACTTCACAATATACCATGTGATGCGTTTCCACCAATATATTTCCTAGAATCCTGTATAACTTTTTCTGCCATGTTACAAATTACTTTAGCCAGTCTCTTCTTTTGTTTGCATTCCAGGCATTGCTTTGGGATAGAGTAGAATATTTATTTGTAATAAAGTGCCCCATTCAAGCTTGGAATTCCCACGCAATGTAAACGCACAGAGTGTATAAAAGGAATAATAAAAACAAACAATACGTAATAAAAGATACAATAAAACTCATATGTTTAACTCATTTTAAAAGTGACTGTGGCTAAGGTCTGTTCGGAGAGAGTGACCTCTGCCCTGCACTGTGCTAGGAAAAGGGCCCTCTCAAAGCTGGCTTGTGTGCTTATTTTCAGGAGCACACTTCTTCGCAGTTGGAGGAGTCCAGTGTCCTTCCACGAATGCCATAAGACAACTCACTTGGCTGTTAAGTGCTACAGAAACTACCATAGCATTTGGTTGGCTGTCATTTGGACATCTGTCAGGCCTAAAATAATGAACTTCTTTGTAAATCATAAGTTTTTTTTTTTTTTTTTTTACACTGAAAGCAATGTAAGCAGCTGCAGCATGTGAAGACCTCCATGGACTGCAGCATTTCACATCCATAAGAATTTTTTTTTTAAATGGCTATTCCGTAGTGTATTGTTGCATTCTAGGTATCTTCTGAGTCGGCTGTAACTTGTAGCACTATGTAGAATTTGTGCTAGTCACACTACAGTGATAAAGATGACATTTTTTTATTTAAGAGTGATTCAAAGGTCTGGTTGCGAATAGCAACAGCACATGAATTATAATGGCAATACAAATCCCCCAAAGTAAGTGTAAAAATATATATACTTTTTACACCTGAAATAGAAAACACTAACAAAATAAAATGCTTAATAAAAATTGAATAGGATGCCCAAGACGTATCTTGTCTACTCGAGTATCTCCTCGAGTCATCTTTGTATTCCAGGACAGCTCAGCTTCAATTTGCAGTTCTCTAACGCAAAGATGTCTGAGGATGACACTCTAGTATGGCCGAGAGACATCTCATTTACTTATAGGTGAAACGCACTAAATACAGTACATTCATTTCGTTAGTAATAGTTTTGCAGATCTGGTAATGCCAATTCCCCATTCTGTCTCGGACAAGTCAGAATTATATAACTGATCCTTGCTCGGTCCCCACTCACTAGAATGTTTGAAGCACTCCATTTAACTAATTCCACTACCTTTGTGAGACTGGACTCGGCAATGTTTGAAATAATAACAAATGCTATAGGAGCACATTCATCTTTGTTGAATCTGCCCCTTGCCAGTGAGAAAGGTACTGCTGCCCTCCTTGTCAAGTCAGCCTGGCTCTCTTCCGTAAGTTTCCCGTAATTAAGCTGGAAAAGTTTAGTACCTGCTGCCACAGGGATCCCTAAATATCTTACTTGGTTATGTGTAGGGATGTAACAATAACACAGTATGATGATATATCACGATAATTCCCTCTTATGATAATTTATCGTAGCGAAATAATCATTGGAGGAGAGGTGCTGCTTCACTGAGAGGGTGGTGGAGCCATGGAATGCGCTGCCTAGGGGGCTGGTGGAGGCAGAGACAGTGGAGGGGTTCAAGTGGGGGTGGGACAGGTACAGGGGAAGGGTTCTGGAAGCAAAATCCAATGCAGCAAGAATATCCGGAACTGGGAAGGGAGAAGCCAGAGGAGGCGAGGGGGGCAGCAAGATCAGCACCCAGGGTGGGGTCTGACCAAACGAGCAGACACGAAAGACCGTTAGGCCTATTTTGCTGGCATTTTAGTATGTTAGTATTGCAATAACTGCACAGCACTATATACTGTGATAAACCATCTTGACTTGCTTCTGTGGCAGCATGTCCCTCTGCAGGTGTGATCAAGATTCCCACCTTTCCCCAGTGAGATGTGTATTATTTTGCCTAAAATTATAAATGCATTATATTTATTTATTGTCTTGCTAACCGGGATAGGCACACTTGAGTTGAGGCTCGTTTTCAGGTGCGACCTGGGGGAACAGTACAATAAGGAATATTTAGTGGAGCAATATACAATGTATTAGAGACTAGCAGAGATTCCCAGTTATTGTATAGCTGGCTAGGATAGGAATCTTACAGTACAAATAAGCATACAAGGTGACTGAATATTAGACATGATCTTGAATCGTACAGTACAAATAGCAATGCGGTCCTGAGGTTATACATGGTACAAAGCTAGTGACTGGGAGGCTCCAGGCTAAACAAGCAGTGAGGGGCAGGGAAGGGAAGGGTAGGTAATCAACATACCGTGCTTTAAAAAGATAAAAAAATTGTGAGACTCAAAATTTGATACTGTGGCATCCCATGCAAAAGGGAATCATAGTTTGACAGACTTTAGCTAATGGGTATGGCATCGCCCTACATGACAGGCACATCATAAAATGCAATCCATTTTGCTGCATCAGTGATGAGCTTTTCCCACATGTCATCAAGGAAGAAGTTATGACTCAGAACCTCATAAGCTGGTCCTTCTTTTAAGGTACATCTGGGTAGTATACCTTCTGAGGGCACATGTCTGTTCAGAAACACACTTGAGAAAGCAGTGAAGTACTTAGTAAAGACGTAAAAAAAAAAAATGCAGCTACAGAAACCTAAAATGGATCAGCACTGGTTTAGTCGCTGTGAGGCGGGTCTGCTGGATGGATCACCCTCAGGCTTATGGCTTGGGGGCGTTCAGCTGGCGACCTCAGATCAGGTGCGGAATCTTGGCGTAAATAATTGATGGCCGCTTGACGTTTATATCTCGGGTGTCAGCGGTGGTCAAAACTTCCTTTTTCCATCTGAGGAACACCACCAGGGTGAAGCACCTGGTTCCTCCAGAGGATCTTCCAACGTTGATCCACGCCTACGTTACCTCCCGCCTTGACTATTGCAACTCCCTGTACCTAGGGCTATCGGGGGTTGAACTTTGCCGTCTGCAGCTAGTGCAGAATGCGGCAGCCAGGTTGTTGACTGGATCTTCTAGATCCAGCCGTATAATGCCTGTGCTTCGCAGACTGCACTGGCTGCCAGTGTTTTGGCGAATCACCTTCAAGGTCGGTTTGCTGACCTATAAAGCCCTACACGATCAGAGACCTACTTACCTGAAAGAGCTCCTTTGCCCCTACTGTCCCTCCCACCCCCTCCGATCCACTGACAAGAGATTGCTAGAGATTCCCAGGGTTCGTTTGAAAACTTCAGGGGCCAGATCATTTAATTTTATGGCTTCCGACCCTGTGGAATTCTCTACCTCATCAGGTGTGAAATTGCCCTACTGTCCTAAGTTTTAAAGGAGCTCTGAAGATCCACCTTTTTAGCATAGCTTTTAATGATTTACATTAGTTTTAATTTTGCTGTATTTATTGTTTTATGAAACTGTACAGGTGCTTTGGTTTTGAGAAAAGTGCCTTTTAAAAATAAAGTTTGATTGATTAGTAGGTTCAGATGGCCATTTTATGACCAGGACTTGTCTGACAAAAAAAACCCACAGCAAAAACGGAGGTAAAGTAGTTGAAGAAAACTGTACCTCATTCTTCTTTCAACCCCCCTACCCCAACTTAAAAAAAAAAAAAAAAATTCCGAATCAGGACTTCAGGGATAGCTGCTTACCAGTTTGAATGGGGGATGTGATGTTCCATCAGACTTTTTTATGATTACTGTTATGAGGTTAAGATTAAGCTTTCTTTGATTATAGATGTTGCAATCATTGCATGATAAAACAAAGGGCATTTTTCATATTGCAGGTTTCTGGTGAACATCCCAGCTGTATCATACTATCAACTCAGTGTACTCAAGAAATCAGTGCTAAGTCTTGCAGAGGTGGTGTACTTTATTATATAAGTAACAAAATACTTAATAATTTACTTTAAAATGTTTCTGGTGTATAACCCTGTCACTTGCTGATGCCAATTCATTGGTAGTTGTCATATTTTATTAGAAGATGCATTTCTCTTGTCTCCTGCCATCCCTCTTAATGGTCTCTGCCTGTGATGGGCTTTGTGTGCTTTCTAGCAGCCTCAGTTATTTCTAATGTCAGGATGAGTCTGGCGACTATAGAGGGCTTAAAAGTTAGGGTACAGGTGAAAAACAAATTAATCACAGTGCTGCAGTGCCTTCATCTATCAGATTTAGTTTTACAGCTAGGGTTTAACATAGCATTAGATCACAATGGGCATGAATGCCTTCAGATTGTAGAGGGACAGTCTGAAGTTGAAAATAACATTTGTAGTACAATACTGAAAGCAACCACTACCAAAGAAAACAACCACTACCACAATAGGCACTAATTCCTTAGTTTTTATGGAATCTGATGTGTTAAATGAACTACAAAATCTTAAAACAAATACATCCTATGGGTCCTGATAATATTCACCCTATTTTGTTAAAAGAATTGGCACTCCTCTCCTATCCTTCCCAGTAACATTACTTTTTAACGAATCCCTAGATTCAGGTGATGTACCCTCTGGTTGGAGAGTGGCCACTGTGATCCCCATTTTTTAAAAAGGGCTACACAACTCAAGTATCAAATTATAGGCCAATAAATCTAACCTCCTTATGTTGTAAAATTATGGAGAGACTCTTAAAGAAATTGAAAATAAAATTACTTGGGACTTCAAGACTCCACTAAACACGGGTTCCGTAAGGATCTATCGTGTAACACGAAACTTATTTCATTTTATAACTTTGTAAGCGAAAGTGTAGATGGGGGAAACCTGTTGATGTGATTCTACTCAGTAAAGGCAAAACTTTTGATACCATCCCTCACGACTTGCTAATTTCAAAATTGTCTAATCTGGGTCTTAATAAGTATATTATAAGATGGGTTCAAAATTGGTTATATTAGCGCTCACAAACTGTCAGAGTACATGATTCTTACTCCTTGGAGTGCAGTGTCACTAGTGGCATTCTACAGGGGTCTGTATTAGGGCCCATTTTGTTTGGATTATTCATTGCCAACATGGGTGTAGACAGTGGATGTGTCATGGCAAAATTTGCTGATGACACAAAGATTGGTGGAGCGGTAGACTCGATGAATAAATATATAACTTTATAACATGGGTTACCTTAAGGAAGAACCATGATTGGAGAACAGCTGTTGGGTGGCTGTGGAAAATTCATTATTTAATCCATGGTTCTATAGCCAGATCCTCTTACACAGTGTTTACAAAACCTTTTTACACAGTGGAGGGATTTACTCAGTCTGCTCAGCTCATTTTGTAAAGCAGCCATTTTTACCCTTAGCGAGTGTAGCAGTCTTATTTTATTTATTTAGTTTTTGTTACCCGGGTAGGTGCACTAGCCAACAGGTGACTATTTTCAGGCACGACCCGGGAGACACAGTTACAGTACAAGATAGGACAATTAGGTTTAACACAATACAGGCAAAGGTACATTGGTACAAGTGCAGGCATATAGTTTCAATAGGCAGAGGGTAATGGAGGAAGCACATATTTAGAGGAGAAGGGGATTTTAAGCAGGCAGGAAGGGAGTGTGAAGCTAATGAGGGGTGCAGGGCTTTGGCAGAAAAGAGCAGGGAAAGTTACAGCTAACGCCCTTGTGATGATGGGCAGAGATACGCAACCGGGCTTTGGAACCGAGGGACAGCAGAGCAGAGAGGGGATGGTAGGCAGGCAGGGAGAGGAGTGTGGTAAGGAAGTAGGGCGAGGGGGGGGGTGCGGCCAGCCTGAGGGCGATATGATAAAGTGCGGCATTAGCGGGAAAGGCGAAAAGGACCCAATAGTTATGGAACTGGAACTAGGGAGGCAGCCAACCTGAGGCACTTACGGCGAAGAACGGCTAGTTACGGCTTTAGCGGGAAAAGACGCAAAAAGGATCCGGGGTTATGGAACTAAAACTCGGCAGGGCTCTGAGGCGCTTACGGCAAAATGCGGCTAATTACGGCTTTAGCGGGAAAGGCGCAAAAAAGACCCGGGACTCTGGAACTGAGACCCGGCAGGGCTGTGAGGAGCGAGTGGGAGTGGAGAGGGGAGCAAGAGGGACCAGTACCCACTAACATTAAGTAAAACATATAGCATAGTGCAACACAATAGAATGGACGAAGGATCAAACAATAGTAGATATGCAGCATACTATACATATTATAGAATTAAGGCAAGTTAGGCAGTCGTAAGAACAATTTATAGCAGCATGATTAGAATAGTGACCATACAGAAAAGGTTGTAAACAATTCATGAAGTGCAGGCAGACTTGTAAACAATTCATAAAGTGCAGGCAGACTTGTAAAGAATTCATAAAGTGCAGGCAGACTTGTAAACAATTCATAAAGTGCAGGCAGACTTGTAAACAATTCATTAAAGTGCATGCAGACAAAGAAAATGACAGAGCAATTAAAGGGAGGCAGGCTAGTGAATATATGGAAAGGGGGGATTGACTTAGACAGGTTTCAAAGTCTATGTAGGATCAAAGCAAGTGCAACGGTCCACAGAGTTGAGGTGAGAGCGAAGTCCACGCTTGAAAGCTAGGTGTGACAGGGCACTTCTCAGATCCATAGGCAGCAAGTTCCAAGCTTGAAGGGCAGCACACCTGAAAGCGCCAGCTCCCTTAGAAGTACTGCAGTGGGGAACTGATAGAAAAGACTTGTCTGATGACCTCAGGTCACGCGATGGGATCGCAGGTTGAAGTAGTTCAGATAGTGTGGCTGGCTTTGCTACTCTGAATATGGAGTCTGATAGGCTGCAGAGATGATATCGCCTTGTGGAGGATGGGGATAGCCAGCCTAACTCTTTATAGAGTTGGCAGTGGTGCATCAGGCGCGGTGCTTTAGCTGCATATCTACAGACATTATTGTAGGTGGTGTCACATTTCTGCAGAACGGTTTTGTTTGCCATTGTGAGGATGGGAGCACAGTAGGACAGGGTGGGTAATAGGATCCCCCGGGCAATGGCAAGTTTGGCAGTAGGTGTGAGCATATAATTCGTCCTGTAGGCAGCCTCCAGTTTACAGTTGACACTTTTACATGACTCTTGGATATGCTGCTTCAGGTCAAGGTTTTGGTCAAGCTGTATTCCAAGATAGCGGAAAGAACTTACAGTCTCAAGGGGGGTTCCGTCAACATCAAGAATTTTAAGTGGAGATGTGCAGGTTCTGAGTTTAGGATTTGATCCAAAGAGCATGACCTTTGTCTTGCTTGCATTGAGTACAAGGCGATGTGCATCAAGCCAGTGTTGTGCCAGGTGGAAAGCTGATGACAGAGTGGCATTTAGGGTGAGAGGGTTGTCAGAGTGAGCATATATAACAAGATCATCAGCATAAAGTAGCGAGTTGCATGATGTTATTACGTTGGGCAGGTTGTTGATAAATAGTGAGAAGAGGTGGACCAGTATAGAGCCCTGTGGTACTCAATATTGATTGTGGTACTGTCAGAGATGGCGAGTTAAGTTTTACAGCTTGAGACCTGTTGGTGAGGTAGCTACTGAACCAGGATGTTACTGGGGCTGAGAAGCATAGGTTTGGAGGTGGCAAGCAGCAGTGGATAATCAACTAGGTCAAAGGCCTTTGTAAGGTCTATGAACACAGCCCCTGTTAGCTGCCCTCTATCCATATGTGAGAGAACATCCAAGGTGAATTTTGTCAGTGCAGTTGTAGTACTATGGTGCTTCCTGAAGCCATGCTGAGCATCACAGATGGCGTTAGAGGAGTCAATAAAATCAGTGACCTGGGTGGCTACTATCTTCTCGAGAATTTTGCTAAGTACCGAAAGTATGGCTATAGGTCTATAGTTTGACAAGTCATTTTTGCTCCCTTTTTTTGAAAACTGGTGTGATTCTGGCCACCTTCCAAATCTCGGGACAGTGCCTGTGGAGAGAGATAGCGTGAAGAACCTGGCAAGTGGGTGGGATATGAGATGAGCAGCTATTTTCAGCAATCTAGGTTCCAGAGCATCAGAGCCAGGGCTAGTGTTATCAGATATGCCCAACAGGAGTTTGCAAACTTGATTTCCGGTAACCGCTTTAAAATAAAACGATCTTTTAGGGGCAAGTTGTGGATCGGAGCTCATCGTGGTAGAGTAGGGTTGAGAGGTGACTGGCAAGGATTTTAAAGAGGATGTAATGGCAGATGGGTCCAAAAATTGCTGATTGAAGGCATTGGCAATGGTGAGGGAGTCATTGCAGTGGAACCCTTGGAGTAGCATGTCCGAGGGTGTGATGGATTGGGGGGTTCCAAGGAAGTTTTTTATGTGACTCCAAAATTTTCGTGGATCATTAGCGGAGCTGGTTAAAAGGTCCTGGCAATATCTGCTCTTCGCAAGCCTGATGTGTTTCTTGCAGTCACTTCTATGCCGCTTGTATATCTGATGATCGCATGGCAGGCCGGTAGATTTATAATGTTTCCAGAGTTTGTCCCTGAGTTTGAGCTTGTGGAGAAGATCTTTGCCCAGCCACCTTGTTTGTTGCCCCCTGACCCTTCTCTTTATCTTTGGTACATGCTTCCTTTGTACCTCTCCAAACCTGCTGAGCAACACATCCAGGGCAGCCTCAGCACTAGTTGCACTGAAGATTTCTGACCAGTCCATATTAGATATGTCAGAGAGAAATGCTTGTACATCCAGCGCGACGAAGTTGGTAAGGGTGATAAGGCGGGATCGAGGAGCAGGTGGCGGACAGGAACGCCAGTGAGGACCGTGGGAGAGTGGTCTGACAGAGAGTCCGCTAGTACAGCAGTTTTGGTTACATGGTCAGACCTGTTGGTGAGAATCCAGTCCAAGAGCGTTCCTGTATGCATGTTAGTCATTCTCGTGCATTCTGTTTATAATTTGGTGAAAATTATATTTTTGGACCAGAGATGCAAGGTTACCGTGATTCGGCCCTAGCCAGTTTAAATTAACGTCCCCTAACAGGATGCACTCATTCAGTTTCACAGATTGTGATACATGTTGGAGTAAGATCTGGAGACTTTCCATCCCGCCGGTGGGTGGATTGTATAAACACAAGATGTGCAGATATTTTGCTCCTAGGGACAGTGTTGCATGTAGAGATTCACAGCGCATATTGGGACCAGGATTGGGAACCACTTTTATTGAGAGGTGATTTTTGTAATAAATAGCAACACCCCCACCCCTTTTTGAGCCACTTCGATCCTGGCGAATGACGGCATACCCAGACAGGGCGCAGTGGGTATCCAGGATATTAGGTTTGAGCCATGTTTCGGTAAGGCACAGGATGTCAGGGTTAACCAGCCTTGCCCAGGCTTCAAGCTCAGCCAGGTGTCCTACAAGACTCCTAATATTCATATGGGCTAGTAATAGGCCTTTACTTCCTTTGGTTGAGACTGCTAATGGGATATTATGTGGCGGGCCTGGGTTCGATTCGATGTCATCAGCCATCAGGAGTAGCCTTTGGGCTAGGAACTTAAGCAAGGTTCTAGTGAATAACACCCGTTTTTTTGGTTTAGCACTATGCTGTAGGTAGTACAGAAGTGACAGGTAGGTACAGCCTTTCTTCAGGAGTGCATAGTGAAAAGTGGGTAAGGGGTGACGGTAAGAAAGAAGGAGATTAGAAAAACTAAAGTCCTTGATCGATTGCGCCTTGTGATCAGTGGCAAGAGGCAGAGATAGGGAGACACTGCTTAGTCCATACAGGAGACCTAGGCAGAATAAAGCAGTCAAGCCTGAGTGATAGATGCTGAGATGTAGTGTCATTTTTGGTATAGGAAGAGCAGGTCGTAGGGGTGGAGGAAAGAGGAGTGTTGGACAGAACAGTGCCGAGGACGGCAAAGCGTTATAGGGTGAAAATATTAGTAGGCCTGGGAGTGTACAAAGGGAGGGATAGGACGCTATGGCGGGCTCGGCAGAGAAATTACAGAGCCGTTAGCTTGAAAGATATGTAGCTGCCCCTAGTGGAAGCGGAGTATAAGGAGCCAATGGAAAAGTGGACACTTAGTCATATGACCCACTGGCGTCTATAAAGCGAAAGGGTCGACCAGGGTGGGTGAGGTAGGGGAGGGCGTGAAGGGTCTTTAGGAGCTAGACATTTAGTCATGTCGGCGCCACAGTCCCCGGGAGTGAACAAATAGCAGTCCAAATCCAAAATTACAAAGTGAGAACAGCCGCTTTCTGTGGAGAATGGCACTAGGTATAGTTCCAAACCCAGCAGGAGGGAGGTCAATTGAACGTACCTTGCGGGCTTTTACGCCTTTAGCGGCACAAGGTACCAGGGAGCGGCTGAGCTCCTGGTTCTCTCCCTCGGGTAGCGTGCGGTCGGTGTGGCCCCTGGCAACAGTCGTTGTGGAGGAGCGCTTTAGTCTTCAATGGGGGCCGCTGGTCAAGTGGGGACACCAGAGGCATCTTTCGGTCCAAAGGCTGGTTCCTTGATCCTGGAGGAGGGTGTCCGAAGCCCCGGTGGGCTCGGAGGGATCCTTGCGGGCTTTTACGCCTTTAGTGGCACACGGTACCAGGGAGTGGCCGAGCTCCTGGTTCCCTTCCTCGGGTAACGTGCGGTTGGTGCGGCTCCTGGCAACAGTCGTTGTGGAGGAGCACTTTAGTCTTCAGTGGGGGCCGCTGGTCAAGCGGGGACCCCAGAGGCATCTTTCGGTCCAAAGGCTGGTTCCTTGATCCTGGAGGAGGGTGTCCGAAGCCCCGGTGGGCTTGGAGGGATCCTTGCGGGCTTTTACGCCTTTAGCGGCACAAGGTACCAGGGAGCGGCCGAGCTCCTGGTTCCCTTCCTCGGGTAGCGTGCGGTCAGTGCGGCCCCTGGCAACAGTCGTTGTGGAGGAGCGCTTTAGTCTTCAATGGGGGCCACTGGTCAAGCGTGGACCCCAGAGGCATCTTTCGGTCCAAAGGCTGGTTCCTTGATCCTGGAGGAGGGTGTCCGAAGCCCCGGTGGGCTTGGAGTCTGTGGTATTGCAAAAAGAAATGGAGAGCAATTTCTCCTTGTTTGATTGTGTGAATGTTGATGCAGGCTAAAGGAGAAGTTTCCTGATGGGGAAGCCGTGGTTTGGCAAGTTTAAAAAAAAAAAAAAAAAAATTTGTGCATGTGCCCCCGTTTCAACTCTTACATCACCCACTGAACTGCACTTGCCTGAACGAAATGTAGGGGCTGGTGAAGTAGCGGTAGAGTGTGGTAATCCTCAGCCAATGACATTTTTTTTTTTTCAGCTGGTGGTTGGTAGTGCAGTGAGCGATTCCGGACATGTCTGTAATGAGGTGATCACTTCCAACAACTGAGACCCTGAAGTAGTGTAGTGTGTCAAAATGGTTAAGTGGTGTATCTGTATTATCTTACACCTGTAACTGTAGTGTTTTGCAAAAGCAACACCCCCCCCCCCCAAGGCCAGCCAGTGTCCCATGGTGTATGCTTCACTGACGGTGCAAGTGATCATCGTATGCGAGCATATACTGAAGGAAATGCGGTAGTAAGCAGGTATAGGAGATGGGACAGAAAGTGACAAAATATGTAACGACAGCTGAAAAAATAGGTGTGCTGTTTATCTCAGTGTGGCAGCAGGAATGTACAGTAGCAGCACTTTATCCCACAGCAGTTGTCGGTGTCACACATAACTAAACTTTTCACCAATAGGGTAATGCACAGTCCTGTATTGCTCCATAATGTGTTACTGTGTAGCAGTTCACTAAAAATGGTCCACTCTAACAGCTTCTCAAGCGTTAAGAGGTGTCTGCACAGTTTGGACCGCGGAGAAGTAGCTCACAGTGCTGGCTCATTCAAGGGTAGTACTCATAGCAGACGACATACGTCTCATAGCAGTAGCACAAGCAATGATTGTCAGTACTGAAATAAGGAGTACTAATGTCATGAGTAAGATATTGTACAATGTCAGCAACGCACTAATGTATAAACATAGCCCGCCCCGCCACAGTGTCATAGTAATGATACGAAAACAAGCATTCGCAACGGACACCCGTACCCTGCCCGAGTCGCAGAAAAAAGGCACGGGAAGTGTAGAGAAATTTTACCATGTTCCACCCTGCTCTACCATTCTCGCACTAACCACAGCTATACGCCAGTGGCATCGCAAACGTTTCTGTACTCCCAGTATTGTGCGAACTAAAAAACACAGCACCAACACTTCTTTTGATAATTATTGCTGCGTTCAACTCACATGTAAAAAGGTGAAATACAGTAGCACCATGCAAGGTAACAACGGCTCTTTAAAAACTCTTTAATTACCATCAAACCGGCGGACAAAGGGGGAGCTGTGGTGGTGCTCAATACCAAGGACTACATACAGGAAGTACAGCGTCAGTTGGATAATGACATTTTTTTACAGACCTTTGGAAAAAGATCCCACGTTGAACTTTAAGAAAGAAATTTATGCTTTTCTTCTTCAGGCATTTCAAGATGGTATGATCTCTAAAAATTCCCTTGATTTTCTTACAGTACAACATCCAGCATGGACTACCATTTACGTTTTGCCAAAAGTCCATAAAAGTGTTCAAAGTCCTCCAGGAAGACCCATTGTTTCGGAGATTGGTTCACTTACTGAATCTCTTTCCCAATATATAAATGCACATATACGGGAGATAGTGGGGTCATTGCCCTCTTTTTTGAGGGACACTACACAAACTTTGGGTATCCTGGAGAACTTACAAATTGAGCAGTCCTGGTTATTGGTATCGATGGATATTGAGTCTTTGTATACAAATATCCCTCATCAGGGTGGACTGGAGGCAGTGCGTGCATGGTTAGACCTGTCTACTAATCTGGATGAATGTGAAAAAGATTTTCTGGTTCAGCTCTCTGAATTTGTGCTCAAATTTAATGTTTTCAGTTTTCAGGGGAAATATTATCACCAAATTAAAGGGACAGCTATGGGAGCTACATTCGCTCCCAATTATGCTAACCTTTATTTGGGACAGTGGGAAAGGGAGGTGGTGTATGACTATGCCAAGAATCCTTTCTATTGAAAAATTGACCTTCGGAGACGTTTTATTGATGATGTTCTGATGGTGTGGCGGGGGACTTATGGTGAGCTGGAAAGATTTGTAGAATATTTACATTCATCAAATCCACACTGAAGATTTTCAGTACAGGCAGATCTTAGGCAGATTAGTTTTTTGGATTTGGATATTGTTAAACTACAGGATGGCACTATTCGTACCTCTATTTTTCGAAAATCTACAGATAAAAATTCATTCTAGGGACATGGATATGTTGTTCATCCACACTGTCTGGCAGGTATCCTTGCCGCTTTAAATCTTGCCGGAAGGTCTTCAAGCTGGCTCCTCCCACCCACCCGGGTGGTAAAACTCTCGGCTCCGCCCCATGACGCCAGATCTTCCTTAGCGCTTGGAAGCTCAGGTTCCCTCCTTAACGCTCTGCGTATAAGACTGGTTCCTAATTCTTGAAATTTCAAAATCAAAGTTTTTGCTAAAAGACTTTGGTCTTCTCTCCCCTCACGACTGCGATGGACAAATCGACTCCCAGTTTCGGAAGTGCCCTTTGCGAATGAAGATGTCTCGGGCGGATCCGCACTCCACGTGCATCTACTGCTTGGGCCTTGAGCACGACCCGCAGGCTCTGCGACCTGTGCTCTTCTTTCTCGGCCTACTTCCTCGAAGACCATGCTGCCCGTTTACAGCTGGGGCGTCCGAAGAAATTTCCTCGGTTAAATCTAAAGAGGCCGGTTGGCGGTGTCCGGCGCGGGCTCGGCGGATCAGCTTCGAGCAGATGATCGCCTCGAAGAGGAGGCGGCGCGGGCCGCTTCTACCCGGCTGCAGCATTTGTCCCGCCTCTCTCGTGCCTCGTGATTCGCTTCCTTAAAGGAGCTATGTCTGACCCTCTCGGACGTAAAGGTGAGGGTCCAACTTCTTCTGGACCTTTTCTCGGGTCCAAAAGAGCAAAGTAAGTCTCAATTGCCGACGCCTTGGGAGTGGGAAAGGTCCCTCCCTTGTTGTTGACAGCCGACTTCGGTCGACCCCTCAGCTTCGGCCACTGGCTTCACGGTGTCCCCGTCAGGCCAGTTGACCGAGACTCCCGTCGACGCGGTCGAGATTTTTCTCGACCCATTAGATGGGTTGTCGGCTGGAGAAGCTGAGAACCCCCTCTCCCCGGTTCCCCCGGTGGGAGTTGAGGATCCCGTCGGCTCGTCTGTGCCTCCGGTTCCGGAGCCTTCGGTGGAATCGTCCGAACCGAGGGGAGTGCCGATTCCCGACACCTCCCCGCACCGTCCTCGGCCTAGCCGAGATTTCGGTCTGGTATTCGCTGGTCTGGCCGATCCCGCCCGCCATAGGCGTCTCGGTCTCGCACCGCTGCAGGGCGGAAGCCGCCGCCATTTTTCCTTCCTCCTCCTCCTCGACGAGGGAGGCTTCGCCAAGTTGCGCCGGAGGCATGAGGGAACTCATGTGGCAATAGTCTTTCTGACGGGAATAAGCCGACCCAGTCGTCTTCCCCGCCGTTAGTGTTGTCACCGGAGCAGCCGAAACAACCCCTCATAGTAGCCGAGGAGCCTGTTCCCAGGCCGGTTATTCGGCCAAATCCAGCTGCCCCACTGATTCTGGTGGAACCTCCGCCTCCACAGCCGTTAGTTGGGGCTCCGACCAAAAGTTCTCGGTCAGCTCAGGGTTTGCCCCATAGGCTGTCTGTCACCCTCACTCCCGATAGACCTCGGCGGGTGGAGGGTGGCTCAGGCCCGAGGCAGCTCTTTGAGGACTCTTCCGAGTCCGAGGATGATTCCTCCCTTTTCTCCAAGCGAATGGACTTGGAGTCCTCAGGAGGACAGTCAGTGGGCGATAGCCTTCGTCCTTCCTAGGATTGCTTGCTCATCTCAGAGTCCACCGGATGAAGCTCGAACTCGCTTTAAATGGGCCAGGTATCCCTCACGGAGATTCTGGACCGAGGATTCCCACGGAGGCCTTTCCGTGGCCGAGGCCATAGTGGGTCCGCCTTGGAGCTTTGGCAGCGCCCTGCTTCCTGCCCTCGCGCCTTGGCTAGGATGGCCAGGAAGTACGCGGTCCCTACCGGTTCCTGTCCGGTTTTGAACACCCCTCTGCTGAGGGTTGGTTACCGACAGCGTTTCCGGCGGCGCGAGAGCCGTGGATGTGGACAAACCTCCCGACAAGGAATCCAAGAAATTGATTATGCCGGGTGAAAAGTCTATGCTGCGTCCTCTCTCGGCCTTCGTCAGGCCAGTTGGGCCGTCCTCATGGCACATTTTTCTCATGCCCTGTTGGGCTCCCTGGATGAGGTCGTCCCTCATCTTCCCGCGGATCTGCAGACTACGGTTAGGCAGGTGCGGAACCAGGGCAGGGCAGTGGCCAAACAGCAGCTCCAGACTGCTTTAGACATTGGGGACTCGTGTGCCAGGTCTGTGGCGGCCACAGTGGCAATGCGTCGTCGGGCTTGGCTGAGGATATCCACCTTACTCGGATACCCAGCACAAGTTGGCGGATGTTCCCTTTTTTGGGACTGACCTCTTCAGCCCTGGGGTGGAAGGTCACCTGCAGAGGATCGAGAAGTCCAATGCTACCTTGGACTCGGTCTCTTCCGCTCAGAAGGACAAAGGCCGTAAGCCACAGCCTAAGCCCTTTCGGTCTTCGCGCCTTCGCGCGCCCGCCCAGCAACGCTAGGGCCAGCAGGCTCGGGCTTGGCATCCCAAACCAAAGCTGTCTCATGCCTCCAACAGGAAGCAGGGAGGTAAGGCCCAGGAGGTCCTCGCCGGTCCCTCCTCCAAGCCTGCCCAGTGACGGACTGAGGGGTGTCGCCCCCATCCCCGTCACCTCACCCCTGGTTCCCCCCGTCGGGGGACGGCTCCGACACTTCCTTTCCGCCTGGTCCGCTATTACCACGGACAGGTGGGTACTGGAGGTGGTGGGAAAAGGCCTGCCTCTAGAATTCGAGCAGGCCCCACCCTTCAGAGCCGTCGCACCTCGGGGCCTCTGGATCCGCAGCTCACTGTCGGCCTGCCGAGCCAACATCGCCTCCTCCTCCAAAGGAGGTGATCAGGAGGTAGAGGACCCCCAGACCCGGGTTCGTGTCCAGGTACTTCCTGGTTCGAACGGACGGGGCTGGCGCCCATTCTTGACCTACACGACCTGAACAAGTTCCTAAGGTCTCGAACCTTCAGGATGGTCACTCTGGCGCAGATAATACCATCTCTGGAACACGCGGTGGTTCTGCTCTCTGGACCTGCAGGACGCGTTCTTTCACATCCCTATCCGTCCGTCACATCGGAGATTCCTTCGCTTTCGAGCGGAGGGATCCCTCTTCGAGTTCCGAGCCATGCCCTTCGGCCTGTCTCCAGCTCCCAGGGTCTTCACCAAATGCATTGCAGTGGTGACAGCTTTCCTGCGGCACTGAGGGGTTGGGGTGTACCCTTACCTGGATGATTGGCTGATAGCAGCCCCCTCCAGACAGGAGGTGGAGCGGTCCAGAGATCTGGCCCTCCAGGTTTGCTCTCAAGTCGGCCTTCTCATCAACGAGGCCAAGTCGGAACTCGAGCCGAAGCAGGTGATTCTGTTTATCGGGGCAGAACTCGACTCTCTTCGAGCCAGAGCATGACTCCCGGCGGACAGGGCCGAGGTTCTTACCTCCTTTGCCCAATCATTTCTGGTTGGGCAATCGCGCCCTGCCCGGGACTTCCTGCGCCTCCTGGGTCTCATGGCGGCCTGTACCAGCGTGGTCTGTTGGGGACGCTGGCACATGCGCCCCCTTCAGTGGGGACTGGCCAGCCAGTGGTCACAACGCTGCGATCCATTGGACCAGCTAGTGATGGTGACCCGGGAGATGTGGAACGCTCTCCAGTGGTGGACCGTTCCATTTCATCTGCAGGAGGGCATCCCGTTTGTCCTCCCCGAGCCGATTTTCTCTCTATCGACCGATGCCTCTCTGATGGGTTGGGGTGCCCATCTGGGGGAACACCGAGTGCACGGCCTCTGGTCCCCGCGGGAGTCCTGATGCCACATCAACCTGCTGGAGCTCCGAGCGGTCCGCCTAGCTTTCACCACCTTTGCTCCGTTTCTCCGGGGTCAAGTGGTCCGAGTCCAGACGGACAATACCACAACCATGTACTACCTAAACCGCCAGGGCGGGACGCGCTCCATGCTTCTATGCAAGGAAGCTCTCCGCATTTGGTCACTCGTGTGCAGCCTGGAGGCGGATCTCCTAGCCATTCATGTGGCAGGAGCCTCCAACACCCTGGCCGATGCCCTGAGCTGGATAGGGGCTGCATCTCATGAGTGGTCTCTCCTGCCGGAGGTAGTACAAGATCTGTTCTCCCACTGGGGCACACCTCAGGTGGACCTGTTTGCCTCAGGGAGAACGAAGCTGAGGCTGTTTCATGCCCTCCCCTCAGCAGGGCTCTCGCTGCAGGATGCCTTCTCGGGCTGTGGACCCCGGGCCTCTTTTACGCCTTTCCCCCATTTCCCTTGATTCACAAGGTGCTTCTCAAGGCAAGGAGGGACAAGGCGCAGGTGATTCTGATAGCCCCAGACTAGCCCCGCCAGTTCTGGTACCCAGATCTCCTCAGCCTCAGCTCCAGGCTCCCGAGGCAGCTTCCAGCTCGCCCGGACCTGCTCTCAGTCAATCAGGGGAAGGTATTCCATCCGGACCTTCAATCCCTGCACCTGACAGCCTGGTTCCTGAGCGGCTAGAGTTCCAGGCCTTGGGTCTTTCCGACGAGGTCCTCAATGTTGTTGAGGCGTCCCGTCAGGAGTCGACCAGGGAATGCTATGCCTTCAAATGGAAGAGATTTTCCATTTGGTGTCAGGGCAAGGGCTTGGACCCTTCCTCCTGTTCTTTGGCAAGCATTTTGGACTATTTATGGTCCCTTTCTAGTCAAGGACTTAGGTCGAAGACCCTAAAGGTGCACCTGGCAGCCATCTCTGCTTATCGGGCGCAGGCCGGGGAGCAGTCGGTGGCGCAGGAGAAGGTGGTCTGGCGCTTTTTCAAAGGCCTTGATCACATTTCCCCTCTGGTGCGAGAACCTCCACCTCCGTGGGATTTACTGCTGGTACTGGCAAAGCTCATGGGCAAGCCATTCGAACCAATGCGGGTGTGAACTCTCTCACCTGTCGTGGAAGACCGCCTTCTTGGTGGCTATCACGTCAGCCAGAAGGATGGGAGAACTCCAGGCGCTCTGCATTGAGTCTCCTTACCTGGTCTTCAACAGGGACAAGGTTGTCCTGCGCCCCCAACCGAAATTCCTTCCGAAGGTGGTGTCAGAGTTTCACCTTAACCGGGTGTTGACTCTGCCGGTGTTCTACCCCAATCACACCTCGGAGGCCGAATACAGGCTCCATACTTTGGACCCTAGAAGAGCGCTCGCTTATTATAAGGAGCACACGGCTGAAATTGGGAGAGGTTCGCCAGCTGTTTTTCACCTACGCTGAAGCTGCACCTGGCAGACCTGCAGCCAAGCGGACGATAAGCAGGTGGGTCACCTCCTGCATAGATCTCTGCTGTAAGTTGGCGGGCATGGAGCCTCCCAGAGGGATAAGAGCTCATTCTACCCATCATACTGCTGCATCGGTGGCTGCTTCCAGGGACGTCCCTATTCAGGAAATCTGCAGGGCTGCTACCTGGAAGTCAGCACACACCTTTATTACCCATTACCACATCGATCTTGAGTCACGCCGGGATGCTGGTTTTGGGGCCTCGGTTCTCCAGTCTCTATTTCCTAAGTAGGGGGTGTGCGCCTTGCCTCCCTCCTCCCGGAGAACTGCTAGGAGTCTGCCAGACAGTGTGGATGAACAACATATCCATGTCCTAAATACAGGTTACTCACCTGTAACAGGAGTTCTAGGAATGGTATATGTTGTTCATCCACACGACCACCCGACCTCCCGGCTCGGGACGACAACCTGAGCTTTCCAGCGGCCAGATCTGGCGTCATGGGGCGGAGCCGAGAGTTTTACCACCCGGGTGGGTGGGAGGAACCAGCTTGAAGACCTTCCGGCAAGATTTAAAGCGGCAAGGATACCTGCCAGACAGTGTGGATGAACAACATATACCATTCCTAGAACTCCTGTTACAGGTGAGTAACCTGTATGTTCTGCATGCTTCCAGCTGTCATCCCCGCCACACCATCAGTAACATTCCAAAATCTCAATTCATGAGGGCCAAGAGCAATTGCAGTGAGCCAGGAGATTTTGAAATCTGCATGAGTGGAATGGCAGAGAGATTCCAGGATAGAGGTTATGCCACTGGTGTGTTGCAAAAGTCAATGGATGAAGTTCGAAGTATGCCTAGGAGAGAACTGTTAGAATATAAAGTTAAAGCAGAAGATAATGAACATCTTAATTTTATTACTACTTTTGGTCAAAACACAGCAGAAGTTAAGAATATCATAGATAGACATTGGTCCATACTAAGTACAGATGTTACATTAAAAAATGAAGTCAAAACTAAACCAAGGATGGTTTATAGGAAAGGGAGGAATATTTCAGACTTATTGGTACATTCATACCAACCAGTGAATAAATCTAGCACTAGTTGGTTACCTCTGCCACCCTTGGGCTTTTTCTGTTGTGGTCATTGCAAGTTTTGCAGTATTATGGACCAGAAAAAACAGTTTTCTTCTGTTAATGTTAACAAACAGTTTGAAGTGAGACAGTTTATTAACTGTTCCACTACAGGGGTGGTATATTTGGCTACCTGTACCTGTGGTGCCGTCTATGTAGGCAAAACTTCAAGGGCATTCAAATTAAGGGTTTGTGAACACGAGTGACATTAGATGTCATAATGATAAGAATGCCTTGGTACAACATCTACAATTATACCATTATGACACTGTCCATACCTTTATATTCTGTGGTATTGAGAAAGTGTGTGTAGGCCCACGTGGAGTGGATTTGGAGAACAAAATTTTGTGCAGAGAGTCTTTTTGGATCTATACCCTGGGTGCTTTGGAACACCTAGGATTAAATGACACTTTTGATATTGCACCTTTTTTAAGGTCTAAATACTTTAAATAATGAATTAATATATAAATGTGATATTATGTGTTATTTACAGTGTGTTTCCCTTTTCTTCCGGTTGAAGTTACTTTAGCAATTTTGGTATATAATGCACCAGTGATTTTTACTATTCCTGAATGCTCATTGAGAGAATTATTTACTCATCTAGTATTGTATTTTTGACCTATAGTATAACTGTCCATTTAAAATTTTAAGCATGGGTTGTAAATTTAGATATTTAGAGGTCATTATATGTATGCTAGAATGAACTTGGTTTGGTATTATTGGTGTAATTTCTTTTATTTTATCTTTGTGGTATTTTTTGATATTAATATTGCACTGTCACTTTAAGTGGTATTTTCTATTTAAAGGGTTATTGTAATTACCAAATTAGTCCCTGAGGAGGCGCTTTTGGCGTGACACTGGTCGGGCTGTTTGTTGTTCTGGGAGCCGTTGTTACCTTGCATGGCGCGCTACTGTATTTCACCTTTTTACATGTGAGTTGAATACAGCAATAATAATCAAAAGAAGTGTTGGTGCTGTTTTTGTTCGCATGGTTATTCACTTACACTGGCACAACCTGAACTGGAGCCGCTTTTTTTGTATGCAGTTGTGTACTCCCAGTATTCCCAGGTCATGTAATGACTGCAGCAGTCTCAGGACCCCCAGTCAATGAGAAGCAGAGGAATGGCACCTCTCTCACATTGTCACAGCAGCGGTATGCAAACTGCAGTTGGATTTTAAAACTGTTTCCAGCAGCACTCAACATGCGTTCATCGAGGAATCAGTGTTACAACGTACCTATTGCAATGCCGTGCAGGACAGCAGTAGGAAAACCTAGCAATGTGCACCTTAAAATCTTCCCTTGTCTCTGTGACAGTTGAACAGCAGCCATCAACACTGTAGTCAAAGACATAGCAGTAAGTGGAACTGATGTGCACAGATGTAAACAAAAGAAATGTTCCTTCCACAGTTGAACACTGCTGTCTTGTCCCTAAACTGGTATTCATTTACATGCCAGTGTAAGCCAGTATCATTGAGCTGAACAGCCAATGGCGACTGTACATTGAAAGAGCAGTTTAATGCACAGCTATCAGGCACATGGCAATAGCCAACAACACTCGTTCACAAAGTCACACCACAGTGGCCTTGTGCCTCACAATGCACCCCAGGTGTGGATTAAATGCCTATTACCCCACACCCTGTTGTGGGTTATTGCTTACTTATGCCATGACCTCAAACAAATTGGTAATTGGGCAGCTAATAACAAAATGAAATTTAATTCTTTAAAATGTACAGTACTGCACTTCGGTCATAATAACCCAATATTCACTTACTATTTAGGAAACAATGCCTTAAAATCAGTAAGCAAGGAAAGGAATCTAGGCATATTAATAAATAACGAGCTGTTAGCTTCCGATCATTGTAGACATGTAACAAGAAAAGCAAATATGCTTATGCAATCAGTCAAAAGGTCCTTTCTGTCTAGAAACAGACAATGCATATTGAAATTATTTAAATCATATATAATGCCACACTTGGACTTTGGTACACCAATATGGAACCCCTTTTTGAGGCACGATATAAACCTTCTGGAGTGAGCTCAAAGAAGAATCACCAAATTAATTCCCAGCTTAGAAACCCAAAGTTATAAGGATAGACTGGATAGTCTTGATCTAGTTAGTCTAGGGAGACCAATAGGAAAAGGGGGAACATGTTATATAACATCATAGAAATTCAAGAGCTATATGTCTAACAATAGGCCCAATCAATTAAGGTCCCATAATAGACAATTATTTGTATCTCGAGTGAATACCACTAAAAGACTAAACTTTTATATAGTAAGAGCTGCTAGGTTGTGGAACTCCTTACCCAGTAAATTGGTAAATTCAAACTTATTTGAGTCCTTCAGACATGAGCTAGACAGATACCTTTTACAATACAATCGATAAGAATTTCCCCACCGAGGGGTTGGAGACAATGAAATGGGCCATTGGCCTACTTCGTCTTATAATTCCAAGTATTCCAGGTAATAATTGTACTGTGATTGATTTTTACTAGAATCTTGTCAAAAATAATAGCTACAGGTGGAACTCCACATAGCTACTATTCTGGTGGCAAATGCTACTAAAAATTCAGTCTGGCAACTAAATTTGTATTACTTGCCAGGGGCTGCAAATTTTTTTTTAATTTTTGAAGAGCACCTTTCTCAGTACTGCAAATTAAAATTAAGCTGCTCCCTTATGTGTATAGGAGCCCCTCAGTGCCAGCTTTAGACTTTTTCAGAATACCCCCCCCCCCAAGGGAGGGAAGGGATCATAATTTGCCCTGAGGGGCTAGCCACAGGATCCCTTTCCACTTCCTTATTGCTGGCTCCGCCCCCACGCTCCAACCTTTTGTGCTGTAACTATAGGGAGAATTCAGGGGCACTCTTCATGCAAGTCTGTAGAGTGTGATTTTCAAAAGCTGTTTTCAGACGTTTAACTAGACATTTGGTAAACTCAGAGCCAGGGTTCAACTAACAAAAGCCTCATTAGTTGAACCCTGTCTCTGATTTTACAAAATGTCTAGTTAAACGTCCCAAAACATCTTTTGAAAATCGTGCTGCATAGACTTGCATGGAGCACGCCCCCATGCTGTCCCTGTCCTGGTGGAGTCAGCAGCAAGGAAGTGGAATGGGATCGTATAGCTAGTCCCTCGGGGGCATATCATGATCCTTTCCTTTCCTTGGAGGATTCTGAAAAAGTCTAAAACTGGCACCGAGGAGCTCCTATAGAGGTAAGGGAGCGTCCCCCTTTTTTGGGAAAGGGGCGTCTAAAAATGACTGTTCAGTGTGCCATCCTGGTGAAACAATTTCAATAAATAAATCTTGCACTGAGAATACTTGATACATGATCAGATAGTATTATATTATGTTCTGATCCCTCAAAACAATTAAATCAGCCTCTGTTCTTTACTAATATGAGTAATACTTGTATGTTACCAAGATTTATTTTCATTCATTTTGATGCCACTAAAAGGCGAGGGGGGACATATTTAGTGCTGGCCGGATGCTCGCACAGAACAGTGCATCGCGCAAAACAGATGTACTGGCACTGATGCCATATTCAAACAGAATGTGCGATCTGTTCCAATCATGCATTCTGTCTGAATATGGGACCCTGGATGCTTGGCACAAAGTGGGCAGCTGCCGTGTTGGGCATGGCGCATCCAGGGTTGGGGCTGAATGCCGCCAGTGGGGGCGTGTGTGGTGCATACCTGAATGCGCCGTTCCCCAAAGGGCAGTGTTAAGCTGAAAAATGCTGATGAGCTAATTGGGCATGCATGGCGCTAAGGGGACTCATGCATGCCCATTATGAGCTCATTAACATGGCTGCACCCAGTGGAATGCGTCGGGCCAGCTCCCTTCCAGCCCGGATGCCTGTAAAGATCACACCAGCCCTGGTTCCATACTGTAGTGGACCCATCCACCCGATCACCAGAATAAGATACAACATACCCGCCCCACGTTTCCTTAGTGTAGTGGACCCCCACCCCTGCCCCGATCACATTACATTTATTGAAATGCCTCAGTTTCCATAGTGTAATGGACCCTCCTCCCATGCCTGAACCCCGATTGAAATACATTCCCACTCCGAACCAATTGAAATACATTCCCACTCCGAACCCATTTCCATAGTGTAGGGTCCCCCCTCCCATGCCCATTCCTGGATCAAAATAAATATATGCCCTGATCCTTTACAGTCCCAAGTATTTCCATAGTGAATGTGGTGGCCCCCCAACCCCATTAGAACAGGACCCCCCGCTCCCCCACACACTCAGCTGTAGCTGATTGGCTTACTTTTCACATTACCACCAGCAACCACTGACTGAACTGTCAGTGAACGTGTACTCTACATAGTGCTCATTGTGAGCACATACTGTGGTACAGTACATGTTCATTTAGAGTTCAGTCGCCAGCTGGCTGGTGGTGTGCGGAGGGCTGAGCCAGTCGCAGGCTATGGTTGGGTGGGGGAGCGGGGTGGGGGTGGTCTCATCCTGACGGGGTAGGGGGTGGGGTGCCACTACACTATGGAAATACTTGGGGGCTGTTCTATTATTTGAGACATCGGGGATTGGGCATGGGAGGGGGACCCTACACTATGGAAAGGGATTGAGGCACATATTTATTTCAGTCTGGGATCGGATATGGGGTGGTGGGTTGGGTACCTCTAGACTACTGGGGCTGGCAGGCTGCTGTGCACCTGTCTGCAATTCCGCAGCCTGCCTGTAGGTGGCTAGTCGATTTAGGCCACCTTTTTTCAGCCTGTCTTTGCACGGCACATATCTGGCCCTTGTGTTGCTCATTCCCACTGAATATGCCGATGCGCGACGTTCCTGGGAATTCCCCCTCTACATAGGCCACATACATGATTATTGGGCCATGGCCCATCTGAATTTTGGCCGCCCATCTCCTCCTTTTGAATATTGTGCTTCGCGCATTTGTGGGATGCGTGTCTCATTTCTGTTTTTTGCCGAGATGAACCACGCATCTCCTTTGAAAATGGGGGCCACAGATTCCAAACAAAAGAAAGACATCTTTTTTTTTTTTTTTTGTCCCTCAGATAGAAACGATAGAAGAACAAATAAACAGCTTTCACAGGAACATCCCAGTGAATGAAGGATCTGCTTCTTGTCGAGACAGGTCCAGATAGAAGAAATTGATGTAATTCAGCTCTTTCAAACCTACTAAAAAAAAGTTAACCAACAGTTTATATAGTAACCATAGTAAATTATCTACTTAGTAGTTCACTTGACTTGACTATTCTTTTCTATTATTATGTTGATATTGGGAAACCAGATTAACATAATAGTGAAGAATAGTCAAGTCAAGAGAACCACTAGGTAGCAAGCAACTCTTGCCCTGATCTTTAGCCATGAGGATATTTAGACAGAGATGAGGAAATTGGAGAGACACTGGGAGAGAGGTTGAGAACAGTGATCATAACATTATTAGATTCTACATTGGAAAGAATGGGAAAAATGAAGGAGAGTCGCAGACTGCTTCTGCACTAGGCCGATTTTGGGGAAAAATGAGGGAGCTCCGAATACAGGTACCTTTGAAGAGCAATCTTAAGGACAGAATAGGAACACACTCAGATTTCATTTGGGTAGCTTGAGGAAACAATGTATCCCACAAAAGAGAATATATAATAGAAAAGGTAAACTTATGTTGACGGTGAAGGAGATACTCTGCATAATCTGGGGAAAAAGGAGTCCTACAAGATAAGAACATTGCAAGACACCTGGTGGAAACATAGGATCTGGGGTGCAAAACAAATGGCAGAACAGATGGTGCTTGAAGTAAAATCCAACAACAAAACATTCTTCAGATATGTTAATGAGAAGAGAAAATCACCAGTGACTGACATATATCACCATGGAGGAATTATGCCTCTCAGCTGTCCCTCATTTTGCTTTAAAAAAAAAAAAAAGTCTCTGTCCCTACTGAAGTTCGGGTTCTAGGGGCGTGGATATGTTGTTCTTCCCACACTGTCTGGCAGGTACTTTGCCGCTTTAAGATGGTCCGGAAAGTCTTCAAGCTGGCTCCTCCCACCCACCTAGGTGATGAAGCTCTCGACTCCACCCCATGACGCCAGATCTTCCTTACCGCTTGGAAGCATCAGGTTCCGTCTTTAGCGCTCTCGCGTTTTGCAGGCCCTAGCTCTAAAAACTTCGGATTTTTTCCTAAACTTACTTTGAAACTCATTCAAGTTCAGCCTTCAGCCTCATCCCTCGCAGCTATGATGGAGGACAAGACCATCCCGGGGTTCCGCCGGTGCCCCTGGGGGCAGATGTCATGCATTGACCCCCACACCTTGTGCGTTTATTCCCTCAGGCATGACCACAATCCACAGGCTTGAGAGATGTGTCTGTCCTTTTCTTTGTCGGTGTGTGAAGACCGCGCTGCCAGACTCCTGCTGGGGCGACCGGAGAAACGGTACCCGCCAGTCAAATCGAAGGAGGCCCATTGGGTGGTGTCCGTAGTGGCGGGCTCTGCAGAACAGCTTGAACAGCTCACGGTCCTTGAGGAGGAGGAGGCGGCCCAGGCTGCGGTGAGTTCCTGTTCGGCTTCAGCCTTTATTCCACTCCAACTGGGCTCTTCTTACACGGCTTCCTTTCGGGAGCTGTGCCAGTCCCCCTCGACTAAAGGGGAGGGTCCTTCTGGGTCTCACACCCCTCGGTCCTGGAAGAAGGATCCAAAAAAAAAAGTAAGACCCACCGTCAAGCCAAGATGCCTGTTGACGTGACCGAGATTTTTCTCAAGCCCACTGACAGGTTTCTCTCTCTCTCTCTCTCTTTCTTTGACACTGGTGCTTCTGGTGCCTTCCGAGGATTTGCCCCAGACCAATGAGCCGAAGTCCCTGGCCCAGGACCCTGAACCAGAAGGGCAGTGGGTTTCCCCCGCTCCTTTCTCGGTCCACCGCTGGCAGCGCCATAGGTCTCTATCTCTGTCCTCCTCCACTTTGGGGAAATCCCACTGACGTTGGCAATCTCTGTCCCGACATAGCAGAAAGCGCCGCCACTGCTCTTCTTCCTAATCCTCCTCATCTGAGGAGAGACTCTGGTGCAAGTTGCGTCTGCGCTATGAGGATCTAATGTGGCAACAGCTCCTTTTGGCCAGCAGCAAGACAAAGCCAGCTTCCACACTGGCAATCAAGTGGCTGTCACCCGAACAGCTGAAGCAGACTCCCGCCGGCGGTTCCCCAGTCGAGGTCCCAACACCAACAGCTTGGCCAAAACCGGCTGCCCCGCCCATTGTGGTGGAGCCACCGCCTCTCCAGCCGAAGAATGGGGCGCCAACTAAGATTTCTCGGTCGGCTCAAGGTTTGCCCCATCGGGTGTCGGTCACTCTCACCCCCGATCGCCCTCAGCGAGTGGAGAGTGGCTCAGGCGGTCACTAGCTGTACGTGGACTCTTTGGAGTCCAAAGACTCCTCATTGCATTCCCGTCCAGTTGACCTGGAATCCTCGGGGGGGTCTTTCTGTGGACGAGAGCCCCACCTCGTTCCTCGGTATCCTTCGACTCATCTCGGAGTCCACGGGATGCTACTTGAACCTGTGCAGAAACAGGCCAGATATTCTCTTACGGAGATTCTGGACAAGGGGGACTCCCCCATAGAAGTCTTCCCCGTAGCCGAGGCCATTGTGGGCCCAGCATTAGAACTCTGACAGTGCCCAGCCTCCTGCCCAACGCCATCGGCCAGGATGACCCACAAGTACGCGGTCCCTACTGGCTCTCTCTCCAGCTTCTCTGAGCACCCCTCAGTTGAGGGGTTGGTGGCAGATTCCGTCTTAAAGCACTCTGGCAACACAAGGGACGTGGACAAGCCCCTTTTGGGCCTTTGCCAGGCCAGCTCGGCTGTTACGATGGCACACTTCTCTCACACCCTGTTGGGCTCCCTGGATGAGGTGCTCCCTTATCTCCCGGCTGACCTCCAGACCACGGTCAAGCAGGTCCGGGATCAGGGAAGGGCGGTGGCAAAGCAGCAGCTCCAAATGGCTCTGGACATTGGAGACTCTTGTGGTCGTTCGGTAGCAGCCGCAGTGGCCACGCGCCGCAGGGCTTGGTTGCAGATCTCGACCTTCATGGCAGACACCCAACACAAGCTTGTAGATGTTCTCTTTCTGGGCACAGACCTGTTCAGGCCCGGTGTGGAGGGCCATCGCACTGAAAAATCCAGTGCCACCCTAGATTTGGTCACATCTGCACAGAAGGACAAAGGCTGCCATCAGCATCATAAGCCTTTCATTCCTCCGCTCCTGTAGCAAGACCTGCCCATGAGCACCAGCAGCAGGCTCAAACTTGGCGCCCTAGAGCCAAGTCCGTCGCTTCCTTGGTCAGGAAGCCCAGGGGGAAGGGTCCTGGTGACTCCTCAGCCGGGTCCTCCTCCAAGCCTGCCCAGTGATGGGTTGCGGGGTGCCGCCCCAACCTCGTCTCATATCCCCTGGATCCCCCTGTGGGGGCCTGGCTCAGCCACTTCTTTTACGCCTGATCTGCTATCACCACGGACCACTGGGTGCTGGAAATGGTCGGCAGGGGTCTGCCTCTGGAGATCGAGCAGATCCCTCCCTTTCTAGCTGTGCCCTGCTGGGGGCTACCGGGTCCACAGTCTCCCAGTTGGCTTTCCAAGACGTCATCGACCAGCTCCTCCACAAGAGGGTAGTCAGCAATGTTGCGGATCCTCCTCTGTGCCCAGGGTTTATTTCCACGTACTTCCTGGTTCCAAAACAGATGGGGGGCTGGCACCCCATTCTCAATCTGCACGACCTGAACAAGTTCCTAAGGCTGCGCATGTTTCGGATGGTAACCCTGGCTCAGATAGTACCATCCCTGGAGCAGGGTATGTGGTTCTGCTCCCTGAACCTCCAGGACGTGTTCTTTCATGTCCCAGTCCGTCCATCTCATCAGTGGTTCCTCCACTTTCGGGCAGCGGGAACTCTACGAGTTCCGAGCCATGCCCTTCAACCTCTCATCAGCTCCCAGGGTCTTCACCAAATGCATCGCAGTGGTGGCAGCATTCCTGCGGTGCCAAGGGATCCAGGCCTACCCTTACCTGGACAACTGGCTGATAGCAGGTCCCTCCAGGTTGGAGATGGAGCGGTCCAGAGATCTGGCCCTCCAGGCTTCCTCTCATCTCGGCCTCCTCAACAACGAGGCCAGGTCAGAACTCGTGCCCTCGCAGGTGATTCAGTACATCGGGGCAGAGCTCGACTCTCTCTGAGCCAGAGCCTGTCTCCTGGCGGACAGGGCCAAGGTACTTTTCCTCCTTTGCCCAATAATTTCTGGTTGGGCAATTGTGCCTTGCCCGGGACTTCCTGCGCCTTCTGGGTCTCATGGCGACTTGCACCAGCGTGGTCCATTGGGCCCACTGGCATATGCACCCCCTGCAGTGGGGGCTGGCCTGCCAGTGGTCTCAGCGCTTAGGTCATCTAGACCAGCCAGTCTCTGTGGCCCAGGAGATGTGGGACGGCCTGCAGTGCAAGGCTGTTCCCAGCTCATCTGTGGGAGGGAATCCTGTTCATCCATCCCGAGTAGACTGTCATCCTGATGACCAACGCCTGTCTGATGGGTTGGGGTGCCCATCTGGGGGGGGCACAGAGCC
This sequence comes from Neoceratodus forsteri, assembly GCA_016271365.2. Classification (NCBI taxonomy): domain Eukaryota; kingdom Metazoa; phylum Chordata; order Ceratodontiformes; family Ceratodontidae; genus Neoceratodus; species Neoceratodus forsteri. The sequence goes on along the minus strand of CM057459.1, from coordinate 244,756,933 downwards.
CATGGACTCTGGTCCCCTCAGGAGTCCCGATGCCACATCAACCTGCTGGACCTCCAAGGAGTCCGGCTAGCCCTGACCGCCTTCGCTCCATTTGTTCAGGGTCAAGTGGTCCGGGTCCAGATGGACATCGCCACGACCATGTACTATCTCAACAGACAGGGCAGGATGCACTCCTTGCCTCTGTGCAAGAAAGTCCTTGGCATTTGGTCTCTCTTGCTCAGCCTGTAGGCAGATCTCCTAGTCATTCATGTTGCATGAGCCTCGAACAGTCTGGGTGATGCCCTCAGCCGGATAGGCGATGCATCTCATGAGTGGTCTCTCCTGCCGGAGATAGTACAAGACCTGTTCTCCCAGTGGGGCACATCTCAGGTGGACCTGTTCGCCTCCAGGGAGAACGCCAAGCTGAGGCTGTACCATGCCCGCCCCCCTCAGCAGGGCTCACTGCAGGGGGATGCCTTCTCCAGGCCGTGGACTATGGGTCTCTTCTACACGTTCCCTTCTCTGACCTTGATCCACAAGGTGCTCCTCAAGATCAGGAGGGACAGGGCGCAGGTGATCCTGGTAGTCCCAGACTGGCCTCACCAATCCTGGTATCCAGATCTCCTCAGCCTCAGTTCCAGGCTCCTGAGGCAGCTTCTAGCCCGCCCGGACCTGCTGTCCGTCAACAAGAGGAAGTTACTTCATCCGGACCTCAAGCCTGACACCTGACAGCCTGATTCCTGAACAGCTAGAGTTCCAGGCCTTGGGTCTTTCCGACGAGGTCCTCAGCGTTAAAAGCCCCCTTGGGACCAGGAGGATTGCAGGAAAAGGCCAACTGGCAAAGTGCAGACCAGGGGAGAACAGAATCCCCATGGGAACACGAGCAGGGGAAATGGAACTATAGGGAAAGGGTGGAAGGTAGTCCTGCTAAATGCCAGGAGCTTGGGCAATAAAATGCCTGAGCTCCAGGCGATGCTAACTGAGGGAGCAGTGGATGTGGCAGCGGTCACTGAGACTTGGGCCACTGCAAGACATGACTGGGACCTGAACCTGGAGGGTTACACTATGTTCAGGAAGGACAGGGGAGGGAAGGGGAGGAGGGGTAGCAATGATAGTCAAAAACTGCATTGGCATAGGGGGAGTAGAGGAGGCGGAGGGAACCGTGGAGGCGATTTGGGTCACCTTGATAACAAGGAGGGGGCAAGAGAGTAAAAATAGGAGTGGTGTATAGACCCCCTGCCCTGGTGGAGGAGCTGGAGGACAGTCTGGTGGCAGATGTTGGGAGACACTGCAGACTGGGCAGAGGAACGGTGGTGGTGTTGGGGACTTAAACATGCCAGGAACAGACTGGGAGACTGTGACGCCTCTGTGACCAGGGAACAGAGGTTGTTGGATGTCTTTCAAGACGCTGCTCCTAACTCAGCAGGTGAGGGAACCGACCAGGAGGCATGGGTACTGGATGTGGTCCTGGCAGACAGTGACCAGATTGGGGCCTGGAGGTAAGGGACCCATTGGCAGGAGTGACCATGCCACGGTCTGGTTCTGCCTGGACCTAGGAGGGGTAGAAGGCTGCACAAAGACGGAAGTAACCGACTCAGGGGCGGATTTTAAGGAAATGGGAAGGATCCTAAGGAGCATTTGGATGGGATTGGGTCAGACATGGACGCTGATAGTAGGTGGGAAATCATCAGGAGAGGGGTGCAGGATGCTACCAGCACCTGTGCAAGAGTAAGACGAAATGCGGAGGGCCCAAAACTCTGTTGGTGGACCAGGAGGTCCAGGAGGTGGTGCGGGAAAGAAAGCAGCCTATAAGCAATTCAAGTGCTCAAGGAGTGAAAGGGATCGAGGGGAGTACGAGCTGATGGCTAGAAGGACCACTAGAGTGGTGAGGGCGGCTAAGGCAAGGAAGGAGCAGAACCTGGCCAGGGAAATTAGGAGAGGGAACAAGGGGTCCTTTAGATACACTGGGGAAAAACAAAGGGTGAAGGGGCAGATTAGCAGGATTAAATCAGGGGAGAGATGGGCACAAGACCCGGGGGAGCAGGCTGAGGTACTAAATGAGTACTTCACCTCAGTTTTCACCAGGGAAAATGGGGGTGCTGCATCATACATGGGAGGAGACAGAGATACTGAGGAGGGGGGACCCCACCGATCGGGCAGGTCTGGGGAGAGGGGAGGCATCACTGGCAGGTGGGGGGAGGGCTAAGCAGGGAGAAGGGGTACCGGAAGTGGAAATCACAGCAGAGAGAGTGAGGGAAGCCCTCAGCTCCCTTAAGACGGAGAAAGCACCTGGGCCGGATAAATTACATCCCAGAGTGCTGAAGGAACTTGCAGATGTCCTGGCAAAACCCCTGGCAGAGCTTTTCACCATCTCTCTGAGGACAGGGTGGGTGCCCCAAGACTGGAAGGTGGCGCATATAGTGCCTATCCACAAGGGGGGGATCAAGGGAGGTGGCAGGGAACTACAGGCCTGTCAGCCTGACATCGGTGGTGGGCAAGGTGATGGAGGGCATTGTCAAGGAGAGGCTAGGGGGGGACCTGGATAAGTCAGGGTGCCTGGACGATAGACAGCATGGATTCATCCCGGGGAAATCGTGTCAGACAAACCTGGTGGAGTTCTATGACTGGGTGACAAGTGCCTTGGACCTGGGTAGACCAGTGGATGTCCTCTTTCTAGACTTCAGCAAGGCATTTGACTCTGTTCCTCACATGGGTCTGTTGGATAAGCTGGGAGAAATGGGGTGGGAACCAGATGATCAGATGGATAGGCAATTGGCTCCAGGACCGGACCCAGAGGGTCGAGTTGGTGGGATAGTCTCATCCCCAAGGAGGGTCATTAGTGGGTCCCACAGGATCAGTCCTGGGCCCTTCTGTTCAACGCCACGATCTGACATAAGGACAGGAATCAGGAGGAGATGAGTCTCTTTGCAGATGACTCAAACTGGGGCGTGGTGGATGGGGAGGAGGTGAGGGTGGTCCCACAGGGGACCTGGAGGCTCTGGAAAGATGGTCTAGAAAGTGGAAGCTGAGGTTCAATGCAGGGAAATGCAAGGTACTCCACCTGGGGGCCAGAAACCCAGGCCAAGTGTACACCCTGGGGGGGAAATGCTACAAGTCTCGATGGCTGAGAGGGACCTGGGGGTGGTGGTGGATGTCAAGATGAACAACTCTGAGACTTGTAGGAGGGCAGCAGTCAAGGCCAACAGGATGCTGGGATGCATCGCTAGGGGGATCACCTCCAGAAGGAGGGAAGTGATACTCCCTCTGTATAACTGCTTGGTGAGGCCGCACCTTGAGTACTGCATGCAGTTTTGGAGGCCACACTTAAAGCGGGACATTAACCTCCTGGAGAGGGTCCAGAGGAGGGCAACCAAAATGATTTGGGGCTTGGGGGACAGGACCTATGAGGAGAGGCTCGAAGAGCTAAATATGTACACATTGGAAGAGAGAGGGACCGGGGGACATGATAGAGGTCTTTAGGTACATGAAGAGGATAAATAGGGAGGAACAGTCAGGTGCTCAAGGAAGGAGGAAGGGCCACTAGAGGGCATGGGTGGAAGCTGGAGGGGGAAGATTCAGGGGAGAAAGGAGGAGGTGCTACTTCACTGGAGAGGGTGGTGGAGCCATGGAATGCACTGCCTAGGGGGCTAGTGGAGGCAGAGACAGTGGAGGGGTTCAAGAGGGGGTTGGACAGGTACAGGGGAAGGGTTCTGGAAGCAAAATCCAATGCAGCAAGAATTTCCGGAACTGGGAAGGGAGAAGCCAGAGAAGGCGAGAGGGACAGCAAGGTCAGCACCCAGGCTGGGGACTGACCAAACGAGCAGACACGAAAGACCGTTAGGCCTATTCTGCTGGCATTTTAGTATGTTAGTAAAACAAAACAAAGGCGGCAGGCTCTGACATACTTGGTACCCCCTTGCAAATGGGACTACTAAGGCACGATGGATCTGACTACATCATTCTGTTGCATTCCATGTCTTCACACTAAAATGGGTACAATATTGACTACAATACTACTGACTCTAAGAGCCACTGGATTTCATTATGAAACAGTTACATTGTTTCATTTCATAACATCTTTGTTTGCTACTTATGTAGCCTATTTATTCCAAAAATGGATACATTTTCCTAATGCTTTACCAGACATGGCAAAACACTATACTACCCTGCTACATTGTAGCACTACAAAATAATATTGTATTATTTTACTTATTGTTCAAAACTCAAAAAACAATATGCTTTGACATATACTGTCTTTTCCAGTGCATGCCACTGAAACCTACCAATTACTCCATTATATGACTGAATTTCTTCTGATTTATTACAGTATCTAATACGCCATACCCTGATCGGGTTTACATCTGCTTAACTCATCTGACGATGCCCAGTAATAGCCAGTCTGGCTCGTCTTTCAGCCAGAACCCTATAACGAATACTATAATGGAATACTTGCAACTGAAATACAAAATTCTTTATATGCTGATATACTATTCTCAGCTCTTATTGGTCCTAAGACCACACTATGTGTAAGGCAGAATGCCATATCTGGCCACTCACTGCCACATAACTGCTTGGGAATCTCCCAGAAGTAATGATTTACTGCAAGAGATCATTCCGTGGAAGATAGATCAGTTATGCAAAGACTTTTGTCATAACAGTAGATCTTCTAGGAATGTGTCTTGCAGTAAGTAGCTTCCCTCCCTCCGGCCCTCTGCCATTCTGTAACAGGGAAAACCATGTAGGGTCGGGAGGCTGTGGTATCTCGGTCCCTCGCTTTCACGAGCTGAAAGCGGCGGGGAACAGAGACTACCAGGGACCACCCACTTTTATAGGCACAGCCCAGGAAGTGAGGTCATGTGGGTGGTCCCTGATGTGGATACTGCTAGAAGAGACTGTCGTGCTAGAGCGCCACCTATCTGGAACTCCCAGAAGTAATGACTTACTGCAAGAGACATTCCTAGAAGATATACTGCTACGACAAAAGTCTTTGCATAACTGATCTTTCTAGGAGTGGTATATGTTGTTCATCCACACGAACCCACCTGCCCTCCCGGGTTACAAGACAACCCGCTTCAGTAGAAGAGATCTACGTCAAGGGGTCAGAGCCGCTAGCTCATCGGTGGTGGAGGAGCCAGCTTGAAGACTTTCCGCCCATCTTGAAGTGGCAAAGTACCTGCCAGACAGTGTGGATGAACAACATATACCACTCCTAGAACTACTGTTACAGGTGAGTAACCTGTATTCTAGGGACATGGATATGTTGTTCATCTTTGCCGCTTTAAATCTTGCCGGAAGGTCTTCAAGCTGGCTCCTCCCACCCACCCGGGTGGTAAAACTCTTGGCTCCACCCCATGACGCCAGATCTTCCTTACCGCTTGGAAGCTCAGGTTCCCTCCTTAATGCTCTGCGTATAAGACTGGTTCCTAATTCTTCGGTTTTGCGAATTTAAAAAGTTTTTGCACTTCTAGACTTTGATCTTCTATCCCTCGTGGCTGCGATGGATAAATCGACTCCCGGTTTTCGGAGATGCCCTTGCGGGCAGAAGATGTCTCGGACAGATCTGCACCCACGTGTTCATTGTTTAGGCTCTTGAGCACCACCCGCAGGCTTGCGACCTGTGCTCTTCCTTCTTCTCAGCCCACGCCCTCGAAGACTGTGCTGCCTGTTTACAACTGGGGCGCCCGAGAAACGCTTCGGTAAAGTCAAAAGAGGCCCGGTCATGGTCTCCGCTGGAGTGGGCTCGGGCGAATCAGCTAGAGCAGATGATCGCCTCGGAGAGGCGGCGCTGGCCGCATCTTCCTCGCCACGGCATTTATCCCGCCTCCTGGGTTCCTCTTATACAGCTTTTTTAAGGAGCTTGTCTGTCTCTCTCCACTAAGGGAGAGGGACTAACGCCTGCTGGACCTTCTTCCCGTCCAAAAGAAAGACAAGGGTAAGTCCCTCCGTCGACGCCTTGGGAGCGGGAAAGGTCCTCTCCCCGAAGTTGTCGGCCATCGACTTCGGTCGATCGTTACGCTCGTCACTGGTCTCATGGTGTCCCCATCAGGCCAGTTGACCGAGACTCCTCACGACGCAGTCGAGATTTTTCTCGACCTGCTGACGGTTGTCGCCAGGCGGCCGAGAATCTCTCTCCGGTTCCCCGGTGGGAGCTGAGGATCCTGTGCTTGCCAGTGCCTCCTGTTCCGAGCCTCGGTGAACCCTCCGAGCCGAGGGGAGAGCCGTTCCCCCATCCCCTCCCCGCACCGCCTCGGAAAAGTCAAGGTTCTCAGTCTTGACTTCTTCGGTCCAGCCGATCCCGCCATCATAGGTGGTCTTGGCACTGCGTGTGTTGCGCCGCCACCGCCTCGTCCCTCCTCCTCCTCCTCCTCGGATGAGGGAGGTCGACGTGGTTACGCCGAGGCACGAGGACCTTATGTGGCAACAGCTCCTTCTGACCGGAACAAGCCGTCGCCTTCCCCGCCATTAAGGGTTGTCTCGAGCGCCGAACCAACCCTCGACTACCCGAGGAGCCTGTTCCCAGGCCGGTTGTTCAGCCAAAACCAGCTGCTCCACCGACTTCGTGGAACCTCCGCCCACAGCCGTTATTTTGGGCTCCACCAAGAACCTCGGTCGGCTCAGGACTGCCCCATAGGCTGTCTGTTCTCACTCCCGATCGACCTCGGCAGGTGGAGGGTGGCTCAGGCCGGCAGCTCTTTGCGGACTCTACAGAGTCGGCAGCGTTCCTCCCTTTTCTCCAGGCGAGTAGACTTGGAGTCCTCTGGAGGTCAGTCGATGGACGATAGCCCTTCGTCCTATCTGGGATTGCTTCGCTCATCTCGGAGTCTACCGGGATGAAGCTCGAACCTGTGTTCAGCCGGCCAGGTATCCTCACGAGATACTGGACCGGGAGGGATTCCCTCACGGAGGTTTCTTCCGTGGCCGAGGCCATAGTGGGCCCGGCCTTGGAGCTCTGGCAGCGCCCTGCTTCCTGTCCTGCGCCCTCGGCCAGGATGGCCAGGAAGTATGCAGTCCCTACCGGTTCCTTGTCCGGTTTTTCGGAACACCCCTCAGTCGAGGGGCTAGTTACCGACAGCATTTTCCGGCGTGCCGAGAACGCTAGGGATGTGGATAAACCTCCCGACAAGGAGTCCAAGAAATTGGACTATGCCGGGCGCAAGTCTACGCTAAGGCCTTTCCTCGGCCTTCGCTAGGGCCAGTTCCGCCGCATCATGGCACATTTCTCTCTCATGCCCTGTTGGGCTTCCTGACGAGGTAGTTCCTCATCTTCCTGCGGACCTGCAGACCACGGTCAGGCAGGTGCGAGACCAGGGCAGGGCAGTGGCAAACGGCAGCTTCAGACTGCTCTGGACATTGGAGACTCATGTGCCAGGTCAGTAGCGGCCGCAGTGGCTGTGCACCGTCGGGCATGGCTGAGGATATCCACCTTCACTTCGGATGCCTTGCACAAGTTGGCGGATGTCCCTTTCCTGGGGACCGACCTCTTCGGCCCTGGGGTGGAAGGTCACCTTCAGAGGATCGAGAAGTCCAATGCTACCTTGGACTCTGTCTCATCCGCACAGAAGGACGCAGGCCGCAGCCTAAGCTCTTTCATCCCTCTGCGCCCGCGGCACATCCGGCCCAGCAACGTCAGGCCAGCAGGCTCGAGCTTGGCATCCCAAACCCAAGCCCTCGGCTTCCTCGTCCAGGAAGCAGGGAGGTAAAGGCCCTGGAAGGCCCTCGGCCGGTCCTTCCTTCAAGCCTGCCCAGTGACTGGTTGAGGGGTGTCGCCCCCAACCCTGTCGCTCACCCAGGTGCCTCGTGGGGGCGGCCACCACTTTCTTCCGCCTGGTCCGCTATCACCACAGACCGGTGGGTGTTGAGGTGGGTGGGAAAGGGCCTGCCTCTGAGTTCGAGCAGGCCCCACCTCTTCAGACCCGCCGCACTCGGGGGCTCTCGAGTTCAAGCTCGCTGTCAGCTCGCTGAGCCGACATCGCCTCCTCCCAGAAGGGGTGATAAGAGAGGTGGCGGACCCTCCTGAGACCCGGGTTCGTGTCCAGGTACTTCCTGGTTCCGAACGGATGGGGGCTGGCGCCATTCTCACTCCACACGACCCAAGCAAGTTCCTAAGGTCTCGAACCTTCAGGATGGTCACTGGCTCAGATAATACCATCCTTGGAACACGGCGGTGGTTCTGCTCTCTGGACCTGCAGGACGGCTTCTTTCACGCCCCTATCCGCCTGTCACATCAGAGGTTCCTTCGCCGAGCGGAGTGATCCTTTCGAGTTCCAAGCCATGCCCTTCGGCTTATCTCCAGCTCCCAGGGTCTTCACCAAATGCATGGCAGTGGTGACAGCATTCCTGCAGCGCCGAGGGGTCCGGTTTACCCTTACCTGGACGATTGGCTGATAGCAGCCCCCTCCAGACAGGAGGTGGAGCAGTCCAGAGATCTGGCCCTCTAGGTTTGCTCTCAGGTCGGCCTCCTCATCAACGAGGCCAAGTCAGAACTCGAGCCGAAGCAGGTGATTCTTTTCATCGGGGCAGAGCTCGATTCTCTTCGAGCCAGAGCACGGCTCCCGGCGGACAGTGCCGAGGTTCTTTCCTCCTTTGCCCAATCATTTCTGGTTGGGCAATTGCACCCTGCCTGGGACTTCCTGCGCCTCCTGGGTCTCATGGCGGCCTGTACCAGCGTAGTCCATTGGGCCCACTGGAACATGCGCCCCCTTCAGTGGGGGCTGGCCAGCCAGTGGTCCCAACGCTGCGATCCATTGGACCAGCTAGTGACAGTGACCCAGGGGTTGTGGAACGCTCTCCAGTGGTGGACCGTTCCAGTTCATCTACAGGAGGGCATCCCGTTTGTCCGCCCCGAGCCGACGGTCTCTCTGTCGACCGATGCCTCTCTGATGGGTTGGGGTCCCCATCTGGGGGAACACCGAGCGCACGGCCTCTGGTCCCCGCGGGAGTCCTGATGCCACATCAACCTGCTGGAGCTCCGAGCGGTCCGCCTAGCTCTCACCGCCTTTGCTCCGTTTCTTCGGGGTCAAGTGGTCCGGGTCCAGACGGACAATACCACGACCATGTACTATCTAAACCGCCAGGGCGGGACGTGCTCCATGCTTCTATGCAAGGAAGCTCTCCGCATCTGGTCACTCGTGCGCAGCCTGGAGGCAGATCTCCTAGCCATTCATGTGGCAGGAGCCTCCAACACCCTGGCCGATGCCCTAAGCTGGATAGGGGCTGCGTCCCACGAGTGGTCTCTCCTGCCGGAGGTAGTACAAGATCTATTCTTCCATTGGGTCACACCTCAGGTGGACCTGTTTGCCTCCAGGGAGAATGCGAGGCTGAGGCTGTTCCATGCCCGCCCCCCTCAGCAGGGTTCACTGCAGGGGGATGCCTTCTCGAGGCCGTGGACCACGGGCCTCTTCTATGCCTTTCCCCCATTCCCCTTGATGCACAAGGTGCTTCTCAAAGCAAGGAGGGACAAGGCGCAGGTGATTCTGATAGCCCCAGACTGGCCCCGCCAGTACTGGTACCCAGATCTCCTCAGCCTCAGCTCCAGGCTCCCGAGGCAGCTTCCAGCTCGCCCGGACCTGCTCTCAGTCAATCAGGGGAAGGTATTTTCAATCCGGACCTTCAGTCCCTGCACCTGACGGCCTGGTTCCTGAGCGGCTAGAGTTCCAGGCCTTGGGTCTTTCCGACGAGGTCCTCAACGTAGTTGAGGCGTCTCGTAAGGAGTCGACCAGAAAATGCTATGCCTTCAAATGGAAGAGATTTTCCATTTGGTGCCAGGGCAAGGGCCTGGACCCTTCCTCCTGTTCCTTGGCGAGCATATTGGACTACTTTTGGTCCCTTTCTCAGCAAGGGCTTAGGTCGACGACCCTTAAGGTGCACCTGGCAGCCATCTCTGCTTACTAGGGCGGCGGCGGGAAGCAGTCGGTGGCGCAGGAGAAGGTGGTCTGGCGCTTTTCAAAGGCCTTGATCGCATTTCCTCCGATCGAGAACCTCCACCTCCGTGGGATCTACTGCTGGTACTGGCAAAGCTCATGGGCAGTCATTCAACCACTGCACAGGTGTGAACTCTCTCACCTGTCGTGGAAGACTGCCTTCTTGGTGGCTATCACGTCAGCCAGAAGGATGGGAGAGCTCCAGGCACTCTGCATCGAGTCTCCTTACCTGGTCTTCCACAGGGACAAGGTTGTCCTGCGCCCCACCAAATTCCTTCCGAAGGTGGTGTCGGAGTTTCACCTTAACCAGGTGTTGACTCTGCCGGTGTTCTACCCCAGTCACACCTCGGAGGCCGAATATAGGCTCCATACTCTGGACCCTAGAAGGGCGCTAGCTTACTATAAGGAGCGCACAGCTGAAATTCGGGTAGAGGTTCACCAGCTGTTTGTCACCTACGCTGAAGCCGCACCTGGCAGACCTGCAGCCAAGCAGACGATAGGCAGGTGGGTCACCTCCTGCATAGATCTCTGCTATAAGTTGGTGGGCATGGAACCTCCCAGAGGGATAAGAGCTCATTCTACCCGCCATACTGCCGCATCAGTGGCTGCTTCCAGGGACGTCCCTATCCAGGAAATCTGCAGGGCTGCTACCTGGAAGTCAGCACACACCTTCATCACCCATTACCACATCGACCTTGAGTCACGCCGGGATGCTGGTTTTGGGGCCTCGGTTCTCCAGTCTCTATTCCCAAGTAGGGGGTGTGCGCCTTGCCTCCCTCCTCCCGGAGAACTGCTAGGAGTCTGCCAGACAGTGTGGATGAACAACATATCCATGTCCCTAGAAATACAGGTTACTCACCTGTAACAGGAGTTCTAGGAATGGTATATGTTGTTCATCCACGCGACCCACCCGACCTCCCCGGCTTCGACGCACAACCTGAGCTTCCAGCGGGCCAGATCTGGCGTCATGGAGTGGAGCCAAGAGTTTTACCACCCAGGTGGGTGGGAGGAACCAGCTTGAAGACCTTCCGGCAAGATTTAAAGCGGCAAGGATACCTGCCAGACAGTGTGGATGAACAACATATACCATTCCTAGAACTCCTGTTACAGGTGAGTAACCTGTATTTTTTTGTCACTAAATATTATGGATTAGAAGCACAAAAGTATGTCCGACATTATTACATTTATATGACTGTTCCCGTTCTGAAAAATGTGTTCTGCATTACGTTATTTACTCTATAACAAGGTTCCCTACTTTCTGGGAACATAGTGTAGTGGCGATGGTAATTAGGGCAAGGGTGCATTATTCTGTGGACTCCTATATGCACTGGGTTCACCCATATCTCAGGGCAGTTGAAACCCACGCTGTCAAAACATGCGCTGTGCGGAGACCCCAAAAGCGTGCAGTCGAAAACCGTACTAAAATTAAATAAACAAACTCCAAACCGTGCACGCTGTTTTGACTGCGTGGTTTTCAGCTGCGGGTCAGTCCCTTCGTGATCCTGGTGGGATACCACATGCACTGTTGCGGTTTACAGTACTGGGACAATACTTGTTTGCAGTCTCAACATGCTGCAGCCATGGGGATACTGCAGTTTCATTACACAGCAACTTGAGCTAGTCATAGCTGACTTTATAATTGTTTTCGCCAGTGGGAAAGCAGTACCTGACATGCCATTTTACTGGGCTCATGCAACTATTGCTCACAGTAACTGTATCATGGGCCATTTATTGACACCAGGGCTTATTCTGAAATAAACATTTTATTTGTTTTATTGCAGGCCGCTGGCTTAGGCAGTATCATGGTCTTGCGGCTGTTCCCACCATTTTACTTTGTCTTTGGTTTGCAGTGTTGGGCCTATGCATTTTTTCAGTCTTGACACACTGTTGCCTTGGGATTGCTGCAGTCTTTATTTGTATATCCGGGTTAGTTTCAGGCAATTTCTCAATTATTTTATCAGGCAGTAGGTACTGACATTCCATTTACTTGTGGCTATAGCAGTAGTTTTGTAAATTCAATGCGAGTCTTCATTGCAAATTTTATGACTGCCATACAGATTGACAGTCCGTTTTAATGCTTTATTCTAACATGTTTTTACTCTGGGAAATGTTTATATAGGATGATGGGGGTTGATTGCCCACTAGTATTTTAATGCCAATTTATCTTTTGGGAATATTTATGTAGAAGACAGAGGGTTGATTGTCCTTATTAGATTGTTGGCTCGTTTAACTATTCGTGATTATACAAACAGGATAACATTTGTGTGGTTCACATAGGTTTGTTTATTTGAAGGGTTCTACATATACCCGATAGGCGATATGACTGCCCCAATCCAAATTATAATGTGGGGTGTCTTGTTTATGGTATTTGGGACAAAGTTGGGGTCCACGTAAGATAAGACAACTAGAGGTTCTCCTGGTACCATGTTGAGTACCTTGAGTGCCCTGGTAGAAAGTTAACATTTCAACCAAATCCACCAGCGAAATGTTTTTCCCAAAGGTGGAATCAGTTTAATTCAGTTAGACGTTGGAGTACCTTGTTACACTTATCCAGCTCTACAACTCGAAATTTTGGAACAAGTACTATCCCCTTAACATAATTAGTGGTGTTAGGAAGGAACATAGAGTTAAACCCAGAGCTAGCTCAGGAGACTATACATTTTCTAATAATGGCTTATGATAATGCAAGAAGTTTAATTTGAAATAAATGGATATGTTAAAATTGTGGGTAAACAGTGAAAAATGGGGTGTTATAGACCTAACTGAGACTTGGTTTCTGGTAAAATTTTAGATAAAGAAGTAGGATGAAAAAGTGACTATTATCATTTCAGATATGACCAACCGACATGTGGGTGGAGGGTTGTTACATATAAAGCAAGGATCTGGGACACTCAGAATTATTGTATTTGGGGGTAATTAAAGGTATTGAACTTGTATTAATATCTGTTTTTCACATAAAGATTTGTATTGGGATAATCTGTTCCCCACCTAAAGTCAATACGTCAAGTTTTAAGGATGTTTATCAAGTAAATGACACTCTCGTTGGCTTTATTGGGAGATTTTAATGCAACATGGAAGAGATCAAGGGCAGAGAAATTGGATTCAACAGTTTAAGTCCATTAGATCTTGGGCAGATCATTACCCACCGTACCAGGAAAAACTCACAACTGAGTTAAAGGAAACTTGTTAGAGATGTTTTTTCTGACATCTGACTTGCATGAAATTAAACATAATGTACTGCTGCCAAATCTGGGAGGTTACAGTCCAGTTTCTTGTGTGCTAGAACATACAAAGCACAAGAAACTGGAAACTCAGTATTTCACTCACATAAAAATTTTGACATTGGTGTATTTATAAGAGGGTTATATGAGGAAAGGTGAGACAAGTTGGATCTGGAAACAGCAGTTACATACTAACATACTAAAAGCCAGCAGAATAGGCCAAATGGTCTTTCATGTCTGCTCGTTAGCCAGCCCCTGTTGGGCGCTAGCTCCTCCTCCCCCGGCCCCTGAAGGTGTCAACTTCAGCTTCAGTATACCCATGCATCTGTCCTACCCCCTCTTAAAGTCCTCCACTGTGCCCAGTTCAACTAGATTCCCGGGCAATACATTCCATGGTTCCACCACCCTCTCAGTGAAGTAATGTCTTCTATGTTCTCCCATGTAGGTTCCCCCCCCCTCTAACTTCCACTCATGCCCCCTGGTTGTGCCCCCTTTCCTTAGCCTGAACATTTCTTTGGCTCTGCCCCTGTTAATCCCTTTCACATATTCGAATACTCAATCATGTCACCCCTGTCTCTCCTCTCCTCCAGCGAGTACAGCCCAAGGACTCCCAGCCTTTCCTCATATGTCCTATTGCTCATGCCCCGGATCATCCTGGTTGCCCTCCTCTGAACTCTCTCCAGCAACGCTATGTCCTTCCTAAGGTGAGGTCTCCAGAACTGCACTCAGTACTCAAGATGCGGCCTAACCAAGGCATTATACAGAGGAAGGATCACCTTCCTCTTCCTGGATGTTATTCCCCGGGCTATGCAGCCCAGAATCCTGTTTGCCTTTGCCACAGATCTTATGCAGTTTTCAGTGTTCATCCTGGTGTCTACCACCACTCCCAGGTCCCTTTCACTCGTTGTGGCTTATGGCGAGACCCCCTCCCAGGGTGTATACATGACCTGGGTTTCTGACCCCCAGATGCAGCACCCTACACTTCCCTGGATTAAACCTCAGTCCCCACCTCCTTGACCAACCCTCCAGGGTATCCAGATCCCTCTGGACTGTCTCTCTTGCTTCCTTCCCATCAGCCAGTGCTCCCAGTTTTGAGTCATCCGCGAAGAGGCTCATCCTACTCCTAACACCACTCCCTATATCGGAGACATAGGCATTGAACAGGAGTGGCCTCAATACCGAACCTTGGGGAACCCTACTGAAGACCTTCCTAGGGGAGGAGACTATCACACCAATCACTACCCTCTGTGATCTATCCGTGAGACAGTTTTCTACCCATTTAAGCAATGGTCTTCCCACCCCCATCCCCCCACACTTTGTCAACAACCCGATGTGAGGTACCAAGTCAAACGCCTTACTGAAATCCAGATATAGGACGTCCACTGGTCTTTGTCGGTCCAGGGTCCCCGTCACCTAGTCGTAAAAATCTGAGGTTGGTCTGGCACGATCTCCCCGGGACAAAACCATACTGTTTGTCATCTATGTGCCCCAGCCTTTCCAGTTTCCTCCCGAGATTCTCCTTGATGAAGCGCTCCATTAGTTTGCCTACCACCGATGTCAGGCTGACAGGCCTGTAATTTCCCATCTCCTCCTTAGACCCCCCCCCCTTTGTGGATAGGTACCATGTGAGCCACCCTCCAATCCTGAGGCACCCATCCTGTCTGCAGTGATGCATTGAAAGGTGCAGCTAGTGGAGCTGCTAGTTCGTCCGCCAGTTCCTTCAGGACTCTCAGATGCAGCCCATCCGGTCCTGGTGCTTTGTTAGTTTTCAGCATCCTTAGGGCCTCCCTCACGCTATCCTCCGTGATTTCTCCCTCCCTAACCCCCTTCAACAAAGCACCCATCCCTTCTAGGCCTGGCCCACCCGGTGCCCCAGCCTCTTCTGGCCTTCTCCTCTCCAACTGTCCTCTCCTCTCAGCTGTGTCCCCCCCCTCCCTTCCAGCTGAATGGATCCCCTGTCACCTTCCATAAATACCGAGGCAAAGTAATTGTTTAGTACCTCTGCCTGCTCCCCCACCTCCTGAGCCCATCCCTCCCCAGTCCTAATCCTGGAGATCTGTGCTCTCCCTTTCCTCTTTTCCCCTTTGTATTTATAAAATCCCTTTCCACCCCTCCTGATATCCCCTAGCCAGGTTTGCTCCATCCTCACCTTGGCCCTCACCACTCTTGTGACCCTTCTGGCTGTCAACTGTATCCTCCTCCCTGACCCCCGAGCTTAAAACGTGTGTAGGCAGCTTTTTTTATCCCTCGCCACCTCTTGCACTTCCCTGGTCCACCAGCACAGCTTTTTGGCCCTACCATTTTTACACCTTACCCTTGTACATGAGCTAGTAGCTTCCTGCACCCCATTTTTAATGGTCTCCCACAGTCTACCAACATCCATGTCTGGCCTAATCTTGTTCACACTCCCCCTCAGAATCCAGCCCATGCCCATGAAATCTTCCCCCCTGAAGTCCACTACTACTGTGTTTTAACAGTTGTCCTCCCCCCTAGACACAGTAGAAACCAGACCGTGGCATGGTCTCCTCCTGCCAGCGGGCTGCACACCTCCAGACCCCTTAACTGGTTGCTGTCTGTCAGGACAACGTCCAGTATCGTCCCCCCCCCCCCGGTAGGTTCCCCACCTGTTGGACCAGAAAGGCATCCTGAAACACATCCATAAGTCTCTGCTCCATGGCCACCGCTGATGTCATAGTGTCCCAGTGTGCCCCTGGCCTATTTAGGTCTCCCATGACCACCACCCTACCCTTTCCACAGTCACAGTGCCCCCTGATATTCTCAACCAATTTTCCCTCCAGGTCCTCATCCATTGCTGGGGGTCTGTATACCACTCCTACTTTCAGTTTTTTGCCTCCCCTCGATTGCAGGGTTACCCAAATTGCTTCCACTCCATCTGCCTCCTCCACTCCACTAACCATTATGCCATTCTTGACTATCAGCGCTACACCCCCTCCTCGACTCTCTTCCCTATCTCTCCTGAATATTGTGTAGCCCTCCAAATTGAGATCCCAGTCATTTTTCTGGGTGGCTCATGTTTCCATTATTGCTGCCACATCCACTGATCCCTCCGCCAGCATCGCCTGGAGCTCGGGCATTTTGTTGCCCATGCTCCCAGCGTTGATCAGGACCATCCTCCACCCTATCCCCCCCTTCCCTACCCAATTGACTCGGCCCCGTGCACTCCCTATTTGCCCTTTCCTGCATAGCCCTTGCTTTGTTCACATTGCAGTCACCTGTCCTCATTTACTGCCCTGGACCTGGGACCTGGATCTGCTCTCCTGACTCAATTTGTTCATTTGTCCCTCCCCCCTTTACAAGTTTAAACCCCACTTCTTGTTTATGAATTCAGTGAGTTTCAATTTTAAGATTTCCTTCCCCGCTAGGTTAAGATGTACCCTGTCCCTAGCATACAACCCCTTATCGTCCCATGTTTCCCCCAGTCCCCCAACAACCCATACCCTTCTGCCCTGCACCAGTCCCTGAGCCACTGGTTCACACCTCTGAGTTTGTGCTTGGTCTCCCTGGATGCCCTAGGTACTGGCAGAATTTCTGAGAAGGAAATTGAACTCCCTATAGAATGGCAGACTCTGGCCAGTTCCCGAAACCTCACTTGGATTTCCAGATCGCTGTTCCCTTACAAATCGTTTGTGCCCAGATGTACTAGGAAATATGGGGATCCCCCACATTCCAGTGCTAATGAATATAGCTGGAATTTGGCCTTATGAACGGATAGGCCCGGGATACATTTAACCCTGACCTGGCTGCTTCTTCCCTCCCCCTGGATGCCCCTGGTCATGGAGTCCCCTAGCAGGATCACCTTCAACCCCCCCCAACTTACTGGCCCTTTTGATCCCTTACAGGCTCTTCCTTCTTTCACCGATCTCCAGCTTACTCTTCCCACCCCCTTCAGTCTGGGGATCAGTAGTCTGTGCGTGTCCTACCAGGCTCTTTCTTCTGCTTGTGGCTCACAGTTTACTCCTGCCCCCAACCTCCTGGGAGGCACTGCTGGCCCCGATTCCCCCAGAGTCTCTGTTAGGGGCCAGAGTCCACAGGTCCCCTGCCCAGACACCCTTCTACTGCTTCCCCCTGCCTCCAACACCCCTCCTGTCCTGTCCCCCATCCCATCTGGCATATCTCCCCTACCCCCTTTCTCTCCCCCTTCCTCATCAGATTTCTCCCACCCCACACTGGCCTTCCAGAGTGCCCCTACTATCCCCCTCTCTTGCTGACTTCCCAGCCGGAGTGCCTGCTTGACCCCAGTCCCCCTGCCTCTGGCTCCTCCTTGCCCAACCCTCCCTCGGCTTGCTAGTCGCACCTCACTGCCTGTCTACCCCTCCTGCTCCGCAACCTCCTGCCCCCACCCCCAGCTTGCTGACCAAGCCTCTCTGACCGCCTGCTCCCCCTCCCGTCAGCCTCAACCACCTCCTCACCTGGGTACAGCATGGTGTATCTGTTGCCAAGTGTGATGCCTGCCCCCAGCTCATTTTCTCCTACCCCCTCCTTCTTTGTTCCCCTTGATTAGCCACCCCCACCCCACCCCGGTGAGGTGTTTTCCATCCATTTGCAATGCGCCCTACCCGTCCGGAGTTTCTATAGGGCCCATGCCTACCTGCTTCCTGGGGTATGCTGAAGTGGCCTCTCCTCCTTCCATGTGACCAATTCCACTCCTTTCCCCCCTTTCCTCCCCCCTCATGCCTTCCAGCTCCATTCTGATCCCCTCGACCAACTCCCTAAGTCCTGCCAACTGAAAACACACTGGACACCCTGCGAACCTCCATGCCCAATTTAAGATTATTGGTGCCTCGCACCCCGTACACCCAACCACCCTGCTGAAGATGCCTGCTCTGGCCCACCCCGAATCCACCCTCATTTTGGTGTGAGCAGTGCCAACCACTGGCAGAACCACTTTCAGTTTTTTGCCCACCCCACAAGGTCAAATAGCAATAAACAATTCAGCACAGTTATCACAGCTATCAGCCGTATATATAGCAGGTAGTCAATGGTGCCCAGACAGGCACAGCATACAGTCCCCCTTTCCTGCAATCTGCCACAAACCAGACCCAATTCTATTCTTGCCCACTCCTCAGGGATCGTAGCAGTAAACAAACAATTCAGCTCAGTTATCAGTTTACATTTATCACATCCCGCAGCTGCATATAGCAGGTAGTCAGTGGTACCCAAGCAGGCACAGCTAACAGTCCCCCTTTCATTCTAGCAGCGGTAGCCCAAGTCTCCCTCTCAGCCTGCTCTTTGCAGATGATCTCAGTTGTCCACACAGGTACAGCGTACAGCTCACTTTTCCCAATCAGTAGTCCAGGACACCAGACAGCAGCAGTAGTCCAGGACATCCACTCACAACCTTCCCCCTGCCCCCCCTTCCAAGGCTCCACCCCCACTGACTATTTAATAGAGGTCGGGGCCAGGGTGGGTGGTGTGGGACAAAAAACACAGCAGCTCTTCCTCTTGCGACTGAGCTAATGGCCTTTATAGCCCAGTCGCACAGTTAGTTTGCGTGCTTTGCGCTGATTGGCCCCATTGCTCCTTGCTCCTGAGCGGTGGCGGCAGAACGGTGTGCCGTTGTTGCCTGCTGTGTTCCACCACATTGTATCACCCAGGCTCACTTGTATACACTTCCTTTGTATGTACTTGTACTATTTGTCTTGTTAACTGCTTAGTTTCAACACATTGTGTCACCCAAGCTCACTTGCACACGCTCACTATGTAATATTTGTACTACTTGTATTTACTTTTTGCACTATTTGTATTTTTTTATGCTATTTATTGGACTCTGTACTCCTTGTCTATGCCGAGGCTATCTGTACCTTGCCTGTCAAGTGTAATTTTACCTCCTTTTCCCCCATCCCCAGGTCACACCTAGAAACAAGCCTAGGCTCAGTGTGCCTCTTCCGGTTACCAAACATAAAAAATTCCAGACTGTATTTCAAATGAAAGGGAAAATGATACAGCTGAAATAAATATAAATTAACCAAAATTTAATTTTAAAGTCAGCAAAAATAAAGAGTTAGTAAAGGAACTGTAAAAATCTTAACTGCAATAGACCTCCTGAATTAGACAAAATAGAAGCAAAGTTCCTGAAAATGGCATCTCACATCATAGGTCCTGTACTGACTAAATTGTTCAGTTGAAGCATCAGAAAGAGGAACTTTCCAGTGCAGTTGAAGTGTGCTAGGGTAGTCCCTTGTTTTTAATGGGGGCGAGAGAAATGACCCATCAGAATACAGGCCGGTGGTATTGCTGTCCATCCTTTCAAAATTGCTGGAGAGGATGGCCAGCAATCAGCTGACATCATATTTGCAGACAAATACCTTGTTGACAAACCAGCAGTCAGGGTTCAGGACTGGGAGGTCGACGAGCATTGAGCTCATGGAATTTACAGGTATTGTGGCAGGTACGTTGGATGGTGGCGAGGCTGTGGGCATAGTGCTTATCGACCTCTCAAAAGACTTTGACCTGGTAAATCATAGTCTGTTGATTCACAGAATGGCATCTATAGGTGTGGTGTCAGAGCTGTTGAGATGGTTTAAGGACTACCTAGCTGAGAGGTCACAGATTGTCCTGTTAGATAAAGTGAAATCAGACAGGGGCATGCTTTCAAGAGGGGTCCCGCAGGGGTCTATTTTGGGACCATCCATGTTTTTTAATATACATCAATGGTCTAACCAAGATAATTAAGAACTATAGGCTGTATGCAGACAATACTGTTCTTGTTGCATCTGCACAAAATAGAAGTGCAATGGAATCAAAACTGCAGGAAGATTTTTCCAAGTTGGAAGAATGGTTTAAGAAGTTGGGACTGGTACCCAGCCAGAAAAAAAACTCGGTCTTTCATTCACTCCTTGCTGTCCATGTACAAGTCAGGATTCCACAAAGGATACTTCGTGGACACCACACTCAACGATATGGTGACATTATAGCGTCCAAATTAGAGGGGGACCTTTCTGTGGGTGCTGTGTTCTTGAGTTTATTGAAGGCATTTGATACCGTGACCCATGGGCCCTGGGAGAGTGATTAGCTGAGATTGGTATGGCCAAGGATACATGTGGCTAGTTTGCAATCAAACTCAACAGGTCTGCGTGGATGGTCAGCTGTCAGATAAGGCTTTAGTCAAAAG
This sequence comes from Neoceratodus forsteri, assembly GCA_016271365.2. Taxonomy (NCBI): domain Eukaryota; kingdom Metazoa; phylum Chordata; order Ceratodontiformes; family Ceratodontidae; genus Neoceratodus; species Neoceratodus forsteri. The sequence continues at coordinate 244,736,681 of CM057459.1, read as the reverse complement.
GGGGGTGCCTCAGTGCTCCATTTTGGGGCCCACATTGTTTTTAATTTATATAAATCATTTAGCTGAGATTGTAAAATACTCAAACATATACCTGTATGCAGATGACACCCTGCTGGTGGCTAGTTGGAAAACCCCTGAGATCTTGGAAGCAAATTTACAAGCTGATTTTACAGGGCTGTGCTCGTGGCTGTCTAACTCAGGACTGGTATTAAATGGTAAAAAAACAAACTAATGTTATTTCAAAAAGGTGGTAAAAAGACAGGCAAAAATAAACAGGAGGTAACAATAAAAACAACAAAAAATGAAACTAAAGCCCAGGTGTCAGAATATAGATACCTGGGATGTGGACTGACAAATGCCTAAAATTTGATTGCCACATAGACGACACAATAATAAAAATAAATAAAAGGTTAGGGGCATTTAGGTGGACTAGTTTTTGTAGAAACAAATATATGAGAGCCATCATAGTAAATCAACTTCTACTGCCAGACCTTGAATATGGCAACCACGTGTACAGCCTAGCAACAAAAGGAAGGTTAGCCAAAATTTGTGTTATTTATAACTGTTTGGCATGATTCATATTGAGAAAGGACCATAAATTCCGCCCTTGTGACCTATACGAGGAACTGGGTTGGCTCCCACAGGAAAATAAAAGAAGGTTATCCTGGGCTAAGCAAATACACAAAGTACTGAACTTCTGTAAGCCTACTTATCTGTATGATAAATTGGAAAGGAAAACATATCAACAAAACTTAAGGAATTTAAATTTGAGAAATTTCAAATTACCGAAGTCCATAAACAAGTACAGTAATATGAGATTTCCGTTTATTAGAATTACGCTGTGGAATTCAATAAAACATACAGCTAACAACGTTTATAAAAATACTAAGTCTTTTATAATAGATTTAAAATGAGAATTAAATACTCGCTGTATGTGTGATGGTTAAACAAACCTGCTGGTTTAAATATTTTCATTATTGGTTACCTTATATTTTGTGTGTTCCATTTCTTGATGTTTTATGAAATCACATGAAATGTAATTATTTCATAGTGTATGTTGTGTATTGTTGTGCTAATTGTCTTTTGGTAACTTTGATGTAATGAATGCACTCACAGGACCATCTTGTAAATAGGACTTTGGTCCGAACGATGTGAAAATTCCATCCATTTCCCATCTAAAAATAAAATTTTTTACTACGTTTCCCCAGAAGATGAATAGTGCTAAAGGGCTGAATATTAAACTAGCTAACGGGGAACAAATAGAATCTGTGCATGAGTACAAATACCTTAGGGTCCTAATGGACGGAATATTAAAGAGGACAGGAAATCATTTCTAATTGGTAGCAGTTTATAAAGTTCTTATTCTCAAAATGATATGCATTACATTAAATAATCCATATTTAGCTGTACCTGGATAAAAAGTGATATGAAAAACTGTATTTTGAATTATTTTGTTTTTATGGGCAGCATTCTGTTATAGTTGTCTTCAAGGAACCAATAATTTGGAGTTTTAACTATGCCATGATTTGTGTACAGAACTCTTAGTGTAGTTCTGATAGGTCAACAGCTCATAAATGGCATTCCGTGCACAAACCATAACATAGTAAAAACTCCAAATCACAGGTTCCATGAAGAGAACTGTAGCAGAATGCTGCCCATAAAAGTAAAACAATGCAAAATACATTTTTTATTCAGGTACAGTTAAATATGGATAATTTAGAAGAATGCATATAATTTCTGAGAATAAAAACTTTATAAACAGCTGCCAATTAGCACAAATTCCCTGTCCCCTTTAAAATATGATAAACCTATATATAATGTTGTGAAAAAAGTGAACTGCAGACTTGATGCACTTAGGAGAAATGCACAAGCCCTGACCAAAAAGGCAAGGATCAATATTGCGACTCAGTTTATCTTACAAGTGATAGGATATGGAAGTCTGGTATATAGGAATGCACCTAAAAATTCCCTCGCTTGGCTAGATACAACCTATTATTAATTGGCCTGGTTGTCTTAAACAGTCTGTTGAAAACCCATGATTACCATGTGTATGAAAAGCTGTCCTGGGACTCCCTGTTGATAAGAAGAAAGAAATTAAAGACCGTAACTGTATATAAAATTAATTACTATACAATGGTGTGTGAAAATCCTGTAACCTCGTTGGTCAAAACATATCATATTAACATAGGTAAATCCTGCATAACCTATGCCTGAGGAATGGCATTAATAAAAAATGATTAAACACATTTTAAATTTATTTTACACATGGGTCCATTGTATAATCACAATAAGGCACTCCAGGGTGTGAATTATTGGGTGATTTACCCACTTCTTGTGTGGTTGTTACTCGTCTGCACCTCGTGACACACCACACAAGGCGTGGGTAAATCCCCAATAACCCACACCCTGTTGTGCCTTATTGCTTAATAACTTGGTTTCAGGAGTACCATACAAAAGTACTGAAACAGTCTCAAAAAGCATCACTTGAGAAACTTGAGCAATAAGGGTCTCATTGTATCAAAATTTGGACTAATTTTGGTTTGCTTACCCTTGATTATATAGTTCCCAAAACTTGGAACCAGGTATCACTGGATGCAGGGAAATTAACAGAACTAAACAGTTTTTTTAAAGAGAAAATTAATGAGAGCATGTGACATTAGAGTGTGTGTTTCTAGCTGACTGTATTTTGACTGTTTGAGAATTCATTGTAAAGCCTGTATTATTATGTATATGACTTTGTACTATATGTCATGTTTTGTGTTTAGTAACATGTACTATTCGCATAGGCCCATTTTGTGTTATGCTTTGTATTTTGTAACTATATGGAGCATTTTATGCAGGGCAACCTTGTAAACAGGGCCCTTGAGTCCTAAGCGATTCATCCTGTTTAACAATACAGTAGGAGCCACTTAATTGGGATGGGCCGGGTGGTGGGCGTTTCGTCCCATTTAACCAGCCATCCCAATTAACAGAAGTGAGGATTTTACTCTTAAAAAAAAGCGAAAGTTTAAACAAATCAAATGTCTCAGTAACATCACAAAATATTTGACTACTTTTGCTTTGTTAGTTAAGTGCAACATTTTCTCTGTAAAGCTCTAAGTATCATTGTCCCTCAACATGAGAAATCTTTTGTGTGTTAAAAAAAAAAGGGGGGGGCACACTTGAGCAGTGCAGATACGACGGAGCCTGGCATCCCTCTTACCATGCAGACAGTTTACTATGTGGTGTTCCACTCTCTTTAGGGTCATCTTCTGTACAATCTGAAGTCCCTCTTACCTTACAGATAGTTTACTCATTCCCTTTTGCCGATGAGAAAAGCCTAAGCAAAAAACAAGTTAAAGAAAAACAGGGCACACTTGAGCAGCGCAGTTATAATGGAGCCTATCATTACTCACTCCCTTTTGCCGACGAGAAAGGCCTGTGTATGGTGATCAATCTGTCATTGCCGAGCCAACTGTTTTTGATAGGGAGAAAGGACAGGGGCGCAGAAAAAAAAACAACCAGCAAACAAGATTGCTGGATTTACAGGAGGGAGGGAGGGAGGGACAAGAGGCTGGAATAGTGACTAGCAGTGGTGATTAACGGTGCGGTGAAAAGAATTTCGCACCTACTGAGGTGTGAGAAAGGGATTAGTGAGTGATCAGCGAGGGTCTGTAAAGGATTAGTGAGGGACAAAGCTGGCAGATCGTCCCAATTAGGTTGAGGGGGCATCCAATTTAAGCAGAATTACCTCCCATTGAATAGCATTGCCACTTAATCGGTGCCCGATGGGACCTCCCAATAAAATGGACATCCCTATTATCCACATCCCGATTTTAAGTGGCTTGTACTGTATATTTACTACTTACTACTACAGAAGAAAGAAGTTGGTTGATATTAGATAGTAAAAGGTTGTTCACAGGGGAGCACAGGGTACTACAGGATATGTGTGTGATTATTTTTTTTTTGAAATTTAAGTTTATTAGTTTCAAGCAATACAACGCAAACAAAAAACCAACAACAAAACAAACCAAACAAAGAAAAAAAAAAGAATAACAGAACCCCATCCCCAACCCCATTAAAACAAATATACAAGATATCAGGAAAGGTTTAAAAGATAAAGGTAAACACAAAATATGTATCTTGCAACCAAACTTCCAGAAAGTACATAATCCCCCACACCTCCCCCCACCCTCCCCTAAGGTGCACCAGTTAAGACCTTAAACACAAAAAAAAAATCTGGAATCTGGGTACGTAGCCTATTTACAGAGTGACATAGCAGCCTAGGACCATTTAAGTTGTTAACAGAGGAGAGAAACAGGTCTAGGATCCATAGTAGCATAGCGGCTAAGGAAAACACCATATGAGCTGTATGAGGCCAAGGGAATGGGTCGTCAGGCCTGAGTGTTAAGAGTATACAGGACTGCAGCTTACCCCATCTTTATGAAATAAGTCTCGGTCCTTGTAGCTGGTAATTAAATTCTCGGATTGAAGATACGACATTAGCTCCTTTAACCAGTCAGCGTATGACAAAACCAAGTGATCCTTCCAGTGTCTTAAAACCAGTTTCTTGACTGCCATAGATACTAAGGCCATATGGTATCTGCGCTCCACACTGTTTATACGAGAAGAGATCACCCAGCACACAGATTTCGGGAGAGAAGAGTTCACTCAGACCCAGAAGGGGATCCAGTTTATCCCGGATCAAGGACCACAATGGAGCAACTTTGGGACATTCCCAAAAAATATGAATTAAGTTGCCTTCGGCCTGTAAACACCTGAAACAATCTGAAATAGCAAGCAGTTTACGCTGAAAAAGTTTAACAGGAGTATTGTTAACAATATTATATTGTACTAAGCGGAACCTATCCTGGGTATGGTATCTATGTAAATTAGACCAATACTTTCTCCAGAGCGGGACATCGTCAGGGAGAAGACTCGTCCAGATCAGGAGACCCCCAACCTCCTCTTGGGAATTAAAATTTAAAAGATAGGAATAAATCAGCGAGATGGAATGAGGCTGAGAAGCTAAGCTTATGATGTCAGATAAAGGTTGTACAACCCGATGTGTGACACGTAGTACCAAATTTGGTACCTACCAAGTGCCGAGCTGAAACACCTTAAAATGCATTTGGTTGGTATATCAAACCTAGCAAGAATGTCATCTGATGTAAGGAGCGAGTCTTGTCCAAACAAATGTTCCACCTTAGAATCTTTGAGTTGTGGAAGCCAACTTGGACCTATCCAAGACTTCCCCAATCTAATATTGGGATTAAGAACTAACGGTTGCCCCAGATCCGTGAAACTAGAGATCCGAAAGAACTTGAGACATTGCACCCATGACCTAAGAGAAACTGCGACCTGCCTCATCAGAAACCAGCTGTGAGAGGCTTTCAGGGTCTGGTAGAATAAAGCGGATATATCAACTCTAAGGTCGGAAAGAAAGCCTTCTCCAGTTGGAGCCAGACTGGGCAGTAACTCTCAGCATTCATAGAAGAACCACTTCCTAATTTAGACAAATGGGCGCACCAATAGCAGAAGAAAATTAGAGTCTCAGGCCCCTTATCCTTGGGGAGCGATAAGGTGGCATAGGAGCCGTCATTCCCTTCCTACCAGATGAAAGTGGGAAATCAGTCGGTGCAGCTGATGAAAGAAGGAAAGAGGGACCCAGAGATTGGTAAGGTTCAACGGAAAGAAAATCCGGGGAAGAACATTCATTTTAATAATATTAATTCTACCCCACAATGAGATAGGGAGGGCTGACCAACGTTGTAGATCCTGGCTAATCGAGTCCCTGACTCTAATCATTTTTAATTTTTTAAGAAGGGAAGGTTCAGTGGAAAAGTGAATTCCAAGATATTTAATTGATCTAGGGGTCCACCTCATTCCAAAGGAAAGGAAATCTTGTTTAAACGTATACTTATTTAAGGGAAAAATTTAGGATATGTGTGTGATGCAAGAAGTGGTTGTAGGAATGCTGAAGATTAACATCAGCAAAGTACAGTGGGGTATTATGGAATACACCAAAAAATCCTTCAGAAACTAGTAAAAGAATGATCTGTCCCATTTGCAGTAATATTCATTGAGACCTGCGTATGTCCCTGTTCACTGCAGGGTGTCCCACGTGGTACCAGCGTTCAACAAAGACTCCTGGACTTAGCCCGAGAACTATAGGCCAGTCAGCTTAATGTCAATATTGGGAAAGATGCTTGAGACAATCGTAAGAAACAAAATTGTTGAGCATTTGCAGAAAAAAAAAGGTATTTGGACTTGATGGCCTATATAGATTCTGCAAGGGGAAATCATGTTAGACCAGTTTTAATTTTTTCAAATTCTCACCCAGGAACTTGGTTAGTGGAACCTTGTAGATGTTGTGTACTTGGGCTTTGGCAAAGCCTTTTACACTGTCCACTTAAGAGGCTAATTTGTAAAATGGAGAGTCTGGGTATAACCGGTTGTGTTATGCAGTGGATTAAGAAGCTGGTTGCAGAGCAGGAAACAAAGGGTTATAAATAATAAATGGTCATCTATCCTCATGCACAAGTGACCAGTTGAGTCCTACAAAGTTCTCTGCTGTGGCCAACTTTGTTTACAACATTAATGAGTGATGTGGAGGTGGGCAGTAGCAGCTGGGTTGCTAAATTCACTGATGACACCAAACTAGGAAGGACAGTTACATCTCAGAGGAAATTATTGAAATACGGAGGAGGTACCCAACCCAAGCATTCTTGGGAAATGGGCACAAACGTGACAAAACAAATTCAGTGTTGCAAAATGTAAAGGGATACATCTAGGTAAAACAAAATATATATGACAGAAAAATACAAAGTGAAGAATACAGATTACTGAAACTCCAACAGAAAAGGGTCCTGTAGGTAATTATTTTCAAGAATGTCCAGTGGGGCAGTAGTGTGGGGCAACTAGCAAAGCAAAAAACAAATGGCATGCATCTAGAGCAGGGGTTCTCAAATGGTGAGGCCAGCCTCCCTTGGGAGGCCCCAACCTGTTCCAGGGGAGGCTCAAGCAAGTCTGAAAAAGTACTGTATTTAAATTTTGAGTTTTATATATTTTGTGTGAAAAGATGAAGCAAACTGTAAGATAATAGGATAATAGTAGGTAAATCTTATGTATTTATTTACTAATAGGTGATAGGAAGGTGAATGAGCCAAGGCTCATTTCAGGTATACTCGGGGAAGGGTAGGGAGTCAATAAATTTCAAAAGGTAACTGCAAAACAATCAAGAAATACACAATGAACAATATTGCAAACAAATAGGAACAATAAACTAATAATGAGAGGTGGTAATTGATCAATTTGTAGCCTGATGGCAGAACAGCCCAAATACAAGGGTTAAACATAGAAGTGTTAAGAGCAATAGCACGAAGGAGCTAAGTAAGCCCTGAGAAGTTGCTTAGGAGCAGGAGACGCCAAGGAGAGGCAAAGTATGTAGGAAGGTTATTTTGTATAGAGAGGAAACGGAGAAAGTAGTCTGACCCATGAAGGTACTGCAAACAAGGGGTAACAATGGTTCAAGAATGAAAATAGCAGAGCAAGTAGGCTGGCCTGTGAAGGGGGGTTACAGTAAGCTGAATAACATGTATTTATTTTATTTATTTGTTGTTCAGATAATGCTTTTGAGCACATGAGCTCTTTGTCAAAGGTTCCATGTCAGTATAAGACAAAGAACTGAATGTGAGCCAAGTACTCAAAGGGGTTTCAATTTATTCATGGTGTACTGCACAACGTACAGTATGTTATTTTTCTTTGGGAAGGCCCAGGATTATTTTAGTTTTTGGGGGAGGCTCAAAATATTTTCCATGGATTTGGGGAGGCTCACTGTGACAAAGTCTGAGAACTATTGATCTAGAGAAACTTATAAGCAGATCTAGTTATATCATAGTGCCCTTGTACAGATCACTGGTCAGACCCCTTTTTGAGTATATTATACAATTCTGGTCCCCAGTCTGAGGAACAATAATAGACAGGATTGCAAAACGGCAAAGAGCGACCATGGTATTGTAGTTGAGGGCTTGAAAAACATGGGCTTTGGTAACTGACTGGCAGAAATGGGACTATTCTTCATGAAAACGAAGAGACTCAGGGTGTCATGATTACCGCTTTAAAATATGTAAATTTATAGCACCATCAGGCCAAATGCAACTCTTCGGGCTGTACAAGGATGAGAGGACAAAGGGCAGTCAGTATGTATGACAGGAGGAAGATTCATAGATGTTTACAGACAGAAAAATACACAATGGTTCATTAAGTCTGTCTGTTTGCCACCTAGGGCATTGCCAGCCTAGCACTGATTAGACCTCTATTTCATTAATCCTCAACTCAGATTGTAATTAAGCAACACCCTGCTTCCCTTTATTCTAGCCATCATGTGTCTTCACAATGTCTACATGTTTATCCCACCAATTTTTAAAAGTAGCTGCTGTCTCTACATTAACCAGAGCCTCTAATTGACTATTCTACTTATCCACCACCCTCTATCCACCCTATTAATGCCTTCAGGTACTGAAAGTGTGTAATCATGTCCCCCCAACACGGCCTCCACTGTGTACATGTTAAGGTCCAGTAATCGCTCCTCATAAGTCTTCCCATGCTGCCCTTACATCATGTTGAGGAGCTACTCACCCCATGCAGAGAAACCACGCTGGAGACAAATCTGCAGTTGCATTAGTTTTATTTTCATACACAGGGTGCACAACACAGCAGAAAGAAAGACAGACTACGGGAATTGAGGGAGGCATGCGCAAACATTCTAATGTTTCACACACATGCGCTTTGATGAGAGACTGACATACTGCTAACAAGCCTGGCTTTTATTTGGAAATCTCTTAAAGTGGCAATTGCAGTTGTCTAGGAATTAAAAGTGAAACAGTGTGATAATGTGTAAAACAACATTCTGCTTATAGACAAAACAAATGATACCTTTGCAGTATTTTCTGTTAGCTGAAAACATGAAGAAATACACATTCACGAGTTGTAAACAAAGATTCCCTACATTTCGGCTACATCAAAGGCTAAACATAGATGTTACGATACCAAAGTGGCCAGTTGGGTTAACGTGTAATTTATGCTTCATATGCCCCATTTCTTGGAGTTTAGTTTTTATGGCTAAGGCATTTTCCTCCAAAAAATGGCAGTGCATGTTTTATTCACTTTCTCACCGTATCTTTGTCACATAATGTTTGTTTATTACTGCTGTGGAAACTGTACCTGTGCGATCAATTCAAATGGATACCACTACCTTGCCAACGTGGCTGTCATATTGCACCCTTGGGCTAGTGTTGGATTTGGCATAAATTTTTTTTTTGCCCAGTTTTGATATAGTTTGTAATATACTATGCCATAAATCACCATCAAAAACTCCAAAACTGTATTGCCCAAATACATTGGACGTAAGATGGAAACCTTGGTACATATTACTTGCATAGACAACTATAAAAACAAAGTTTTTAAAAAAAGAGCACGTAACTTATGCAGAGAAGACATTAACATAATGAATGAGAAATGTTAAGGTAGTGTCATTCAGAGATATTGTTTTGAATCGTTGTTATTATTTAGCTGGTTCGAGGCACTCCAGTGCCTGTAACAAATTTATGGAGCACTGACACCTGAAGTAAAGATAATTTGTTTCTATGGCTATCTTTGGCAAACTTTATAGTACACTCAGATGCAGTTTATCACAACTGTTGAAAACATAAATTCTCATTGTAATGATTAAAAAAAGGTAAATAATACAGTAAATATTTGCATCAGTCCAAGAAATAATACTCATAATACCGTGTGCTACTGTGCAAGAACTGGACAAGCTGTGAAGTTTAGTAATGGAGAAATGTTAAAATTGCAAAAACGCACCTAATTCATTGATGTATTGCCTAACAGAATAATGAGTTGCATATTTCAGTTACAAAAAAAATGCATAATTTTCATAACTCATAGTGACATTGTGGAGCATGTACAATTTTCTCAAAATAAAATGCAAGAATTGATTTCACTGCATAAGTAGACTGAGACGTTTGCATGTTTATTCAGATATTCTGGTGTGGCTGTGACACTATTAAAACATGGACTATAATGTTATCTGCTTATTGATGTGCACCTAACAGCAGGCAAGTTGTATCAATAGCTTTTTATATGCCAGTTTTGTACAGCGCAGCATCTTTACTATTGCAACTTGTGTGAATTGTTATGTGAAAACAAGGGAGCACTTAGTCAAATCTACATCAATAATTGCATTATAGTATTGAGAGAAAACCAAATTACAAAAGAAAAGTATATTTGAGAGTATCATACATTTCAGCACCAGTACTGTTCATCCAGTGTGTCCATATACCACTACTAATGACAGATTTACTGAAGAACAGTATGGTAAAAAATGAACATCTGCAGGAATCCATGGTTTACAAGATTTTTAACTATTTTATTCACTCAAAAATCCAAATAACTGAGTGAAACTAGTGGTTTTACTAATTGGCGGTAACAAGCAGAACTCATAAAAAAATACACAGAAGCACATCTTAAAAAAACTGTTAGTACATGTTTAATACAATGTACGTAACACAATTAGTCTAGCCGACAATTTTCAAAATAGTCGTCCTGTTGCACCCCCCTGTTTGAGATGGTTTGATGGTTGCATAAGATACCTTTTCTGAAAGCTGATGAGTAGAGCTGTGTTGTGGTGTTCATCACTTGCTCAACAACATTGAATTTTGAAGAGAAAATGTGGACAATATAGCTGAAACAAGATAAAACTGAGTTAATCCTGAATTTTCAAAGAAATTATAAAACTGTTATTTTTAATATGTTTGGGTGTTGGTTTCCAATTTTTATAAATTGCCAAAATACGTTTGAATAAAGTGAACCTAAATGCCCATAAATTAACCCTAAATATAAGTAAAACATAACATCTAAAACTAATTTGTTATGCCTTATGTCCAGTAATCAACGTAATAAACTGAAAAAGGAAAAGATATTATTAAGTTTCTATCACCAAACAACACATATCTTTAAACCTTTTTGCAATATTGATCCCTGAGTGCCAGTTAAGCCTTTCACATTGGCAGTACCGGATGTCACTTTCATGAGGTAGGGGCTCAACAAAGATAGGCTTGTATCTTGGTACCTGCCATTGACCTAACACCACAACATACTTTTCCTGAAAGCTCGAGGTCCTACCTAACTCCTGAACATGACAAACCTTCTGTAACAGGGGGATGCAACAAAAACCTCAATTATACAACGGCAGGGAAAGAATCCTGGGCTCTGATTGGTCAGTGCCCACCTTCACCAGTGATGTCATCTCTGTATAACAACACTGTATGAAGGTCTGGCACATACAGGACTGCATCCAAACAAAAAAATCACTCCTCACACTGTGTCCCCAGCTTGTCAGCTGACCTCAAATACTCGCTCTGCATTTGGAGTTCTGTAGCCAGAAGAGCCTTCATTCAGACACACACACACACACACACACACACACACACACACTTTAATTTCTGTTCCCTTCACATTTTAAAAGTAACTTCTGCCCCCACGGAAATGCTGTACCTGCCTACACAGCAACTGGGAAAACGCTTAAAACACAAACCACAAGTATGTTGCTTTTTATTCTTCTTTTCAAACCACTATGGCATGTGCTGCATGCACCGTTCCACTTAGACTGACTTTCCTTATTCTCAGTATTTGTGATCCCACGACATAGAAACACGTTTTAAAATACTCTTATCTTTTAAAAATGGTCACTCTGAGTGGCTTCCTAATGTGTTTTCGGGACTTACACTTTGACCATCACGAATTCCACAACCCGCCTCAATATCCAAAACTCTCTCTGCAGTCCCTGCCGAGCCTGAACATGAATTCCTCACAGGTAGTCAACTTACTGCAGAAACAAACTTTCGTGGAGATGGCGTGGGGGGGGGGGTGTATGTCTGTACTGAGACACAAAATGGATCATGTGTTTATTTTTTTGGTGTGGGGGCACTGGGCATGTGTCACTCTGTCAAGCAGGACACTGAAACAGAGACCTTGGCTGGGAGGGAGGTCAGAGAATCCCTGAGATGAGCAAACACAGCCATACAGCACCACCTGCTGTCCAACAGCTGCAACAAGGAACTCTTATGTGTATGTAGTCCTACCCATATAGAAAAAGTTGAAAATCTGTCTCAACACAGTATTTTTTTTAATCTTTTTTTTATTTTGGTTAACAAACAAGCCATTGTATAATAGCAATAATGCACAGCAGGGTGCGTGTCGTGCTGCAATAACGTCACTTCTGGGGTGTTGGGACACACTCGGCCTATGGGCTCGTGCCCAACAACCCCAGGCATGACGTTATCCCAGCATGACACACATCCTGTCATGCATTATTGCTTAAGTAAGGCACTTCCGAAAATGGGCTGCTAGACTAAGTGTGGAAACCATCCTCATACTAATAGCACAAATAAAAGCGGAGCTTGAATATACAGAAAAAATAAAAATGTTCCCACTGGAAATTGTGAAGTCTAGAGTACTGCACTTGGAGGGGTCTGGCATAATAAAGCTTAAAGGACACCTAAATAGTTATTTTCTGGGGTCGCTTAGTTAGAAATTAGAAATGGTGGTGAGCCAGAGTTGGGCGTGGCATTTTAAAATATAGTGCTGCTTACCTTTGTTATATAGATTTAACCAGTTTTCATCCTGTTTTAATATTGTAAGCAAAGATCTCTCGAGTTTGAAAGTTGGCACCACAATCTAGCCATAAGATGGTGCCGATGTGAGATGTGATTATGTCATTGAAGCGAGATTGCTACCACAGACTAATAGAAGCCCTATGTACTGGCCCATTTCAGCTCGTACTGTAAAACTTCTAAAGCCCACCAACATGCTAAATGGCACGTAACACATGCATCAGAGTTTAATATAATAGCATAAATTAGCATGTAATAAATTACACAGGCAGTGACAGATCTAGACAGTAGAGTTATTTTGTGAGTGAGTAAATAATTGCATGTTGTGATTGTGACCATTCATATTCAGGTCGTGCCTGAAAAAGGTATTCGGATCAGTGTACCAGCCCAGTTAACAAATAAATAAATATATGATTACTAATTAAAAAAAGATGAAAATAACTTGTTCTGATCACATCCTCTCATAGCCACCCATGCCCCCTATTTATCCTCCCACCTCCCCAGCTTACTCTCCCTTACAGAAGATGTAGGTAGAAGTAACTATTTGTAAGTTATAGTTTACTCCACCTTCCCCTTAGTTCCTTTCATTCTAAACTGATGAAGCAATGGCTAGCTCAGGTGTGCTGTTTATTCTTTATCCTCCCCAATTGAAAACTCTCTTAGGACTTCTAGCCAAAAAGGTTTTGCACTTCCGTAGCCAGATGGACTCTTGGCCTGTATGTCTGCATCTGTAGCCACATGGAAGCACAGGACTAGGGTTGTCATGGTATCACGGTTTCACGCTACACTGCAGTATCAGAAGTCACGGTATTGATACCATGGGCAATTTCCAATACCGCAATAACCGTGATTCACAGTATACCATGGTGTTGAGACCTTTGAAGGGTTTTTTTTTTTTTTTTGCATTTTCAAAGACAACTGTCCCTTCCACAACAACTCTCCTTGATGTAAGAGTTCAAGGAGACTTCTTTTTTGTGCAAAAATTGCTTGTTCTGCAAAACTGCAGTATGAGGATAACCACGGTATCACATCTTTGGGAGGGTGGTGGGGTGCACAGGGTGTGGAGCAGCCATGATACTGGACTGGTCTTGGAAGTTCGGTGGTTGCCCAGTGTGCCACCAGCTAGCACAGCTTAGGGAGGAGGTTGCGGGGATTAGGAGAAAGCTGGGGGAAGGGGTGGTATGGTTGGGGAAGGGGCTGGGAATCTCCACAGGGTTGCACCAAGCACTGGGGGGTGGGGCATGGGAAAGGGTGCAGGAGAATACTCAGGGTCACATAGGGACCCTGGCAGAGGGGGTCCAAAAGGACACTACCAAGGAAGCAGGCAGGTAACTGGGGACCCTCACAAAGGGGGGACGGAGGGACAACATTCTCAGGGAAGTAGGCAGATGGCCAGGGCTGGACAGAAGGAAGCAAGGCGGGGAGGTGGATCAGACCTTACACTCAGTAACCGCTTCAATTCTCTTCTTCTGCTCAAGGATGAGGGGGGTGATGTAGCCACGACAGAGGTGGTTAGAGACGGAAAGGGTGTGGGAGTGGGAGGCAGGGGCCAGATAGCAGGAAGAACAGGGGGGGACCTGGAATGCAGGAGAATGGGGGGAGCAGTGAATCAGAGCAGGAGGGGCAGGGGGAAGAGGGAGGAAAGCGCAAGGATAAGGACCAGTTGGGAGGAAAGGTAAAGGAGAAGGACCAGAAGTACAAGGAGGATTCAATAAAGGGAGTTGAGGGTTTAGGCCTGGGGAGCATGACGAGCAAGGAGGAACTAAATGGAGACAGGAAGGAAGGAGGATGAGCCAGGTTAGTTTAGCAGATGGGGAGAAGGACCAGTTGCGAGCAGTTTAGGGAAATTGAGGTACAGAAGGATACTCAGGAGGAGGAGAGCATAGGACTGGAGGGAGGGGTGGCCATGGTAAATATGGAGGGGTGGCATGTGGCACCCAGATAGAGGGAGGAACAAGGAGCCAGCTGGGTGGAGGGCCTGTAGAAAGGATGAGGGACATGGAGGGAATGGAGGAAAAGGAGTGGTCAGAGTGCTCCTGCTGGGGATTCTATGATCAAGGGTATCAAATGGGATAGGAGGAGAAGCCTGGACAGTTAGAACAAAGATGCTTCCCTGGACTAACGGTGCACAGGGCTAAGCACGAGGTATATCAGCTGGCAAAGGATGTGGGGTTCCCCAGACATACTGGTCCACCTGGGTACAAATGACATTGAGGGAAATAGCAAGCTAGAGATACAGGTAAGATTCAGGGAGCTACTTGGGTCTGTCATGACATAGGATGCACAGTTTCCTTCTTAGAAATCCTGCCAGTGCAAGGGCTGGTGGAGCACAAAAGGAAAATTAGGGAGATAAACCAGTGGCTCAGGTGGTAGTGAGGCCAGAGGTATATGGGTTGATGGGGGATTGGGAGTCCTGGGAGGATAAGGAGCTGTATGCTAGAGATAGACTACATCTCAATTTGGAGGGGAGAATCCTTAAGGAAAATAGAGGTTCATTGGTAAAAGTGGGGTTTAAACTTGTGAAGGGGTGGGATGGGAGAAAAGGCTGTCAAGGGGTGCCGATAAGGGAGGACTCTGTCTCCACCCCCTGGGGACCCAGGAGGATTG
The DNA here is from genome assembly GCA_016271365.2 of Neoceratodus forsteri. Lineage (NCBI taxonomy): Eukaryota > Metazoa > Chordata > Ceratodontiformes > Ceratodontidae > Neoceratodus > Neoceratodus forsteri. The sequence goes on along the minus strand of CM057459.1, from coordinate 244,721,418 downwards.
CAGGAAAGGCCAACTGGCAAAGTGCAGACCAGGGAAAACAGAATCCCCATGGGAACACGAGCAGGGAAATGGAACTATAGGAAAGGGTGGAAGGTAGTCCTGCTAAATGCCAGGAGCTTGGACAATAAATGCCTGAGCTCCAGGCGATGCTAACTGAGGAGCAGTGGATGTGGCAGCGGTCACTGAGACTTGGGCCACTGCAAGACATGACTGGGACCTGAACCTGGAGGGTTACGCTATGTTCAGGAAGGACAGGGGGGAGGGAAGGGGAGGAAGGGTAGCAATGATAGTCAAAAACTGCATTGGCATAGGGGGAGTAGAGGAGGCGGAGGCGATTTGGGTCACCTTGATAACAAGGGGGGGCAAGAGAGTAAAAATAGGAGTGGTGTATAGACCCCCTGCCCTGGCGGAGGAGCTGGAGGACAGTCTGGTGGCAGATGTTAGGAGACTGCAGACTGGGCAGAGGAACGGTGGTGGTGTTGGGGGACTTAAACATGCCAGGAACAGACTGGGAGACTATGACATCCTCTGTGACCAGGGAACAGAGGTTGTTGGATGTCTTTCAAGCGCTGTTCCTAACTCAGCAGGTAAGGGAACCGACCAGGAGGAGGTACTGGATGTGGTACTGGCAAACAGTGACCAGATTGGGGCCTGAGGTAAGGGACCCATTGGCGGGGAGTGACCATGCCACGGTCTGGTTCTGTCTGGAACTAGGAGGGTAGAAGGCTGCACAAAGGCAGGAGTAACCGACTTCAGGGGCGGATTTTCAAGGAAATGGGAAGGATCCTTAAGGAGCATTTGGATGGGATTGGGTCAGACATGGATGGCTAGTAGGTGGGAAATCATCAGGAGAGGGGTGCAGGATGCTGCCAGCACCTGTGCAAGAGTAAGACAAATGTGGGACCCAAAAGCCCTGTTGGTGGACCAGGGAGGTCCAGGAGGTGGTGCGGGAAAGAAAGCAGCCTATAAGCAATTCAAGTGCTCAAGGAGGAAAGGGATCGAGGAGTACGAGCCAGATGGCTAGAAGGGCCACTAGAGTGGTGAGGGTGGCTAAGGCAAGAAGGAGCAGAACCTGGCCAGGGAAATTAGGAGAGGGAACAAGGGTTCTTTAGATACATTGGGGAAAGGCGAAGGGTGAAGGGGCAGATTAGCAGGATTAAATCAGGGAGAGATGGGTACAAGACCGGGGAGCAGGCTGAGGTACTAAATGAGTACTTCACCTCAGTTTTCACCAGGGAAAATAAAAGCTGCACACACATGGGAGGAGACAGAGATACTGGGGAGACCTCACTCATCGGGCAGGTCTGGGGAGAGGGGAGGCATCACTGGCAGGTGGGGAGGGCTAAGCAGGGAGAAGAGGTACCGGAAGTGGAAATCACAGCAGAGAGAGTGAGGGAAGCCCTCAGCTCCCTTAAGACGGAGAAAGCACCGGGGCCGGATAAATTACATCCCAGAGTGCTGAAGGAACTTGCAGATGTCCTGGCGAAACCCCTGGCAGAGCTTTTCACCATCTCTCTGAGGACAGGGTGGGTGCCCCAAGACTGGAAGGTGGTGCATATAGTGCCTATCTACAAGGGGGGATCAAGGGAGGTGGCAGGGAACTACAGAGCCTGTCAGCCTGACATCGGTGGTGGGCAAGGTGATGGAGGGCATTGTCAAGGAGAGGCTGGGGGACCTGGAAAAGTCAGGGTGCCTGGACGATAGACAGCATGGATTCATCCCGGGGAAATCGTGTCAGACAAACCTGGTGGAGTTCTATGACTGGGTGACAAGTGCCTTGGACCTGGGTAGACCAGTGGATGTCCTCGTTCTAGACTTCAGCAAGGCATTTGACTCTGTTCCTCACGTGGGCCTGTTGGATAAGCTGGGAGAAATGGGGGTGGGGAACCAGATTATCAGATGGATAGGCAATTGGCTCCAGGACCGGACCCAGAGGGTCGTAGTTGGTGGGATAGTCTCATCCCCAAGGAGGTCATTAGTGGGGTCCCACAGGGATCAGTCCTTGGGCCTTCTGTTCCAATGCCTCAGTATCTGACATAAGGACAGGAATCAGGAGTGAGATGAGTCTCTTGCAGATATTTCGAAGCTGGGCAGTGTGGTGGATGGGGAGGGAGGGAGGATGGCCCTACAGGGGACCTGGAGGCTCTGGAAGATGGTCTAGAAAGTGGAAGCTGAGGTTCAATGCAGGAGTAAAGACCTCACCTGGGCCAGGAAACCCAGGCCAAGTGAACACCCTGGGGGGAATGCTACAAGTCTCGGATGGCTGAGAGGGACCTGGGGGTGGTGGTGGATGTCAAGATGAACAACTCTGAGACTTGTAGGAGGGCAGCAGCCAAGGCCAACAGGATGCTGGGATGCATCGCTAGGGGATCACCTCCAGAAGGAGGAAGTGATCCCTCTGTATAACTGCTTGGTGAGGCGCACCTTGAGTACTGCGTGCAGTTTTGGAGGCCACACTAAAGAGGACATTAACCTCCTGTAGCGGGTCCAGAGGAGGGCAATCAAAATGATTTGGGGCTTGGGGACAGGACCTATGAGGAGAGGCTCAAAAGCTAAATATGTACACACTGGAAGAGAAGGGACCGGGGGACATGATAGGGTCTTCAGGTACATGAAGAGGGTAAATAGGGAGGAACAGTCAGGGTGCTTGAAGGAAGGAGGAAGGGCCACTAGAGGGCATGGGTGGAAGCTGGAGGGAAGATTCAGGGGAGAAAGGGAGGTGCTACTTCACTGAGAGGGTGGTGGAGCCATGGAATGCACTGTGTAGGGGCTGGTGGAGGCAGAGACAGTGGGAGGGTTCAAGAGGGGGTGGGACAGGTACAGGGGAAGGGTTCTGGAAGCAAAATCCAATGCAGCAAGAATATCCGGAACTGGGAAGGGAGAAGCCAGAGAAGGTGAGGGGGACAGCAAGGTCAGCACCCAGGGTGGGGGCTGACCAAACGAGCAGACACGAAAGACCGTTAGGCCTATTCTGCTGGCATTTTAGTATGTGCCGGTAATTATACCATCTGAATTTCATACCATGACAAGCCAATGCAGGACCCAGAGGGCGCTGTTTCCACAGCCTCACAGATAGCCCTATGAATTCTTTGCATCCATAGCTGCTGCAGGGCCTGTACTCCAGAGGCAGACAGACTCTTCCTTTGGTGCAGAGTCCAAAGAGACCTGCGTGAATGAGGATACGATTCCATTATCTCAATAAAAAAAAAAAAAAAGGGGGGGGAACATTCATTGCAAAAAACTGCGTTAATGCACCAGCTAGGCTTCAACTTAACCCCACAAAAGTAGAGAAATATGGCACTAAGGTTTCCAACCCTCACTTTCCCCCTCCTCCATGCAGTAAAAGGACAAGACAATGCAAGCAGCCACAGACCGCCATTATCAGGTAAGGCAGACAACATACAACGGCTTCCAGGGGACACAAATGCAGTAGCACTGAAGTGCCACCTTCAAGGATTTGTAACTGCAGCTGCAGAAGTAGATGCCTCATGGAGCCTGCACTTCTGTAGCCAGAAGAGTGTGTGTACGTCTTACACAGTGTGCATGAGTATTTTGACTGCAGCTTATGCAAACAGAAGTAATGCTGCAATTTTGGTATTATGAATTTTTGTCTGTGGCTGCAGAATTGAAGTTGGTGTGTATATCTTACACCTCCAGCTACAGAAGTGCAGTCCCGGGCCTGCTGGTTTGCAGCCAGAATTGTGTGTATGTCTTCCAGTGTGCTTGAGTACCCCTGGCTGTGGGGCCAGCACACCTGCAGACAGAAGTAGTGTTGCAGCTTGGGTATCATGGATTTCTGTCTGTGACTGCAGAAATGCAGGAGCAAGTTGGTGTAGTCCTTGCATTGTGCATATGTATCTGTGGCTGCAGAAGCGCTGGCCCCACAGAGGCCTGCGCTTCTGTAGACAGAAGTATTGTTGTAATTTGGGTGTTGTGGATTTGTGTCTGTGTCTGCAGGGGCCTGTGTTTTGCAGACAGAAGTAATATCATGATTTGAGTATTGTGGATTTCTTTCTGCAGCCACAAGTGAGCGTGTGTCTTGCAGTGTGCATGGTGCAGATAAAAATCTACAAAGGTGGCACATTAGTGCTATTGAATTTGTCATCTGGAAACATTTGTATGTTGTTTGTCTCTGATGATGGCTGTCTGTGGTTGCTTGTGTGGCCTTGACCTTTTGCTGCTGGAGGGAGTTTAGGTTTGAAACCCTAATGCCATGTTTCCCTGCTTTTGTGGGGTTAAGTCTTTCGGATGAGACGTTAAACCGAGGTCCCATCTGCCTGGATTGGTGGTAGTTCAGGTGGATGTTAAAGATCCCATGGCACTTATCGAAAAGAGTAGGGGAATTTCCCCGGTGTCCTGGCCAAATTTCCCTCATTCACTAAAAAATACCACCAACAGCTTAATCTGGTTCAAGGTCAGTTGGCATTCATCTGTATCCCCCTCCCCCGGGTCGTGCCTGAAAATAGGCAGGATTTGTCTAGTGCACTTACCCGGTCAACAAAAGCTAAATAAATAAAAAATAAATAAGTTGAACTTCATGTATAAAATATATAGATATAATGTATAGGCAGCTGTGCACAATACAGCAGTGTTTCCACCAAGAGGCCTGAAAACACTGTAGAACTCGAGTGAAGTTTGAGAGGTCTTAAGTGTCTTCAGAGCCCCAAGATGACAACACATGCTGAGTTGTGCATAGTTGACCATATTTTATTTTGCATAGCATATGGTTTGTGGTGTGATTTCTCCTCCCCTCAACCTGCTGTGTTCGCTATCTACCACACACAAACACTAAACTGCACCCCATATTAGAAGAATTTGCAGCTGTTTACAGAGCCCAGATCCATAGCCCTTCTTAGTGCCACATTGGATGGAAGTAGTCAGGACTATGCCTTGGTTCTGCAGTGTTTACATTGCGGTGAGTATGTTTCATAATTTGCATGGGGTCATGACCACAGAGCTGGTCCAGTGTACAAGCACCAGCTCCTTGAGTTGGCATCTACAGACTGCTGGACCAGTTAATTTACAGTACGTAAGGCCTGGTATTACCTGAAATACAGTGGAGGACTCTACTCCTTGTATTGTGACCAAGGGCTTCCAAACTTCAACTGTTGTTAAGCAATTGCAGTAAAAGACCAATAACAAAAACCTATTAGCTTTTCTCACTTTATACACATGGGCCATATTTTACCGTTTCCTAAAGCACAAAATGAGCTATCGTTAACGTCAAGTTAAGCATAAATTTATTTTGTGGTCGATATTTTTCCCTGTGGTCTTTGATACTCTGAAAACTGGTGTCACATGCCCTCTCCTCCCCCTTCAGCTAAGCATGGTAGGGTTAAAGAAACTGTCATAAAATACAGTAATAAAGGGAAATGCCCATTTCTAAAAGCCCCACACCTCAATGTGGGGGCAGCCCCTGATGGCATTTGTGCATATAGTTTAAATGTTGTTACTTACTGGCTTCCTAGTATTCTGTATTTTATCTGATTTATCCTGCCGTCCATTCCTGCAGCGCTGTACGTGAAGCACCTGTAGCGACACGCCCTACAACCTCCTGTGGCTGATGTCAGAGCCGGGAAGCAGGAGCGTGTATAGTATCTCCTTATAGTTGGAACTATTAATGGCTCTGGTTAATGATCTACAGGTTCTGGTGCTATAACAAGACCAAGTATGGCCCAACAGTCAGCTGTTAGTCTATATCTGGTCCCAGTATAGCAATGGGACCTATAAATCACAAACCAGGGCTATTAATAGCTGTGTCTATAAGGAGATACTGTACATGCTCCGGCTGCAGCTTTCTGGCTCTGACATCAGCCGCAGGAGGTTGTAGGGTGTGCATGTACAGTGAGTGCCTGAGGGATGGACGGCAGGATTGATCAGATAAAATATAGAATAGTAGGAAGCCTGCAAGTATCAAAATTTAAACTATATACACATAAATACTGTCAGCGGCTGCCCCAGACTGAGGTTCAGGACATTTACATGGATGCTTCCCTTTTAATAGCTTCATTAGTGCTACTGAAACCTAGGGGAGTGCAGAAATGAATCGCATATCGAGAGACTCTAACTCTGTCCATCTAATGTGTAGATGGATCGCCTCTCTCCCTGATGAAATGAATGTAAGCACATGGATGTTACTTTTGACCCTGCGCTGGATTTCTCCTTACACATCTCAACCAAACGCAAATCCGTTAATTCCAGGATCAGTCTGGCTTGCCATCTCCACCACTTCAAATCACTTTCGGACATCTTCCAAGGCATCCTTCTCCCTTGCCTACAGTATAGCTCACCCATCTTTACTAATGCCCGAGATCCTTGCTGCATAAATGGGATGTTGCATATAACATCATCTGCCATTTTGCCCAGTCTTCCCCCCCAACCCGCCTCACTCATCATTGAACCCTCCTCTCTTAGATGGCTATCTCCCAGTGCCTCTAAATCACATAGGTTAGGATGCTTCCTCTACAGGCTGCTCAGACCTGCCTCACTGGCCACCCCTATTTCTCTGTTACATGGTGCCTGCCCTTCCTACACACTTAGATCCACAGATCTCACCTCGCTTGTCTCAAAATGTTCGACCAAAAAGGACGACCAGGCTTTCTCCTCGTCTGCCCAGAGGCTATGGAACTCCCACCAAGATTTGCTGTTCTCCCACCCTGTCATCTTTTAAAAATTGCCCTGAAGGTTCATCTCATTTTATCCATGACCTGTAACTGTTTCTGGCCCCCAGTTTCCCTAACGTTCCACTGCACTGCCATGCCTTCCATTGTCAGCCTACCAAAGTCTTCATTAATTTATACTAACGTGCCAGCAGAGGAGGCCTAATGGTCTTTCATTTCTGATCAATAGTCGGCACCCATACTGGGCGCCGACTTTGCTGCCCCCCACCCCTTGGGATTCTCTGTCCCAGTCCAAGATGTTCCCTGTGTTGGACTTTGTCAGCTTCACCTCCCCCATACCTGTGTCCCAGCCCCTCTTAAATCCCTCCACAGTCTCTGCTTCCACCAGTCCCTTGGGCAGTGCATTCCATGGTTCCACCACCTCCTCCTCCCCCAGTTTCTACCAGTGTCCTATAGTTGCCCCCCCTTTCTTTTGGAGCACCCCGACTGAGCCTCCCTTATTAATCCCCTTTATGTACTTGAAGACCTCTATCATGTTCCCCCTGTCCCTCCTCTCCTCCAGAGTGTACAGATTGAGCTCCTCGAGCCTCTCCCTGTAGGTCTTTTCCCCCAGGCCCCCATTCATTTTGGTTACCCTCCTTTGTACCCTCTCCAGGAGTGCAGTGTCCCTCTCTAAGTGCGGTCTCCAAAACTGCACACAATACTCAAGGTGTGGTCTAACCAAGCAGTTATACAGAGGAAGGATCACTTCCGCCCTTCTAGAGGTAATACCCCATAGCGAGGCATCCCAGCATCCTATTTGCTTTTGCCGCTGCCCTCCTACAAGTCTCAGAGTTGTTCATTCTGACATCCACTACCACCCCCAGGCCCCCTTCGCCCTTTGAGACTTGTAGTGTGTATCCCCCAGAGTATACTCTTGGCCTGGATTTCTGGCCCCCAGATGCTGAACCCTGCATTTCCCTGTATTGAAGTTCAGTTTCCACTTCCTCAACCACCTTTCCAGAGCCTCCATGTCTTCCTGCAGGGCCACTCTCCCCTTCTCCCCATCCACCACCGCTCCCGGCTTCGAGTCATCTGCAAAGAGTCATTTCACTCCTGATACCTTTCCTTATGTCAGAGACATGGGCGTTAAACAGGAGGAGCCCTAGTACCGATCCCTCGGGAACCCCACTAATGACCCTCCTTGGAGATAAGACTAGCCCCCCAACCACCACCCTCTGAGTATGCACTGAGAGCCAATTTCCTATCCATCTGATCATCTGTATCCCCACCCCCATTTCACCCAGCTTAGCCAGCAGGCCACCAAGAGGTACTGAATCAAACACCTTGCTGAAGTTTAGAAAGAGCATGTCCACCGGCCTACCCTGGTCCAGGGTACTTGTCACCCAGTTGTAGAACTCCACAAGGTTTGCCTGACATGATTTTCCCTGGACGAAGCCATGCTGTCGTCCAGGTACCCCATTTGCTGCAGTCCCCCCCCGCCAGCCTTTCCTTGACAAGACCCCTCATCACCTTGTCCACCACCGACGTCAGGCTAACGGGCCTGTAGTTCTCCACCTCCTCTCTTGATCCTCCCTTGTGGATAGGCACGACATGAGCTACACTCCAGCCTTGGGGTACCCACCTTGTCTTCAGAGAGATGTTGAAAAGCTCCACCGGGGCACTAGGACATCCGCCAGTTCCCTCAGCACCCTGGGATGTATTTCATCCGGCACTGGTGCTTTCTCCGTCCGAAGGGACCTGAGGGCTTCCCTCACTCTCTGTACTGGGATTTCAACCTCTGCGTCCTCCCCCTTTGCTCCCTGTACTGCCATCCCCCACCAGACAGTGCTGGCCCTTCCGTCTCCCTGAACACGTCAGATCTCCTGATCTCCAAGGAACCCACCCCTTCTCCCAGTTTACCCCCGGAAGATGTAGCCCCCCTCAAACTGCCTGGTAAAAGCTGAGGCAAATTACTCGATTTGTACCTTGGCCTACTCCCCTGGATCCTGTGCGCATCCCTCCCCTGTCCTAATCCTGCTGATCTGCCCACTCACTTTCCTTTTTTCCCCAGTGTGTCTAAAGAACCCCTTGTCCACCAACAGGGTTTTCTGGCCTTACTGAACTTGCGCCTCTCTCTTGCACAAGATCTGGTAGCCTCCTGTACCCCCTTCCTAATGATCTCCCACCTACTGTCAGCATCTATGTCTGGTCTTATCCTGTCCAAATGACCCTTAAGGATCCTTCCCATCCCCCTGAAATCCACACGCCTAAAGTCAATTACCACCGTCTTTGTGCGGCTTTCCTCCCCCCCCCCGGTCCTGAAAAAACAGACTGTGGCATGATCACTTCCCGCCAATGGGTCCGTCTCCTCCAGGCCCCTAATCTGGTCAGTGTCCACCAGGACTACGTCCAGTGTCCTGGCTTCCCTAGTCCGCTCCCCCCCCCACCTGCTGGGTCAGGAACGTGACCTGGAAGACATCCAGCAACCTCTGCTCCTTGGCCACTGGGTACGTCATAGTCCCCCAGTCTGTTCCTGGCATCTTTGGGTCCCCCAGCACTACTACCCTTCCCTTGCCCAATCTACAGTGACCCACAACATTTGCCACCAAACTCTCTTCCAGCGCCTCTGCCAGCGTAAGGGGTCTGTATACCACCCCTATCTTTAGTCTCTTGCCCCCCCCCCCCCGCATTTGCAGGGTGACGAAATCGCCTCCAGGCTCCCTCCACCCTCCCATACTGATGCCATTTTTGGCTATCAGTGCTACCCCCACCTTCCCTCCCCTCTGTCCTTTCTGAACATAGTGTAGCCCTCCAGGTTTAGGTCCCATTCGTGCCTTTGGGTAGCCACGTCTCAGTGACAGCTGCCACATCTACCGCCCCCTCCACTAGCATCGCCTGGAGCTCAGGCATCTTATTTTCTAAGCTCCTGGCATTTATCAGGACCACCCTTCACCCTTTTCCCCTCCTCCCAGTCCCCACCCTTGTGCTCCCGTTTGGCCGCATGCTGCCCCTCCCCTGCATCCTACCTGTTGGCCTTTTTCCATATCGGAAACAGAGTCCCTCTTTCAGCATACCCCCTGCAACAGCCCCTTCTTCGATCCCTCCCCCTTCGCAAGTTTAAACCCCACCTTTCACTGATGAACCCAGCTAACTTCAGCTTTAGGATTTCCCTCCCTCCAAATTGAAATGGAGCCTGGCCCTAGCGTACAGCCCCTTATCCTCCCAGGTTGCCCCTTCCGTCCCCCAAAATGCCATATACTGTACCCCCTAGCCTCACACCACTCCCTGAGTCACTGATTTACCACCCTAGTTTTTTGGTTGTTCTCCCCACTAGCCCTCGGCACCGGCAGGATTTCCGAGAAGGAGATCGAGCAACCTATGGAATGGCAAACCCTGGCTAGCTCCCAGAACCTTGCCTATGTCTCAAAATTACTATTCCCATTTATGTCATTTGTACCCAGGTGTACCAGTATGTCTGGGGACCCCCACATTCCCTTGCCAGTGAATATACCTCGTGCTTGGCCTTGTGCACCGTCAGGCCAGGGTGACATTTGGTTCTTACCGGACAGGTTTTACCCTCCCCTTGCCCCTCACACTGGATACCTCTGATCATGGAATCCCCCAACAGTAGCACTCTAACCTCCCCCTTGCCTCTCTGCTCACCCCACAGGTTTCCCCTCCTTCCATTCCCATCTTTGCCCCTTCATTTGACCTCTCCCCCCAGCCGGCTCCTCGCACATGCCACAATCTGGGTGACAAATGTAGCCCTCTCCCTGTTTTCTCTGGCCACCCCCTCTACTCTGGTCCTGGGCATCCCCCCCCCACCCGAGTATCCTTTTTTGCATCGCTATCCCGGCCTTGACCAAGCCATCTGCCCTATCTGTTGGCCTTGCTTGGTTCTTACTCGCTTCCGTCCCTTCCACGTTCAGCGCCTCCCTACCTGCCATGCCCCCCTGACCTGTACCCTCAGCCTCTCCAATTTCTGCAGCCTCCCTCCTTGTTCACCTGATCTTCCTCTGTTCCCTGCCCCAGCTCCATTCTCTGCCTGTCTGGGCCCCCCAATCCCTGTTCTCTCTGGACAACCCCAGACACCTGCCTGCTTCTTTTGGCGTTTTCACCTTTTGGGCTTCCTCTGCCAGGGTCCCCATGTGCCCCCTGAGTACCCCCTTCACTCCTCTCCCTATGTCAGAGGTGCCGCTATGTAGGCGACCCCCTTGCCCCCTACTTCTCCAATGCCCCTGTATCTCCCCCCAAATCCCCCAGCTGCCTTCTAATCCCTTCAACCACCTCCTTAAGCTGTGCCAGCTGGTGGCACACTGGGCAACCCCCAAACTTCCTAGCCCAGTCAAGTACCATGGCCGTCCCACACCCTGTGCACCCAACCACCCTCCCAAAGATGCCCGCTCTTGTGACATGCGGTCCCTTCCCCATCATCATCATAATCATAGCAGGTTTTTAGGTCAAAAGCCCCCACTCGTAATGCAAAAACAATCCCACTGGGTTCCCCAGTCATCAGAGCTACAAGTGGTTATACAAATTTCAGAACTCCCAGTGATTATACTTAACAATCCCCCACACAGCATGCAAGGTGTCAGTCCAAAAACCAAATTTCTCCAAGGACCAAGTCCACAGGCTCACTACTAGTCCAGGCCACGCCTATCCCCTGACTCCTCCCCCACCGGCTATTTAATAGCGGTTGAGGCGGGAGCCAGGGTGGGGGAAACAATTACAACTCCTCTGGTGATACCATTTTGGTGAAGGTGGCTAGGCTTGCTCTTTTATAGCCCAGCCGCGAGTTCATTTCTGGCATCCTGCCCTCTGATTTGGGCCTCTTTCCTTGCTGGCTGTTTCCTCCCAGAAGCCCCGCTCCAGTCCTGGCCTGCCACCGTTGCAGCCACCAGGAAAAAGCTTGCCCTGGTGCCCTCTCCTGCTGCCAATGCAGCCAGCAAATCGTGCCTGTAGTTGTCCGGCTCCTCTCGCCGCCGATGTGGCCTCCGGTTCGTTCCCCCTCTCCAACGATGCTTCCTCCTGTGCACTCCCCTCTCCACCGCTGCTCCTACACTGCCCACCGCCGATGCGGCCTCCAGTGTACTCACCTCTCCGCCAGTGTGGCCAGCAGTCACCCCCGCTCTTCCGCCGCCAATGCGGCCCCCAGATTACAGCTCCTCCAGTGATATTCTCTGTTGTTATATATTTGTTGATACCTGTGCTCAGTTTACTGTACCATAAATTTATCTGCCTTTCACATTGAATTTGCTCATCTTATTTTGTATCTGAGCACTAATTGTAATGTGATATGTTTTTTGCAATGTATCCTCCTGACTATGCCTGCATTGTGGGATTTCTGAAATTGTCTGTTGTATTCTGTTTTGTTCAAAACTTGGAATTTGTCAAAGTACTTCTGTTCAGTACCCTCCTAGGTCATACCTAAAAATAGGCATTTAATTGTCTAGAGTACATTTCTGGAGACTGTGCGTGAAGAGGGATATAGAGAGGGTGGAGGTGGTCCAGAGGAGGGCTACCCGAATGATGCAGGGGAAGGCATACAAGGAACAGTTGAGGGATCCGAATGTGTACACAATGGAGGATAGGAGAGACGGGGGATGTGATCGAGAAGTTCAAATATCTAAAAGATATGAACAGGACACCAAGGGGGAGCCTATTTTAAATGAAAGGATGTTCAGCAACTAGGGGACATAGTATGAAGTTGAAGGGTAGACAGTTTAAGGGTAATGTGAGGAAGTACTGTTTCATGGAGAGTGGTTGATGCTTTGAATGACCTGCCGGAAGAGGTAGTTGCGGCAGAAACGGTCACTGGTTTCAAGCATGCATGGGATAGGCACATGGGAATCTTGGGAGGGAAAGGGGAATGGGTAAGATCTGGACAGAGGAGGGGGTAGCTCAGTAGAGGGGGTTGAGACTGGGCAGACTAGGTGGGGCATACAGGTCCTTATCTGCCGACACCATTATGTATGTTTGTAAATAAACAAGTAATCACATTGCAAGCACCTGGCAATCTGTTCACTGCTCACACTGATTGTTGCCCACACATGCATGCTCCTTGTCCTGGCTGTTATCACCTAATGTGTTGTTCTTTACTTTGTTATTGTTCTCTCCATACCATCTTCTCTCTCGATATCTGTTTAGTGCTACTGGAAAACCTTCCTCGCAAGACCTATAAGTAATGTTTGGATTGCAACACTGAAAGAAGGTTGGTTGGGAACAGTAAAAACATTTATAATTTTTTTTTTTTACCCAACTCTTTGTATTCACAAAACCCTTCCTGATTGAAAAGAATTCTCATAGTATGATGGTATGGGATATTCTGGCTAGTGCAAAGGTAAATTGTACTCTAAGTTCCCTCTAATGTTGCTGGTCAACTCTATGTTACAGGTTGGAGCAATGCTGTGAACTAAATTCCTTAATATGAATTATCTTGTTTCTGTAGGTATGTTTGCAACAGCAGCCGGGATTTCTCAGCGGGCCCCAGTTCACTGGTCAGAGAAGGTGATTGAGGCAGCAGTATGCTTTCCCTATGTAGTAGCTCTTGATGACGAGTTTGTTACAGTGCATAGCATGTTGGACCAGCAGCAGAAGCAGACTCTGGCTTTCCGAGATGGGCACATTCTGCAGGACTTTGAAGGTACTGGCCTCCGATAACCGTGGTAAACTGCTGGGTCTTTTTTTTTTTGTCTTTGTAGGGATTGGGAAATTCAAATTTAGGACATAAAGCCACTGTGAAAGTAGAGTTATTTATTTTTGGGGTGTATATTGATCATCACTAAATCAACATAGGCACAATTTCCATCAAGGGACCCACACCCCAATATTTTCAGCAATAATTGCAACTGTTGTAGCAGAATCAAAATACTATATGGGCTAGATATTCAAAGGGGATGCACCTTGCGCAACAGAGATGCGCCAGTGCAACGCCGGTACTGTGCCCTGGTGCAGTATTCAACTGTTGGAAGTGTGCAGCGCAAGTCACAGTGCACCGGGGCACAAAGATAATATATTCGGCACATCTCAAGGGGAAGTGGCCATGCATATGCGGCACATCCCTATATTCAGCCTGGGATATGTGGTGAATATGCTGGCACAGCCCTGAGATGCGCAGGACCTGGCACAGGTGAGCCTCAAGAAGGATGGCTCAAGGCAGTCCACCCACCAGCAGCCCACTGTATAGCATTGCACAACACAGCAGCTGCTGAAGTGGGGCAACACCCCCTCCAACACCGTGCACAAGCACACACAAGGTAGTCCAGTGGTCCGTCCGCCCCATAGCACCAATCACACGTAAATACCAATGTAGAACAGCCCTGGTAGTGTAGTGGCACCCTCCCCATCCTGACCCGATCACCGGGCCCTATGTAAACATGACACATCCCTGGTGGTCCAGTGGAACCCCCCCCCCAACCCGGGTATCTGATCACCAAAATATACCCACTTGAATAGCTCTGGTAGTCTAGTGGGACCCCCTGCCCTGCTGGTACCTACGACCGCCCATCATGCTGTCCAAATCAACTCCCTGGTGGTCCAGTGGCACCCCCTAGCCCCCACCTACACAGGACCCCCAGCCCACCCAGCTCCTCCCACCCAGCTCATCGGCGGGCAGCATACCCGTCCGCATACCACCATGGCTGCCTGCCGAATGACAGCTTACAGTAGGAGCTACAAGCTCATTGGTCCACACTGTGGACCAGTGGGCTTGCAGTGCATACTGTAATAATTCACAACTTTGTCTTTCTTTCTTTTGGCCTGGTGCCCTCTTGGTTGTTCCACTCTGTGTGACTCTGACTGGTCCATGAGTGCCCCCCAAAAAACCTGTTACCCACCCATTGCCATACAGGGATTTCTCTCCTTTGTCTTATGGATGTAAATAGTCATTGAGTAGTGCACTCTCTGCTGATGGTTTACAGCAAGTCAAAGGTGTAATGTCCACTTACTTTATGTTAGAAGTATCCTACTTTAACCAAGAGGGATATAGTTTGAGTGGTTCAGTTAAAATTACAAGATGCTTAATTACTGTCACAGAATGGTACAAATCTCAGGTTCAGGAATTAAGTCACCGAGGAAAATGTTTGGAAGGAGATTCCCTTTTTTTCTAGCTGCAGATTGACTGATTTCTCTAGCTTAGGGTGCACCTGCCATTCCTATGAGTGGGTAGATATTCCATCGCTGCTGGCAGGGGACGTCAAAGTGAAGCTACCCCAAGTGATCTCCAATTCATCTCTTGCCTTGCAGGCTATAGGGCAAGGACTAGACCAACTCTGCAGTATCGTCTAGTACGGCTGTTCTTTTCTTTTTTATTTTCCTCCTTTTTTGCCCTCCTAGCTGCCCCTAGCTGTGCCCTGCCTTCCAGCAGTGGTCTGGTGTGCTGGAACCTGTCCTTGCATCTGCTTTCTGATCCTCTCATTGGTGCTGGCCAAAAGGTATAACATCCTGAGGCCTGAATTCTTCCACCACAAGAAGAGCCAGTGCCACTAATGGTTTCCACCAAAAAATGTAGGAATAGAATTTGACGGTGGATAAGGACCGCTTGGTCCATCCAGTCTGCTCCTTTTTTACCCTTGCTTGTATTGTCACCACAGACCCTTCTTGATCTCCAGCTCCCTCCCTCCCCTTGCTTCCCACGAAGTAGTAGTAATAATATTTATTTATAAGGCACACTTCCCAAATTGTCTCAGGGTGCCATACAGAGCGATGCCCAATAAAACAGACATAAAATCTCATAAGTAGCAATATAAAATATAGCAGCAGAATAATAAAATCAGAGGACCGCAAGGATAGTATGTCATTCCCCAAAAGCCCCGTTAACAGACTCGACAGCGGAGATTTTGTCCCCACATGAAGTGTTTTGAAAATGAGTAAACCTAACATCAGTTCCCTATGGTTTGGGGGGGGGGGGTCATCCGAGTGTCCTGTATAAAGAGCAGTGGTGGATGTGGAAAGGGGCCTGGATAACAAATCTATTGTTGTATGCCATGTTCATGTGATTGAGGAGTTGAGGTGATGTAAGGGAGATAATGTGGAGCAATATTCTAGTATGGGAAAAAGAGTACCCCTCCCCACAGCAAGTCTTGCCTCAGGAGACATGAGGTGTTTAAAGCGGTAGCATACCCCCTAGGCATTGGTTGACGTTTCTGACTGCCTGGCCTATGTGGATAGTGAAGGTGGGTGAGGGATCAAGATTTACCCCCAGGTATTTAAAGTCGTTTACTTGCTCCAGCATGGATCCATCTGGGAACAGGATGTTGAAAGAGTTAAGTTTAGTGGAAGAGAATTTTGCGAGCCTTTGTTTAGAGCCAAACAGCATACATTTAGTTTTATTCGCAATAAATATTAGCCTTTGTTGCATGAACCAGTGAGCAGCCGAGGAGAAATCCTTGTTCAGGGTATGACGAGACAGCCTAGAAAGGTTATCGCTGTAGTTTAAGATAAGATCATCAGCGTACATTATCCTGTTGCTGACAGATGATTCTGAAAGCAGAGTGTTGATGAAGAACGAGTACAGAAGGGGGCCTAGTATAGACCCTTGGGGTACTCCAGTGCAAACCATCAGTGGACTGGACAAAACACCCACTGTACGGACCATTTGAGTCCCATTTCCCAGGTAATTCTAAACCCAACTTGCTGTATTGGGGGAGAAACCAATAGTGGACAGTTCGTTCAGCAGGATCCCATCATCACTCATATCAAATGCCTTTGATAAATCCACAGATATGGCTCCAGTGAGACATCCCTTGTCAGCTTCTCTGAGTATGTGATCTATAAAATTCGCAAGTGCCAAGGTAGTGCTCAAGGATTTTACCCATGTGAGATAGAATCAATACCAGTCTGTAGTTCTCTGGAAGGTGTGGATCACCTGTTTTAAATATTGGGACTATTCTAGCTTCTTTCCAGAGTGACAGGACAGTGGATGATGACGTAGATAGGTTTATGATAGCAGAGAGTGGCTTAGCAACGAAAACAGCAACAAGAAACTTGGGGGAGAGCCCATCACTTCGTGTACTACCCGTGTTGGGTAGTGCCAACAGGAGGTGATGGACTTCAGTTGACGCTGTGACTCTAAAATAGAATGTGGGTGGGGGGAGGAGTCTGACTTTTGACATAGTTAATGGTACGCTGAGCCAGATACAATTCTAGATTTGTGAATTTGTTATTCAGAATGTTAGCCACTGTTTCTGAGTCAGATTGAAATCCCTTCTCCGTGTTAAGGTTTATGGAATTAGTTTTCATGGCTGGTGATGGAACGGAATTCACAACTGACCAAAAACTGCGCGGGCATCACCTAGGTTACGTTCCTGTTGGAACTTAAAAATGGAGGCTTTTAGGAATTTGGTTTCCCGCTTACATGTGTTCCTGAGTCTCCTGTATTCATTCAGGTTAGCCACAATAGTTGCAGATTTGTAAGTGACTTAGGCTTTATCACGTAGTTTCATAAGAGCAATCAACTCCTTAGTAATCCTTTTGGTATTTCCACCCCTGACTCACCGCATCATGATGGGGAAATATTTATCTTGAATGGAGAATAGGGCAGCTATGAGAAACCCCAGAGCAGTGTCCACATTTGCGAGAGAGTAGAGTTTCAACCAGTTCATTCCATGTAGATCAGTTTTGAGTGCCTCCATGTCCACTTTTGTGATGTTTCTGAAATAGATTAGCCTTGATGGAGGACACACCCCGTGGCACCACCAAGTACAAAATAGGGGGGATTGCCACTGAGAGTGTCCGACAGAACCCCCCGCATCAGTAGCCCTTTCTTTCCTATTTGTCAACAGCTAATCAAGGAGGGGGTGTTTCATTGACCTTGAGTTTTGACGAGTTGGAGAATGAATAATCTTTAGTGAGGCTGATTTGTCTGAGGAGCTCCGCATAACTCTGTTGTTTATTCTCCAGCCAATTCAGGTTAAAATCTCTTATAAGAATGATGTCCCTGATGGGGGGAAAGCTGGCAATCTCATTTATAATTTGCATGAGTCCATTGATCCCACCCATTGGGGGATTGTAGATAAATCCCAGGTATAATTTCTTGGTCGACCTATGATAAGCTCGATGATCCATTCTGGGGTTGCTTTAGTCGCAGTACTAGAGGAGATGATGGAGTTGGTTATGTGGTCTTTAAGATAGGGAAGAACTCCACCCCCTTTTTTCCCCCAGACTGTCATTCCTGAATATGGTATAGCCCTTTCTGTTGCAAAGTGAGTCTAGAGACATGGGCTTCAGCCAAGTTTCAGTTATCTCTAGTACATCGGGGTGTTAGAGTGACATCCAAGCCTCCAGTACATGAATCTGGGGTTGGCTCCCAGTGTTAATGTGGGTAATTCTAACTCCCCGCCTCATGACCACTGTGGTGTAGTTTGCATAATTGGGGAGTGGGGAAGGCTGGGGTTTGCCTCATTGTCACCTTACCTGAGGAGTAGAGATCTAAGGTCAAGGAAGTAGGTGAGACTGCTATCCGTGACATCCCTAGTAGGTGAGCTAGAAACTGTTAAGAGCACACCTAGCAGACGGCATTGCCTCCTGTCGAGGCAAGCTAACGTTGATAGGAATTGCACCAAGAGGATCAGTTGTAACATTAGAGGGTATCCCCCCTGGGTTAAGAGTAGTTGTCAAGAGGTGGAGAGGCCCCTTGTGAGAATGTCACTACTCAGGTCACAGAAGACCAGGAGGAGGGGCACGGAGAGGGCTATAAATATGACCGATCCCTGAGTACGTACAGTAAGTGTGGGAATGCCATTGGAAAGGAGTAAACTTTTATGAAAGAGTCAAGGGGCACACACACATCAAATTGTTAAACAAAGTGGGGAGTTCTGGTTTAACTTTCAATGACCAGTATCTAAAAATAACCCCGCATCTTGGTGCATAAGAGGAGAATTACAAACAACAAACAACTGACCTACTCAGAAATAGGGATGGACCATCAGAAAGTAGCACGAGAGGGATTATGAGCAGATTAAAGACTGACTTACTGTTAGTGATGGATGGGGGTGTAGAGCTGCACTGATTGTATTTGGTACCTGATTGGCAGATGTGTCCTTAAATGGAGCACCAGCGGGTGGGAGGGTGGGTGGGCAGAATGTAGCATTGCCACGCAAAGCACGGCTCTGCCCTCACTTGCAAGTACACGTATATAAAATGGTGCCGCATGCCAATGCAGCACAGTGTCCTTGCTGTGTAAAGTACCTGGGAGCTAGGTGAGCTGCCTGAGGTCCGAGGGAAATGGAGAGGTGACAGGAGCGCTCTGGTGAGCTTCTTGCCCTCAGAACCATCCAAATCAGGTCAGCAGCATTTGAAAGTGGCCAGAGCTGGGAGCTAGGTGAGCTGCCTGAGGTCAGGGGGAAATGGAGATGGGTAGGGAGGACTTCAGTGAGCTTCTTGCCCTCAGGACTGTCCAAATGGGATCAGTAGTGCTTGAAAGTGACTGGAGCCTGGAGCTAGATGAGCCATCTAAGGTCTGGGGAAAACAGAGAGGGGTAGGGTGGGCTCCGGTGAGCTTCTTGCCCTCAGGACCATCCAAATCGGGTCAGCAGTGCTGAAAGTTGCCGGAGCTGGGAGCTAGGTGAGCTGCCTGAGGTCTGGGGGAAATGGAAAGGGGCAGGAAGGGCTCCAGTGAGCTTCTTGCCCTCAGGACCATCCAGATCAGGTCAGCAGAGCTTGAATTACCCCCAAGGTCCCTTTCCTGTTTACTGAATGTCAGCACTGCCTTTTCCCACACTTTATACTCGATCACTGGGTTTCTGTGCCCTAGGCACATGATTTTGCACTTTTGGGCATTGAAACACTGCTGCTATTCCCTTGACCACTTCTCAAGTTTTCTCAGGTCTCTACATATTCTCTCCACCCACTCTAGACTGTATACTCTAGTACAGATCTTGGTGCCATCTGCAAAGAGGCATACCTTCCCTTCCAGGACATCTGCATCGTAACATGATTTCTGCCCCATCTGCTGTGACTGATTGTCTACACCTGACATCACAGTTCTGTTTGACATCACAGTCTGTTGCTGTAGTGATAATTATGTTGTCATAAACTGGGGATTATGATGTCGGCTGTAGACAAGCTGCCAGAGTAAATAGTCTAGAGGACAGTGATCCTGTTTCATGAAACTGTCCTCAGTAATAATGGAAAAAGGGGACATAATTGCAGAAAATAAAAGAACTATAAACGGAATTGTTTCTAAATATTGCATTTTTCAGAGTTATTCCAGTGATGTCAGGGCCTCATTAACAATTTTATTCAGTTGGCTACTTTTTTTTGCCTTATGTAGTTTATTCCATATGATAGCTATCCTCTGTGGGAAATTAATTTCTAATTAATTCCTGTAGACCCAGGCCTTTTCTTTGTTTCACTGTTTTGCCAACTTTTTTTTTTTTTTATTTTAAACCGATTTCAACAACCTAACACTCGTATCTAAATTCACTTTTTCCTTACAGCTCCCTTCCTGTCTACAAAATGGAAGCCTCAAAACAAATGTCCCACTTCTCTAGTTAAATGTTTTTGTGAAACCCTGCCCATCGGTGCACTGGTAGGGCTACTGCTCAGGACGCCAGCGACCCATGTTTGGGAACAAGCCTGGGTTGGTGGCGGCCAGCCATGGGAAGGAGGAGAATCAAGCATCCATGGGGACACTCTCCTCCTCCCTGGAGGGAGGGTGTTGTGTCCTGTGGCACTACTGTCATCTGTAGACGTATGGGTGACAGAGCACGCGGGACACAGAGAAGGAGGGATGCGCCGCACTACTTATCATGTGAGCATGCCGATGCGCCCACACATGTTGGGGACGGCTTTCCCAAATGCCAGTGTCCCTACAGGGCATGGGGACACAAGGCCCTAAAGGAGAATATAATAAACCCTTCCTCCATCCATAGCTGCATGAAGTCTGGTACATCCAGATTGAAATGAGGCAGGTATATCCGCCAAGCCAGAGTAGGGGAGGCACAGAAACATGAATCAAAGAAACATTATAAAATCAGTTTATGTATCGTTTGCATTCCCAGTGCATAGTAACATGTTCATTCAAACTAAAATATAGTTGTTAACTGAAAGGTTTTAGAAATATTTTTTCCTTATAGAAGTAATCCTTGTGAGTAAAATGTCGCTGGTTAAAGAAATTGTGCAGTAATGGATCGCAGAAGATTTTAGGCTTGATTTATTACTCTTTTCTTCTACACAGGAAGATTAATTGTAGCTACCCGTAAACAAGTGTATGTCTTGGCTCCGTTGCCTCTGGAAAGGCAAATTCAAGATCTCCTAGCCAATCACAGGGTGGAAGAAGCTTTAGTTCTGGCAAGGGGAACCCGAAAAAGCATTCCAAAGGAGAAATTCCAGGTCTGTCGCTACTCATTGTTGCCAAGAGCAAAAACATTGTCATGGTCTGGGGGGAAAGACTATTTATAGTGAAAACTGATGGAACTGAAAGTGATGGATTAAAGTTGCCCTGGTGGCAATAAAATGCCTACTGCTACTGGTTAAAGCTTTTGCTGTTGACGCATTTCTGTGGTTTACATAGAAAATTAAAAATGTGCTAAACTTATTTATCTTAGGACATACCTCTAAGCTCTACCCCGTTAAGAGGTATGTCCTTCCTCTCACCCCTCATAATCTCTCTGGGCTATGAGATTTTGGAACAGAATAATAAAATTTGTTGGAAATTTATTGCTTCCCAATTAGCTATGTTCAGAGATCATATGTTAATCCTTCACAAATGCACAGCTGGAACAAGTATATGCAGTGGGATTTGGAATTTGGTCAGATTACGTACAGAATTCATGAGCCACATCATTTATCCCTGATTGCCATCACAAACATGGCTACCACCCTTACTCGCTGAAAACCTCGACTAAGCCTTAAAAAGCAAAACTCACTTCAATTTAAATCGTGAAATACTATTCACAATTTTAACTTCTGGTGTTTCTTTAGTAACCATGAAGCCTTGCTCCGGTCCTTACCAGCTTGCCATAGACATCTCTGTTCCTTCTCCTGCTACAGATACAATTGATGCCATGGCTCTATATGAAGCCTTCTGGTGTGGGTGTGTGCATCTGTGGTGTGTTTTGCGAACATCACACCAATGGAACTTGGCAGAATTTTGAATTTTAGTATTCCGTGGCATCCATACATTCCAGGTGAATTCTACGAGGGGGCTAGTTTCTCTGTGGTGTAAGGATACATTTTAAAATAAAAATTGTGTTTTTGACAACAAAACTTTTTTTAAATGTTACATTTAGATCTACTTTTTTTAGTAGTAAGGAGACACTGCAGGTTGTGCTTTGTTGTGGGATAATGTCACTTGTCTAGGGCTTGAAGACACTGACCACACAACACACCCGAGGCATGCAGTTATCCCACAGCAGTGCACTCCCTGTCATGTCTTATTGTTTGAATCCATATCAATCTATAATGAACTGTAAACTCAACGGATACCAGAGTTGCATAGTGTTCTGTGCTATAGCCATGATCTGAGCTTATATTTCCCATGTTGACTCGCTCTCATTCATAAAGGATAGTCTCCTAAGTTTGGGTGGCAAAAGGCAAAAGCAAATGTATTTGTTAGGCACCCATCCTGAATGGCTCTGGGCACTGTACAGTTCAAGGTAGCATTGAAGATCGAAGAAAAAAAAGGTTGAGAAGTGTGACATAGGATCCTGAGCAGTACTGTTGTCATGCTAACGTTCAAATTTGGGAAATAGCCCATTGGCCCATCAGATTCCTTCCCACGCTAGATCAGTGGGAATATCTTGTAACCCCTGTTTCTTTCAAGATACTTAACTAGTTTGAGCTTGGAGGCAGAAAAAGTGTTGGCTGTCACCACATCTTACGGACATCTGTTCCAAGTATCCACCACTCATTTTAAGAAGTATTTCTTTCTGTTACTTCCCTTGAATCTTCCTCCTTTCAAAGACGGTATGTCCACCTGTCCTTCTGCTCTTGCACATTCTAAAGAGCTGCGTTTGGTCTGGCACAGTTATCTGTTTCAGGTATTTGAGTGTTCTAATCATGTCTCACCTCAGTCTTCCCTTTTCCATGCAAAACACTCCCAGTTCTGCTAGTCGGTCTCTATATCCCATGTTTACCAAGCCTTTAGCCGCTTTGGTTGCTCTTCTCTGCTCAGATATGGAAGCCAGGACTGCATACTGTGCTCAAGGCTAGTGATCTGTTAAAGGTGACAGGAAATTATTTTTGCATAGTTAACTGCTCTCCTACTTTCCTCCTTCAGTTTGCCAGTCATGTATTCTGATATGCTTTGAAGAATTTTTGATAAGTAATCTAGCTTTTCGGTGCCCTCGGATCTACATAGAGACCCATTCTCCTCAATAGGTGCTGTGCTTTTCTTCTAAGATATTTCATGACATCAGTTACACTATTTATTTAGTTTTTGTTGACCAGGAGAAGAGGGCTAGGAAATTCTGCCTACAGTATATTGTATGCTGTCCCGGGGAAGGGGAGATACAAATGGAAACCAACTGAAATGGAACCAGATTAAGCTGTTGGTGGTATTTTTAACGATGATTTATTTCATCTGAATGGGCCAGAATGGTGTTACTGATGTCATAGAATGTTCAAGCAGTGTGGAAAAAAAAGAGCAGCAAATACTGAGAAGGATTCAGGTTAGTTACCAAGGCAAAAATATCAAAATATATTTCTAGGGACATGGATATGTTGTTCATCCACACTTATTGGCAGGTTCCTTGCCGCTTTAAATCTTGCCGGAAGGTCTTCAAGCTGGCTCCTCCTACCCACCCGGGTGGTAAAACTCTCGGCTCTGCCCCATGACGCCAGATCTTCCTTACCGCTTGGAAGCTCAGGTTCCCTCCTTAGCGCTCTGCGTTCGACTGGTTCGTGGAAATTTCGGTCTTCGAAATCTTTTAGAAGATTTTTTGATATCTTCTTCCTCGCTGCGGCGATGGCTCAGTCCCTTCCCGGCCCCGGGAGGCGCCCGTTTTTTTCCTCCAGGAGAGACCCGCACTCCACGTGCGTTTTCTGCATTGACCTGGATCATAATCCTCAGCTTTGCGAGTTTTGTTGTGCTCTTTCGGCCAGCTCTGGAGGACCGGCAGCCCGTTAGGGCTCGGACATCCGGTAGTTTTTCCCGCCCTGAAAACCCTCGATCACACAGGCGTCCGCCTGCTGTTTCTGAGCAGCTCGATTCCGCTTGGGTGGGGGCGGCTCCACCTCCCTCTTCCTCGGTTGCGGCGTTTTTCCCACTGTCCTTGGGTTCTACTCATTCAGCTTCGTTTAAGGAGCTTCGTCAGTCTCTCTCCTTGCAGGAGAGGGACCTTGGGACTTCCCTCGGCCCAATTCCAAGGGGCCGAGGCGGGTCCTTCTAGCCCGCGGAGGGGAAAAGTCCCTCCCTCAGAGGTCGACGCCGGGCTTCGTCGAAAGATGCGGCTTCGCCTCTGGCCTCATGGTGTCCCGGTCAGGTCAGCCGGCCAGGACCCCCGTCGACGTGGCCGAGCCCCTCAGCACGTCATCTGGGCCGTCTCCTGCTAGTGCCGCATTTCCTTCGCCGGTTTCCCCGGTGGAGGCTGAGGTTCTGCCGGTACCCTTGGGTCGACAGTCCTCGGCCAAATTCTCTGAGCCGAAGGAGGAGCGGGCGCACTCCGCTCCCTCTCCAGCCCGCCCTCGGTTTCCCCGAGGATTCGGGTCTCGGTCCTCCTCTTGGTCTAGCTGCTCATGCCGACCTCGGCGTTCTCGGTCAGGGCACCGAGTCAAGTGACTTTGCCGTTCTTCCTCGTCCCCCTCCTCGGATGAGGAGAAGCTTCGATGCCGTTGGCGTCGACGTTACGAGGCACTTATGTGGCGGCAGATGCCGTTGTCCGGAAGTCAATCGACCCCGATTCATTCTCTGGCTAGTAAGCAGCCACCGCCCGGTCGGCCGACGTAGCCGCTCGAGGCAATCGAGGAGCCCTCTTCAGGGCTGATTGCTCGCCCGATCCTCGCTGCCCCTCCGCCATCGGCAGAACCCGGGCCGGACCGTGACCTGTTTCGCAGGTCACTCGGTCCCCTCACTCCCGCCCGCCCTCGGCGGATGAAGAGTGACTCAGGCCTGCAGCAGCTTTTTGCAGACTCGGAGCCTGACGTCGGCTCCGTTATGTTTCCTTGCAGGGAGGATCCATGGTCTTCCCTGGAACATTCTGTGGACGACAGCCCATCGTCCTCTTTGGGTCTGCTCCCGCTCATCTTGAATTCACCGGAATGCAGCTCGAGCCCATTTCCAAACGGGCACCTTACCCCCTTACGGAGATTCTGGACTGAAGAGGCTCTCCCTTGGAGGCCTTCCCGGTGGCTGAGGCTATCGTGGGCCCAGCCTTGGAGCTGTGGTGGCGGCCTACTTCCTGCCCTGCGCCTTCGGCCAGGGTGGCCAGGAAGTACCCTGTCCCTGTTGGTTCTCTGCCCGGTTTCTCGGAGCACCCCTCGGCTGAAGGGGTAGTCACCGACAATGTTTTCCAATGTTTTGGAAACACTAGGGACATGGATAGGCCCCTGACAAAGAGTCCAGAAGGATGGACTACCGGGCAAGGTTTACGCCCGCTGCCCTCCCTAGGCCTCCGCCAGGCCAGCTCGGCGGCACTGATGGCACACTGTTCCCACACCCTTTTGGGCTCCCTGGATGAGGTCCTTCCTCATCTTCCAGCCGACCTGCGGACCACGGTCCGGCGGGTTCGGGACCAGGGTAAGGCGATGGCGAAACAGCAGCTTCAGTCGGCTCTGGATTTGGGCGACTCCTGTGCCAGATCGGTGGCGGCCACAGTGGCCATGCACCGCAGGGCGTGGCTGAGGTTATCCTCCTTTTCCTTGGAAACCCAGCATGAGTTGGCGGACATCCCCTTCTTGGGGACTGACCTCTTCGGCCCTGGAGTGGAGGGACATATCCAGGGGCCCGAGAAGTCCGATGCTACTCCGGACTCTGTCAATCCCGCCCGGAGGGACAAGGGCAGCCCTCAGCCTTTGCATAAGCCCCTTGGCCCCCCTACCCCTGCGGCTCGACCGGCCCAGCTCGAGGGCCAGCAGGCATGCGCTGGGCGGCCTGTTGCCAGACCAGCGTCTTCCTCCAAAAGGAAGCAGGGGTCCGAGAGCCTCGGCCTCTTCCTCCGCCAAGCCTGCTCAGTGATGGGCTAAGGGGAGCTGTCCCCAGCCCTGTCGCCTTGCTCATATTACTCTGGGGACGGCCCAAGACCTCTTCCTCTTGGGTGGTGCTAAGGAGAAAGCCCTGTTGCGGGTTGGCGTAACAGGTTTCCCTTTGAGCCGTTACCCACGGGATCTTGGGTCCACAGACTCCTCGTCAGACTGCTTGAGCCGACTTGCCTGGCCCCTAATTAGAGGTGGTCAGGAAGGTGGTGGGCCTCCTTCTGACCCGGGGTTTGAGTCCAGGTATTCCTGGCCTCAAACGGACGGAGGGGGGGCTTGCGCCCATCCTTCGGCATGACGGATGGTCCCTCTGCCGATCTCCCATCCTCAGATCGAGGCATGTGGCTTCCTCCTGGGCCTCCAGAACGTACTTCCTCCTCGTTCCATCCGTTCTTGAGACACCCCTCCCTTTCCTAGGCGAGAGGTCTCCTTACGAGTTCCTGGCCAGGCCCTTCATTCTCTGCTCCGCAGTTTCTGCTGCTTCGAAGGGTCTGGGCGTAACCCCACCCGGATGGCGGCCTGATTAATACCTTCCAGGCTTACACTGGTCTCCCTTACCGGAACCACGTTGGAACTCGTGCCTTAGTGGGTGAGGTTTCTCTGGGACTAGGCTCGACTCTTGAGTCCGAGCTCAGCTCTGGGCAGAAAGGGCTGAGGTTCTTCCTCCCTTACCCAGTCAGGTTGGCCGGGTAATTGTGCCCTTCCGGGACCTCCTGCACCTCCCGGGCTCTGGCGGCTGAGGTCCCCTAGTGGGACGGGCCTGCCAGTGGTCACAGTGCCGTTCCTCGGACCAGTTCATGACTACAGCCCAGGAGTTAGTGGAACGCTCCCCTCCGGACTGTTCCAGCTCCTGCAGGAGAACATCCTGTTCGTCCCCCCTGGGTCGACGGTCTTCTCCGACCGATGCTTCTCGGATGGATGGGGGTGTCCATCTAGGGGAATACAGAGTGCTTCGCCTCTGGTCCTTTCAGAAGTCCCGATGTCCTCTCTAACCGCTGGAGCTCCAGGCGGTCCACTTAGCTTGCACCGCTTGCTCCGTTTGTGCGGGGTCTAGTGGTTTTAGTCCATCCGGACAGCACCGCAACCATGTGCTACCTGCCCCGCCAGGTTCGGTCGAACCCCTTGCCTCGGCATAAGGAGGTTCTCGCATTGGGTTTTTTCGCGCAGTCGGAGGCGGGTTCCCAGCCTTCTGATGGCAGGAGCCTCCAATTCTCCGGCTACTGCCCTAAGCCAGACATAGGCTGCACCTCATGAGTGGTTTTTCCTGCCGGAGGTAGCACAGGATCTTCTCCCTCCTCCCTTCAGGGAGAATACGAGGCCAAGACTGCTTTATGCCCGCCCCTTCAGCAAGGTCTGCTGTAGGGGATGCCGTCGGGGACACGGACCCCGGGCCCTTCCGCGCCTCTCCCCCATTTCCCTTGACCTACAGGCAAGGCAAGGAGGGACTGGGCGCAGGTGATGCTGGTAGCCCCAGACTGGATTGCCAGCTCTGGTATCCAGCTCTCCTCAGTCTCGGCCGCAGGCACCCGAGGTGGCTTCTAGTCCGCCCAGTCCTGATTTCCTTTTCAGGGGAAGGTTTTCCTTCTGGACCTTCAATCCCTACACCTGTAGGCCCGGTCCCTGTGCGGCTAGGGGTCATGCCTTGGGTCCTTCGGCAGGGTCCTCGCCTTTTCGAGGTGTCCTGCTAGGAGTCGGCCAAAAAATGCTCGTCCTCTTTGGAAAAGTTCTCCATTTGATGATGGGATAGGGCCTGGCCCTCTCCCGTCCCTGGGCGAGCATTTTGGGCAATCTGCGCCTGTTCTTTGAATTAGGGCTTGGGCTGACGACCCTCTAGGTGCTTCTGTGGTCACCCCTGTCTTCCGGGCGCGGGCCGGAAGGCAGTCGGTGGCACAGAATAGGTGGTCTGGCACTTCTAGGCCTTGATCACGCCTCCCCTTTGGGGGAGAGTATCCCCATTCTATGGGATCCTTGCTGGTATGAGCTTAGCTCACGAGCAAGCCATCCGAACCTTTGCACAGGTGCGAGTTTCCCCCACCTGTTGTGGAAGAACACCTTCTTGGGGCTACTCTGCCATCAGAAGGTGGGGAGAGTTCCAGGCGCTCCTTTAAATCTCCCTATCTGGTCTTCCACAGGGACTAGGTTGTCCTGCGCCCTACCCGAAGTCCTTCTGAAGGCGGTGGCTGAGTCTTCCCTTCAGGGGTATTGCCTCTGCCGGGGTTCATCCCCATTCACACCTTGGAGGCCGTATATAGGTTCCATAGGAACCTGTTTAACGCTAACCTACCTAGGGAGCGTAAAGCTGAAGATTCCGGAGGTTCGCCAGCTGTTTGTCACCACGCTGAAGCCGCATCTGCAGACCTGCAGCCAAGTGGACAACGAAGCGGGTTGGTCACCCCTGCATAGGTCTCCACTATAGGCGGGCGGGCATGGAGCCTCCCAGAGGGATAAGTGCTCATTTTTACCCGTCCTTCCACTGCATCGGTGGCTGCTTCCGAGGATACTCCGGTCTGGATATCCGCAGGGCTTCCACCCGGAAGCAGGCTTTACCGGTCCCCTTCCACATCGACCTTAGGTCGCGCCGGGGTGCTGGTCGGGGCCTCGGTTCTCCAGTCTTTCTACCTAAGTAAGGGGTGTGCGCCTTGCCTCCCTCCTCCCGGAGAACTGCTAGGAGTCTGCCAATAAGTGTGGATGAACAACATATCCATGTCCCTAGAAATACAGGTTACTCACCTGTAACAGGAGTTCTAGGAATGGTATATGTTGTTCATCCACACGACCCACCCGGCCTCCCCAGCTTCGACGCACAACCTGGCTTCCAGCGGCTAGATCTGGCGTCATGGGGCAGAGCCGAGAGTTTTACCACTCGGGTGGGTGGGAGGAGCCAGCTTGAAGACCTTCCGGCAAGATTTAAAGCAGCAAAGAACCTGCCAATAAGTGTGGATGAACAACATATACCATTCCTAGAACTCCTGTTACAGGTGAGTAACCTGTGTGTATATATATATAACATTGACTGCGCCCCTATAGTTAGGGTTGAGTAGCCACTTTAATGTTAAACCTAAATTTTTGCACGTTAATAACTTTGTAACCGTTCAACGGATTTGCATGAAATTTGGAATGTGTGGTCTGGCATGGTAGATCTCTTGATTTAGTTGCGTTTCGGTCGGACTTATGGTTTCTGCATAGCAAACCACTAAAAAATGTGTTTTTTGCCCCTTTTGACATGTTTTTTGCCCATGGCACTGCGACTACACCGTGTGGTCTTTTGGTCTGAAATGTGAAACGTACAAAGAGGCTGGGTCAAGGAACAATCCAGCATTGGTTTGTTAAAAAAACATTAATCCTTTCCAAAGTTATTAAATTTTTAATTTTCTGGTTCTGAGCATGCTCAGTTCACTCCAAGATTTATATGGTTATGTTTCAGACAAAGATTGGGCTCAAGGTCAAGGATTTTGTAGCTCATGGACTAGGATCCTAGTCCGCCAGAAAATTCCTTGTCCATGAGCTGCCATCTTGTTTTTCAGGTTTTTCCTCAAACAAAATGTTGTAGCTTTTTCCACGGGTGACTTTTGGGCCAAATGAAGCATAGGTTTTGTTCAGGGTGACGTCCTCTACAAAAGCCATGCCTTTGGTTTGGCTCGTTTTGGTCAAAAAATAGCTTTTTCAAATTTAAAAATTCTTTGACCGTGACTCGCTAACGATCCTAGTCCATGAGCTGTCAAAATCCTTGTCTGTGACCTTGCAGTCAAGGATTTTGCTACCTTGCGGACTAGGATTTTAAAAACCTTACCTTTGTATTGCTAATGAACGGTTTGGTCTTTTTACTTGATATTTTCAGGGTATTGAGGGATGTCCTACAGGTGTGTGTTGTGCTGCATAGGTGTTGGGGAATTAGACGGTTCCATAGATACGCCATCACGAAGTTGAGATTTCCCCATAGGATAACACTGTGGCACCCATTGCACTTTTCGGTGCCCATAGCTCATAAACAATATGAGATACGGATTCAGTCAATATATGTTGCGAGCAGTGCTCATTGTCATGATTACAATGACACTTGATCTTTTTTCTAGCTGCTACGGTTCCCGAGATATTGGCAAATTAATGTTACAAAGGTTCCTTGCCCTATAGGGCTGCTGTATGGCTATGTAGCTATGTATAAGTGGGAGCGCTGGGCCCAGAGGGCCCGCACTCCCACAGATGCATATTTTATGCAGAAATGGGCAACTTGGTGGGCCCCGCACTCCCACCAACACGTTATTTACTTGTTATATTACACTTTTTCAAAAAGTAAGGAAATTCATGGCAAAAAACTGTGTTTAATGCATTAGTTAGGGTTAAAGCAACAAAAGTGAGGAAATGAGACATTAGAGTTGAGCCCCTAACCCCCCCCCCCAACACCTCACCCACCTCCTCCACAGACTGACGGGCCATGGGGTCATGAGGCCTAACTCTCACCCCATTCTCCTTTACTGTAGTATGTCAACCTGTTTACACATGGAATGGGGTGAGAGTTGGGCCACACAACCCCATGGCACACCTTGGTGCCTGTCAGTCTGTGGAGGAGGGGGGTGGGGTGTTAGGGTTGAGCCCCCACCCCCCCAACGTCTCATTTCCTTACTTTTGTTGCTTTAACCCTAACTGATGCATTAAATGCAGTTTTTTGCCATGAATATAAATACTGTATATTTATTTTCATTAAACATAAACATAGCAGAATATTGGACAGACACTAAAAGGAAAACAGGAGGGCATCTAGAGGTGTAAAAGAACTTTTTCCTAGCACCTCTAAGGGGCATTACAATACATCTGCTTTCAGAGTTCTGTTGATGCACACCATGATTTTATTTGCTTTGATAGTTGCTGCCCCCACACTGATGTCTCCTTTCAGTGTTATTGTGGATTAGTTACTGCAGGTCTTTTTTTCAGTAATCTTTGTGTTGTTTAGGCAGTATTTTGTTCTGATAGTCTTCCTACATAGGTGCATCACTTTGCGTTTTCCGATGTTGAAGTTTATCAGCCATTTTTCTGCCCGGTCGCAC
This sequence comes from Neoceratodus forsteri, assembly GCA_016271365.2. Classification (NCBI taxonomy): domain Eukaryota; kingdom Metazoa; phylum Chordata; order Ceratodontiformes; family Ceratodontidae; genus Neoceratodus; species Neoceratodus forsteri. The sequence continues at coordinate 244,690,643 of CM057459.1, read as the reverse complement.
GCACATCCAGGTCTTTCTGCATTTCATTTTGCTGAGATTTAAGTACCTGTCTTATTTTGGTGTCATCAGAAAACTTGGCAACTCAGCTACTGGTGCCCAACTTCAGGTTGCTTATGAATATAGAGCAGTGATGGCCCCAGTACAGAACCCTGCGGGATTCCACTGGTCACTTGTTTCCATCTGAATCAGTTACTGTTTAGTATAGCCCTTTGTTTCCTGTACAGCCACCAGTATAGAATCCATTGCATCACAATGGATACTTGGGTTTTTCAGCTAGCCTCTTCCATGGTGTAGTGTCAAAGGATTTGCTGAAGTCTAGACATACAGCATCCACAGGTTTCCTCTCATCAAGCTCCTTCGTGTCAGTATATATATAAAAAAAAAATGCAGTTATAGTGTGCCACGATTTCCCTTTATGGAATCGAAATTGGACCACTAAGTCTAAAGGTTTTTTTTTTTTTTGTTTCGTTTTTTTTCCTTTTTATGGAAGTGTTTTAACAGTTCAGTTTCTTACGAATGTCTCAAACAGCTTCCCTAATATTGATAACTGACTGGTCCATAGTTCTCAGGCTCAGCCCTGGAGCCTATTTTGTATACTGGTGCCACGTTGGCTACCCTCAAATCATTAGGCGTGTATGCCATTTCTAATTAAATATGGCGTATGTTAGAACGTTATTATTAGTCAAAATCCATCTTTTACCAGCGTTGTTGTACCATCACTGTGATGTCAGTAAGCTGTTGTACTATTGTTGGTACGTCACAGCGATGGTACAACAGCACTGACTATCTTTGCGTATGCGCAAGTGGTGGCACATCCAAAACTGTGTGGCCTCTGAGGTTTATATTCAAACCGTCAGCCTGTCTAGAGCCACCGCCTTCCCGAGTGGCATCCCGCAGACGTAGAGGACTTGCCTCCCAGTTGCTGTAGCCGAGTCACATCACCGCTGTCTCGCCCCGCCAGCTGCTGCCTGTTGTTGAGGGAGAGGAGACGGGAACTGCGGTAGGTAGCATGGACTTTTGAGTGGGCGCGATCACAAAAGGTGACAATCTGTTTATTTACTGTTGCCCATACGCTATAAAAGACAATGGATGGGCAACAGTAAACAACAACACTGTCTTCACTTCTCGAGGTTACTTGACAACCGTAAACCTCTCGAGCTTTTCTCTCAAGGTTTACATGATTGTCATGACAACCTCTTGAAGTGAACAACAGTGTTATTGTTCACTGTTTCCCATCCATTATCCTTTATGTTGAATATTATTTCCAGTGGGTTAGACAGTACTGTGGTTAGTTCCCTTAGGATCTTTGGGTGCATTCCCTTAGGCCCCAATGCCTTTACCATCTAGTGAACAACAGGGTTGCATCTTCTGACTCTCTTGGTGTGGGGTAGTTGCTGTTGGCTTTACCGCTGGGTCTTGCACCACCTCTCTAATTTGTGGAAAGATAGGGACAAGGCATTTATGTTTATTTAGTTTTTATAATTTGCTAACTGGGAGAAACCAGATAAAGGCAAAATCCATGGTTTGAACTGGGTCCTTTGAGGTATCAGAGTATTAATATGTGAACACCCTAACACAATTTTACAGTAACGTCTAATGTTCCTTACCAATGTACTTCCTTTTTTTAAATATTTATCTTGAAGAAGCAGTTATATTTGAAATGCAAGTCTAATGTTCTATTTAAAGTAGCAGTTCTCAGGCAAGTAAAACTACAATTGTGTGTCTTACAGGTTATGTACAGGAGAATTCTGCAGCAAGCGGGATTTATACACTTCGCACAGCTTCAGTTTTCAGAAGCTAAAGAACTCTTCAGGTAATAAGTGAGTGTGTGTGTATGGAAATGTTCTTAGTAGAACTTGCCTTTTTCACAGAAAAGTCATTTAAACAAAAGATAAAAGTAGAACCCATAACCAAAGGAAATCATAATAGTGGGTAGAAATTGACATATACCCCCACACCAGTCTGCAGGAAAGGGAAGAACCCTGCCCATCTACCAGATGAGCCACCAGGAAGAGACGAAAAGTGGGTATGAAGGGAGAGAAACAAGAGTGTTGTATAGGAAAATCTGGTGGGGGATTAATGGAGAGAATAAAATTGCTACAAAAAGTGGTGCTATAATGTTAAAATAAATAAAACTTGCCGGCCCGCTGGCGCAGCGGTTGGATTTCCGCATGCACAGCCGAGCCAGGGTTCGGGAACGGACTTGGGTCGCTGGAGGGCCGGGCCGGGGAGAAGGATGGAGCGCCCAGGGACTGCCTCCCTCTCCGGGAGGGAGGGAGGTGTCCGAGCTCAGATGACCCCTGGTGGAGGCCAGGAGTCACGCAGCTGCCGGCACAGGCACGTACTGAGGCGTGGCAGAACGCTCGCGTCATTGCATGACCCGCCTCCCTAAAAAGGAAAAATGGATAAAGCTGCCGCAGCCCTAAATGAAGTCGCCCACGTTTGCACTAGCCCCCCTGCCTAGTCCGGCGACTGCGGCATGCAGCCAGAGTGTCAGAGCCCCACCGGGGGGTAAGCCACGGGTATCGGAGGGCCTGAGGCCGATATGGGGGGTGGAAGTCAGTGGTTCGTGACCGGGCTGACAGTACCGGGCTGCCGGCAGCTAGGGCAGGTGGAGAAAAGAATAAAATGGGGGGAAAAAAATAAATAAATAAAACTTTTAGAACTGAACACAGACAACATTAGTAAAACAATTCATTCAGGTTAACGTGCAATTAATTTGCAGTAATTTATTCTTTTTTTTTTTTTTTATCCGTGACTCCCTTGTCCTCCGATCCGTCCCACCCGCCGCCCCATGCCCAGGCTTCCCCTCCCATCAGACACCGTAGGCAAGCCCTGGATTACCCCCCCCGGGTCGGGGCCATGGGAGTGGGACCCCTGGGCGGGCATCGGAGGCAGTGGATGGTGGAGCGGAGGGAGTCGTCATATGGGGGGGGCTATTTTGCTGCTTGCCCTGGGGGCGGGGATGTGCAATGACATCCAGCATCCACCTCCCCGCTAATGTAATGGCACTGGTTGCAGCGGTACCCCCATCCTCTGCCAGGGGTCCATAATGCTGGACACTCCTACCCTCCCTCCTCCTGGAGAAGAAGAGCAGTCCCCAGGAGACTCAATCCTTCTCCTCTGGCCGGCCCTCCAACTCCCAGGTCCATTCCTGCCGGCTGGCCAGCTGTTGATTTTTTTCTGTGTTAACATTCCAAAGAAATTAATTTTGATTCATGCTTAGAAAAGCTGATTTGAATATTAGTACAGGTACATCCCTAAATATCCATATAATGATATGTTCTTAGAATATCATCGAACGTAGTAGGAATCTTTTATTTTTCAGCACTGAAACAAGGTGTGAGAAATATGTATACATAAACCACTTACATTGCACTGAATATTAATAGAGGATCTGTGTGAAATGTTATGTAATATACACATTTTCATTTTTTTATAAAAAAAAAGGTTATACAGCAAAAAATAAAAGTTGGAATTATGTGTACAGTGGCATTTTTTTAAATGTTTCACATGAACAAGTACTTATTATTGGGCACCCTTGGGGGATGGTACTCACTGGATATGGAAAAGCCACACTGCAGCCTGAGGACATCACACCTGCTGTGGTAGCTGACTACCTGGTGTGAAGATCAAGCCAATAAAGTCCCAAGGGCTAGACGGTATACATCCCAGGATCATAGTAGAACTGAAGGAACAATGGCCAGGGCCGTGTGCAGTAATCTTTCAGAAATCTGGCTGGACAGGTTAGGTGCCAGAGGACTGGAAAGCAGTCAGGGTGGTACCCTTCTTTTTACATTTAACAGTTTTTATTATTTTTTTGATAGGACACTCACAAAACATACAGTAGTACACATAAATCCAGGCCAAACCGCAACATTTGGAGAGGCCAGGAGGGTGCGGTTAAAGGTAAAGATACAATAGAGTGCGACACAGCATTCAATGATGTTGATTTAAAATGTACAGGCCGAAACAGAAACAGACAGATAACTAACCATGATTAACAAGGGTCCGGCTGAATCCCAGGTGCCTCTAGAGCCTACAGTACTTGATTACAATGAATTAAAAATTAAAAAGTATATAATCCTGCCGGATCAATTCCAACACCAGATTGCGAAACAGGTGTGTGCCTATCTAAAATCCATGTAACCATATCAACTCTATACAAGAAGGCAATCTTTCACTAGATGAGGAGCTATATAAAGGGACAAGCTGGGACCAAGAGGGGGGGGAGGGCATCACATCCAGTAGAGGGAAAATATCCAGCCCAGAGGCAATAATGGGCTGTGGAACAGATCAAGTGGAGAGAGTATGACAATATTTAGACTGCAGAAAGAGTTGCCAACATTTCTCAAATTGAGCCATAGAACCAACCGCAAAGCTGGAAATTCTTTCAAATATAGCCCCCTGGGTTAATGCCAGAAGAAAATCTTGAAAGGATGGTGTCACTGAGGATTTCCAGTTTAATAATATGAGCCGTTTGGCTACAGCCCCAACTGCAGTAACCCGCTTAGCCCCTGAGTTGCATCTGGACACATTTGGCTGCGTGCATCCCAAAAGCAAAAGGGGTGGATCTGGAACTATGTCTGGAAAGATTTGTTGGCACAGGCCCTGAATCGATGTCCAAAAGGAATGCAGATTGGGGCAGTCCCTGAGAACATGAAACAAATGCGCCCCTGAATTACCACATCGCCAACAGGTGTCATTTGGAAGAAGACCCATCTTCTGAAGCTTGGCTGGATCCCTGTACCATCTGTGACTGGTCTTATTCATAATAAGATGCGTGTGCCCATCATGACAGGCCATATGAGCTCTGATCCAGCCGTGTTGCCACTGCTGATTGGAGATTGAGACCTGAAAGTCCCTTTCCCATTGTGCTTTAGCCCGTTGGGTAGGGTCTACAGTAGCATCCATAAGAGCTGAGTAAATCCCACTGGCCCTGCTCTTATTTTGCTTCCCCCCATGCAGTTAGTGGGTGAGGTAGATGCTGTACCTCCCCATCCCGAGGGGCATTTGGCAAGTGAAGTATAGCATTCCTAATCTGAAGATATCTCCAGAAATGAGAATGGGGGAAACCATATCTGTCTTTTAGTGATTCATAGGTATCCAGTATGACAGTGTTTGGGAGTAATAAATCCTGGAGCGTGAAGATACCTTGGGCCACCCAGTATTTCCAATATATTGGGGACTTCTCTATCTGTAGAGCTGGGTTATTCCACAGGGGCATATGTCTCCACGGGGTTGGGTCGTGTCCCAAAACAGAGAGGACTTGCTTCCAATACAAAATGGAAACGTATAGGGGGAGAGATACCCGGGGTAATTTTTTTCTTGCTATAGAGCACCACCGCTGAGGGTGGTACCCTTCTTTAAGTAAAGGCAAAGTTTAACCTCGGCAGATGCTGGCCAAGGTCCTAGAAGCCATTTTCCAAGAAAGAATAATGTAGCACTTGCTTGAGACCATGGTTCTTGCCCCCTCTCAGTATGGCTTTATGGGGTGCTGATCATGGCAGCCAACCTGACCACTTTTGAGGGGATGATAAGGGCGTTGAACAGAGGCACAGCCATAGAGATTGGGCAGGAATTTTGAAGTAGCTCTAGCCACTCGTACTTTCAATGTGGATTTCGGTCTGCATCATTGGTCTAGTCGATGGTCAAACAGTTTACATGAAAACGTGGAGCTTGCATCAGAACAATGAGGCATGTACCGTTTTTTGACTGCATGCATCATTTTTTGGATTCATGCACCAGTTTTTTGACACATGCACCAGTTTTTGTGATGCATGTGTCAGTTTTTTTAGCACAAGTTGCCGTAAGTCATGGAAACTGTTGCAAAATCTCTGGACCCTTTTGAAAATAGAGCTCCTGAGTTTGGCCGCAGTTTGGCAGGGGCAGATGCAGGTGGAAAATGCATTTTTGTCTGCATCTGCCCCGTTTTGAAAATCCTCCACATAGTCTTTCTGGGCTTCTGCAAGGCATTTGACACTGTGGTGCACAACAAACTTATGAACAAACTACACCAGCGCAGTATACATGTGGCATACATAAGGTGTATTGTTAGCTGGCCTGGAGTCAGGAAGGAGAGGGCTGTGGTGGATGGACACTACAAGTTGAGAGGGGTACTTAGCAGCATCCCTCGGGAATCACTGCTTGGGCCATTGCTGTTCCACATTGTCGTCAACGATCTGGAAGCTGGGGTTCCCAGCAGGCTGCTTAACTTCACTGGTGATACTAAGCTGGCCAGGGTGATGGACTCCCTTGCAGATTGGGACCAACTTCAAGGAAGACCTAAGCAGGCTGGGTGTAGGGATGCGATGGTATCAGATTTTTAGTGTCACAATATTTGTGTACAAATGTATCACAGTATATTGATTATCATGGTAATCTGCAGCAGTACTAATTCTTGGAATAATAGTACAAATCTGATAAGAGGAAGCTGGGGAATCATGGTTGCAACTGGAGACTGACATGCTGCTGGAGCAGCCGGTTAAGATGCTCCCCTCCCCAAAGAAAGGTCTTTATTCCCAGTCTCCTGACAGCCAGTATCAGGCGTCATTCCACTCAGCGCTGACACCCTGCCATCCCCAGGACTTGCGTCTTCTCCTAGGGTCCCCCATGAATTGGTTGGCAGGCCCCCTTCCTTGGAGCACTATCCAGATAATGGAGTAGGTGCTTGGTTGGCAGATGCAGGGCCCGAGGTGGACTGAGTCATCACTAAGCCCAGGCAGCCTTTCCACCTGGTTTCTCCCGAGCTGTACACCCTGCAAGGACAAAGGCTTACATGTGTGGGGAGGCTCACACATGCCACACATCAGGCGTGGGCTCCACTTCCTTGTTGCTCCACTGCACCTCCTCCAATCCTCCACTTGGTGGTGATCTGTTAGCAGAACGGCCAGACCATCCTCCCAGGAGAGGAGAGCGATCTGTGGGACACTAGATCATCTTCCCCATACAACTGTAGTCTGCTCCCAAACTTGGGTCACCAGCATAGCGGGCGGTAGCTCTAACGCCACGGCAGTTAAGATGCTTTATGGCGATATGTCCTGGTATATCATGCTGCACGATAATCGTTACATTGGTCTGTTTTACCTAGAAATAATTGGCAGTTAAGGACTGCTGAGTTCATCTAGTCTTCCCATAATCCCAATACTTGTATGCAGTCACTGAGCCTAAGTGATAAGTGGCTTTTCCTCACTCCCTCCCCACCCAGTGTTCCTGTGTGCCTGTCCCAGGCATGTTTAAGCCCCTCCACTGTGCTTGCCCCACCACCTGTTGTGGTGGACTGTTCCAAGCGTCCACCACCCTCTCTGTGTAGAAAAACTTCCTCATGTTACCTTTTAATCTATCCCCCTCCAATTTCATATCATGTCCCCTTGTTCTGATATCTTTTCCACATTGGAAAAGATCCTCCAGCTGAACCTTGTTCATGCCCTTGAGGTACTTGAAAGTTTCTATCATGTCCCCCTCCCCCTTTCTCTCCTCTCCTCCAGTGAGTACATGTTGCGGTCTCTTGGTCTCTCCTCGTATGTTTTGTGATGCACACCATGCACCATCTTTGTCGTCCTTCTCTGGATAGCCTCTACCTTGTCTATATCCTTATGCATGTGTGGTCTCCAGTACTGTACGCAGTACTCCAGGTGAGGCTTTACCAGTGTTTTATACAATGGCATCACCACCTCCTGTCTGCTGCTAGTAATGCCCCTGCCTATGCACCCCAGCATGCCACTGGCCCTCCCTGCAACCTTTGCGCACTGCTTTGATACCTTAAGGTAATCAGATATGATAACCCCTAGGTCCTTTTTCTCTTTGGTGACAGTCAGCACCTCCCTCCCCCCATTCTGTAGCTCTCCCCAGGGTTCCCCTACCCAGGTGTATTATCTTGCACTTTTTGCTTTGAACTTAAGTTGCTACACCTCTGACCACCTTAAGCTTCTCCAGGTCCCTCTTCATTTTCTGCACCCCTTCTGGAGTATCCATCCTGTTGCGGATCTTGGTGTCATATGCAAATAGGCAGTCCTTTCCTTCCAGACCCTCTGCAATGTCACAAATGAAGATATTGAACAGGACTGGTCCTAGTACTGATCCCTGTGGTGCTCCGCTGGTCACCTCTCTCTCCCCGGATTGGATCCCATTTACCAAAGCCCTCTGCCTTCTGTCCATCAGACAGTTTCTAACCCAATGTATCACCTTATGCCCCATGCCCAGACTACTCATCTTGTTAACCAGCCTTCTGTATGGGATGGTATCGAAGACTTTGCTGAAATCTAGGTAGGCGATGTCTACCGGCCCATCTTTTACAGTGATAAATTATCAGCAGTGGTGATTATAATATATTGTCATACTATGTTACTGTGACATCCCTACCTGGGTGATTGGTAAGATTCCTGGAGCCTCAGATGGAATGTAGCCAAATGCAAGGTGCTACACGTGGAAGGAAAAAAAAACAGGTAGGGCCACAGTGTTTAACTTCTTTTGCTGCACTAAAGGAGAAAAAGGGTCTAGGGGTCGTAATAGACAAGAGATGAAGCATGAAAGTTGGTGTGCAACTGCTGTCAAGAGGGCCAGCTGAATGCTGGGGAGCATCAAAAGTCAGATGATCAGCAGGGCAGATGAAGTTCTCCTTTCTCTTTTGTAAGGCCCTAGTCCGGTCCCAGCTAGAGTGCTGCATGCAATTCTGGACTTCTCTGTACAAAAAGGACACTGAGGCATTCAAGTGGGTGCAGTACTGGGCCAAAAAAATAATCAGAGGTGTGGAAGAAAAATGCTGTAAGGAGAGGCTAATGGTCCTTAATATATTTGCCTTGAAGAAAAGGAGGGCAAGAGGGGCATGATACCCTTTTTCTGTATACTGAAGGGTATTGACAAGCTGAAACTGACAGATGCTTGATGTGATGCTCTCCAGAAGCTTTGAGGTGGTAAATTCTGGGGTAATGTTAGGAATTACTTCTTTTCCCAGAGAATGGTGAACCATTGGGGCAGCCTACCAGTGGAGACGATGGACATGAAGACAGTACAGTCCTTCAGGGTAAGCCTTGGTATATTTCTGTTTACCAAGGGAAACACTGGATAACCCAGGTGGTCTGGATCTCCTTTAAGTAAATACATGTTTGCACAGCATATTTATTAATAGCTGCTTCAGAAGTGTGTGTGTGTTGGGGAGGGGAGGGGAGAGAGCTGATGGACCTAGAGTCCTTTCTGACCTTAAATGACATGTTCATATGTTCTAGAAACAAAGGAATGTGAACAGCTGACTTTGTGATTGCTGTTTGTGACATCACATTTTGTTCTCATCGAGAAGATGAGGCCATAGTCACTAGCAGCTCCAAATATGCAGCGAAATAGCACACTGTACCATCTTTGGCTAGCCACCAGCAACTGTTTTAGCCCAATTTGAGTGTTAAAAATAAATATTTTTCTTTTTCTAAACAAAGTGCCCCCCATCTGTGAAAACATCATTAGCCACATTAACAAAATTTTGTATCCTCCATCAGAGAAACTGCACTATAAGATCTGAAAATCCTCATTAAAGCCTTTCTACGGATGTAATTGATAAGTTGATGCAAATGTAGTATAAACAATTAGAAAAAAGAAGCATTCTCTAATATATTGTAATAACTAAATATGTTTACAAAAATGCACGTGGAAGTAGCTGTCTGCTTTTTTAAATTAGTTTGATATGTAATTGCAGGAGTGGCCTGCTGGATGTCCGAGAGCTGATATCACTTTATCCTTTCCTTATGCCTTCGACCTCCATGTTTACACGGTCTCACCCGCCTCTGCATGAGTATGCTGACCTGAATCAACTGACACAGGGGGACCAGGAAAAGATTGCTAAATGCAAACGGTTTCTCATGAGTTACTTAAACGATATTCGCAGTACCGAAGTGGCTAATGGCTACAGGGAGTACATTGACACTGCTCTTCTGAAACTGTATGCTGAAGCTAACCATGAAAGTCTGCTGGATTTGTTAGTCTCTGAGAACTCCTGCAATTTAACTGACAGCGTCACCTGGCTAGAAAAGCACAAAAAAGTGAGCAGCTTCTCATTAATTACAGCATTTAAGTGTTTGTCCCATACTAAGTTGCAAAATAAGTCTGGATCAGCAAACATTGTTATATTTGTTCATTTGTCAGTCTACTGTATATACATGAGGGCTCAGAGCCGATGTTTGAGGGGCACAGGTCACCAGTAATAACAATTAGTTGACATCAGCAGCTGCCAATCACAGAACAATCCAAACTAAAATTCAGTTTCAACCTATTCTGTTCTTTAGATGACAGTGACATGAGCATCAAAACCAGGGTGGGACAAGTCAGGTTGCCAGGTAGCCAATAGATACTAAAACAAATTGGTTTGACTACCAGATTTTGAAAGATACCAGCCAACTGACTATAAAGTGATTTTTGAACCCTTGAAAATGATGGCCACTAAAAATATTGGTGTGGTTACATGATTCTGACAGCTAGTGGCCCAACTGATCACCAGCTCACAAACTGATATGCCCCACCCTGATCAAAACGTGATCCTTGTCCTTTACAGTTCTGCCTTCTCTTTTCATCTCCCAAAACTTTAGTACAGCCTCCTGCTCTCCCTGTATCACTCTCCTCATTGATCCCCTCTCTCAAGCCTCTTCTAAGTGTTAATTTTCCCCTCCTCTCACTCCTACCCAGCAAAACCCAATGCAGAAATAATGTCAGAACTCTATAGTGCCGAGGATTCGTAAACGGGTTTGCTGTTTAATCTCGGCATTCAAGGCAACTGCAGTGATTTAGTCTCTGAACTACTAAATCGTTTTCTTAAACCATTCAAACAACATGAAGTCTTGCTGTATTCTGACTATGTGCAGTGATCTCCAACCTTTGAACTGCCCCGGAGAGGAAAGAGTTAACTTTCCATGCAAGGCATGGAACGCTGAGCTCGAGCTCGGTTGAGCCTCTGTCTGCTGTTGTTTGAACCCCAACCGCCAGATTCTTTACTCTGCCTCACTGAACAGTCGCTCCGGAGATTTCTCCTTCGCTCGGTTCAAAAATCCGGTTAAAATGTGGTTTTCTCTCAATTTCAACCAAATTCCTACAATCTAACCTGTCGGTTAAATCTCTGTCTGTAGTATCGTGAGTACTAGATGGGTTTCTATATTAGTTTCTGTGTGGAACTTGTAAACATTGGATGGGTTGGGTTTGAACGATCAGGTTTAATAAAAGTTTTTCTGATTTATTAGAGTGTGGTAACGGTCCATTATCGTTTCTAAAAAAAAAAACCGAGTTTCATTACGTTTTCAAGACCAATAACTCGGTCCAGGAACCCGATAAAGGTGTCTTGCCTGGCGGATTGCCGAAAAAAGGGTAAGTTTGGTTAGGACTGGCCATGTCTGAGAAACCCAAGAAAAAAAACCGGCCCACTGGGCTTCAACACTGTAGTGTGTGTGGGGAAGCCTTTGCTAAGGCTGATCCCCACACCACCTGTGTTTATTGTTTGGGGTTTGACCACCTCGATTCAGACTGCCAGATCTGCAAAAGTTTTCCCAAAGCTACTCTGGATAAGAGAGTAGGTAGACTGAGGGAAAGGGAGGCCGAGAAGTCCGCTGACCCGGATGGCCTGCCCGGTTCGGTTCCGACCGAACCAGAAGGAGTGCCCTCTGACCAGGGCGAGACTTCTTCAGGCTAAAGGAGAACCGACTCTGAGGAGCCGGTTCCGGTTAAAAGAAAAAGAAGAGATAAGTCAGCCGGTTCAGATCCGCAAGTTCTTTCTCCAACCGCTGATGAAATAGTCAAAGCGATAAGGATTGTTCAGTTGCTAACTTCGGTTCCGACTGAACCGGCACCATCGGTTAGGGGCTCGGTTCGGTCGGTTCCCCTGGTTCCGGATTATAATTTAGAAGAATTTTATGAACCAGAGGAGGAGGAGGGAGAGTATGAAGATAGTGATGGTGATTATGAAAGTATGGATGTGCCCATTGACCCGGACATCTCCGCAGGCAGACCTTCAGGTGTTTCTCCTCCTAGGCTTTCTGAGTCCCCTTCCCACTTTATGTTTTACAAAAAAGTGGCTGAAACCCTCCGGCTTCCTATGGAAGAAGCAGTAGAGGATCAAGAGGAGCCTGATTACGTTGAGATGATGGACATCCCAGAGTCCAGGAGACTGTCTATTCCCCTCCATAAGTCTTTTGGGAAACAGACATTTAAAATTCTTACAACTCCTAATTCCATACCTCCTGTGGACAGAAGAATGGACAAGAGGTGTACTCTTTCAGGCTCAGATACGGAGTTCCTTTCCCAGCAATGCAGCCATGTTTGGGTAGTGCAGGCTGCTGCCTGTGATGAGGCAAATATACCCTTGGCTTCACCCCCCCCAGATAAGGACTCCAGGAGGATTGATGTCATGGCAAAGAAACAGTACATGGCCGCATCTTTGGGACTCAGGCAGGCTAATTATATGGCCTACACAGCTAAATACCAGAAGTCCAGGTGGGACACTGTGATGGCTCTAGCTAACGGGTCCCTGACCAGCTTGCCAAGGAGCTGGAGCCGGGTGGCTGCAGATGGGATTGAGGCATCCAAGGTGCAATTTCATGCTGCTGTGGACTCCAGTGATGTTTCATCTAGAGTCATGGCTACATCTGTGGCCCTTCGAAGGATGGCTTGGCTCAGATGTACTAGCCTGTCACAGGATACCCAGACTAAGGCCATGGATTTTCCTGTCATTGGTAATTCTCTGAGGAGCAGACAGAGAACTACATGGAGAAAATGGATGAGTACAGGACCACCTACAGGAGTGCTCAGGCCAAAGAAAGGCAAGCCATTCCCCAGAGGCAGCATTCCAGGGGCAGAGGCAGACCTTTTCATACGCCTTTTTACCAAGCCCAGGCCTCCTCTTCTGCCTTTGCTCAGAGGGGGTTCTTTAGAGGGAGAGGCAGACGGGGGATGAGCAGGCCTGCTTCCACCCCTCAGCCTAAAGCCCCTGCCAAGCAGGCACCCTGATGGGTCTGCCCGGGCCGATTCTCCACTACCTGTAGGGGGCAGGCTGGCTTACTTTGTCCAGGGCTGGAAGTCTTTAACATCAGACAAGTGGGTCCTGGAGGTAGTAAGCCAGGGAATGGTTCTCAGCTTCAAAAAATTCCCCAAGATAAGAACCAGATCCTTTCCACCTGCAAATCCTTCAGAGGCCCTTGCCCTAGAGGCAGAGGTCTCTTCCCTCTTGGCTCTCAGAGCCATAGAAAGGGTTCCACCCTTACACAGGGGAAAAGGATTGTACTCCAGGTACTTCCTAACCCCCAAAAAGACAGGAGAATGGCGGCCCATCCTGGATCTAAGATATTTAAACAAGCACCTTTTAAAGCCAAAATTCAAAATGGTGACTCTGGGAATAATTCTGTCCTCTCTAAGGCCAGGGGACTGGCTAGCCTCCCTGGACCTCAAGGATGCCTATTTTCACATTCCCATCAGGTGCTCCCACAGAAAGTACCTCAGGTTCAAGTTGCCCTCAGGCCACTATCAATTCAGAGCAATGCCTTTTGGCCTAACATCAGCCCCAAGGGTGTTCACAAAATGCCTGGCAGTAGTGGTTGCTTTCCTAAGGAGAAAAAAGATCTCCATCTTTCCATACCTGGATGACTGGCTCATAGTGGGTCAGTCTCCAGACCAAGTCAAGTCACATCTCCAGATAACTCCACAATTGCTCACTTCCTTTGGGTTTCTCCTAAATCTTTCAAAGTCAGTTCTGGAGCCAGTACAGCTCCTCACCTTTATAGGGGCAGAACTGGATACAATAAGGACAAGAGCCTTCCTTCCCGTGGACAGGGCAAGGACCCTTATGAAATTGGCCTCCTCATTCACCCTTCAGGTGTCTCGACCAGCAAGGCACTTTCTGCAGCTCCTGGGCCACATGGCGGCCTCTACGGCAGTGGTCCAAGGAGCAAGGTTTCAGATGAGGGACATTCAGTTCCACTTAAGAGTCTTCTGGTCCCAGAGAAAGGATTCTCTGACCAAACTAGTTCCTGTGACTCGAACCCTGATCCAGGCTTTGCAATGGTGGCAGGATCAGGACAGTCCAAGGCAAGGAGTTCCTTTTGTCCCTCAATCTCATTCTCTAATCCTTACCACAGATGCCTCCCTCTTGGGCTAGGGAGCCCACTTGGGGGATCTGACCACCCAAGGGCTGTGGTCACCTCAAGAATCTCTGCTTCACATCAATTTCTTGGAACTCAGAGCAGTGTTTCTGGCTGTTCAGAACAAAGTAGTCCAGATCAGAACAGACAATACCACCACAATGTGGTACTTCAACAAGCAAGGGGGCACTCGGTCTACGGCCTTGTGCACAGAATCAATGAAGTTGTGGTCTCTGGCCTATTCCCTGCAAACCTCTCTGATAGCAGTGCACCTCCCAGGGAAGGACAATGTCTAGGCAGATGCTCTCAGCAGGATATATCGGGGCCATCACGAATGGTCCCTAGATCCCCTAGTTTTGAAGGTGATTTTCTCCAGATGGGGCACTCCACAGATAGATTTTTTGCAGCCCCAGACAATCACCAACTTCCCCTTTTTTGCTGCAGACCACCAGTATTGGGCTCAGTCCCCCTGGATGCTCTGGTTCTCAATTGGGAAGGGAAGTTTTTGTATGCTTTTCCCCCCTTCCCTCTCCTGTTCAAGGTACTAGTCAAAATCAGGTCTCAACCCTGCAAAGTGATTCTGATTGCTCCAGACTGGGCCAAACAGCCCTGGTACCACTGTTGCTGTCCTTAGCAGTCCACCTTCCCCTGTCTCTTCCAAGGAATTACAACCTGTTGACATCCTCTCAATGGAGAGTTTGGCATCCAAATCTCAAATCTCTCTATCTCAAGGCCTGGCTCTTGAAGAGTTAGAGTTTGCTGATCTGCATCTCTCTCAAGGTGTTCTGGATATTCTAAAGGCTTCTCGAAAGCCTTCCACCAGGAAGACTTAAAATTCCAAATGGAAAAGGTTCACTATTTGGTACTCTGGTAAGCATATTTCTCCAGAGTCTGCTGGGTTGCCTACAGTTCTGGACTATATGGTTTATCTCAATAGCTTGGGGCTCAGACCAGCTACACTCAAAGTACATTTAGCAGCTGTTTCTGCTTTTTTATCAATAGGTAAGCCCTCTTCTCTTTCAGCTCATCCTGTATTTTGTAAATTCTTCAAGGGATTGTTGCACACCAGTCCCCCCTTCAGGGACCCTGCTCCTGCTTGGGACCTTAAAAAAGGAAAGGGACCTGGGGGTAATCATATCAGATGACCTTAAGGTTAGCAAGCAATGTGAGAAGGCAGTAGGGAAGGCTGGGGGTATACTGGGATGCATAGGGAGAGGCATCAGCAGCAGAAAACAGGAAGTTGTTATCCCTCTGTACAGCCAGTTGGTGAGACCCCATCTGGAGTACTATGTCCAGTTCTGGAGACCCCATCTCCGCAAGGACATAGACAGGATAGAGGCTGTCCAGAGGAGGGCAACTAAAATGGTGCAGGGTCTGGAAGCGAAGTCGTATGAGGAGAGACTAAAGGAGCTTAATATGTATACCCTTGAGGAAAAAAGGGAGAGGGGGAACATGATAGAAACTTTTAAGTACCTCAGTGGAATCAACAAAGTCCAAGAGGGTAGCATCTTTCAGAAAAAGAGACTTGCAAGAACAAGGGGACACAATTTAAAGATAATGGGGGGGCCGTTCAGGGGCGATGTGTGGAAGTATTATTTCACAGAGAGGGTAGTGGATGCATGGAATAGCCTTCCTGAGGAGGTTGTGGGGTCTAAAACTGGGAGAATTCAAGAGTGCATGGGACAGACATAAGGCAATTATTGTGGGGGGTAGGAAGAAATAGGCTGTTGGTTAACTAGGATCTTCGGCCTATCCTGTAGGTAAGGAAATGGGCAGACTAGATGGGCAAAGTGGTCCTTATCTGCCGTCAAAGTCTATGTTTCTATGTTTCTAAATGTTTGCATTGCTCAGCTTATGCAACCCCCTTTTGAGCCTTTGTCCTCAGCAGAGCTTAAGTACTTGACTTGGAAAACTGTGTTCTTGGTAGCCATTACTTCTGCCAGACGCATCAGTGAGTTACAGGCCCTGTCAGTGGAACCTGATTTTATCTCTTTTCACAGAGATAAGGTGGTCCTAAGAACTAATAGGAAGTTTTTGCCTAAGGTGGTCTCAGATTTCCACCTTAACCAGTCTATGTCTCTTCCTGTTTTCTTCACTGACCATTCCTCCTCTGGAGAGAGGAGGCTGCACAGCCTGGACGTGAAAAGGGCCCTTAGCTACTACATAGAGCGCACCAAGGGTCACAGGTTTGACTCCCTCCAATTGTTCCTCACTTATGGTGAGGTCGGTAAGGGAAAACCTGCCACTAAAAGATCTATTGCCAGGTGGATTGTTTCTTGTATACAGTTCTGCTATGAAAAATTGGGTAGGACTCCACCCTCAGGCCTGAGGGCTCACTCTACTAGAGGTACAGCTGCTTCCCTGGCTGCTGCCAGGGATATTCCTATCTTAGAGATATGTCAAGTAGCCACCTGGAAAAACAGTCCTTACTTTTACCAAGCATTACTCTCTGGATATCCAGGCTAGGAGTGATGCTCGTTTTGGCACAGCAGTACTTCAGAGCCTGTTCCCAAAGTAGATTCTGTCCCTCCTCCATGGAGGTACTGCTTGGTAGTCTGCACATAGTCAGAATACAGCAAGACTTCATGTTGTTTGAAGAAAAAATTACTCACCTTAGTAATGTTTCTTCTAATGGAGTCTTGCTGTATTCTGACCTCCCCCCTGCCTCCCCTCTCAGAACCTGGTTTTTGGGATGTGGGTGGGCAGGAGCAGTGTTGGCACCCTAGAGGTGCCTCTCTTTTCTCACCCTCTTTAATTTTTGGGTGGGTGTTATGTTTTGTTTTTTGGGTTTCCTGACTTGAGTCTTTGCTTTGAAACCAAAAAACCCTTTTTTTGATTAAATTTAGTTGCCAGTTGGCTAGTGTGAGTTTACAGTTTCCACACAGGATGCCCAGTGAGTATAGCTCGTAAAGATCTGGCGGTTGGGGTTCAAACAACAGCAGACAGAGGCTCAACCGAGCTCGAGCTCAGCATTCCATGCCTTGCATGGAAAGTTAACTCTTTCCTCTCCGGGGAAGTTCAAAGGTTGGAGATCACTGCACATAGTCAGAATACAGCAAGACTCCATTAGAAGAAACAATATTACTAAGGTGAGTAATTTTTTCATACTCCCCCAAAACCGTGGAGTTACATTTGTTCCACTGTATCAACTATCTGTTCACTGGCTCATACTTTTCTAGGTGTGAATGTTCTTCATTGGATAATGCTCGCCTGATGCAACAGGGACAACTGCAAAATTAATTTCATAAATGTTCTGCATTTTTTTCTTCTCGTCTGTTTGTACCTAAACTTATATTTCCAGTTATCTACTTGTAACATGACAGTCTTTTCCTGAGGAAAATTATCATGATGACACTCACAGTTCAGTTCCGTTATAATGTTTAACTTTTGAGTCTTTACAATGCTAAAAATGTACAAATAATACAATATAGATAAGTACAAAAAAGAACCTGTGGTATACTTGATCTCCGTATTATAAAAATATCAGGTAGCCCAAACATTTAAACCTAGCGGTCACCATGGGCATCTAGCACGCATACAGTCGTGGCCAAAAGTATTGGTGCCCTTGCACTTTTTTCAAATAACTCACAATTTCCTCTAAATATAAGTTGAAATTAACAACAGTATTTGGTCTCCACAATTCTTTATTTCTCTGTTAATATTACAGAACCTTTGTTTTTGATTCAGAATTTAATATATCTTTTTAAATCAGAAAATGAAAAGAAATGGCATTGACAAAATTATTGACACCCTAGACTTAATATTTGGTAGCACAGTCTTCGGTCAAAATAACTGCAATCAACCGCTTCCTATAGCCATGGATGAGCTTCTTGCACCTCTCTACTGGCAGTTTGGCCCACTCTTCTTGTGCAAACTGCTCCAGTTCTCCCAGATTTGAAGGGTGCCTTCTCCCAACTGCTGTTTTCAGATCTCTTCACAGGTTTTCAATGGGATTTAGATCTGGACTCATTGCTGGCCACTTCAGAACAGTCCAGTGTCTTGTCTTGAGCCATTCCTGGGTGCTTTTGAAGTGTGTTTGGGGTCATTGTCCTGCTGAAAGACCCATGACCTTCGACGAGACCCGCTTTCTGACACTGGGTTCAACATTGCGCCTCCAAATGGCCTGGTAATCTCCAGATTTCATGATGCCATGCACACGCTCAAGGCACCCAGTGCCAGAGGCAGCACAGCAACCCCAAAACATCACTGAACCTCCTCCATGTTTGACTGTAGGGAAGGTGTTCTTTTCTTTGAAGGCTTCATTTTATCTTCTGTAAACATAGAGATGATGTGCTTTACCAGAAAGCTCTAATTTGGTCTCATCTGTCCACAGGACAGTCTCCCAGAAGGATTTTGGCTTGTTCAGGTGTGTTTTGGCAAACTCCAGTCGGGCTTTCTTATGTCTCTCTCTCTCTCTCTCTCTCAGTAGTGGGGTCCTCCTGGGCCTCCTACCATATAACCCCCTTTCATTGAGTTGGCGACGGATGGTATGAGTTGAAACTGTCATACCTTGTGTCTGAAGGTCAGCTTGAATCTGTTTGGCAGTTGATCAAGGTGCTTTCTCCACCATTCGAACAATCCTGCGCTGCAATCTTCGATCAAGTTTTCTCTTGCGGCCACGTCCAGGGAGGTTGGCTACAGTGCCATGGGCCTTAAACTTCCTGATAACATTACGTACGGTGGAAACAGGAACATCAAGGTCTCTGGAGATTCATTTGTAGCCTTGAGATTGTCCGTGCTTGGCTACAATCTTCTGTCTGACCTCCTCAGACAATTCTCTGGCTTTCTTTCTTTTCTCCATGCTCATTGCAGTACACACAGTGACACAAAACAGGAGAATGAGTCCTTTTCTCTATTCAAACTGGTTGAATGAGTGATTTTTGTATTGCAGGCACCTGCAACTCACCACAGGTGAGTTCGGTTCCAAAGTGAAGGAGAATCACCTGCTTGAAATCTAATTATTTCTAACTACTTCTAAAAGGTGCCAATAATTTTGTCCGGGCCATTTAAGGATTTCTGTGTGGAATAAGCTAAGACTTAGTAAATTTTTCTGCTTTTTGTGTTTTATTCCACTGCAAACCAAAGAAATACATATGTGGATACCAAAATATTTTTTAATTTCAACAACTTTCTGGAAGGAATGGTGCATTATTAGAAAAAACTGCAAGGGAGCCAATATTTTTGGCCACGACTGTACATATACCCTTTTAATTCTTGAAGGGGGACAAATGGTCAAATGGAATAAAGCCTGACAGACTTCTGTTTTATTCCTGAGAACTTACAAACTGTCCTCCTTGTTTTTATTGCAGCCTGAATGAATCTGGTTGTATTTAGAAATGTCTTTTGGGTCCAACATGGTCTCTAGACAGACATCCAGTGAATAAGAATGCTTTTAAAACTGTACAAGTTTAGGAATATTTGTCTCCGGTTTGAACATAAAGGATAGTAAAGACTGTATGAAGTAAGTCCTTATCGTGGCCGAAATTGCAATAGCATAAGGGATCATTTGTTTAACTTTTGCATACCTATGTTCCAAAATTTTTCTGTAGCAAAAGTTAATTCAGATTGTATTTTCATTAAGAATACTCTTTCCAGCTGATTCAATGGAAGACTCAAATAGGGTTCCAACTCCTGGACCGTTTCATGTTTTGCTAGTCAGTGGCATTTCTTAGATTCCCTTAGAACCTTCCTGTCTTGATCGCTAGTGTATCTTCTTTGGGGGTATCTCAGTCATCAGGTCACACCGTTGGAACTTCACAGTCGGTGAAGCAGGATCAACACAGAAAATTTGCAGCAGTACAACTGGGGCTGCCCACGCCGACATCATGTGATGACATCACCAACCCTATAAAGGCGTGAGTGGCCCTGCTTCCTTCCCAGTTCTTTCCCGCTATCGACTTGTTCGCATAGGTCTCAGTGGAAGCTCTGACGCAGTTTCGTGCCTTTTTTGCCTACTGCTTTTTTTTTTTAAACCCGTTACCATAGAATCTCTTTTTTAAAAGAGATTCCTTTATTTTGTTTGTCGAGAGTAAATCCTTCGACGTCCCTCTTCCGTCGCTGCCATTGCAGAAAGAAGACTGCCTCCACAGACAAACACACTCTGTGTCTGCTGTCTTGGGCCTGACCACGAATTCTGTGACTGTGAGCTCTGCCGGAAGTTTAATCAAACAACCCTCAGGCGATGCAAAAAGGCTCTTAAAAATTTCCTAATTGGACAATAAGACACTAGTGAGGCCCCACCTGGAGTACACTGTACAGTTCTGGAGACCTTACCTACGTAAGGATATAGACAGGGTAGAGAAGGTTCAGAGGAGGGCAACAAAGATGATGCATGGATTGCATCACAAGTCCTATGAGGACAGGTTGAAGGAACTGAACATGTACTCCCTGGAGGAGAGGAGGGAGAGAGGGGATATGATAGAGACATGCAAGTATCTTACAGGGAGGAACAGGGTGCAGGAATACACTATTTTAAGCGAAAAGATGTTCCAGGACTAGAGGGCCTGGGATGAAGTTGAGGAGGACAATTCAGAGGAAATGTGAGGAAGAATTTCTTCACAGAACGGGTGGTGGACAAGTGGAACACCCTGCCAGAGGAAGTGGTGGGGGCTGAAACAATCACAGGATTTAAGAATGCATGGAATAGACATAAAGGAATTCTGGAGGTCAGGGGTAAGGGGCAATAGACTTCTAGGAAAACATAAACTGAACTTACAAGCTCAAATGGGAAGACTGGGTGGGCCATAGGCCCTTATCTGCCGACACTGTCTAGGGTGACTCCCAAGGTGGGAGAAATGGCAGAAAGCGGGGGAAGGTGACAGATGGGAAATCATGGAGGCAGAGTTCGAGAGGGTTTGAAGGCACTGAGGGTGGACAAGGCACCAGGCCCAGATGGCATCCACCCCAGGGTACTGAGAAGTGGCAGAGGTCCTTGCAGGACCTTTGGCAGACCTATTTAATGCCTCACTACATTCGGGGTGTGTACCTCAGGACTGGAGGATGGCTCATGTGGTGCCCCTCCACAAGAGTGGCCCCAAGGATGAACCGGGAAACTACAGACCAGTGAGCCTCACATCCATCGTGGGTAAGCTAATGGAGACTATCCTGAAGGAGAGGCTGGTGGCCCTCCTAGAGGCCAAAGGACTACAGGACAGCAGACAGCATGGCTTCATACGTGGCAGATCCTGCCAAACCAACCTGGTGGAGTTCTATGACTGGGTAACTAGGCAACTGGACAGGGGCCATGCAGTGGATGTCCTGTATCTGGACTTCAGTAAGGCATTCGACCTGTGCCGCATGGAAGGCTGGGAAGGAAGTTAGTAGGCACAGGGGCAGGTGCAAAGCTGGTGAGATGGGTAGGAAACTGGCTTTAGGAAGGCAGCAGAGGGTGGTGGTGGGTGGGGAGATCTCACACCAAGGGCAGTGACGAGCGGTGTTCCACAGGGCTCGTGTTGGGACCAGTGTTGTTTGGGATATTCATTGCAGACATATCATGGGACATCAAGAGCAAGATCAGTCTGTTTGCTGATGATACCAAGGTAGGCGCGGTGGTGGATGACCTAGGGGGATGGCAGAGGTTGCAGGATGATCTGGCAAAGCTTGAAACCTGGTCAGACGCCTGGCAACTGGGGTTTAATGCCAAAAAGTGTAAGGTGCTGCATTTTGGGATGAAAACCCAAGGAGGAGTTACCAGCTAGGGGAGTGCAGCTAGCCCAGACAGAGGAGGAGAAGGATCTGGGTGTGCTCATTACAGGGTCAATGAACAACTCGGCACAATGTAGGAAGGCAGCTGCAAAGGCCAACAAAATGCTGGGTTGTATTGCAAGGGGTATATCCTCTAGGAGGGAGGAGGTGATTCTGCCACTGTATAGGTCATTAGTTAGACCACACCTGGATTACTGCGTGCAGTACTGGTGCCCGTATCTGAAGAGGGACATTAAGTTACTGGAGGGGGTACAGTGCAGGGCGACAAAGATGATCAAGGGGCTGGGGGACTTATCATACGAGAGGAGGTTGAAGGAGTTGAATATGTACTCACTGGAGGAGAGGAGGGACAGGGGTGACATGATTGAAACCTTTA
Organism: Neoceratodus forsteri; assembly: GCA_016271365.2. Lineage (NCBI taxonomy): Eukaryota > Metazoa > Chordata > Ceratodontiformes > Ceratodontidae > Neoceratodus > Neoceratodus forsteri. The sequence continues at coordinate 244,668,461 of CM057459.1, read as the reverse complement.
AATACAGTGGCGTGAAAAAGTATTTGCCCCCTTCCTGATTTTCTCTATTATTGCATATTTGTCACACTGGATGTTTTCAGGTCTTTAGAGAAAATGTAATATTAGATAAAGGGAACCTGAGTGAACAAATAACACTTTTTTTTTTTTTTAATTTCACTTATTTAATGAAAAAAAATTAACCAACACCAACTGGCACTGTGTGAAAAAGTAATTGCCCCCTTACACTTAATAACTGGTTATGCCACATTTAGCTGCAATGACTGCAACCAAACACTTCCTATAATTCAATATCAGTCTTTCACATAGCTGTGGAGGAATTTTAACCCACTCTTCCTCGCAGAACTGCTTTAATTCAGTAACATTTGGTAGGTTTTCGAGCATGAACTGCTCGTTTCAGGTCCTGCCACAGCATCTCTATTGGGTTTAAGTCTGGACTTTGACTAGGCCACTCCAAAACTTTAATTTTACTTCTTTTTAGCCATTCTGATGTGGACTTGCTTTTGTGTTTTGGATCATTGTCTTGCTGCATGACCCAACTACGCTTCAGCTTCAGCTGACGGAAAGATGACTGGACATTCTCCTTAAGAATTTTCTGGTACAGAGCAGAATTCATGGTTCCTTTAATTATGGCAAGTCATCCAGGTCCTTAGGCAGCAAAGCATCCCCACACCATCGCACTACCACCACCATGTTTGACTGTTGGTATGGTGTTCTTACTGTGGAATGCTGTGTTTGCTTTACGCGAGACATTATGCGATCCATGTTGTCCAAAAAGTTCCACTTTGGACTCATTTGTCCATAGAACATTTTCCCAAAAGGCTTGTGGATCATCCAGGTGCTTCTTGGCAAATGAGAGACGAGCATTTATGTTCTTCTTGGTTAGCAGTGGTTTCCTCCTTGCTACTCTCACATGAAGCCCATTTTTGCCCAGTCTCTTTCTGATTGTGGAGTCATGAACACTGACCTTAGCTGAGGCAAGAGAAGCCTGCAGTTCTTTGGATGTTGTTTTAGGATCCTTTGAGACTTCTTGGATGATTTTACACTGCCCTTGGAGTAATTTTGGCAGGCACTCCCTGGGAAGGTTCACTACTGTTCTAAGTGTTCTCCATTTGGAGATTATGGCTCTCACTGTGGTTTGATGGAGTCCCAGAGCCTTAGAAATAGCTTTGTAACCCTTTCCAGACTGATAGAGGGCAACAAATTTTTTTCTGATCTTTTCAGGAACTTCCTTTGATCATGGCATAATGTGCTTGTTGAATCTTTGTGCTGGCAACGTGACTCTGATGGTAAGGGCCAAAATAAGTGAGGTTTATATTGAGCAGGGCTGGCTGTAATCAAGCCTGGCTGTGTTCAGTCAGCTGACTCTAATTATCCCTTTAATTGGGTTGATTTAACTAGGGGGCAATTACTTTTTCACACAGTGCCAGTTGGTGTTGGTTAACTTTTTTCATTAAATAAATGAAATAAGTAAAAAAAAAAAAGTGTTATTTGTTCACTCAGGTTCCCTTTATCTAATATTATATTTTGTCTAAAGACCTGAAAACATCCAGTGTGACAAATATGCAATAATAGAGAAAATCAGGAAGGGGGCAAATACTTTTTCACGCCACTGCACATGAAAGGAATAAACAAGACGGGTACAGAGGGGCTGTTCAAAGTAAGGGAGGGGAGGGCCACCAGGGGCCATGATATGAGACTGAAGGGAGGATGGTTCAGGAGGGAGATGAGGAGACACTTTTTTTTTTTTACAGAGAGGGTGGTGGCTGGGTGGAATTGATTACCTGCAGAAGTGGTATCCAGTAGAACAGTGGACTGCTTCAAAAGGGGATGGGACAGGACAAGGGGGAGGGTTAATGAAGGGGAAGGGTGGAAGGGAGGGGCAGCTGCAGAATAAGGGGTGCTAGCTGCACATTCAAGCAGACTTGATAGACCTCTAGGCCTTTATCTGCTGGCAAATTTCGTATGTTCGTATCTATGTATCAGCAGGTAGCCAGTTCCAGGCAGGGGTCCTCCGGGCTCCCAGCCTCTCAGTCACCAGTAGGGTAGTTGAGCTTCCAGGCCACTAAGGCCCAAGACAACTCCTCGGGGGGGGGGGGAGTCTCAAAAAGGATGGAGATTGGGACCGCTCCCCCCATCGGCGGGCCCCCTGCCCGTCGGCTTCTCCTTGCTTGTCTGGGGATTCTTCATTGGCTATACCAACACATAAGTCTGCTACCCAGGTCTCTGTGCCTACCAGACCCATACCAACGGCACCTCCATCCGATACTCAGGGTGGCCGTTCATCGACCTCCGGGTTGTCAGCCCCCCCCCCGTCGAGGCCTGATCCTACCCCAGGCTCTTCGGCCTCTCAAGGCCCATCTGGTGCCCACCATCGACGCCCCCCATCAACACAGTCCTTGACGGTTGTTGACCTCAATGAGATTTTGACTAAATTCACGTCAGTGATTGTTCACCAGCTTGGCGCATATAGGCCTACATTGCCTGCACCATTGATGGCAGTTTCGTTGTTGACCCCTTCTTGACAGCCGTGTGCTGCCCACTGCGGGTCGTTGGCGGTGCCTCATACATTGGACCTGAATCTGGAAGAGGTCGGCGTCGAGTAGGAGTACCACCCTCACCTTACTCTTCCTGATGAGGAAGAAGAGGAGGAGGAAGAACCACGCCACCTCAGACAGACCCACTACTTTTTCAATCGGCAAGGACTCTGTCGAACACACTCCTAGGTCTCCTCCAGAGGTCTCTGCCTTCTTCAATATCATGAAGCAGCTATCCTCCACCATGGGCTTCCATACTGAGGAGGAGGATGCCACCAGAAAGGATTTGGTGGATTTCCTGGAGATCCCAGAGTTTCCTCCCAAGATCATAGTATCATAGTAATGTGACAGCAGAAAAAGGCCATCCTGGTCCATCTAGTCTGCCCATTTCCCACCCATCCCTACTTGTCTCCACTTCCCAGGAATGTTTTCCTCTGCCTGCCAGCCAACTCTTTGTGTCTGTCCCATGCCTTCTTGAATTCCATCACTGTTTCTGCACACACTACCTCATTAGGTAATCTGTTCCAGAGTTCTACCGCCCTTTCAGTGAAATTACATCTCCTTATATTGCTCCTAAATCTTCCCCTTCCAATCTTAAATTATGACCCCTTGTTTTAACTCCTACTTTCCTTTTGAATAATTTACCTTCATTCACTTTATTTATTCCCTTCTTATACTTAAAAGTCTCTCTCATGTCACCTCTCTTTCTGATCTCCAGCAGGTATAGTTTTAATTTTCTCCATCTAGTCTCATATGGTTTCTCTTGGATACCTTGCACCATCTTTGTTGCCCTTCTCTGAACCCTCTCCAACCCATCTATATCCTTTCTTAAATGAGGCCTCCAGAACTGTACCCTGTACTCCAGGTGTGGTCTGACCATGGTCTTTTATATAAAGGCATCAACACCTCCCTCTTCCTACTTGTTATACCCCTTCCTATGCACACCATCATTCTATTAGCTTTATCTACTGCCTTACTACATTGGTCTCCTACCTTAAGGTTTTTTGAGATTATAATCCCCATGTCTTTTTCCTTTTCTGTTTGCTTTATCAGTTCTTCCCCCAGTGAGTACTAAGCCAGTAGATTTTTACACCCCACATGCATCACTGCACACTTCTTAACATTGAACTTCAGCTGCCAAATGTCCGAGCATTCCTCCTATTTTGCCTGCTTTGAGGAATGCTACTACTGCAGCCTGGCATAGGCCTGACATGCTGCCAGCTATGCCCAGTAGGGCAGATCAACTTTATCATACCCCTCAGGGGTTTCCACATTATGCTGCCCAGCCTGAAACAGATTCAGTGGTCATAAAGGCAGCTCATGACATGCCTAAGGTACCCAAGCACTTTAGTTCCCTCCCCCCAGACAAAGAGTCATGCAGAATCGATCTTTGGGGCAAGAGGGTTTATGCCTCCTCCACCCCTGGGCTGAGGATTGCCAGTTACCTGTCCCGTTTGGTAAAGTACCAGAACACCAACTGGAAGAAAAACAAGGCCGCTGCCTATGCCCTGCCAGAAGGTATGTAGAAGCTGGAGATTCCCCAAATCCTTGCAGACCACTGAAGATGTTAGCAAACACCTCCTGCAGGCCCTCTGTGATATTTCAGACACAATTGCCAGGGCTGTTGCCACCAGCATTTGCTTCCGGGGGCACTCTTGGCTGAGAGTCTCTGGCTTTGCTGCTGATGTTCAGCAGAAGGTGCTTGGTGCCCCCTTCAGTGGCTCTAAGCTTTTTGGCCCAGATGTCCAGGACATCATCAGTGACCTGCAGGCATCTGGCAGGGCTGTTAAACCTGTCCACTCGCTGTACCACTCAGCCTAAGAGCAGACAGCACCCTTTCTTTTGTAAGGCATCCAATAGACTAGGAGCAGCCTCTCCACCTGAAGGCAAAAGCAGAGCCTCCACTGTCTTGACCACCCCCTCCAGTGCTGGAGCCATGGGCAAGCGTTGCAGAGATGATGGACCTGCCCCAGCGGCTGGATCCGCCTCTGCTTGACTTCTTGACAGACCCCCTCTTCCAGTCCCTGACCAAGAGGTGGTGGTCGGAGATTGGTTCACCCTCCATCTCAGTCAATGGAGAACCATAACATCAGGTGCCTGGATTCTTCAAATCATAGAAAGGGGTTACACTTTGGAGTTCATCGAGAAACCCCTAGAGACTACTCCTCTGCTCCCCAGCTACCCCCCACCGGCCCATCTGTCTCTTCTCTGGGAGGAGATACAGTCTCTTCTGTGCAAGCAGGCCATCGAGCCAGTGCCCAGGTACCAGAGAAACAAGGGGTTTTATTCCAGGTTCTTCATGGTCCCCAAAAAGACCAGAGATTTGAGGCCCACCTTACAACTAAAGGACCACAATCTGTATGTCCAGTACAAAAAGTTCAGAATGGTAACTGTCAGCTCTGATGACCCTTCTCAAGCAAGGCGATTGGCTGTGTTCTCTAGACATGCAGGATGCTTGCCTGCACATCTTGGTGTTCTATCCTCACAGGAGGTTCCTCTGGTTTCTTTTTCAGGACAAATATTACCAGTACAAAGTGCTGCCCTTTGACTTGTCCTCTGTGCCGCGGGTCTTTGCCAAGTGCTTAGCAGCAGTAGCTGCAGCCCTCAGAAGGGAGGAAATGTACGTTTTCCCATATCTGGATGATTGGATCCTAAAGGCCCCATCTAGGGAACTGCTTCTGGGGACTTTAGAGAGAACCTCTTCAGTTGTTCCTCTCCCTGGGCATCACCGTCAACCTGCCCAAATCGGTCCTGATTCCATTGCAAAGGCTGCATTACATAGGGGCGGTTCTAGACTCTGCACAGGGGAAGGTCTTTCTGCCTCAAAACAGGGCTGAGTTCCTTATTGCTCAGGAGGTGGCCCAGAGCCATTGTATTCCAGCCAGGTTGTACTTGAGGCTGTTGGGACTGATGGCGGCTGCCATCCCCACTGTTCCACTGGCCAGGCTTTACATGCGCATCCTCCAGTGGACTCTCAGAGAGCAGTGGGACTAGCAAACGGGCAAATTAAATAAGTTAGTGCTGGTCTGTTTCCCAGTCCTCAGAGTGCTCCAGTGGTGGATGGACCCCCTGAACCTGTTGCAGAGGGTTCCATTCCAGATCTCCTCAGCAAATCCTCACCACAGATGTCTCCAGTTTGGGCTGGGGGGGGCTCATCTGGGTCCCTTTCAAACTCAGGGTTCTTGGTCCCAGGTTGAAACCTCCCTGCATGTCAGTGTCCTGGAGATGGAGGTTCTGTATGCCATGCAGGCCTTGCAGACCCAACTTCTTCCAGGCCAGTTGCTGATTCAGTCAGACAACCTCAGTGTAGTGTACTACATGAATAAGCGGGGGGGGGGGGCACATTTGTACCCACTGTGCAGGGAGGCCATGAGAGTGTGGTATTGGGTGCTAGACCATGGCCATACCCTCTCAGCAGTCCACGTCCTAGGAGTGCTAAACACTGGTGGACTGCCTCAGCTGGACTCAGTCGAGCATGCATGAGTGGGAGCTTCTTTCATCCATCGCAGAAGAAACTATTCGACAGATGGGGTCATCCAGAGTTGGACCTTTTTGTATCCCCACTCAATGCAAAACTGCCCAATTTTTGCTCTCTCGATCCAGGGCCTAGAGTTTTCTGGCAAGGTGCGTTGTCCCTCTCCTGGAGCGGGAGTTTTTTTTACACCTTCCCTCTGTTTCCTCTGATTCATAGGGTGCTCATCAAACTGCAGATGGAGGGGGCCAGCATGATCCTGGTAGCTTCATTCTGGCCTCGCCAGATATGGTTTCCATTACTACAATAGCTGGCAGAGGAACCTCTGGTCCCTCTCCCTCTCTGCAGGGATCTGCTGACCCAGGATCAGGGAACCTTGGTCCATCCCAACTTCAGGTCCCTCCATCTGCACACTTGGCTCCTGAGGACATAGCCATCGCCAGATTTGGGGTCTCTAATAGAGTGGCGGACGTTTTATTTATTTATTTATTTGATATTCAGAAAATAACCTTTGAGCCAAGACTCTTTTTTCAAAGGTTCCACTTCATGTGAACAGAGTACAGACATTCAATCAAGAAGGTTACAGAGTTTTAGGACATTTGAGATACTAAACAGTACAACAATCAGGAAAAGGTTGCAGAGTTTCTTAGACATTTAAAACACTGTACAGCATATGGACATCAACTTTAGTTGATTACAAGAGCAGGTAAGGTGCAGAAGCACTAGAGGTTAGGTTAGGTTGGGCAGAGGATCAGTAAGGACAGGATTTTGGTAGGGGAGGATGGGGGGCCTCTAGTAAAAGTGGTCAAGGAGGCAGGACTGAGGCTGGGGAGGCAGAGACCCATCCTAGCATGGAGGGGGGGGGTGAGGGGTGTACAGGAGCAGCCCCTTAGAGTGATTCAGAGGCATTGTCAAGGAGCATGTGGGAGGGTGGCTTCTGTCTTGTGCTGGGAATAGTTGCTGTTAGCAGAGCCAGGCCTGGTCATCCAGAGTCTATCAGCTGTTGGAGAAGCAGGTGCACACAGAGCTGGAGGTCAGGTAGTGCTTAAGGTCTGATTTGAAGCCATACAGGCTAGTGCAGTTCCGAATGGACTCGGGTACCTCGTTAAGCCAAAGAGGGGCTCTGTAGGAGAAGGCGCTCTGTCTGAGAGCTGTGTGTTGGAATGGCATCGCGAGGGCCCCCAGCTTTCTGTTTCTGGTTATATATTCTGAGCCTGGGAGGGAGAAGATGCCTGCTACACACGGAGGGGCTTTCCCCAGTAATGCTTTTTTGCCTAGGAGGCATGTGAGGAATTTAGTCCTGCACCCAAGAGACAGTAGGTGTGTCTGTTCATAGAGGGAACAGGTGTGGGTCATTCGATCGCCGTTCAAGATGAGCCTGCAGGCCTTGTTGAGAGCTACGTGCACCCTCTTGAGCACAGAATCTCATGCTGCACTGTACACAACCAGGCTGTAATCAGTGGTGGAGAGGATGGAGCTCGTGACTTATCGGCGGATGGCTGCCGTGGTAAGGTGCTTTCTGTGCCTGTATAGCACACCAAGCTTGGTGTTGACTGTCTTGACCACCTGGTCGACATGTTGAACATAGGATAAGGTGTCATCCAGGGTGACTCCAAGGTATTTCAAGGAGTGTACCTGTTCCAAGGGGGCAAGTACATTGTTGGTGATTTTTATGGTGGGGAACCTTTTCTTGAGCTGGCTGCTGGATAGGCGCATGGTCTTGATTTTTCTGTAATTGAGCAGAAGTTTGTGTTCACAGAACCAGTCTTCTGTTTTACTGAAGGAGTGAAGAAGTGCTGCTTGGAGTGGCTCAGTTCGAGAGTTGCTGTTGAGGATGACAGCATCGTCCGCATATAGGATTATCTTGGCATCACAGGCTTGAGGGAGGTTATTTAGGAACAGGCTGAAGACAGGGGTCCCAAGATGGATCCCTGGGGGACCACCAGCGTAGCTTCCCTGGGGTCAGACACTGTTTGTCCTATTTTTTACCCATTGTGACCTAAGGGACAGTTAGTCTCAGAACCAGAGTGTTGCATTGGCAGTCACCCCCAGGCTTTGTAGCTGGGCCAGTAAGAGGGTGTGGTTGACTGTGTTGAAGGTTTTTGTTAAGTCTATGAACACTGCCCCTACTAGTTTGCCTTCGTCCATAGCTTTGTGAGCGCAGTTGGTGAACTCTACAAGGGCAGTCGTGGTAGTATGGCATTGCAGTTGGTATTTGACGTAGTCTGTTAGTTGGTCCGCCACAATCTTCTCAGGACCTTGGATAGGGGGGAGAGGATTGAGATTGGCCTGTAGTTGGACACATTGATCCTGTGTCCGCTTTTGTGGACAGGAGTGACCAGCGCTTGCTTCCAGGTGGCCGGGAATTGTGCCAGGGTCAGGGATTTGTTGAATAGTTTTGTAATAGGCTTGATGAGCACATCAAGAGTCTGAGACACCAGCTTCATGTCTACTCCATCGCTACCCATTCTGGTCTTCCCGAGCACCTTTTTTATGTAGAATGCTCCCTCCTTTATAGTAACTCTCTTGAGGTAGAAGGTATGGTAAGAGGTACTGGATGCTTTGTCATCTGAGGGAACCTTGGCTTGATGTAGGTAGTCAGGAGGGAGTATTGTGCTTAGATCTGTGAAGGCAGAGTTGAAGGACTCTGCGATGAGGTGTGGATCCATGGTAGTAGAGCCGTTAATGTGGAGCAGCTGTGGGTTTCTCTTTTCTTCTTCCCCCAAGAGATTCTTTGTTTCTCCAGAACCTTTTGCTGTCACCCCAGCTTTTATCGAGCAGTTCCTTGTGGTGATCTGCTTTAGCCCTCCATATTACATGCGTGCAGTGGTTTCTAGCTGCCCTGTACAGCTGGTGGTCATGGTCTTTACCCGAGGCCCTGGTTTTTAACCAGAGGTTGTCCCTCTCCATCATGGCTAGCAGTTCGCCTGTAATCCAACCATTAGTGGTGCCCCGCACTTTCCTCCTTTTTAACAGCACGTATTGGTCATAAATATTGTTGACTCCATCTGTGAAGTACTTCAGGGCCTGGTTCAGGTCTGGTATTGTGTTAATGGGCGACCAGTCATGGCAGGATAGGGCATTTTTAAGCAATCCTAACTAACCACTTTTCAGGATCCTGCTCTGTATAGTGATGGGGGGTCTGTTTTTGAACTTCTTTGACCATCTGAGGGTGGCACGGGAGTGGTCACTCAGCGTATCTGGTAGCACGTTGACCTCAGATGTTCATGATGGGGAGTTTGTGAGGATCCAGTCAATGAGCGAGCTTTGCCTGTCTTGTGGTTCCTTCTGGTTGGTTCCATGACTAGTTGTGTCAGGTGTGCACTTGCCACAATATCCTTGAGTGGCATGGAGTTGTTGCCTTCCCAGTTTATATTGAAATCTCCTATGATAAGTAAATCACTCTCCTTGGGTGGGGGGGGGGCACTGCATCCAGGACCTTGGGCACACCGTCCCATGAATTTTTAGAGGCGCAAGTAGGCTGATGCAATGGTCAGTGTCTTACCCAGCTGTCCGATTTGTGTTTTTGAGACAAGAAGCTTGTGGTCTACGGCCATCCTGGAGATAGGGAGGATGGAGCCGTGGAGGGAGTCTTTTGTGTAGATAAGACAGCCTCCACCCTTCTTGCCATGCCTGTTGCTCCTGAATACCTGGTATCCAGGTAGTGCTATTTCGCTGTTTTTTATATTGCCTGTCAGCCAAGTCTCAGTTAGGCATGCTGTGTCCAGTTTGTGCTGGGCCATCCAGGCCTGTAATTGTGTAAACTTTGATGTAAGGCTGCAAATATTCATTGCAGCAATTGTCAGGCCCTTTATCTAGATACCCACATATCCGGGTGGCAGCGGAGGGCCAGGATTTAGGTGCACATTCCCAGGTAACAGGAGGAGGAGCATTAGGATAAGTTTCCTCACAGTGATGCAGAGGGTTATAGAGATTCGTGACTTGCATTTCCTTATTTTACCTTGGAGAGGCTTCTCCACTTTCTGAGGGGTGTGTGTGAAAGGTGGTAGCCTGGCGGAGCCATGGTGTTTGTCGGATGCATTCTCCCCTGTTGTGACCCCATTGTAGTAGGACTGCTGGTATGCCCCCCCTCTGTGGAGGTTGCTTCTGGTACTGTTAGCCAGTGGCCCATTCCGAGGCAGTGTTCTGGACAGACTGAAGAGGGACAGGTGACCTGAAGGGCGCCTGGGCCCACTGACCCACATGTGATAGCAATGAGTAGGAGAGTAGTGCAGCTCATGTTGTTGTTGTCAAGGGTTAGGTTTGGAATTGGGCAGATCGGAAGACTAATACGTATGATGGAAATACCACGCAAATACTATGATGAGAACTTAGTTCAGGGGTAGGGGATGCAACACAGTAAATGAGACTTAAAGAGTTAAGATTAACACCGACAAGTGTTGGGCCCAGTAACTGCATTCTGCATCTTTAAGGGGAGCTGCAATATTAGTGAGGGGGGAGGATGAAGATTGCCTAGGGGCGGCGCCGCTGGAAGGGGGGGTAGAGTATTTAATAAAGGCTGGGGGGGGGGTCTGCGAACATTTAAGCAGGAAGGAGAGAAAGTGAAACAAAAATTGGGTCATTTGCAGGACACAGCTACAATTGTGACACAAACCTGGTCTACACAAAGAAGTGTTCACAAAACTCTGTATCACTTTAAGCTTAGTTTCTGATCCAGGGTAAAATACCACTGGACCTTAAAACAGAGAGAGCGGTATTACTTTAAAACCTGAAAACCTGCACTTTAAAGGATTCTGCACTGCAAACAACCCTTGAGTGCAAAATTGCTGTAAACAGGCTTAGATTCACGTTTAAGTTAGAATTCACGGGACAGTTTGGAGAAACTTAACCAGTACCAGAATCCGTAAATAAAATTAGCTTAAAATCCAAAAGGAATAGGAGTAGCAAAGAATTCAAAAAGTGGGGCAGCCAATTAGCGGGCAGAGTCGGTGGTTCCGGCCAACAGGCGTGGATATGCCAGAAGTTTCAGCAGCGTACCTTCGGTCTGGTGGTCTGCGGGCAGTAAAACGAGGAGGCAGCCAGCAGACAGAGGGGACCCGACGAGCTGCTTGCAGCAGCAGAGGCACCCTTATCAGGGGTGAAGCTTCGTCTGATGGTCTCGCGGCAGTACAGCAAGGAGGCAGCTGTGACAAAGGGACCCGCCGGGCTGCTTGCAGCAGCAGAGGCACCCTTGTCAGGGGTGAAGCTTTGGTCTGATGGTCTGCGGGCAGTACAGTGAGGAGGCAGCCGGCGGACAGAGGGGACACACCGGGCTGCTTGCAGAAGCACCCTTGTCGGGGGTGAAGCTGCCCGGAAGCCTTCCACCCGAGCCACTTAATGCCATGAAGTGGAAGCGGTTTGCCATATGGGCTGCCAAGCATAATCTGGACCCCTTCACCTGTCTGGTGAACCAGCTCTAGGACTACCTGATCTCTCTGTCTGACCTGGGTCTCCAATCATCCTTCCTCAGTGTGCACCTTTTGGCTGTCTCGGCTTTCCATGAGCCCGTGGGTGACCGTACCATAGCTCGGCTGGATGTTTTGTGTAACTTTTTGAGGGGCATCCTGCATCTGAAACCCCCAATCCGTTCTCTTGCCCCAGCTTGGGATTTAGATTATGTTTTGGGGAAGTTGACCCTGTCTCTTTTTGAGCCAGTCACAACTTGTGAGCTGTGCTTTTTTCCTGGAAAACGTTATTTTTAGTTGTTATTATTTCTGCTTGAAGAATTTCAGAACTTCAGGCCCTCTGGTGAGAGGAGCCTTATTTGATTTTTCACAAAGACAGGATGTCTTTGCACACAAATCCTAAGTTTCTCCCTAAGGTGGTGTCTGAGTTTACACTGAACCAATCTATCCACCTTACAGTTTATTTTCCAGAGCATGCCAATCCAGGGGAAGCACTGCTCCATACATTAGAGGTGCGTGGAACTTAAGTATTACCTGCTCCGAACCAAAGAATGTGTAGAGTTGAAGCAGTTTTTTCTCTTTCACCCTAAGTAGAGAGGGCATTCAGGTTTCTAAACAATGTTTGTGTACATGGTTGGCTAATTGCATTGTGTTCTGGTACATCAAGTACGGCAAATAATTGCCTGGAGAAGTCAAAGTTCATTCCACAAGAGGCATGGCCACCTCTGTGGCTCATTTCCGAGGGGTCTCAGCTGCTGACATCTGTGCAGCTGCCACCTGGAGTACTGTCCACACATTTACCAAGCACTACAGTCTGGACATTGCCTCTAGAGCTTGTGCAGGATTTGGCAGGGCTGTGCTGCAGGGCCTCCTGTCTTAAGTTTAAGGTTGGCCTCCCTCCCAGACTGCCTGTTTGCACCTGTACCTGCTTGGGACACGTACCTATGGTGTGACCTGATGACTGAGATACACCCGAAAAAGATAGAACAGTTATGTAAAAACTTACCGTAACAGTAGATCTTCGAGGGGATCTCAGTCATTAGGTCTGTTTTCCCTCCCACCATCCCCCTTTTTGGGGGCTCCTGACTGGAACTGGCTATCTGGTGTATCCAGCCTTTTCGTATGGGCACCTCTTTCTCTCCTCAGTCCCACATGGCTAGAGCTGTACTCCCTTTGTCTCCGAGGGAAAGAAGTGAGGAAGGAGCGGGGCCACTCATACCTTAATAGGGTTGGTGATATCGTCACGTGATGTAAGTGTGGGCGGCCCCAGTCGTACTGCTGAAAATCTTCAGTGTGGATCCTGCTTCACTAATGGTGAAGTTCCTGCGATGTGACCTGATGAATGAGATTCCCTTGAAGATCTACTGTTACGGTAAGTTCTTATGTAGCTGTTCTTTACAGATACTTTTCATTTTTTATATGCTTTTGAACATGTTGCAGTAGTTGTCCCTTTTGGGAAGTCCGAACATAAATGACCCATTACCCAAATGCATTTTTAATGTCTTCATTCAATTGAATATACCGTTTGCCCTACTTAAAACCATCTTTTCTTTTAAACAGAGCAATAGCAGAACATTTTAATCATAGTTTGATATGCTCAGTCAATGTGAGAGCAGGCAAAATCTGATTGAGGTGTCCATGGTGATTCTGCGTAGCTCTGCTGTAACTATGAAGCCTGGGGTGGACTTCAGTGCTTTTAAAAGCGCTCTGTAATATGCAGAAAATGGCTTCATCAGTAAAGGGGGCAAGTAACTTTCCCCAGTGGCACAAGAAGATCGTGATTTAAGATGCAGACAGACAGCAGGAGCAGGTGATTTCTGAGAGATCCCGTTTTCATGCAAATTTTCTTTGTCGTAAAGAATGAGGGAAAGAGAACTGCAGCACAGGTTTGAAATGTTGGCTGAATGTTGTCAAAATATATTTCAGAGCCTTCCTGGAGGTTGCAGGGGCCCATTAAACCCATGGAATCCCAGACTCTAGTTCTCTGATGTTTTTTTTGGGATCAGCTTTGAAACTGAATCCTGTATTGTTTTCTGTTTTACTGTGTCTGTGCTATCAGCATAACAAACCAAGGTTCTGTAACTGAGCAGGAATAGGCACTCAGGTTGTGGCACTAGCTTCCTTTTTGGGTTGTTTTATCTACTGTATAGCTCTTTTCATATCTCAGCACAAATGTGGATAAGTTAAAAAAAAAACGAGTGTTTTCCTATGATATTGATCTGTATGACACATACTGTACAGATATTATTTCACTGGAAGTATTGGTGTGAGATTACCCAGGTTAGTTTTTAATGAATCTCTGCAGACCCAGTTTGTTGAAGAAACTTCTGTGCTTATAAAGTTTCTTCTTTAGTGGTTTGTGGATGGGTTGTTTTTTGCAGAGGTTCCACACCCTTCCCATAGTCTCCTCTATGCCCCCACCAACACAGACTTGCCCAGAAACCTACTATCCTGCCCACCTCACCGAACCAGAGCACTCCATCCAGCAGATTCATTGGCTGAGGAGTGTAGCAGAGGGTTCCACTGCAAGACTGGCTTCATATGGCTAATGGGGTCATTTTGCCAGCTGCAGTCACCTGGAGGTCTAACGTATCTCCTCTATAATACTCTCAAACCTTCCACCAACCTTAAATGACATCTAATTTGTGTTTTGAAACCCAGGTCTAATGTAGAGAAGCAGCTACTGCACTTACGAGCGAGCCATGCTGCTGTTGTCCCAGTGCACAACTGGTCATTGATTATTTCTTGAGTTTGTTATTTGTATTTTAGCTTTATAGTAGTAATAGTATTGTCCTTTAAATATAGGTACTTTGCACTCGGACTTCTGTATCACTACAATGGTCAGGACGACACAGCACTCCAAGTAAGTCAAGTTACCCAACTATTATAGTAGACATATTTTTAAGAATTTATTTTCTTAGAATAACCCAACAGACATGCAGCATCTCACTGTCAGTGGGGTCCTGCTGCTACCCAGTTTTCCAACTCTAGGAAGTCTCAAGCACAGAAAGGTCAAGTGACTTGCTCAAGGTCACAAAGTGAGTCATTGCAGTGGCCACTTAAACATGATATTTGTTAATTAAATGATGATAATTATAGAAAAAACTGTTTCCAAATAACCATAATCACAGACACTCAGTTTGTGTCATAAGTAAAGTGCAGAAAACACCAGGAAGTAATCATGGAGTCCTGTGTTTTATAGCTAGCATTTTTTTGGTAACCATGAACTAGTGATCTTGGTCATATGGTATGATGAGATTTTAACCTAGGATTTCCTAGTTGTGTACTCTGTTGGACTCCACTGCTGGCATGGTGACATAATGTTGTATTGCCATGAGGCAGATAAGCACTGAGTCACAACAGGGGTGAGTAACTTAAGCAGTATACCACGACAGGGTGTGGCTGATGCCAGGATTTACCCACGGCTGGTGTGGTTTGGTCATGAGGTCGCAGGCCGAGTGAGTAAACCACACCAGAAGTGGGTAAATCCTGGCATCACCCACACTCTGGAGTGGTGAATTGTGATTACACAATGTCCCCCTGTTTAAAATAGTATTTTTTTTTTAAGATTAAAATGGTTTTACTTGCAAATAAAATGTTTAATTGATTGTTTCTGTAATATCCTTCCTCTGTATGTTAAATGGTTCCCTCTTCCCTGGAAGAATTTTTGTTGTAGGAGATGGTAGTCCAGTTCCACACACACACCCCTACCCCCACCTCTGGTTGCTACAACAATTATTGTTTTTTTTGTTGTTTTTCTGGTTTGACTCTGGGAGCAGCACAACTTCTATAACAGTTTCTGTCACTGCTGAGAGCATAGTGCTCTCAGTGAAAAACAAGGGAAAACCTTCATTTCTCTCGCTTATGTCTCGCGCCATAAGACGTAGTCCATGGTTTGATTTGGAGCAGCCCTCATCTTTAACAATTTTATTTTTTAATAAAAAGAAAAGGAAAAAAACGACAATGTTCTCCCTTCTCTTTGGCTGGATATTGAGTATGATAAAACGTATTGCAGGCGCTAACGGGCTGCCGTGTACCACTGTGCTTGCTTACGGGTTCAGTTTTGGGGGTGAGGAGACAGGACTACATGTCACTCGGAGGAGTTTTGTTTTAATTTTAAAATGCTGGATGGACTGGGGAGGCAGTGGTCAGTGCATGCAAGCCGAGAGGGAATTACTTTGTCGTCAGAGCTGTTACTGAAAGCCGAGGTTGTAGATAGCAAGCGGTCACAGGAGCCAGCGGTTAGTGCTACAGAGGTGGGGAGGGGCAGCCGTTACTGCAAGTCCCTACTGCTGACTATTACGGTATTCTACTTTATCATTTAATTGCTAGAGTTTCTTTGTACTGCTTTCGGGAGCCCACTTTTTTTTCTTTGTGTTTTTTAGGCAGGGTTTCCCACTTTGACTGTTGGGAGGCGCAGCGGGGAATCAAAATGTTGGCTAACTTTTTGAAGTGGGGGGGGGTGGAGCGATATTGGCATGACATGAGACTGGCTGGTACTTTTTCCTGTTGGTCATGCTAGGATTTACAACAGGTAAATCATACCAGCCAGCCAATTACCTCTCAGTATTTTAAGACCCATTGTATAAGTTAGGATTTACCCCTCGCCTTGGGTGGCATGGCATTTGGTAATGTAGAGTGCTTTAAACCACCCAAGAAGTGGATAAATCCCAAAAGGAACTGCACCCTGGAGTATCTTACTGTGATTATAAAATTAAATTTAGTTGTAAAAAGTTTCAAAAACATAACAGAGGAGGGAAAAAACAAACAAACATCCAAACTGATTGCTGATTCCAGATTCCAGCCCTTGGGTTGGCTTGAGTTTGACTCATGAGTTCTTATCCTCACTGGCCAATGAGTTAGCAGTATGCTAATGAACTGTTTTATAATATAGAGGATAATGTATGGGCATCTATGGTTAACCACACTATGCTAGCGTTGAGTGGTTACCTTGGTAACTGTGGTTACCTTCGAGACCGCAGCTTGAGCGGTTCACCATGGTTGCCAAGGTAACCACGAGATGCTAGCATAGCGAGGTTAACCATCAATGCCCATACATTGTCTTTTATAGTGTATGAGCATCGTTGTTGCCAAATTAGAGACAGTAAAATACAGCAGCTTAAGTAGAATTCAGCCTCTAACCTTATGCAGATGACAATGAGACAAATCAGTTTTGTGTGAAGGAAAAAAAAAAAGCATTTCTAGGGACATGGATATGTTGTTCATCCACACTGTCTGGCAGGTTCCTTGCCACTTTAAATCTTGCCGGAAGGTCTTCAAGCTGGCTCCTCCCACCCACCCGGATGGTAAAACTCTCGGCTCCGGCCCATGACACCAGATCTTTCTTACCGCTTGGAAGCTCGGGTTCCCTCCTTAATGCTCTGCGTATAGACTTGATCCTAATTCTTCGGTTCGCTGAAACTCATTCTTAAATTTTCAAGACTTGATCAAATTACTCCCTCGGCTGCGACGATGGACAAATTGACTCCGGTTTCGGCGGTGCCATGTGGGCAGAAAATGTGTCAGAGACGGATCGCACTCCACGTGCGTCTACTGCCTCGGCCTAGACCATGACCCGCGGGCCTGCGAGTTATGCTGTTCATTTTCAGCCAACGTCCTGGAAGACTGCGCTGCCCAGCTACAGCTTGAGAGCCCCGAGAAGTGCTACATGCTGGTGAAGTCAAAGGAGGCCTGTTGGGCGGTGTCCGCGGCGGCTGGCTCGGCTGAGCAACTCGAACAGATGATCGTCCTCGAGGAAGAGGCAGCCCAGGCCGCATCATCCTCTTCCTCGGTCGCGGCATTTATCCCGCTCTCTTTGGGATCCTTCTAAACAGCTTCTTTTAAGGGGCTTTGCCAATCCCTTTCCACGAAGGGAGAGGGGCCATCGGGACATTCTTCTCGGTCAAAAATAAGGACTCGAAAGGTAAGTCCTACCGTCGGCGTTTGTGGGAGCGGGAGAGGTCCCCTTCCCCGGATAGTCGACACTCAACTTCGGTCAAGGTTGCGGCTAAGGCCACTGGCTTCACGGTGTTCCCGTCAGGTCAGCTGGCCGAGACACCCGTCGACGCGGTCGAGATTTTTCTTGACTCGTTGGACGGGCAGTCGACTGGTGAAGCCGACAACCCTTCTTCACCGGTTCCCCCGATGGAGACCGAGGACTTGCCTGTACCTCCCGTGCCGGAGTCCCCAGTCAAGGCTTCCGAGCCGAGGGAAGAACGGGTGTCCCCCGGCCCTTCCCAGACCCGTCCTCGGAAACGCCGAGGATCTCGGTCTTAGTCTCGGACATCATCTCGGTCCAGCCGATCCCGCCGGCATCGGCGGTCTCGGCACCGAAGTAAGTGGTGCCACTGCTCGTCCTCGTCTTCCTCCTCTGAAGAGGAGAGGCTTCGGCCCAAATTGTGTCGACACTACAGGATCTAATGTGGCAGCAGTTACTTCTGTCCGGGAACAAGCCGACGCCGTCGCCTTCCCTGGCCATCTAGTGGCTGTCACCCGAACAGCCGAAACAACCCCTCGCTGTAGTCGAGGTGCCCAAGCCTGGGCCAGTTGTTCAGCTGAAACCAGCTGCCCCACCGATTGTGGTGGAACCTCTGCCTTCACAACCAAAATCGGGGGTGCCGACCAAGGACTCTCGGTCGGGTCAGGGTCTGCCCCACAGGTTGTCGGTCACCCTCACTCCTGACCGTCCTCGGCAGGTGGAGGTGGCTCAGGCCCCAGGCAGCTCTTCGTGGACTCCTCAGAGTCCGATGACGACTCCTCCCTGTTCTCCAGGCCCATTGACCTGGAGTCCTCCGGGGGCCAGTCAGTGGATGAGAGCCATCGTCCTTTATGGGTCTGCTTCAGCTCATCTCGGAGTCCACGGGATGCAGCTCGAAACCCGTATCCAAGCGGGCAGTACCCCTAACGGAGATACTGGACGAGGGATTCGCCCGGAGGCTTTTCGGTGGCTGAAGCCATTGTTGGCCCAGCCTTGGAGCTTTGGCAGTGGCCAGCTTCCTGTCCTGCCTTGACCAGGATGGCCAGAAGTATCACGGTCCCTACCGGCTCTTTGTCCGGTTTTTCAGAACACCCCTCCGCCGAGGGATTGGTCACCAATAGCGTTTTCCGGCATTCCGGGAACGCTAGGGATGTGGATAAGCCCCCCAACAAGGAGTCCAAAAAGCTGGACTTTGCCGGGCGCAAGATGCCAGCTCGGCCGTGTTGATGGCATACTTCTCCCACGCCCTCATGGGCTCTGTGGATGAGGTGATCCCTCATCTCCCGGCTGACCTGCAGACCACAGTCAAGCAGGTACGGGACCAGGGAAGGGCGGTGTCAAAACAGCAGCTCCAAACAGCTCTGGACATTGGAGACTCCTGTGCCAGATCAATTGTGGCTGCAGTGGCCATGCGCCGCAGAGCATGGCTCAGGATATCCACCTTCACGGTGGATACCCAGCATAAACTGGTGGATGTCCCCTTCCTGGGGACTGACCTCTTCGGCCCTGGAGTGGAAGGTCACCTCCAGTGGATCGAAAAGTCCAATGCCACTCTGGACTTGGTCACCTCCACCCAGAAGGACAAGGGCCGTTGACAACAACATAAGTCCTTTTGCCCTTCTGCGCCTGCGGCACGTCCGGCCCAACAGCACCAGCATCAGGGCCAGCAGGCTCGCACTTGGCACCCCAAAGCCAAGCCTGTGGCTTCCTCTAACAGGAAGCAGGGAGGAAAAGGCCCAGGAGGTCCTTCGGCCAGTCCCTCCTCCAAGTCTGCCCAGTGACTGGTTGAGAGGTGTCTCCCCCAGCATCGTCACTCCCCCCCCCCCATGGTCCCCCGATAGAGAAAGCACACCACTTCCTTTCCACCTGGTCCACTATCACCATGGACCGCTGGGTGTTGGAGGTGGTAGGAAACGGCCTGCCCCTGGAGGTCGAGCAGGCCCCGCCCTTCCGAGCCGTCACCCCTTGGGGGGCTACAGGGTCCGCAGCCTCTCTGTCGGCTCGCCGAACTGATATCGCCCTGCTCCTCAAAAAAGAGGTGATCAGGAAGGTGGCGGATCCTCCACCAGACGCGGGGTTTGTGTCCAGGTACTTCCTGGTCCCAAAATGGACGGGGGGCTGGCGCCCCATTCTAGACCTGCATGACCTGAACAGGTTCCTAAGGTCTTGGACCTTCAGGATGGTCACTCTGGCTCAGATAATCCCATCCTTGGAACGAGGCATATGGTTCTGTTCTCTGGACCTCCAGGACGCGTTCTTCCACGTCCCAATCCATCCGTCCCACCAGAGATTCCTCCGCTTCAGGGCAGAGGGATCCCTCTACGAGTTCCGGGCCATGCCCTTCGGCCTTTCCCTAGCTCCCAGGGTCTTCACCAAATGCATGGCAGTAGTGACAGCATTCCTGCGGTGCCGAAGGGTCCGGGTGCAACCCTACCTGGACGACTGGCTGATTGCAGCCCCTCCAGAATGGAGGTGAAGCAGTCCAGAGATCTGGCCCTCTAGGTTTGCTCTCAGGTTGGCCTCCTCATCAATGAGGCCAAGTCGGAACTTGTGTCAAAGCAGGTGATACAATTCATCGGGGCAGAGCGCGACTTTCTACGAGTCAGAGCATGGCTCCCGGTGGACAGGGCCGAGGTTCTTTCCTCCTTTGCCCAATCATTTCAGGTTGGGCAGTTGCGCCCTGCCCGGGACTTCCTGCTCCTCCTGGACCTCATGGCGGCCTGCACCAGCGTCGTCCGTTGGGCTCATTGGTACATGTGTCCCCTTCAATGGGGGCTGGCCAGCCAACGGTCACAGCACTCCGATCCTCTGGATCAGCTAGTGACAGTGACCCAGGGGATGTGGAATGCTCTCCAGTAGTGGACCGTTCCAGCACATCTTCAGGAGGGCATCCCGTTCGTCCGCCCCGAGCCGACGGTCTCTCTATCGACCGATGCCTCTGTGATAGGTTGGGGTGCCCATCTGGGGGAGCACAGAGCGCACAGCCTCTGGTCCCCTTTGGAGTCCTGATGCCACATCAACCTGCTGGAGCTTCAAGTGGTTCATCTAGCCCTCACCGCCTTCGCTCCGTTTCTACGGGGTCAAGTGGTTCAGGTCCAGACGGACAATACCACGACCATGTACTACCTAAACCACCAGGGCGGGACGCGCTCCATGCCTCTGTGCAGGGAAGCTCTCTGCATTTGGTCACTCGTGCGCAGCCTGGAGACAGATCTCCTTGCCATCCATGTGGCAGGAGCCTCCAACACTCTGGCCAATGCCCTAAGCCGGATAGGGGCTGCGTCCCACGAGTGGTCTCTCCTGCCAGAGGTAGTACAAGATCTGTTCTCCCACTGGGGCGTGCCTCAGGTGGACCTGTTTGCCTCCAGGGAGAATGTGAAGCTGAGACTGTTTCATGCCCGCCCCCCTCAGCAGGGCTCGCTGCAGGGGGATGCCTTCTCGAGGCCGTGGACCCCGGGCCTCTTCTACGCCTTTCCCCCATTTCCCTTGATCCACAAGGTGCTTCTCAAGGTGAGGAGGGACAAGGCACAGGTGATTCTGGTAGCCCCAGACTGGCCCCGCCAGTTCTGGTATCCAGATCTCCTCAGTCTCAGCTCCAGGCTTCCGAGGCGGCTTTCAGCCCACCCGGACCTGATCTCAGTCAATCAGGGGAAGGTATTCCATCCGGACCTTCAATCACTGCATCTGACGGCCTGGTTCCTGAGCGGCTAGAGTTTCAGGCCTTGGGTCTTTCTGACGAGGTCCTCAACGTGGTTGAGGTGTCCCATAAGGAGTCGACCAGAAAATGCTACGCCTTTAAATGGAAGCGATTCTCCATTTGGTGTCAGAGCAAGGGCCTGAACCCTTCCCCTGTTCCTTGGCAAGCATTCTGGACTACCTGTGGTCCCTTTCTCAGTAAGGGCTTCGGTCGACGACCCTTAAGGTGCACCTGGCAGCCATCTCTGCTTACTGGGCGCGGGCCGGGAAGCAGTCGGTGGCGCAGGAGAAGGTGGTCTGGCGCTTTTTCAAAGGCCTTGATCACATATCCCCTCCGGTGCGAGAACCTCCACCTCCGTGGGATCTACTGCTGGTATTGGCTAAGCTCATGGGCAAGCCATTCGAACCGATGCACAGGTGTGACATCTCTCACCTGTCATGGAAGACCGTTTCTTGGTGGCTATCACGTCAGCCAGAAGGATGGGGAGCTCCAGGTGCTTTCCATCGAGTCTCCTTATCTGGTCTTCCACAGGGACAAGGTTGTCCTGCGCCCCCACCCAAAATTCCTTCCGAAGGTGATGTCGGAGTTTCACCTTAACCAGGTGTTGACTCTGCCGGTGTTCTACCCCAATCGCACCTCGGAGGCCGAATATAGGCTTCATACTTTGGACCCTGGAAGAGCACTCGTTTATTACAAGGAGCAGACGGCTGAAGTTCGGGGAGAGGTTCGCCAGCTGTTTGTCACCTACGCTAAAGCCACACCTGGCAGACCTGCAGCCAAGCGGACAATAGGCAGGTGGGTCACCTCCTGCATAGATCTCTGCTATAGGTTGGCGGGCATGGAGCCTCCCAGAGGATAAGGCTCATTCTACCGCCATACCGCTGCATCGGTGGCTGCTTTCAGGGATGTCCCTATCCAGGAAATCTGCAGGGCTGCTACCTGGAATCAGCACACACCTTCATTACCCATTACCACATCTACCTTGAGTCACGCTGGGATGCTGATTTTGGGCCTCGGTTCTCCAGTCATTATTCCTAAGTAGGGGTGTCTTGCCTCCCCCTCCCGGGAGAACTGCTAGGAGTCTGCCAGACAGTGTGGATGAACAACATTATCCATGTCCCTAAATACAGGATCTTACTTGAGACACAGCTCTTGCAGCAGGTTACACCATTAGGACTGAAGCCGTCAGGCGCCAGGACCCACGGAAAAAATTCTAGCTAGCTAACTACAGCGGGACCGCCCGGCGTCGGTCCCGCCTCCGGCGTCAGGGCGTGGTACAAAAGAAGGTGGTCGCCAGATTCCCAGTTCTTTTCCCCCGTCGACTTAGCTACCTGACCCCTTGTTTACCAGTCTAGGCGACAGCGTGAATAGTGCTTTTTCAGAATTCTCTCTCAAGCAAGATCTTGATGTCATCACCAACTTCTGGCCATCCATCGAAGTGCGCTTTGGAAAGCAGATCCGTTCAGGACCCCACACGGCCTGCGTCCGGTGCCTGGGCCCAGACCACGATACCCGGGCCTGTCCTTCTTGCCAAGGGTTCAACAGCCGTCCCGGATCCGGCGTCAGAAGGCTTTGCGGGCGTTTCTTCTGGAGGAACAACTGAAGACCATGTCCTCCAAGGGGGAAAGCCCCAAGGTCCACAAGCACGCGGAGGAGAAGAGGAGAAGGCCCCTTCCAGGTCCCCATCCAGGGGTTCGGAGTCCCGTAGCTCCGGTTCGAAATCTCCCCCGGCTGCAGTGAGGAAGCCTTCCTCTCAGGAAAAATCCGCCAGGCCTTCCTCCCCTTCCAGGGCCTTGGCGAAGTCCGGGGAACGACACCATCACCACCGCAAGTCGGGTTCCCGCTCCTCGGTACCCGACGTCAGGTCTTCGTCGGTGCCTCCACGCAAGACGCTGGAGCTCACGCCCTTAAAAAGGCCTGTAGCCCAGACGCCGGCTCGACAGCCGTCAGCCGTGTGCCCTGCTTCCCTGGAGCCGCCGTCGGCCCGACGACCGACGCCGGCCATTGCATCCCAGCGGACGCCGGTAGGGGGACCGACGCCCGCCCCTCCTGAGAAGAAGGCCCTGTTGCCTCCGACCGACGTCGGTCAGGAGCTCTATCGGAGGAGGACCTACCGACAGCCCGAGGACCAGGCGGGCCCGGTCCACGTCCGGTGCTCCCAGGAACCTCACATTACCAGAGCCCCTGTGGAGCCGACGCGGACCCGACGACCGCCCCACCGGCACCCGGCCGTCGTCGGGCCTCTCTCTAGCGGAGGTGAAAGATCTGTTCACCTCCTGGTGGGATACCATTAGAAAGGACATGGTTCCCCCCTCCTCCTCCTCCTCCTCCTCCTCCTCCTACTCCGGTTCCTGCCCCCCCCTCGCCATCGGGGTCGGCAGGCCGTGTTCCTCCTCCCCGGGAGCCTAGACCCCTCCCAGGGGAGACCTGATAAGCGGAGACCTCCGTCGAAATCCTCTTCTGGATCACCCAGCCCCAAGAGATCCAGGAGCGCCCGACGATCGCCTTCAACGGAGGACACGGGATCAGACTACTCCACCTCTAGATCCCCATCTCCACTCTCCATCCTTCTCCGGACCCACGTGAGATGCCTAGATCTCCTCGGATGATCCTCGTTCTTTGATATTATGAGACATATACAAGAGAACATGGGATGGGATGCTGAAGACTAGACCCGAAAGTGCAGCCTGCTAAATATCTTAGGCAAAAGGACCCCAAGCCTGTGGTGGTACCACCCTTAGTTGACACTTTCGTGGGCGTCACCAAGGCCGACGTGAGCGTCCACTCGCTCAGCGGAAGACCGAAGACAAGTATCGCTGTACAAGGCTCCAAGGACGACCAGTACTTAGCGCAGCATCATCAGGCCGATTCTCTGGTCATCACAGCCTCATGACCGGTCACAGAGGCCACAACATTTGAGCACCCTGCCACCAGACCCAGAGTCCAAACAACTGGGCGCATTGGGTAGCGCACGCATGCTTCCACCTACCGCCATCAGATCCTTGAACTATTTAACCCACATGGTTCAGTTCCAGAGCGCTTTGTGGAACAGGGTCTGAAGCGCCGAAAAGATGCCGAAGGTGAGCAGAAGGAGGAATGCTTCAGCTCCTCCGTGCGGGTTCAGGCGTGGGGACCCAAGTGCTAGGCAGCGTATGACTCGCGGACTCCTCGGCCCGAGCAGCAGCTTCTGGCGTATGCCTCGGAGACACTCTTGGTTGCGGCGTCTCCGGTTTTACCCCGGACGTCCAAAAGAACATCTTGGACGCTCCTTTTGAGGGAGAGGTATTGTTTGGTAATCCTACAGAAAAGATCCTTACCAAACTCCAAGAGGCCGGGAAGGCGGTAAGGTCAGTTCAGGCCATGTACCGACCTAAGCTTGGTTCCTTTCGTAGGAACCAAAGCCGTTTTCGTGCGCGGACACAGAGGCAACAGACCCGCTCCGCTGCACCTCAGAGGGGCTCTGGTTTTCGAGAGCCCAGGGCAAACACCCGCCAGCCGAGGCCAGCTCTCCTAGGCAGGCCCAGCCACGGAGTCCATCTGCCGCCACAGCCTGACTCCTTTCGGCCCCGCCCCTCAGGATCAGCGGGAGTTTATAGTCGGGAGTCGCATTGCGAACTTCCTGCGGGATGGCAGGCCATTACCACCGACAGGTGGGTTCTTCAGTTGGTCAGTCTAGGCCACTTTATAGAATTCAAGGAAAGCCACCTCGAGGCCTCCCTTTGCTCTCCCGGTATCAGGGTCAGCACAAAGCCTTGATCTGGCAAGAAGTACTCGGCGCTACTACGAAAGGGAGCGATGAAATGCGTTCAGAGAACCAGAGAGGACTAGGATACTATTCCACTTCTTCCTGGTTCCAAGAAAACAGGGACCTCCGTCCAATCCTGGACCTCAGCGACCTCAATGTGTGGGTCACTTACAAGATTCGCATGGTGACCCTTCCGGTCTTATCCCCATGCTCAAACAGGACGCTTTTTAGCGTCTCTAGACATGCAGGATGCCTACCTGCATCCCTATAGCTCAGGCGCACATGAGGTTCCTGTGCTTCGAGTTTCTCGACCACCACCTTCAGTTCCGAGCCCTTCCTTTCGGACTGTCTTCCGCACCAAGGGTCTTTACCAAGTGCATGGCAGTTGTGGCAGCGTCTCTGAGGAGACAGGGCCACTACGTGTTCCCGTACCTGGACGACTGGCTTCTCATGGCCGCCTCCAGAGAGGCGTTGCTTCTGCAATCCAGAGCACCCAGGATCTGTTCCGATCCTGGGCATTCTCATAAATCTGAGAAGTCTCTCCTGGTACCGTCTGCAGAAACTGCAGTTCATAGAGCAGTTCTGGACACTGTTCGGGAAGAGCCTTTCTTCCGGCCGACAGGCGGGCACATCAGATCCCTCATAAGGGACCTATCATTAAGCAAGGTTGTACCTGCCAGGTCGAGTCCTTTGCTTGCTCGCACACATAGCTGCGGCCATTCCTACTGTCCCTTTCGCAAGACTCCACATGCGAATTACTCAGTGGATGCTCAAAGTGCAATGGGACCAAAGGCAAGACCACTTGCAGCATCCGGTCAGACTCACGAATTCAGTGATTCAAGACTGGCAGTGGTGGCTAGCCCCAGGGTCGCTCTCATCAGGCGTCCCGTTCATTGCGCCGTCCTCAGAGGTCACCCTCACCACGGACGCTTCCGGTCTTGGGTGGGAGGCACACCTGGACGGGGTAAAGTCCCAGGGTACGTGGACCCAGATGGAAGCTCACCTTCACATCAACGTGCTGGAAATGAGAGCGGTCCTCTATGCCCTGCAGGCCTTTCAGTCAGTTATCCCACTGTGTACTCTTCTACTTCAGACAGACAACACGGCGGTGATGTATTACCTCAACAAACAAGGAGGCGCACTCTTCCCTTTGCAGGAGGCCATGAGAGGTGGGATTGGGTAATCAGACACGGCGCGAATCTTGATCACCAGCATCGCCCCCGGAGTGGACAACACGATTGCAGACGGCCTGAGTCGTTTCTCAGGCCAGAGTCCACGAATGGGAACTTCTTCAAGAGGTAGCAGAGGATCTGTTTCTTCAATGGGGAACTCAGATCTAGACTTGTTGCCTCCCCATCCAACATAAAACTGCCCAATTTTTGCTCGCTAGATCCAGGGCCTGGTGTTTTCTGGTGAGACGCGTTATCCCTCTCCTGGGCGAACAGATTCCTCTACGCTTTCCCTCCTTTCCCGTTGATCCAGAGAGTTCTCAAACTGCGCAGGGAGCACGCACTAATGATCCTGGTGGCCCCATTTTGGCCCAGACAGATTTGGTTCCCTTTGCTGATTCAGCTATCTCGGGAACCCCCGCTCCCGTTGCCGCTCAGCTCCCACTTACTGTCTCAGGAGAGGGTTCACTTGTCCACCGGACTCGTTCCTTGAACCTGCATGCTTGGCTCCTAGAGACATAGCCATTTTAAATCACACGGGGTCTACTAGGGAGGTTGCAGAAGTCCTTTCTAGCCAGAAACTCGACAACGTGATTGACGTCGCCATGAAATGGCGCGTTCTTTGTGTAGTCGTGAGCAGCGACCTTTCCCTTTAAGGTTGTCCTGTGGGAGTAATATTAGAATATTTGCTCTCCTCTTTCATTCGGTCTAGCCTACTCCTCTATTAAGTGCACCTCTGTGCCATTCAATTATCACCTCCCAGTGGGAAATCGTACAGTGGCTCAGGTGGACGCCTCTCGGGGATTTCTTAGGGGAGTGTTACACCTTAGGCCTCCTATTAGAGACCCTGTGCCTCCATGGGATTTGCTCTTTGTCCTGGAACAGCTCACGCTCCCCCCCTTTGAACCTGCCGTGGATTGCGAGCTACGTTTTCTGTCGTGGAAAACGTTGTTTTTAGTTGCTGTTACCTCGGCAAGAAGAATTTCTGAACTTCACGCTCTCATGTGCAAAGAGCCTTATTTAGTTTTCCACCGGGACAGAGTATCCCTGAGGACGAACCCTAAATTTTTGCCTAAGGTGGTTTCTTCACTCACTCTGAACCAGGATATCGACCTTCCAGTCTACTTCCCGAGCTACTCAAATAGAGGAGAGGCTCTGCTCCATACCCTGGATGTTCACCGCAGCCTGAGGTTTTACCTCAACAGAACTCAGTCCTTTCGTAGTTCTGAGCAACTTTTCATTTCCTTCTCTGAGAGAATGATGGGCCAACCCGTATCCAAACAGTCCCTTTCTCGCTGGCTTGTCCAGTGTATTTCTCACTGTTATGGTATCAAACAAAAGCCCCTTCCGGGTACAGTCCGGGGTCATTCCACTAGAGGGGTGGCTACTTCCTTTGCAGCGCTCAAAAATGTTTCCACTTCTGCTATATGCGCTGCAGCCACTTGGAGTTCTGTGCATACCTTTATCAGGCATTATAGCCTGGACATCGCCTCTCGGCGAAGGGCTGGTTTTGGCTTGGCCGTGCTTCAGGGTCTCCTGTCCTAGGTTCAGGACCTGGTATTTATCCTTTATTTTCCTCCTCCGGATTTTCTGACAGCGTTACTGCTTGGGAATCAGTCCTAATGGTGTAACCTGCTGCAAGAGCTGTGTCTCAGAAGATAGTACAGTTACGTAAGAACTTACCGTAACAGTAGATCTTCGAGAACAGCTCTTGCAGCAGGTACCTTCCCGCCCACCTTCCCCCTTGGAGGAAGCATGGCTCAGTCTTTCTGAGCAGGAATTGTTATCTTTCTGTCTTCTGACGGCGAATCCTAGGTCTCCCATTTTGATGTCAGCCTGCGGCAAGAAGTCTCTGGCGGGAGAACTGGGGAATCTGGCGGGACCGCCCCCTTTTGTACCACGCCTGACGTCGGAGGCGGGACCGACGTCGGGAGCGGTCCCCGCCTGTAGTTAGCTAGGCTAGAATTTTTCCGTGGGGTCCTGGCGCCTGACGGCTTCAGTCCTAATGGTGTAACCTGCTGCAAGAGCTGTTCTCGAAGATCTACTGTTACGGTAAGTTCTTACGTAACTGTACTTTACTCACCTGTAACAGAAGTTCTAGGAATGGTATATGTTGTTCATCCACACGACCCACCCAACCTCCCCGGCTCCGACGCACAACCTGGCTTCCAGCAGGCTAGATCTGGCGTCATGGGGCAGAGCCAAGAGTTTTACCACCCAGGTGGGTGGGAGGAGCCAGCTTGAAGACCTTCCGGCAAGATTTAAAGCGGCAAGGAACCTGCCAGACAGCGTGGATGAACAACATATACCATTCCTAGAACTCCTGTTACAGGTGAGTAACCTGTATTTATTTAACATAGAGAAATGGCCCTTTCAGCCAGGAAACAGGAAGCAGATTTTTTTTTTTTTTTTTTGGAAGCGCAACTTAATGTAACCACTGCAACATTTCTAAAAAAGACATGAAGTTCACTTTTATTACGGCAGAAAAGATCATGACGACCAAACAGGCTAGCCATAAAACATTTGCTGGGTTGCGCCGTGACTCTCTATGTGAATGTTTTGCCTCACGGAGCTTTGCCAGTGCTACCTGCGAGAAAGGGGGACAAAATAAAAAAGGAAAACAAACAAAACAGGCATTTAAAAGGCAGGTATTGGCACAGTATTAATGGCACAGACAAAAGTTTCTAGACAATGGGGGGCTTCTGCCATCCTCATCCTGAGGCTTAGAAAATGTAGTAGCTGCCACAATGTACTCACGGGCACCTTTGTGTAAAAGTGTTTTAATGTGATGTGACGGTTCTTTTACCTGGTGTGAACAGAATTTACTAGCATGCGGATGCCCATGCTGCCTTGGTAACACCCACGACTGTCGGTTCCAATTTGTTATGCCATCGATGTGACATACCATTGATGGATTAACAACACTGCTATGTCACATCGATGGTGTAACAGACATAGTAAAAGATGATTTTTAAACATTAACAGCGTTCAACCATACATTATAAAAGAAATAAAGTTTGGTAAGCAGCTTCTTGGCAGGGCCAGATTAACAAACGGGCAAATGGGGCAGTTGTCCTGGGGCCCTGAGCTATGAGGGCCCCCTTGCTCTCCCCTCCTCCCCAGGTATTGCCCACTGCCTGGCTACATTGGCCGTGGCCCCTGCAAGGGTGCCTTGTCTCTTTTTTGTTTTGTTTTAGCCAGAGCATTAAGCAGTGTTGGGGCTTGAAACTAGATGTAACCATAGCTCTGCCCACCGGTGGAAGTTGCCGAAGGGAGCCCAAATGCTCCTGAAGACTAAAAGACACTCTCATACCAGCTCACTCAGTCATGCCAAGGAGACTGACTGGCGTACAGAGCAGAGCAGAGCATGGGAAAAATACCAGCCCAGCCATTAAGAGTTGAGGAGTTAACTTGAGTTTGGAGCGGAGCATCGGGTCATCACTGTGCCGTCGGGACCTAGTTGACTGGATATGTTTTCTTAAATACTTTAATTTCCTAGTGGATGGTGGACCCCAGAAAGCTCCAGTTCCAAACCAAACAGACGGTCGGGCATGGAGAGAAAAGAAAGGGAGGGCTGCAAGGGCAGCACCTACCTAAGGCCTGCCTGCTGCCTCATCACATCGACATCACCCAGTAAGAAAGAGCACTACTTACAGAGGAGTGGCATTGGCTTCTCACTGTTGGCCACCTCTTCTGATTTCTGAGTTTAAAATAATTTATTTATCATTGTTTAACACTGGAGATGGGCATCTGACTGCCGCAAATTGTGGTACAGCTTGGGGTGGGCGTGTACTTGGTTTACTTGGTTTTCTTGGTAAAAATGGACAAAAGGGGGCCAGTGCCCATCGAGATTGTCCTCCACATTTGTGGAACATGTAAATAGATAGGAACTCTCTATTTCCCCTTAATCCGTTATTTCAGCAACCAATTAATTTGTTTTTTAAACTAATTATTTGTTTACAGTCTACAATATCTTGCGGGAAAGAGCGCCACACCCTAAGAGATCGAATTGTAAAAAAAGATTGTCTTTTATTAGTTCGTGATCTTTCAATTACAAGCTGTTTGTTGTGGCATCTAGCCACAATTTTTCTAGTAGTGAACGATATTCCACACTGAGCCATTAAAGATGGATTTTGAATTATCTTGAAGAGTTGAAGACGGTTACCTCGAAGTCTTCTCAATCTGAGCGAGTATAATCCTGTACATTTCAACCTTTCTTCATAGTCTAGGGGAGCGAGGTGATGAACTAATTTTGTTGCCCTTCGTTGGATTTGCTCTATTCTTTTTATATCAGAGCTTGAGTATGGACTCCAGAGTGGGGATCCGTAGTCTATGTAAGGTCTAACCTGAGACCTATACAAGATCATAAGACATTCTTCAGATTTAGAAATGAAGGTAGAGTTTATACTACCAAGAAGAGCGTTTGTTTGATTTGCTATTTATTGCAATGTTGTGAAAATGATAATTTGTTGTCAGTTAGAATCCCCAGATCTTTTTCTACACTGGAATCTTTGATTTTAATGTTATTTAAATAATAAGTCTGTTTAGGATCATTTCTACCCAAGTGCAGCACTGCACATTTGGATACGTTGAAAAACATTTTATTTGTTACTGCCCATTGTTCAGTGTTAGCCAAATCAGTTATTAACTTTTTTTTATTAATCGTGTCATCAACACGACCCCCTAATTTGGTGTCATCTGCAAACTTAATTATATTTCTAGATGTAATGTTCATATCACTGATGAAGATATTAAAAAGTGTGGGTCCCAGGACAGAACCTTGGGGGACACCACTAGTTATGTTAACTATGTTAGAAAGTATGTTATTCACCCTAACGTGCTGAGTTCTACCATTTAGCCAAGTATGAACCCATGAAACCAATTGTGCTGAAAACCCAAGTTTAATCAATTTGGTCACTAATAAGTTGTGGGAAACTTTATCGAAAGCCTTACTGTAATTCAGTAAGATAACATCAACTGGAATATTAGAGTAAAGATCTTTACTCATAATGTTATAGAATTAAATCAAATTGGTGATACAAGAATAACCTGTTTTAAACCCATGCTGTGTGGGATCAGTAATATTTAATGATTTCATTTCAGCTTCTAATATTAGTTTGATTTTTCTTCTCCAATAGTTTACATGGTATCGAAGTTGGACTAATTAGTCTGTAGTTTTCAGTCTTTGAGTGGGAACCTTGCTTAAATATCGGTGTGACTATAGCTGTTAACCAATCCAATGGTACTTTGGATTCCTGTAAAGATTTGTTAAAAATAATAGTAAGTGGTAGGGCGATGGTATCGACTGTTCCCAGTATGAATCTTGAATTAATATTATCTGGTCCAGGACTTTTTTTTTTTAAGGTATATAATAATTTCTTGATTTCCGGAAGCAAAAAGTGTTAACCAGGGGATTTAGATAAGTTTAAAGTAAATGTGCAGGAACTATCCTGTTCAAAAACTGAGCAAAAATATTTATTGTATTCATTAGCTGTATTGATATCTGAAATGATAGTAGTATTTCCCTTAATCAGTGGGCCCACAGTTCTTGTATTCCCCTTTTTACCATTTAAGTAAGAAAAAAGAGATTTATGTGAGTCCTTAGTATGGGCGATACGGAATTCAAGATTCCGTTTTGCTTGAATGATTTGCTTTTTTAAATCCTTAACTACTGCCATATATATATTAAGAATTTCACTTTTCTGAGCTACAGGGCATGTCTTTAAGTAAGAAAATAGTTTCAGTTTTGTAGCCCTCAACTTTTTGATGGTCGAATTGCACCATATTGGGATTTTTCCTTTGTTATTATATTTTCTTATTTCAGGGATGTATTGATTTTCCAAATCATGTTGTATCTGCTTAAAGGTTGCCCAATAATCTTCTATGTTAAGTGGGCCAAGGGTTTGATCCCATGGAATGGTTGCAAGGTGGTTATTGATTTGTTGAAAGTTTGCTTTATTATATTGCCTAAATGTACTATTATTTATTACAGTATGGCTTTTTTGGGGTAGTGTAAATGAAATAGACATGTGGCTACTGTTGCCTGAGGGTTCTGTAATACTTAGGTTAGTTATAAAGTTATCCAGATTAGTTATAACAAGGTCAAGTATATTTTCGCCACGGGTTGGATCTTTAACTAGCTGGGTGAGACCAAGATCAATAATTGTAGTGAGTAAGTGCATATCATTCTGATTAGATCCAGTTAAGGTATCCCAGTTAATAGATGGGAAATTTAAATCACCTAGGATAAGAACTGTACCACTGTTAGCAAATTGTGAGATTTCAGTTGTAATTAACTTAGTGTAGGAGATATCTGCAGATGGGGGACAGTAACAATTACCAACAAGAATTTGCGGGAGTTCTATAGGGTGTATGTATGCCCAGACACTGTGTGTACATCAGAGGAAAGTTCATAGGAAGGAATAGTGTTTTTAACATAGAGGCTTACCCCTTCCCCTTTTCTGTTGTCAGATCTATTTTTAAAGTAGTGCTTGAAACCAGAGATTTCAGAAGTCCATTGCCTATCAGAGTTACCCCATGTTTCCGTTATAGCAGTGAGTGCCAAGTTATGTGATGAGATTCTTGTTTCTAGTTCAGCTACTTTAGTTATAGACAGGGAGCGAGCACTCAGTGATAAAACATTCAAAGGGTTATGGGACAGCTCACTATTTACTTTTAGAGACTTTGGTTTTGACAAGGTCTCCCTCTTCAATGATAGTTTAAATGTTTATGTATAAATGTTGTAATTTGGCGTCCTAAAAACAAACTCCCTCTTCTACTGAGATGGAGACCATCCCAGCAATAGAGTGAGTAGTTATTGTAGAATTCTTCCCAATGAGTGAGACAAGTAATATTCTGTCTGTGACACCATTTCCGAAGCCAGTCGTTTAATGCTCTGATTTTAGCTGGTATATAATGTGAGGCTCTAGGAACTGGTAGTATTTCTGAGATACAAATAACTACATCCCCTTTCTACCAGCAAATTACATAGAGCTACATATTTCCGTTTTAGTTCTTCTAATGATATTCTGTTTATGTCATTCGTCCCTACATGGACAATCACTAGTGGATTTACACCAGCAGCTGAGAGTGCGGTTTTTAACATTGATGTTGCGTGCGATACTCCCGGTCACCTAAAGCTTAAACAAGATCTATTTTGTTTGTCTGGATTACAGACCGTGCGATCAATGTATTTTATCGAATCCCCCAGCACAAATATTTGTTTATTAGATGTTTTAGTTTCAGATGAGGATCTTTTTGGTCAATAGCAGTAGAAAACGGTGGGGAAGGAGGTACTGGGACATTGTTTTGGGTACAATTGTTTGTAGATGTGATGTTAGAAATTAGTTGTAAGGGTTCAAATAAGTTCTGTAGTATTAATGGTGAGTGGCTATTAAGCTTCAGATTTGGTTTATGACGGTTGTTGGATGATGGTAAAACTTTAGACCATGCAGATCCGTTAGATTGCAATTTCTGATTAAAATGGGTGGGATTTAGGGGAGTGGATATACTGGCTAAGTCTGTATTATGAGAAGATTCTGGTGAGGCAACAAGAGATTTGCATAAGTTGGCATGGGAAGAACTAGCCATATTCTTCGGGTGGAAGATCAGATTGCACAATTAGAGGGAGTTTACCTGTTGAGGTATTAACCTGAGAGACTGTTGTCGGTTTTGTTTCTATAAGGAGTGACATCTGATCAATATACTCTTCTAAGGCCTCAGTCACTGAATTAATAACCCTTTTAGTATTTAAACGAGTTATTTCCTCCTGAAGGGAAACAACAAGTTTACATTTATCACAGATGTAATCAGGTGTGCGTTTACCTGCAGTGTACATGTTACAAGTAGAACAAAGTTTGTTAATCTTCTTCATCTTAGTGTTTAATGTAAGTATACAGTAGCAAATCGGGAATTACCTTCGATAATGATAACAGGATGGTGTAAAGGATACTAGTGCCTTTGCCGGTTGTCCTGGTAGACACACGCAAGTCACGTGTGTCTCTGTGCGCATCTCCGCACGCTCGCTGGTGTGGGTCTTATGAAGCGCCTATCCCAGAAGCAGCTGTCTGCAAAGCTTCCGGTAGCGCTCATGGGAGATGGTCAAAATAGCAATAAAAGAATGTTTTCAGACTACCCTGGATATTACAGAGGGTTATTTAAAGTCCAATTAAGCACTAAAAAGTGCTTTTACTGAGCTGAATTGTTGTTCTGTGGAATCAGAATACCAGGAAGTACAGTAAGACCCACAGTATCCCCCAAAACACTGCACTCCTAAACAAGGAAGCTACTGCCTAGGGGATGAGCCCCTTTTCAGCACATCAGCTGTTTACACACACAAAAGCACAATTTAAAAGTTCATTTAAACTAGTAGTTGCATTCAACACCTCTGTCCAGAGGAACGCGTATAATCTCCAACAATGTTATCCTGTGTAGGTGGAAATTTTCTTTGCAGCAGGAGAAGGCATTCCTCCTGCTTTCAGCTTTTCTGTGTCCCCCTCTGAAGTGATGCTCTCCACAGTTTTCCAAGGCCCACTGTCCCTTGCCTTAGTGATCCAGAGGAGAGACTTCTGAGCAGAGAATGCCAAAGTCCTTCTCTCCAAGCAGACTCCCTGCAATACAGTTTGCTTCAGTGGGCACCAATCACATCATGGCAACGGACGTTAAGTTTTATCTTTTTGTGTGCTTAACCACTTTTAAAGACTACCCCAGCACATCACAAAGTTCCTGGACTTGTGAGCTTAATGTCATTATGAAGTGGGCCGAGTTCCTGTGTATCAGTGCTTAACCATTTAATATATTTCTTATTACCATTTTACTCACTCAGCCCCACAGTGTAAATATGAATCAAAAGGTTTTATGCTTAACTTTATTCAAAATGGCTGCCTGAGTCTGATATATCTCTTGAGGACAGGCACTATGCCCATTGTGTCAACACTGTTAGCAAATTCTGGTTCAGCTCCCTCCCCACCTGCCTCTCTGCCTCCCTTTCCCTGCCACCTTCCTCCTCCCATGCTCTCAGGAGCTACAGTGTTCAGACCCTGGCTGTCTCCTCCACTTTGACAGCCATCGGCCAAGCTGCTTTCAGCCACCGTTTCCCCAAGCTCTGGAATTCTCTTCCTCCTCCGTGGCCTCACCTCCCCCACAACTTCTCCTAATCTTTCCTTCCCTCCTCCTCCAGTACCATCCCCACCTCTCCCCATCTCTCTGCCTCCTTCACTTGAATTCAAGCTCTATGTGATTTCAGTGTATTTCACCTAGTAGCAAGGCACTTTTGTGCTCTGTAATGCACACAGTTGTACTTTTGTTATATTATAATTGTATCTGGTGTTGTCTGTTATCTCGTGCCTTACATTGTATCCACCTCCCCCTCTCCCTATGATGCATCTGGAAACGAGCTGATGGCTCAGTATGCCTTTGCTGGCAAAACTTTTAAATAAATAAAATATATTTAGTGTGAAAGTTTGTTTCATTGGACATTTATAAATGTTAAGGTTAAGGCTATATTTATCAGACTATTACTCTATGGATTTCAGTAGTCCATTGTTTATGCAGATATCCTTCATTCAGAGTCATAGGAGAAGGAATACAGTGCTCTCTGATACACAGTTCATATACTGAAGTGATCCAAGGCCGAGACAACAACTATTACTTAGTGGATCAGGGCTGGCTTGGTCTTCCTGACTGGCACACCACAACTTTACTACAGTACATTGTTAGTCCAAGAAAGAAGTAAAGGAGGAGCCCCGATGCTTGGGGACAGGAGGAAAATGATTATGTAGAATTATTGAATTTAGGAAGGACCAGCAAGCAAACTTCGCCATCCAGTTGTTGAAGAAGGTGGTAATGTGTTTTTTTTTTTTTTTTATCAAAATACAGAGATTGCATTTGAAACTCTGGACGTCCATGCTTACCAGTGTACAAATTTTGCTATTTGACATATATGCTGAGATGAAGGACAGAGTCATAGACATGACTTCCTATACCTCGGGGCAAATAGGCTATTACGGGCAGACTGGATGGACCAATGGTCTTTTTCTGCCGTCATTGTCTATAACTCAGAGTTGCAAATCTGTCTAACTCTATTGATACACTAGAAGGTAGTAGCCAGAGTGGTGAGAGAGGGGCTGCAGTGGATCTTACTTCGAGACACAGCTCTTGCAGCAGGTTACACCATTAGGACTGAAGCCAGCAGGCGTCAGGACCCCACGGAAAAATTCTAGCTAGCTATCTTCAGCGGGGACCGCCCCCGACGCCGGTCCCGCCTCCGACGTCAGGCGTGGTACATAAAGGGGCGGTCCCGCCAGAATTCCCAGTTCTTTCCCGGCGTCGACTTGCATGCCTCGACCCTCCGTCTCCAGTCTAGCGCGCGTGTGGTTTCTGAACTTTCCTACGGGAATTTACTCACTTCAAGGATTTTTCGCTGATGTCCCTCTCCGACCTCCGGGCATACGCTGCCCATGTGCTTGCAGGAAGCAGATCCCCTTTAAGGACCCTCACACGGCCTGCGTCCGGTGCCTGGGCCCAGAGCACGATACCCAGGCCTGCTCCCTCTGTCAAGGGTTTAATAGCCGCACGAGGATCCGGCGACAGAAGGCTCTTCAGGCGTTCCTACTTGAAGAAAAATTTAGAGCCATGTCCTCTAAGGGGGAATCTTCAAAATCCCACAAGCACGTCGAAAGGAAGAGAAGGGAGAAGGACCCTTCCAGGTCTCCAACTCGGGCCTCCGAGTCCTGCAGCTCCGGGTCTAAGTCAGACCGGTCTCCATCCAGGGCCTCTTCCCTCCCCCCGGCTGCGGTAGTTGTTTCTTGATCTTCTCAGGCCCCTACCGCCAGGCCGTCGTCGTCCTCCACTCCTAAGGCCTC
Source organism: Neoceratodus forsteri (assembly GCA_016271365.2). Taxonomy (NCBI): domain Eukaryota; kingdom Metazoa; phylum Chordata; order Ceratodontiformes; family Ceratodontidae; genus Neoceratodus; species Neoceratodus forsteri. The sequence goes on along the minus strand of CM057459.1, from coordinate 244,631,600 downwards.
GGCGAAGTCCGGGAAGCGTCATCACCACCACCATAAGTCCGGCTCCCGCCCGGCGGCACCCGACATCCGGTCCTCTTCAGTGCCGCCCCGGAAAACCCTAGAGCTTACTCCTCTGAAGAGGCCGATAGACCCGACACCGGCTCGACCTCCGTCGACCGTCCATCACTCCTCCTCGGAGCCGTCGTCAGCTGTCAGACCGTCGTTGGCCAAGTCTTCCCATCGGACGTCGGTTGGGGGACCGGCATCCGCAACGCCTGAGAAGAGGACTCCTGTGCCTCCGACCGTCGTCGGGCAGGAGTCGCTAACGGAGGAAGATCTGACACAGCCCGAGGACCAGACGGGCGATCCCGGCCTCGTGCAGTCTCCCAGGGCTCCCTTGCCGCCGCCCGAGGTCTCTGTGGAGCCGTCGCTGGGACCCGACGACTGCCCCCCGGCGTCTGGGCCGTCGTCGGGATTATCTATAGCGGATGTGAAGGATCTCTTTACATACTGGTGGGACACCATCAAGAAGGACGTGGCGACCACCGCTCTTCCTCCGGCTCCGGCCCCCCCTTCGCCTGCGGGGTCGGTTGGCCGCTCTACTCTCCCCAGGGAGTCCAGATCTCCTCCCGGGGTTCGACCATCAAAGAGGAGACCTCCGTCAAGATCTTCTTCTGGATCACCCAGCCCCAAGAGATCCAGGAGACGCTGACGTTCGCCGTCGACGGAGGACACGGGATCAGTATACTCCACCTCTAGATCCCCATCTCCAATCTCCATCCCTTCTCCGGACCCACGTGAGACGCCACGGTCTCCTCCGGATGACCCCTCGTTCATGGATATCATGCGCCATATCCAGGAGAACATGGGGTGGGATGCTGAGGAGTTAGACCCCGAAAGGCTATGCCTGGCTAAGTATCTTCGGCAGAAGGACCCCAAGCCTGTGGTGGTGCCACCCTTGGTGGACACCTTTGTGGACGTCACCAAGCTGCGGGAAGGCCACATCTGCTATCGGGCGGTGCGTCAAGAAAGCGGACAGCCATACAAGGCCTTAAAGAGACCCGTATTTGACGCAACAACCTCAGGCCGATTCTCTGGTCATAACAGCCTCACATGACCGGTCACAGAGGCCGCAGCATTTGAGCACCCTGCCACCGGATCCAGAATCCTAGCAATTGGACTCTCTGGGCAGGCGCATGTACGCTTCCGCTACCTGCGCCTTCAGATCCTTAAATTACTTAACCCACATGGTTCAGTTTCAGAACGCTCTGTGGGAACAGGGTCTGGAGGTAGCTGAGAAACTACCTGAAGGTGAGCAGAAGGAGGAGATGCTCCAGCTCCTCCGCACGGGTTCAGACGTGGGGACCCAAGTGCTTAGAGCCGCGTACGATTCCGCGGACTCATCGGCCCGAGCAGCAGCTTCCGGCGTTTGCCTCCGGAGACACTCCTGGCTTCGTGTCTCCGTTTCACCCGGACGTCCAGAAGAACATTATGGACGCCCCTTTCGAGGGAGATGTCTTATTTGGTAATCCTTCGGAGAAGATTATTACCAAACTGCAAGAGGCCGGGAAGGCGGTGAGGTCGGTACAAGCCATGTACTGTCCTAGGCTCGGTTCCTTTCATAGGAACCAAAGCCGTTTTCCTGGGCGGACACAGAGGCAGCAGCCCCGGCCCGCCTGGCTCAACAGAGGGGCCTTGGTTTCCGTAGAACCCAGGGTAAACAGCCTGCTAGCAGAGGTCAGCGACCCCTAGGTCGACTCAGCCAGCGGGTCCATCTGCCGCCACAGCATGACTCTTTCGCGCCCCGCCTCAGGATCAACGGGAAGCTATGGTCGGGGTCGATTAACTTCCTGCCGGGATGGCAGGCGATCACCACCGACAGGTGGGTTCTGCAGTTGGTCAGCGTCGGCCACTTTTTAGAGTTCGCAGAAAAGCCACCTTCAAGGCCTCCTCTGCTCTCCCGGTATTCGGGTCAGCATGGAACCTTAATTTGGCAAGAAGTACTTGCGCTCCTAGAAAAGGGGGCGATAGAGTACGTCCCGGGGAACCAGAGAAGACAAGGATATTATTCTCACTTCTTCCTGGTTCCCAAGAAAACATGGGACCTCCGTCCGATTCTGGACCTAAGCGACCTCAATATGTCGGTCGCGTACAAGAGATTCCGCATGGTGACCCTTCCAGGTCTTATCCCCATGCTGAAACAAGGCGCCTATTTAGTGTCTCTAGACATGCGGGATGCATACCTGCATATCCCCATAGCTCAAGCGCATCAGAGGTTCCTGCGCTTCGAGTTTCTAGGTCACCATCTTCAGTTCCGGGCTCTCCCATTCGGACTGTCATCCGCACCAAGGGTTTTTACCAAATGCATGGCAGTAGTGGCAGCATCTCTAAGGAGAAAGGGCCACCATGTGTTCCCCTACCTAGACGACTGGCTTCTCATGGCTGCCTCCAGAGAGGCGCTCCTGCTCGCGATCCAGGACACCCAGGACTTATTCTGATCGCTGGGCATCCTCATAAATCACGAGAAGTCTCTCTTGGTACCGTCGCAAAAACTGCAGTTTATAGGTGCAGTGTTGGACACGGTCCAGGGAAGAGCTTTTCTTCCGGCCGACAGGGCGGAACGCATCAGATCCCTTATAGGGGCCTTATCATCGAACCAGACCGTACCGGCCAGGTCGGTCCTTCGTCTGCTCGGACACATGGCTGCGGCCATTCCTACAGTCCCTCTCGCACGACTCCACATGCGAATAACACAGTGGATGCTCAAGGCGCAATGGGACCAGAGGCAAGCCATTTGCAGCATCCAGTCAGGATCACGAAATCCGTGATTCGCGACTGGCAGTGGTGGCTAGCCCCCGGGTCGCTCTCCAAGGGTGTCCCGTTTGCAGCGCCGTCCCCGGAGATAACCCTCACCACGGACGCCTCAGGTCTCGGGTTGGGAGCACACCTAGACGGGGTGAAGTCTCAGGGTGTATGGACCCCATTGGAGGCTTATCTCCATATCAATGTCCTAGAGATGAGGGCGGTCCTCTATGTACTTCAGGCTTTCCAGTTGATAATTCCACCGTGCACTATCCTGCTTCAGACGGACAACACGGCGGTAATGTATTACCTCAACAAACAAGGAGGCGCACACTCTTATCCCCTTTGCAGGGAGGCCATGAGAGTGTGGGATTGGGTAATCGGACACGGCGCAAACCTGATTGCGGTTCACGTTCCCGGGGTGGACAACACGATCGCAGACGGCCTGAGCTGTTCCCAGGCCAGAGTCCACGAGTGGGAACTTCTTCAGGAGGTGGCAGAGGATCTGTTTCTTCGATGGGGAGTTCCAGAGCTGGATTTGTTCGCATCCCCATCCAACGCAAAACTGCCCAATTTCTGCTCGCTAGGTCCAGGGCCTGGTGTTTTCTGGCAAGACGCGTTGTCCCTCTCCTGGGTGAACAGATTCCTCTATGCCTTCCCTCCCTTCCTGTTGATCCAAAGAGTTCTGCTCAAACTGCACAGGGAGCACGTGCGAATGTTTCTGGTGGCCCCGTTCTGGCCCAGACAGATATGGTTCCCCTTGCTGGCACAGCTATCTCGGGAACCCCCGCTCCCGTTGCCGCTCAGCTCCCACCTACTGTCTCAGGAGGAAGGTTCATTGTTCCATCCGGATCTACGTTCTCTGAACCTGCATGCTTGGCTCCTAGAGACATAACCATCTTGCGCCACGGGGTCTCGCAAGAGGTTGCAGAGGTTCTCCGCGAGCCAGAAAGCCGGCAACGATGCTACGTATGCCATGAAGTGGCGTCGTTTTTGTTTATGGTCACGGGCTCGTGTCCTTTCCCCTTTAGGTTGTCCTGTGGGAGTAATTTTAGACTATCTCCTGTCTCTCTTCCATTCAGGGCCAGCCTACTCCTCTATCAAAGTGCACCTTTGCGCTATTTCGCCTACCATCTTCCGGTGGGGCAGCGTACTGTTGCGCAATTAGACGCCTCTCGGGAATTTCTTAGAGGAGTGTTGCACCTTAGGCCCCCCATCAGGGATCCAGTGCCTCCGTGGGATCTACTCTTTGTCCTGGAACAACTTACGCCCTCCCTTTGAGCCTGCTGATTGTGAGCTACGCTTTGTCATGGAAGACGTTATTTTTGGTTGCCGTTACTTCAGCCAGAAGGATTTCTGAGCTTCACGCTCTCATGTGCAAAGAGCCCTATTTGGTTTTTCACCGGGACAGAGTATCCCTGAGGACGAACCCAAAGTTTTTGCCTAAGGTGGTTTCGACACTCACTTTGAATCAGGATATCGACCTTCCGTCTATTTCGAGTTACTCTAATAGAGGAGAGGCTTTGCTCCACACCCTGGATGTTCACTGCAGCCTGAGGTATTACCTTAACAGATCTAAACCCTTCGGGTTCTGACCAGCTTTTGTCTCCTTCTCCCAGAGGATGAAAGGCCAACCAGTATCCAAACAGACTTTGTCTCGCTGGCTTGTCCAGTGTATTTCGTACTGTTACGAGATTAAGCAAAAGGCCCTCCCGGGTTCTATCCAGGGTCATTCTACTAGGGGTGTGGCCACTTCCTTTGCAGCACTCAGGAATGTATCCATTTCAGCTATTTGCGCTGCAGCTGCTTGGAGCTCTGTGCATACCTTTATCAGGCACTACAGTCTGGACATCGCCTCGGAAGAGCCGGTTTCGCTTAGCGGTGCTGCAGGGTCTCCTGTCCTGAGTCAGGACTTGGAATGTTTTCTTGTCTCTCTCTGCCTCCTCCCGGATCTTCGTGCAGTTACTGCTTGGGAATCAGTCCTATTGGGTAACCTGCTGCAAGAGCTGTGTCTCAGTAAGATAGTACAGTTACGTAAGAACTTACCGTAACAGTAGATCTTCGAGAACAGCTCTTGCAGCAGGTACCTTCCCGCCCACTTTCCCACTTAGAGGAGGTACGGCTCTGCCAAAAAAAAAGAGAGAAAAGAGAAGAAGAAGACGGAGAAAAGAAGAAAATGCTTATGTCGGGATTTTCTCCTTGTTGCCTTCTGACGGTGGATCCTCGGTCTCCCTTTTGATGTCATCCTGTGCCGGAGCTCCTCGGCGGAGAACTGGGGATTCTGGCGGACCGCCTTTATGTACCACGCCTGACGCCGGAGGCGGATCAAGGCCACGGTCCTCGCTGAAGATAGCTAACTGAATTTTTCCGTGGTCCTGACGCTGGCTTCAGTCCTAATGGTGTAACCTGCTGCAAGAGCTGTTCTCAAAGATCTACTGTTACGGTAAGTTCTTACGTAACTGTACTTTCTTTTTGGCCCGCTGTTGTCATAGGCCAGGCAGCAATGGGTTCAAACTGCTGGCAAGTATGTTGTGTTGAGGGGATGATGATTCTGGTGACAATTGCTGCCTGCTGTGGGCAGTGTGCAGTGGGCTCAGCTACCCCCGGCCCCCAACTGAACTGTAACTTAAAAAACTTACAAGCTACTTCTGATCAAGTGATGGCCAATGTGCAGAGCTGGGCCAAAGGAAGGAATCACATACTTTCAATTTCAGAGGTGGGGGCCTTCAGTTTGAACATGCTCAGGGGCCTTTTCTGTCTTAATCCATTCCTGCTTCTTGGTCCTCTCCTTGCTCACTCCACCCATGGGGTGGCTACGTCCGTGGCTTGTTTTCAGTGTGTCTGCTGTTGACATCTGTGCTGCTGCCACTTGGAGTACTATTCATACATTCACTTAATAATACAGTCTGGACATCATCTCTTGTAGGTGTGCTGGCACTGGCCTTACTGTTCTGCAAGACCTCTTTACTCAGGGTCCTTAGATCCTTTTTTCTTCCCCGAGTGCTTGGTACTGCTTGGGAATTGTTCCACGATGTGGCTCGATGGAAGGAGATATCCTCAAAAAAGATAGAATAGTTACTGACCATAAAAGTAGATTTGAGATAGAATCTCATCCACTAAGCCACATCTCTCCCTCCTTCCCCCTTTGTCAGGTGATGAGTGTTTATTCTTCCTGCTCTCACTGCTGGTTATTCTCTGACGCCTGATTCAGCATCTTTATTCATGTTTCCATATCCTCTCCTGTATACCTGGTTTGGTCCTGATTGTTTTGGTCCATAACAGTCCGATGATCCACTGAGCTTGTCTCGGGGGGGGGGGGGGAGACTAAGGCATGCTAGGAATGCCCAGAATATATAGGCTCCAACGAGGTGCATCAACATGGGTGGCCCCAGCCAGCAGAAATTTTCGAGTGGTCCTGATGCCAATGGCTTACAGTTCCACGATGTGGCTCAGTGGAGGAAACTCAAAGATCTACTGCTACAGTAAGTAACCAGACTTTCTTTAGATATATTAGGGGAAAAAAGAAAGAAGGGAGGAGGAATTGTTAGGCTAACAGAGGGAGATAAAGTAACTGAAGAGGATGGGCAGAAAGCAGCCATTCTTAATGACTACTACAGCTCTGTATTCACAAGGGAAGACAGAGGGTTTTCTGCCAGAGAGCAGCATTAACACAGCTGTAAAGGGGATCCCTGAGATGTGGCAGCAGGTATTTACCAGTGAAAGGGTTCAGAAATGACTAGCATCCCTAAGATAGATACGACCCTGGGGCCAGATGGGGTGCATTTGAGGTTGCTCAAAGAACTGGCAACAGAACTAACTAAACCCTTGGTAGGGCTATTCAATAGCTAAATTCAGACAGGGGTAGTTTCAGAAGACTGGAGGATAGCAGACATAGTCCCGCTTCATAAGGGAGGGAGGAGACAGCAACCGTCTGTCAGTTGTACCTTTATTTTGGGTAAACTGATGGATACACTAGTCAAAGAGGACCTTGTGAACTACCTGGAGAGCAGGGTATAGCAAAGAAAACAGATGGGTAATTAACTGGTTGGAAAGGAGACAGCAAAGGGTTGTGGATGACCGAGTCTAATCAGAAGACAGGGAGAGAGGTCACCAGTGGGGGCCACAAGGATCAGTCCTGGGTCCAGTACTTTTCAATATATTCGTCAGCGACATGAGAGAAGGAATCCAGGGCAAGATGTGTTCTTTGCAGATGACACTAAGTTCTGTGACAGGGTAGGCATTGAGGAGGAGGTTAGGGAGTTACAGAGAGGCCTACAAAGGTTAGAGGGGTGGCCCAATGTTTGGCTGTTGAAATTGAATGCCAAAAAGTGCAAGGTGATGCACACAGGGAACAAGAACCCCAGGACAGAGTACTGGATGGGGAGGTAAAGCTGGGCACCACCTCTGAGGAAAGAGACGTGGAGGTCCTCATCAGTGACTCCCTAAAGCAATCAAACCAGTGTAACAAAGGCTTTACAGTAAGGCAAACGTGATGCTGGGGTGTATTGAAAGGAGTATTTACAGCAGAAGGAAGGAGGTATTACTACCTCTCTGTAGATCACTGATGAGGCACCACCTGGAGTACTGTTCCCATTTCTGGAGTCCTCACTTGGGGAAAGATGAAGGACAGGCTGGAGACAGTAGGGTGACCAAAATGATTCATTGCCAGCAGGGCAGATCTTACGAGGATCGGCTGAAGGCGCTGAACATGTACTCGAAGGAAGCCAGATGAGAGAGGGGAGATATGATGAGACCTTCAAATTCCTGAAAGGAATGAACAAGGTAAACTGCAAGGAATTATTTAGCATTAGTAGTGGTCATGAGTGGAAACTGCTGGGGGGGGGGGATTCAGGGAAAGTGAGAAAGCATTATTTTACAGAAAGGGCGGTGGAGCAGTGGAACAATCTGCCTCCTGATGTGGTGGGCACCAAAACCATCAATGATTAAATGCAGGGCTGGGACAGAGTGAAAGGCTTAATGGATGCTCAGGGCGGTAGGGTGGGAGCATGGTGGTGGGTAGTGTGGGTTAGAACCCTGTATGGACAATAGGTCCGGGGTTGTTAGGGTTTATAGGCAGATTACATGAACAAGTGGTCTTTTTCTGCCACCCTTGTCTGTTTCTATAACGAGAAGCCTTGTCCGTTTTTGGCGGTGTCCGAATAGACATCATTTTTGGAAGTAGAAGCCTTCACACACACCGTTGGATGCTGCGCTATTGTCTTCAGAATATTGTAAACCAACATAGACTGCAGTCACATTATATAAATATTTCATAGTTAGGCAAAGTGGGCCACATAGGCTGTGTACAACACTTGGCATCACAGGGACATCATCCACATTTGCCAGTGTCTGAAGTGGTATACGTTTTCAAGCCAGTAGCCTTCACTGTGGGCTGCTGCACCATTCTGCTCCTTTGTGCTCTTCATACACCCTGGCACAAAGGAAACACTTCCCCAGTGCATTCTAACAGTACTGCAGTGGTTTTCTACAATTAAACCAGGGCAGACTAGCTCCAAAATAAGAGAACTTTAGAAAACGTTTCCTGATTCGCCGGGCCACGTTTGCAGGATCAAACTTTGTGAGGTTTGCACAGTCTTATAAATAAGGTGCACATACATAATATGTGCAAACCCAGAGTGGTTACAGGTTACAGGGTCTGATATAAAAATGCACTCCCCTCTTACCACACACTCTGTTGGACCAATCTATGTTTAACATATCGGGCAGGTAAATGTTATAGTTTGTTCATCATTCATTAATTATATTGTATTCATGTGTTGACACTTATTGAATAAAAACAGCACCAAAGGCAGGGGTACTTAGTTGCCTTGTAGCATTTCTTGTTAACTTTTGTGCATCCTTGCTGTCTAAATGATAAAGAGCTTTAATTAGTAGCAGTTGTTTTGGGTACTGCTGTTGCAGTACCATAGGTCGGGGTTGTTGTGCACACTCCAAGGAAGAGGGCTTCAGGCTCTGCTGCTAATACATTAATGAAAACTGTCACTCGGAGCGAAAACATCCTGTGATGTACAGAATGAGGGAAGGAGTCTCCTGGGAGGCACCTGATTTATTACAACAAAGTCGAGCTGTAGCAAAGGTATAAAAGATGAGGAGCAACCATGGGCCATACTCTTGAGAGCTTCTGCCAGTTTGGGCCTGTGGCAAAAAATTGTTTGAGACTAGAACCTGAAATGTTAATTTAAAAAAAAAAAAGTGACTGCTAGATAGCCTTTGAGGTGGATGTGTTTTCAGAAAGTGCTGTTGATACAGTCCAGTAATAAAAACAGACTGCCCCCCACCACCTAAACTACTGTGACTGTGTATTAAGGCAATACAAATATAACCTTTGCTGTGAGCAGCTGGATACAAGTAGGTAGTGTTGTATAATGAAAAACACTGAACAACAATTTAATTTAAAATTCAAGTTGCAGTGGGAAAAAAAACCTCGCATCTGAGCTTTTTTTTTTTTTCCCCCACCTCTGGGTTCAGTTTTCTTCCTACAGTAACTGAATGTATTGCTTATTATTTGTCACTTGGAGACACAGCATTAAACCTGGGCTTTGCCAAGCTGCCATTGGCATATGGCATCATTAACATTCAGTTATGTTTTGTGTCCCGATTGGCATGAGAAGATTTCATGTTTTTATTGTACTTTATATTTATTGTGCACTTTTTCTCCTACCTTATGTGAGAATTTGACATCCTTCGTACATAATCAGATAGTGCTGCGCCAATCTGGATTAGTGCTGGCGCTCCGGGTGGGGTCATATTTGGAGGCCCCCAGTGCACCGCACTACCCGGTAGTGTGATCAAGCTAACAATATCTCTGTGCCTATGCATATGAGAGATCCCTCATGCATAAGGACACAGCAGTACAGGGTTTTATTTAACTCTAAAAATTGATTAGTGTTTTGCTCATAAAAGTTCTAAAACATTGTGTAAATGCATACCACTTGCCCCACTGTGTTTAACAAACATAACACTTCTAGAAAACCTATATAAATGCCTTCGGTACAGTTAGCATTGTCCCAAGAAAAAAACTGCTAATCAGTTATTTAAAACCCTGCAGTATATTCAAAAGGTTTTGGCAGTGCTGTTTCCACTTTATTCACAATTGCACTCAGTGCATGTCAGATGGTGGTCAGCTGAGGAGGGAATGAAGGCCTGTGCCAGTCAACCATGGTTGAGTGCACAACTGGTGACCAGGGTGGGGGGGTGCAGGGCCGGGATCCTAAGTGCATGTGTTGGTGGGGGGTGTCGCGCGGACAGGGGTGTGACACTTGTTGGGGGTGTTAGCCCACCTGAGATGTTAGCTTAACATTGGAACTGGGTGATTGGAGGGATGTGGGTCCACTAGACTACTAGGAGATGTTGGTTTACCATTGTAACCAGGGGAGGGGGGTCCACTAACTCAGCAGGTATTTTAGTTTAACATTGGAACCCGGCGATCCTGGCACAGTGTCCACTAGCCCACTAGAGATGTTTGATGACATTAGAACTAGGGGAAGGGGTCTACTAGACCACCAGGGATGTTAGTTTAACATTGGAATTGCGTGACCTGGGGGATGTGGGTTCACTGGACTACCAGGGACGTTAGTTTGCCATTGGAACTGGGGGAGTAGGGAACACTAGCCCACCAGGGACACTTGGTAAACGTTGGACCTGGGGGAGGTGGTCCACTAACCCACCAGCTACGTTAGTTTATCATTGGAACCCGGTGATCAGGGGACGGTGCCCACTAGGGATATTTGATAAACATTGGAACCGGGTGGAAGGAGGTCCTCTAGACTACCAGGGAAGTTAGTTTACCATTGGAACCGGGGGAGAGGGGTCCACTAGCCCACTAGGGATGTTAGTTTATCATTGTAAATGGGCGATCAGGGGAGTGTGGTCCTCTAGCCCACCAAGGACTTTTGATAAACACTGGAACCTGGGGGAGGGTGGTCCACTAGCTCACCAGGGACATTTGATAAATATTGAAACCTGGGGGAGGGGGTTTCATTATACTACCAGGGATGTTAGTTTAACATTGGAATTGGGCAGTCAGGGTGGGGGAGGGGTCCACTAGATTACCAGGGACATCTTACTGCTCCCGGCCAGCATCAGCGCTTGGTGGCTGCTGCTCCCACGTAATTGAGCCCATAATAGGGATGCAAATGGTCCCTCAGTGCCGTGCATTCCCAGTGGATTCATTTGCATACCAGGGCAGAATATGGCCCACAGGAGCCCTGGTGCTATCCCTATTTGGGCACGCTATCTCCTGTGGGCAATATACAGCCTTTGACCATGTCGGTGCAGCCCATATCCACCGAGCACTGCGCTGACATGGCACAGTATTCAGTTGGTTGGTGTGCTTTGTTAGGGCTAGGCGGACTGGCTGAATATAGCTCAGAGCCGGCTGTACACTAATTTTGGCACAGCGCTACAAGCTGCTCAGCATTATCAGCCAGTTCTGAATATGGGAGCTAGTGTATGTTAGTGAATCAGGACGCAGGTAATTGGTGATCCAGTTGGCCTCCTCAGCACAAGATCGTTAAAGTCAGAGTGAGATAATTCTAAATGTAAAAATAAATTCTAAATCTTTCAGATTTTTTCAAGAATTTAAAGGGCACATAAACCTTGTGTTTTTTGTATAGCATTTAATATAATTGGAAATGTAGGCATGTATGAAGTCTGTTCAGTGCTCTAGGTGTATTCTGGCCTTTTATTGCTTTCCTCTTATGGCACTACCTCCCTATGGACATACGTCCTGGCCCCTCGGTCTTTATTTTTAAATCTAAGTTAAAAACACAGCTGTTTACTTAAGCATTTGAGGTCTCTTGATTAGGTCGGTCTTGCCTTATGTACTCTCTATTTTTATCTTAATGTCCACCTCGGGCTCATGGCCACCAAGGCCCAGGGCAAATCCTCAGGGAAGTATTCTCGATGGGACAAGGAATGACCTAAAGACCTCTCCCCCCCCCCCCGGTAATCCCAGTCCCTGCTGGATTCCTCTTCTTTCTCTCCCAGGATTGCCGCGTCGGTGCCTCGACCCATTCAGGCCACTGCTTCTTCCAGCCCCCCCCCCCCAATGGTGGATTCCTCTCCTGACCATCATAGGGCTGTGGAGGGGTCATTGGCCCCTGCCGTCGAGACCCCTTCGAGGTCCGTCAGCGTTGGGTCTTTCCGCTACCACTTCAGCTAGCAGTTCATCGGACCAGGGCCTTGTGCCCCCTCCGTCGACACCTGTGTCGATGATGATTCCCTTTCCTGCCATCAACCTCAACACTATACATACCTCTATTACCACGTCTCTCTTCCAGCAGCTAATTCCACAACCTGAGCCATCATCGCCCGCGCCATCATCTGCTGTGTCGGCAGTGACGCCTATTCGACCCTCATGCCCTGTGCCTTCAAGAGAGACATCAGTACAGTGTTTGTCGGTCCCTGCTTCAGAGCAGACTAACATCGAAGAGGAGTACCATCCTGATGTTATGCTCTCTGAAGAAGAAGAGGAGGAACAGGAGGAAGTTGATGTGGAATCCTCTGACAGGTCCACTGTCTCCTCCAGGAGTGAGGATTCTGTCAAGCAGAGTCCTAGGTCCCCCCCTGCAGAGCACCCCTCCTTTTTCAACATCATGAAGCAGCTCTCGTCCACCATGGGTTTCCAAAATGAGGAGGATGAAACCAAGAAGAATCTGGTGTACTTCCTGGAGATCCCTGAGTCTCTACCAAAGGTTATTCCTCCCCTGTTGCCAGCCTTAAATGATGCTGCCACCGCAGCCTGGCACCGGCCCAATATAGTGCCAGCCATGCCCAGGAAGGCCAACAAGATCTATCAAGTGCCTCGGGGTTGCCCTTTTATGCAGTCCAGCCCAAGACTGACTCTGTAGTCATCAAAGCTGCTTATGACAGAACTAAGGCCCCTGAACACCTTAGTTCCCTGCCCCCAGACCATGAGTCCAGCAGATTGGACCTCGTGGTAAGAGAACCTTTGCCTTGGCCACCCTAGGCTTCAGGATTGCCAGGTATTTGGCTCATCTTATTAAATACCAAAACACCCTTTGGAGGAAGGGAAAAGCAGCTGCTCAGGCCTTCCCTGAGGGTTCCCACAAACAGGAGCTTCTTAAGGTACTTCAGGCCTCGGAGGATGTTAGTAAGTATCTTCTCAGCCACCTATTTTATGGCAGACACTACTGCCAGGGCTGCTGCCTCTGGCATATGTCTCAGAAGGCACTCCTGGCTGCGAGTCTCTGGCTTTGTGAATGATGTCCAGCAAAAGGTGTTGAATGCCCCTTTTGTGGGTCACAAACATTTTGGTCCAGACGTGCAGGATATTATTAACAAACTGCAGGCTCCTGGCAGAGCTATTCGTTTTTTCCACTCCTTGTATCATACCCAGCCCTGGAGTTGGCGGAGGTCCTCCTTTCGAAAGGTCTCTCACAAATCAGGTTCAGGAGCCAAGCTTCAAGGTAAGAGCAGAGCCATCTCCACCTTGTCTGCCCCCTCTTCCACCTCTGGTCCCTTTGCCAGGCAATCTAGAGGATGGGGTACGGCCTTGGCCACCAGTTCAGCCTCCACCTGACTCCTTGATGGACGTCTTTCCCCAAGCCAGGAGGTGGTGGTCAGAAGTCGGTTCTCCCTCTATCTGTCCCAGTGGAGAACCATCAGAGCAGATGCTTGGATCCTGCAGATAATAGAGCAGGGCCATGCTCTAGAGCTTCTAGAGCAGCCTCCAGAACATCCCCCCAGTCCCTCTGTTTTACCCTCCAGATCACTCAGAGGTGCTCAGGGAGGAGGTCCTCCCCTTGCTGTGCAAACAGACCATAGAACCAGTGCCCAGGCCACAAAGGAACCAGGCGTTCTATTCTAGTTTTTTCCTTGTTCTCAAAAAGAGCAGGGGACTTGAGGTCTATTTTAGGCCTCAAGGAACTGAACCTTTTTATTCAGTACAAAAAGTTGTGTATGGTCACTTTGCATGGCCTTCTCCCACTGCTCAAGCAGGTGACTGCCTATGCTCCCTTGATATGCAGGATGCCTACCTACCTACTTACTTATCATGGTTTGCCCCTCACAGGAGGTACCTGCGGTTCCTGTTCCACGGGGAGCATTACCAGTTCAGGGTATTGCCTTTTGACTTATCCTCTGTGCTGCTGGTCTTTACCAAGAGCGTAGCAGCTGCAGCAGCAGCCCTTCAGCGCGAACGCCTTAATTTGTTCCTATACCTAGATGACTGGTTACTGAAAGCCCAGTCTAGGGAGCTCCTGTTGTTGACTCTAGAACACACCCTGCAGTTGTTCCAGTCCTTGAGCATCACTGTCAGTCTGCCCAAGTCCATGCTGACCCCTTCTCAGAGATTGCAATACATATGGGCAGTCCTGGACTTTACTCAGGGAAAGACCTTCCTATCTCGAGACAGGGCAGACCACCTTATTGCCCAGGCCCAGAAGGTGGTTCAGAGCTGGCTTGTCCCAGCCAGAATATTCCTCAGACTACTAGGCCTCATGACCGCAGTCATTGTTACGGTCCCTCTGGCCCGGTTGAACATGCAGATTCCGCAGTGGACCCTCAGGGTTCAGTGGAAACTGTACCAACGATCTAGATCAGCTGGTCCTTTTCTCCTCACTGGTACGCTGAGTGCTTCACTGGTGGATGGACCCGGCCAATCTCTTAAAGGAGATCCCCTTTCTTATTCCCAGTCCGCACCAGATCCTCACCACAGATGCTTTGGGTCTGGGTTAGGGAGCCCATCTAGGCCCTTGTCGGACCCAGGGTCTTTGGTCCCACTGGAAGACTCACCTCCACATAAACGTCTTAGAAATGAGGGCAGTTCTGTATGTCTTGCAGGCCTTCCAGAACCATCTCTCTCTAGGCGCACTGTTATTGCAGTCAGACAACCTTAGTGTGGTCTGTTATAAGCAAGGGGGACCCATTTCTACCCCCTGAGCCAGGAGGCGATGAGGGTCTAGTACTGGGCTCTAGATCATGGTCTAGAACTGTCAGCCGTCCATGTGCCAGGTGCCCAAAAAGCCTTGGTGGATAGCCTCAGCAGGTCACAGTCCAAACTGCATGAGTGGGAGCTGCTGACCTCGGTCGTAGAAGACCTGTTCAGCAGGTGGGGTCGTCCAGAGTTGGCTCAGGCAAAAACGAACCGGCACCCTTGGCTCAGGCAAAAACGAACCGGCACCAGGTAATCGGCTGAAAAAAATAATTTCTAGGGACATGGATATGTTGTTCAATCCACACTTACTGGCAGGTTCCTTGCAGCTTTAAATCTTGCTGGAAGGTCTTCAAGCTGACTCCTCCCACCCACCCGGGTAATGAAACTCTTGGCTCCGCCCCATGATGCCAGATCTTCCTTACCGCTTGGAAGCTCAGGTTCCCTCCTTTGCGCTGTGCGTTTTAGGCCTGGATCAAAACTCTTCGGTTAACCCCAAACTAATTTTAAAATTTACTAGACTTACGACTCTCGGATTTCGGCGGTGCCCCGGTGGGCAGAAGATGTCCCAGACCGATCCGCACTCCGTGCGTTTGTTGCCTTAGGCTCGGCACGATCCGTAGGCCTGCGACTTGTGCAAGTCCTTCTCTGCCCGCAGTTCTTGAGGATCATGCTGCCCAGATTGCAGCTTGCGGCGAAGCGTTATCCTCTGGTGAAGTCGAGAGGCCGGCTGGGCGGTGTCTGCGGCTGTGGGATGGCTGGTGGCGTGAACAAATGATCGGCCACATCTACTTCGGTCGCGGCAGTTATCCCGCTCTCCTTGGGCTCCTCCTACGCGGCTTCATTCAAGGAGCTTTGTCAGTCCCTCTCCACCAAGGGAGAGGGCCCTTCAGGACATTCCTCTCGGTCCAAGAAGAAGGACTCCAAGGGTAAGTCCCACCGTCGACGTTCGTGGGAGCGGGAGAAGTCCCCTTCCCTGGAGAGTCGACACTCTACTTCGGTCGAGGTTGCGGCTAAGGCCGCTGGCTTCACGGTGTCCCTGTCAGGTCAGCCGGCCGAGACACCCATCGACGCAGTCTAGATTTTTCTCGACCTGTCGGACAGGCTGTCGACTGGAGAAGCCGACAACCCTTCTTCACTGGTTCCCCCGGTGGAAACCGAGGACTTGCCTCTGCCTCCTGTGCCGGAATCCCCAGTTAAGGTCCCTGAACTGAGGGAGGAATGGGTTTCGCCCGCTCCCTCTCAGACCTGCCCTCTGAAACACCGAAGGTCTCTGTCTCTGAGCTCTTCTCGGTCCAGCTGATCCCACCAACATCGGCGGTCTTGGTCTTGGCACCGAGGAAAGCGGCGGCGCTGCTCATCCTCGTCTTTGTCCTCTTCGGAGGATAGGCTCCGGCGAGATTGCATTGGCACTGCGAGGATCTGATGTGGCAGCAGCTCCTTTTGACCGGGAACAAGCCGACTCTGTCACCTTCCCTGGCCATTAAGTGGCTGTCACCAGAGTGGACGAAACAATCCCTCGTTGTTATCGAGGAGCCGAAGCCGGCACCAGTTGTTCGGACGAAACCAGCTGTGCCACCCATTGTGGTGGAAACCCCGCCTCCACAACCTAAAACTGGGGCTCCGACCAAGGATTCTTGTTCGGGTCAGGGGTTGCCCTATCTGTTGTCGGTCACCCTCACTCCCGATCGACCTCGGCAGGTGGAGGGTGGCTCAGGCCCTCGGCAGCTGTTCGCGGACTCCTCGGAGTCTGACGACGATTCCTCACTGTTCTCCAGGCCCCTCGACCTGGAGTCCACTGGGGGTCAGTCGGTGGACGAGAGCCCATCCTCGTTCCTGGGTATGTTTCGGCTCATCTCAGAGTCTACTGGGATGATGCTCGAGCCTGTATCAAAGCGGGCCAAGTATCCCCTCACAGAGATACTGGACCGAGGGGAATCCCCCACGGAGGCCTTTCCAGTGGCTGAAGCCATTGTTGGCCCGGCTCTGGAGTTATGGCAGTGGCCAGCTTCTTGTCCAGCACCTTCGTCCAGAATGGCCCGAAAGTACACCATTCCCACCTGTCCACTCTCCGGATTCTTGGAGCACCCCTTCGCAGAGGGGCTGGTGACCGACAGTGTTTTCTGGCGCTCCGGAAACACTCAGGACGTGGACAAGTCATCCGATAAAGAGTCCAAGAAACTGGACTACTCTGGGCGTAAAGTCTGTGCTACGTCCTCCTTAGGCCTTCGTCAGGCCAGTTCGGACGTTCTGATGGCACACTTTTCACACGCCCTTTTGGCCTCCCTGGATGAGGTGATCCCTCATCTCCCGGCTGACCTCCAGACTATGGTCAAGCAGGTGCGGGATCAGGGAAGGGCGGTGGCTAAGCAACGGCTCCAAACTGCCTTAGACATTGGAGACTCTTGTGCCCGGTCAGTAGCAGCCGCAGTGGCCATGCGCCGCAGAGCTTGGCTGCAGATATCCACTTTCATAGCGGATACCCAGCACAAGCTAGCAGAAGTTCCCTTCCTGGGTACCGACTTGTTCGGTCCCGGGGTGGAAGGTCATCTGCAGAGGATCGAGAAGTCCAATGCCACCTTGGACTTGGTCACGTCTGCCCAGAAGGACAAAGGCCGCTGACAGCAGCATAAGTCTTTTCGCCCTTCTGTCCCTGCAGCACGTCCGGCCCAGTAACACCAGCATCAGGGCCAGCAGGCTCACACTTGGCACCCCAAAGCCAAGCCTGCAGCTTCCTCCAACAGGAAGCCGGGAGGAAAAAGGCCCAGGAGGTCCCTTGGTCGGTCCCTCCTCCAAGCCTGCCCATTGACGGATTGAGGGGTGTCGCCACCAGCCGAATCGCTTCGTCCCGTGGGGGGATGGCTCCGCCACTTTCTTTCCACCTGGTCTGCTGTCACCACGGACCATTGGGTGTTTGGAGGTGGTAGGAAAGGATCTGCCTCTGGAGTTCGAGCAGGTCCCGACCCTCTGAGCCATCGCCCCACGGGGGACTACGGGGTCCGCAGCCTCTCTGCCGGGCCCGTCGAGCCGACATTGCCCTGCTCCTTCAGAAGGAGGTGATCAGGAAGGTGGCAGATTCTCCACCAGACCCAGGGTTTGTGTCCAGGTACTTCCTGGTCCCGAAACGGATGGGAGGCTGGCACCCCATTCTAGACCTGCATGACCTGTACAGGTTCCTAAGGTCTCGAACCTTCAGGATGGTCACTCTGGCTCAGATCATTCCATCCTTGGAACGAGGCATGTGGTTCTGTTCTCTGGACCTCCAGGATGCGTTCTTTCACGTCCCAATCAGTCTGTCCCACCAGCGATTCCTCCACTTCAGAGCAGAGGGGTCCCTCTACAAGTTCCGGGCCATGCCCTTCGGCCTTTCTCTAGCTCCCAGGGTCTTCACCAAATGCATGGCAGTGGTGACAGCATTCCTGCGGGGCTGAAGGGTCCGGGTGTACCCCTACCTGGATGACTGGCTGATTGCAGCTTCCTTCAGACCGGAGGTGGAGCGGTCCAGGGATCTGGCCCTCCAGGTTTGCTCTCAAGTTGGCCTCCTCATCAACGAGGCCAAGCCAGAATTCATGCCAAAGCAGGTGATCCAATTCATCAGGGCAGAGCTCGACTCTCTGCGAGCCAGAGCATGGCTTCCGGTGGACAGGGCCGAGGTTCTTTCCTCCTTTGCCCAGTCATTTCAGTTGGGCAATTGCGCCCTGCCCGGGACTTCCTGTGCCTCCTAGGAATCATGGCGGCCTGCACCAGTGTGGTCTGTTGGCACATGCGTCCCCTACAATGGGGACTGGCCAGCCAATGGTCACAGCGCTCCGGTCCTTTGGATCAGCCAGTGACAGTGACCCAGGAGATGTCGAAAGCTCTCCAGTGGTGAATCGTTCCAGCTCATCTGCAGGAGGGCATCCTGTTTGTCTGCCCCGAGCTGACGGTCTCTCTATTGACCGACGCCTCTCTGATGGGTTGGGGTGCCTATCTGGGGGAGCACAGAGTGCACGGCCTCTGGTTCCCTCGGGAGTCCCGATGCCACATCAACCTGCTGAAGCTTCGAGCGATTCATCTAGCCCTCACCGCCTTCGCTCCATTTGTACGGGGTCAAGTGGTCCAGGTCCAGACGGACAATACCATGACCATGTACTACCTAAAATGTCAGGGCGGGATGCGCTCCATGCCTCTGTGCAGGGAAGCTCTCTGCACTTGGTCCCTCATGCGCAGCCTGGAGGCAGATCTCTTTGCCATCCATATGGCAAGAGCCTTCCAACATTCTGGCCGATGCCCTAAGCCGGATAGGAGCTGCGACCCACGAGTGGTCTCTCCTGCCGGAGGTAGTACAAGATCTGTTCTCCCACTGGGGCATACCTCAGTTAGACCTGTTTGTCTCCAGGGAGAATGTGAAGCTGAGGCTGTTTCATGCCCGCCTCCTTCAGCAGGGCTTGCTGCAGGGGGATGCCTTCTCGAGGCCATGGACCCCGGGCCTCTTCTACGCCTTTCCCTCATTTCCCTTGATCCACAAGGTGCTTCTCAAGATGAGGAGGGACAAGGCGCAGGTGATTCTGGTAGCCCCAGACTGGCCCCGCCAGTTCTGGTATCCAGATCTCCTCAGCCTCGGCTCCAGGGTCCCGAGGCGGCTTCCAGCCCGCCCAGACCTGATCTCCGTCAATCAGGGGAAGGTATTCCATCCGGACCTTCAATCCCTGCACCTGCTGGCCTGGTTCCTGAGTGGCTAGAGTTCCAGGCCTTGAGTCTTTCCGACGAGGTCCTCAACGTTGTTGAGGCTTCCCGTAAGGAGTCGACCAGGAAGTGCTATGCCTTCAAATGGAAGAGATTCTCCATTTGGTGTCAGGGCAAGGGGTTGGACCCTTCCTCCTGTTCCTTGGCAAGCATTCTGGACTATCTGTGGTCCCTTTCTCAGCTAGGGCTTCGGTCGACGACCCTTAAGGTGCACCGGGCAGCCATCTCTGCTTACCAGGTGCGGGCCGGGAACCAGTTGGTGGCGCAGGAGAAGGTGGTCGGGTGCTTTTTCAAAGGCCTTGATCACACATCCCCTCCAGTGCGAGAACCTCCACCTCCGTGGGATCTACTGCTGGTACTGGCTAAGCTCATGGGCAAGCCATTCGAACCGATGCACAGGTGTGATATCTCTCACCGGTCATGGAAGACCACCTTCAAACAACATGAAGTCTTGCTATATTATGACAATTGCAGTTTGTCCCACCATTAGAACTGCTCCATTAGAACTGCTCCGGAGGTGAAAGAGTTAACTCCCATTCAAAGAATGGAACTTGGAGCGCGAGCTCGGTTAGAGAAGCTCTGTCTGGGTTATTTCAAACCTAAACTGTCAGATTCTTTACTCCGCCTCACTGAACAGTCGCTCCGGAGATTTCTCCTGCTGCTCGGTTCATTTCTCGGTTTAAACAGTGTTTTCTCGGTTCAAATCAACCGAGAATATTATTATTTTAACCGCAAAACCATTCGGTTCAAGCTCTGTCTGTGGTATCGTAAGTAATTTAAGTTTATTTTCTGTGTGGAACTTGTAAATGTTATCGTCTGGTTTGAACCGATCAGCTTGTTTAAAACTTGAATTGAAGGTTTTAGAGTGCGGGTTCCCGGTTCTTATCGGTTCTAAAAAAGGAGTTTCATTCGTTTTTCCAAGACCGTGACACGGTTAGGAACCGATAAGTATGTCTTGCCTGGCACTGCCGCTTAAAAGGGCAGTTTTGGTTAGGCTGGCATTATGTCTGAAAACCCAAAGAAAACCAGGCCCACTGGGTTTCAACACTGTGGTGCCTGTGGGGAAGTCTTTGCCAAGGCTGACCCACACACCACATGTTATATTGTCTGGGTTTGACCACCTCAATTCAGACTGCCAGATTTGAAAAATTTCCCTGCAGCCACCCTGGATAAAGAGTTGGCAGGCTCAGGGGCGAAAGGCCAAAGTCCGCTGTCCGGATGGCCAGCCCGTTCAGTCCAACCAGACGGAGGGAGTGCCCTCTGACCAGGCGGACTTCCTCGGCAACGAAGCTGGCTCGGAGGAGCCAGTTCCAGTAAAAAACAAGAAATCAGCAGGTGTGGAGCCCAAAATTCCTTCTCCAACTGCTGCAGAGATAGCAAGAGCTATTCAGATTGTCCAGTCACTTTCTCCAGTTCCGTCCGAACCGCCACTGTCTGATAAAAGGTCGGTTCGGTCGGTTCCACCAGTTCAGGAATATGTTGTTGAAGAATTTTATGAACCAGAGGAGGGGGAGGATGATTATGAACAGTATGAATGTGACTTTGAGGGTCTGGGTGTGCCCATTGAACCGGACATCTCCCCAGACAGACCTTTAGAATCTCCCCCTTTGCTTTCTGAGTCCCCCTCTCACTTTATGTTTTACAAAAAAGTTGCTGAAACCCTCCAGCTTCCATTGGAGGAAGCTGTGGATGAACAAGAGGAACCTGATTTTGTAGAAATGATGGATATTTCAGAGTCTAGGAGATTGTCTATTCCCTTGCATAAATCATTTAGGAAACAGACAATAAAGATTTTAAAAACTCCTAATTCTGTGCCTCCTGTGGACAAAAAGATGGACAGGAGGTGCACTTTGTCAGGTCCTGATACAGAATTCCTTTCACAGCAATGCAGCCACGTTGGTGTGGTTCAGGCTGCAGCTTGTGATAAAGCTAATATTCCTTTGGCTTCACATCCTCCTGACAAGGATTCCAGGAAGATTGATGCCATGGCTAAAAAACAATACATGGCAGCGTCCTTGGGACTCAGGCAAGCAAATTACATGGCTTATGTAGCAAGGTATCAGAAATCTAGATGGGACACTGTCATGGCCTTGGCCAAACAGGCCTCTGGCCAGCTTGCTAGTGAGCTGGAACAGGTGGCTGCTGATGGCATTGAGGCATCTAGTGCAGTTTCATGCTGCTGTGGATTTTAATGATGTATCCTCTAGAGTCATGGCTACGTCTGTAGCTTTTCTAGGTTGGCCTGGCTCAGGTGTACTAGCTTGTCACAGGATACCCAGACTAAGGCTATGGATTTTCCTGTGGTTGGAAATTCTCTGTTTGGGGAGCAGACAGAGAATTATATGAAAAATGGATGAACATAGGACTACCTATAAGAGTGCTCAGGCTAAGGAGCGGCAAGCCACTCCTCAGAGGCAGGCCCCCAGGGGTAGAGGTAGGCCCTTTCACAGGCCTTTTTACCAAACCCAGGCTGCCTCCTGCTTATGCTCAGAGGGGTTCTTCAGGGAGAGGCAGGTCGGGGTGTGGGCAGGCCTGCTCCCACCCCTCAGCCTAAAGCACCTGCCAAACAGACACCCTGATGGGGTGCCCAGGGCCGATCTCCTTTACCTGTAGGGGGCAGGTTGGCTTACTTCATTCAGAACTGGGTGTCTCTAACTTCAGACAAGTGGGTCCTGGAAGTAAAGCCAGGGTCTGGTTCTCAGCTTCAAAAAGTTCCCAAAGATGAGAATCAGGTCTTTCCCACCTGCAAACTCTTTAGAGACCTTTACTTTAGAAACAGAGGTCTCAACCCTCCTGGCTCTCAGAGCTGTAGAAAGGGTTTCTCCCCTACACGAGGGCAAGGGTCTGTACTCCAGATATTTCCTTACCCCAAAAAGACAGGAGAATGGCGGCCATTTTAGACCTGAGATATCTGAACAAACACCTTTTAAACCAAAGTTCAAAATGGTAACTCTGGCAATGATTTTACCTCTTCTTAAGGCCAGGGACTGGCTAGCCTCCTGGACCTCAAGGATGCCTATTTTCACGTCCCTAATCAGAAGCTCCCACCGAAAGTACCTCAGATTCGAACTGCCCTCAGGTCACTACCAGTTCAGAGCAATGCCCTTGGCCTCACCTCTGCCCCAAGGGTATTCACAAAATGTCTGGCAGTAGCAGTGGCTCATTTAAGAAGGCAAAGGATTGCTATCTTTCCCTATCTGGACGACTGGCTCATTGTAGGCCAGTCCCCAGAACAGGTAAGATCTCACCTGCAAGTTACCCACAGCTGCTCTCCTCCCGGCTTCTTGCTCAATCTTCCAAAATCAGTTCTGGAACCAGTTCAGGTGCTCACCTTCATAGGTGCAGAATTGGACACAAAGCAGGCCAGAGCCTTCCTACCCTTAGAGAGGGTAAGGAAATTGGTGGCTCTGGCCTCCTCCTTCACTCTGCAGGTCTCTCGACCAGCAAGACACTTTTTGCAGCTCCTGGGACACATGGCTGCGTCCACAGCCGTAGTGCAAGGAGCAAGATTTCAGATGAGGGACAGTTTCACTTGAGAGCCTTTTGGTCTCAGAGAAGAGACCCCCTTTCCAAGTTGGTCCCAGTGACCTGAACCCTGATCCAGGCCCTCCAGTGGTGGCAGGATCAGAGCAATTTAAGACTGGGGGTCCCCTTCATTCCTCTGTCTCACTCCTTGACCCTCACTACGGATGCTTCCCTTCTGGGGTGGGGAGCCCACATGGGCGACCTCTCCACTCAGGGAGTGTGGTCCCCTCAGGAATCTCTGCTTCACATCAATTGGCTGGAACTCAGAGCTGTCTTTTTAGCACTTCAAGTGTTTTCTGTGTCTGTTCAGAACAAAGTGGTGCAAGTCAGAACAGACAACACCACAACAATGTGGTACATCAACAAGCAGGGGCACTCGGGTCTTGACCTTGTGCACCGAGGCAATGAAGTTGTGGTCTCTGGCCTATTCCCTGAACACTTCCCTCATAGCAGTTCACCTTCCAGGAAAGGACAATGTCTTAGCAGATGCTCTCAGCAGGATTTCCAGGGCCATCACAATGGTCTCTGGATCCTCAAGTACTGGGGATAGTTTTTGCCAGATGGGGCACCCCTCAGATAGATCTTTTCTCAGCCCCAGACAATCACCAACTTCCACTGTTCTGTTGCAGGCCCCCAGTGTTGGGCTCAATCCCCCTGGATGCCTTTCTCCTAGATTGGGAAGGGAAGTTTCTTTATGCCTTTCCCCTTCCCTCTCCTATTCAAGGTGCTAGTCAAAATCAGATCCCAGCCTTGCAGGATGATTCTGATTGCCCCAGATTGGGCCAGGCAGCCCTGGTACCCACTCCTTCTGTCACTAGTCCATCTTCCCCAGCCTCCCCAGGAATCACAACCTGTTAACCTGTGCACAGGGAGAGTTTAATATCAACCTCAATCCCTCAACCTCAAGGCCTGGCTCTTGAGGAGTTAGAATTGCTGACCTGCACCTTTCTCAGGGTGTTCTTGAAATCCTAAAGGCTTCTAGGAAGCCTTCCACTAGGGCTACTTACAATTCTAAGTGGAAAGGTTTCTCCATTTGGTGTTCTGGGAAACATATTTCCCGAATCTGCTGATTTGCCCATTGTTTTGGACTATATGGTCCACCTTAATTCCTTGGGACTGAGACCAGCTACCCTAAAAGTACATTTGGCAGCTGTCTCTGCTTTTGTTTCAACAGGAAAGCCCTCCTCTCTTTCCGCTCACCCTGTATTTTCCAAGTTTTTTAAAGGATTACTTCATTCTAATCCACCTTTTAGGGATCCGGCCCCTGCCTGGGACCTTAATGTTTGCATTGCCCAGTTAATGCAACCTCCTTTTGAACCTCTGTCTTCTGCAGAGCTTAAGTACTTAACTTGGAAAACTGTTTTACTAGTGGCTATCACTTCTGCCAGGCGCATAAGTGAGTTGCAAGCCCTGTCAGTAGAAACTGACTTTATTTCTTTCCACAGGGATAAGGTAGTCCTCAGGACTAACAGGAAGTTTTTGCCTAAGGTGGTTTCAGATTTCCATCTTAATCAATCTGTCTCCCTTCCAGTGTTTTTCACTGACCATTCTTCCTCTGGTGAGAGGAGATTGCACAATTTAGATGTTAAGAGGCCCTAAGTTACTATATAGAGCGTACCAAGGGTCACAGGTTCGAATCCCTCCAACTTTTCTCACTTATGGTGAGGTCGGAAAGGAAACCTGCCACTAAGAGATCCATTGCCAGGTGGATTGTCTCTTGTATCAATTTTGTTATCAAAAACTGGGGAAAGTTCCCCTTCAGGCCTGAGGGCTCATTCTACCAGAGGTACAGCTGCGTCTCTAGCTGCTGCCAGAGACATCCCTATCTTAGAGATATGTCAAGCAGCTACCTGGAAAATGGTACATACTTTCAACCAAGCATTACTCCCTGGATGTCCAGGCCAGGAGGGATGCTCGGTTTGACGCAGCTGTGCTTCAGAGCCTATTCCCTAAGTAGGTTCTGTCCCTCCTCCATGGAGGTACTGCTGTGTATTCTGCAATTGTCATAATATAGCAAGACTTCATGTTGTTTGAAGAAAAAATTACTCACCTTAGTAATGTTGTTTCTTCTAATGGAGTCTTGCTATATTATGACCTCCCCCCCAGCCTGCCCCTCTCAGAACTTGTACTTGGGTATGGGGTGGGCAGCCTAGTGTGGGTGCTAGTTATGCCCATTATATGTTTTCCACACCTTCTTGGGGTTTTGGGGTGTGATGTTTTTATTTTATGTCATATTATTACTTATATTATATTATTACTTCTGGTCCCCTGACTTGAGTCTTTGTGTTGGGACCAGGATTATGTCTTAATAGTCAGGTAGCCAGTTGGCTGAGTGTAGGTTACAGCTTCCACACAGACCTTAGTGAGTTTTGCTCAGAAAGATCTGACAGTTTAGGTTTGAAATAACCAGACAGAGCTTCTCTAACTTGAGCTCGTGCTCCAAGTTCCATTCTTTGAATGGGAGTTAACTTTTTCACCTCCGGAGCAGTTCTAATGGTGGGACAAACTGCAATTGTCATAATATAGCAAGACCCCATTAGAAGAAACAACATTACTAAGGTGAGTAATTTTTTCTTCTTGGTGGCTATCATGTCAGCCAGAATGATGGGAGAGCTCCAGGCGCTTTCCATCGAGTCTCCTTATCTGGTCTTCCACAGGGACAAGGTTGTCCTGCGCCCCCAACCGAAATTCCTTCCGAAGGTGGTGTCGGAGTTTCACCTTAATCAGATGTTGACTCTGCCGGTGTTCTACCCCAATCACACCTCAGAGGCCGAATATAGGTTCCATACTTTGGACCCTAGACGAGCGCTCGATTATTATAAGGAGCGGACGGCTGAAGTTCAGGAGAGGTTCACCAGCTGTTTGTCACCTATGCTGAAGCCGCACCTGGCAGACCTGCAGCCAAGCGGACGATAGGCAGGTGGGTCATCTCCTGCATAGATCTCTGCTATAGGTTGGCAGGCATGGAGCCTCCCAAAGGGATAAGAGCTCATTCTACCCGCCATACCGCTGCTTCAGTTGCTGCTTCCAGGGACGTCCCTATCCAGGAAATCTGCAGGGCTGCTACCTGGAAGTCAGCACACACCTTCATTACCCATTACTACATCGACCTTGAGTCACGCCGGGATGCTGATTTTGGGACCTTGGTTCTCCAGTCCTTTTTTCCTAAGTAGGGGGTATGCGCCTTGCCTCCCTCCTTCCGGAGAACTGCTAGGAGTCTGCCAGTAAGTGTGGATTGAAAAACATATCCGTGTCCCTAGAAATACAGGTTACTCACATGTAACAAGAGTTCTAGGAATGGATTATGTTGTTCATCCACACAACCCACCTGACCTCCCCGGCTTCGACGCACAACCTGGCTTCCAGCGGGCTAGATCTGGCGTCATGGGGTGGAGCCGAGAGTTTTACCACCTGGTTGGGTGGGAGGAGCCAGCTTGAAGACCTTCCGGCAAGATTTAAAGCGGCAAGGAACCTGCCACTAAGTGTGGATGAACAACATATACCATTCCTAGAACTCCTGTTACAGGTGAGTAACCTATATTTTCTTCCCAAGGTGGTGTCTGAGTTTACCCTAAATCAATCCATCTACCTGCCCATTTGTTATCCTGAGCATGCCAGTCCAGGGGAAGCATTTCTCCACACTTTAGGTGTGCATAGAATTTTACATTACTATACACACCGTACCAAGGACTGCAACAAGTCCAGTTGTTTGTTTCTCTCGCCCCTGGCAGAGAGTATGCTCCAGTTTCGAAACCGTGCTATTCCAAATGGTTGGCCAACTGTATTATTTTTTGTTACAGATTGCACTGCTGCCACTTGGAGTACTGTCTACACATTCACCAAGCACTGCAGTCTGGACATTGCATCCAGAAGAAGTGCAGGCTTTGGCCTTGCTGTGCTTTGCCTTTTTTCTTAGGCCTCTGGCCTCCTGGCACCCAGACTGTCCTTGCACTCAGCATTGCTTGGGACTTATTCCATGGGTGTGACCTGATGACCGTGATATCCCCGAAGAAGATAAAACAGTTTCGTAAGAACTTAATAACAGTAGATCTTCAAGGGAATCTCTGTCATTGTGTCATGCTGTCCTTCCCTCCATACCCCTTTCTCTCTACAGCTCGGCTGTCGTGTTGCTCCAGCCTTTCTGCTAGCTGTGTACCTTTTCTCTCTCTTTGGTTCCCTGGTGGGACTCCTGTCTCTCATGGCCTCCAGCTAGGGAAAGAACTGGAAGGGAGCGGGGCCACCCGCACTTATATAAGGTGTGCGACATCAGAGCCTGATGTCGATGTGAGTGTACCCTGGTAGACTGCTGCAGAAAAGCTTCCATGGGATCCTAGTGCCTGATGGCTAAGTTCCATAGGTGTGACCTGATGACAGAGATTCCCTCAAAAATCTGATGTTACGGTAAGTTCTTACGCAACAAGTGTTTTGTGCAGAATTTCACTGTAGTTCTTTTATAGTGGCAGGTTCCTATTGCATATGGTAATGTAATTTACATTTCTAAAAGCAAAGTACAAAACCGTGTAAAATACCGCAGGGCTGCATCACTAGTGCACAGTCAGAAAAAACCAAAACAGAGGGATCAGTGCTAAGACGGAGTGTAATGAAAAAAATTACACAGCCACCCAGAGCAAACAAAAATACAGTGCAGTGTTGTGAGATCATATCATACAGCCGAGAAACAGTGACAGGGCATCAGTACATTTCAAAAGAAGGTGATGAACTGGGTGATAAGTGCTATACTGTAAAGTGATATAGGGATAAATGGTACCCACCACCTCTGCGGAGCCTATGGAGGAGGGTGGTGGCTGATGGCTGCTGTGCCATTGAGATACTGAATAAGAGAGTAACTCGTAGCATGTTTGGGGGGGTGGGGGTGGCTACATACAGCATGAACATTGTACCCAAACCACGACGTAAAAGAACTACAGCAGGGGTATGCGTACTTGTAAATTAACGACCACATCATAAGCTGCTAGTGTATGAAAACATTTATTGCCGGCACACCGCTCAGTCTTCCTGCATCCATTTTGACCTCTTTTGGATGCAGTAGTACTCTGCATTGTTACGTCTACATTTTTGAACAGACTTTGAGAATAAGGTGCAAGCGATAGGATGCACTGCTTAGAGACCAAGTCCCATTATGGACACAGCATCGCTTCCATCATTTACGTGATGAATTCTGCCTGTTGTTTCACTGTTGGTCTTTACTAAGTTAATACAGTTTTGTTGGGTAATGAGAAACCATTTTAAATCCCTTCAAACTTTTTATTGTTTTCTCCTTTGTATAGGATCCACTGTTCTCATATGCTTTGATGTTCTTTTTGTTAAAGAAATAGTTTTTTGTTACTTTTTTACTGCTATAGAGTCTGCCTTCCATTTCGTCCTTAGTATCTGCTGCTGTCAGTTTATGTTTCCAGGACATTCCAAGATGTTATTTCTACTGATTACTGCTGTTCACTGAGCAGTGTGGCCCATTAGAACTGAAGCCATAAAAACCTTGAAAACAGAAATTTGCACAGTAAAATGTGAAGAAGGAGAATACAAAGGCAGATTAAGTGGCAGTAAGAAAATATGAAAAATCATTACTTTAACGAAATGCAACCAGCCAAAGCATATCATAAGAGTGGGTACCATTAAAGGGAAAAAACATAGTTCTTTGGCTTATGAGGTACACATATTTGATGTTTGCAGTGCAGGAGCAGAGAACATTCTGTCAGTATGACTGAGGGTTATGTACTTGTAGTCAGCAATGAAAAGGCTAAAACTGTTCATTTGGAATGTAAATGCTCAAAGTGAAATGACATTGTTATATTAGTAAACAGGGTGCATATTTAATATTGGTTTACTGCTCATTGATAATTACCGTCAGGGTAATAAACATCTTATTTTACCTGCAATAATTACTAAGTATTTTTTCATTCAAAGCACATTTGAAAGCTTTAACTATTGCACTTTGTTTACCTGGCTTGTGGTTTTGTGAGGTGACTACTGGGCAGATAAAGTGTAAATATAAAAATTAGGAAATTATGAGTATTAAACCAGTACCCTTTTGCTGCTGCTGTTGTTAATGGTCTGAAGGTAAGAGATTAATGCTTACGTGCGACTGTTTTTTGATGTTAATATTCTTTTTAGTTCTGGGTGAAGATTGTTAATGGCGATCTCCAAGACACTACCCGGACAGATCTGTATGACTACATTGTAGATTTCCTCAGCTTCTGCTCCAACCGTGACCTGGTGTGGAAATACGCTGACTGGGCTCTGCAAAAAGATGAGGAGGTTTGTAGGTATTGAGTAGTCTCAAAGTATATTTGGGGGAAGGTCAAAAAATATGATAACACTGCTTGCCTGTCCAGACAAATGTATTTTGTAACATTACTCAGAATAGTTAATCTGTTATCTTCATAGCACAATTGTATCTATAGGCTGTTGGCTCATTTTTCTTGTGCTCTATTGGAAAACAAAACTGAAAGAGAAACCAGTGTGCTGTTTTAACCTGCACATAGTACTGTACATGCACATGGTAAGGGAGTTACATAGTGATGAAAGAGTGCAGTGTTGAGAAATGTAATGTGATGCATCTAGCACAGAACAGGAAGGCAAAATACTACCTAACTTGCAATGAGATTACAGGAAAAAGACCTAGGAGCACTGATCGGCAACAACTTAACACAAGGGAACAAAAAAACAAGGTGCCGCGTCAGTGTGTGGGCTGAAAACAAAACAAAGAGCTAACATTAAGAGGGAGGTGAACCTTACAATTGTCTTTGGTTTGTAGCAGATATTCTGCAGGTGGAGGCTACTTCTAACTGAAAGGTGAAATAAAGAACTTAGAATTATCAAGAAAGACAGTCTTTCAAGCAACAGAGGGAGGTAGATCTAGCTTTACTTTTGTTACAGTTCTTAAGATTTTCAGTGCAGGAAGAGTTTAAAGCACAGCTGACTTATTTTGAGGCTGACTGCTTTCAGAGCACAAACCACCAGGCTGTTTTGGGGCTGGGGAGGTTTACCTGTGTCTGACTTGGATGTCTGGATTTTTCTCTGTTTGATTAGCAGGGTGTTTTCTCTGTCAAATTGCTGTGTAGAGCATCTTGCTGACAGGAAGGCACTCATCGCAGTGGTGGGTCAGAGCTTTTAACTGATTGTTTCGTGAGGGCACAGTTTAGGCCCAACCCCTGCCCACCCCTCACCCCACCCACCCTGGAAATAGTTTCTTTATACCTAGGGTTCTGACATCATTTCTTCAAGAGTGCAAGTGCATATCACTGTCATATCCTCTCTAGCACACTGCACTGACAATATAAGCATACACATTGTATAATATATATATTTCTATATAACAAACCAATCACACACACACACACAAAAAAAAAAAAAGTAGATAAACTTGTGGGGAGTAGTGCAATGTAATGGCTGTGGGGCAGCAGTCTTCCAGGAGTCTTTCTGGAGGCTGAGATGCTGCCCTATTTGCAGACAACTCTCTGCCCTGAGGGAGGAAGTTGCCCGTCTTCAGGCCACACTGGACAGTAGTAAGGGAACCTTCCCCCAGGCCACACTGGACAGTAGGAAGGGAACCTCCCCCATCCAGGGAGCACCAGAGCCACCACCACTACCTCAGAAGTTGGAAAGAAAGCACAGCAGTTGGACCACAGTGGGCTCAGGGAGGGTGAGGATGGTGGAACAGAGGCACACCCAGTCAGTTGTTCCACTCCACAATCCATACACCATTCTGGGGGAGCATAGCTCCCCTATGGATGCACCCGCAGAGGAGACTGAGGCGGCTGAGGACAGCTGTCACAAGGGAGGCCCACAGGAAGGAGGCAGAGGACACCACAGGGAAAGGAAGCAGCTCCTGGTGGGGGACTCAATTATTAGGGGGATAGAACTAGGGGGAGCAGGGAAAACTGAAGTAAGGTGCCTGCCTGGTGCCATGGCTTGGAGGGACAGGAAGCGCGTCCTCAGGCTCACGAGAACAGCTGCGTGGGAGTCGGAGCCGGACGTCATTGTCCACCTAGGGACAAATGACTTGGCTCATCCTGAGATTAGAGCAGTGCAGGAGGACTTTGTAGAGTTGGGGAGGGGCCTAAGACAAGTAGCACATACAGTATCCTTCTCTGAGGTGCTGTCTGTCAATGGCATGGGTGAGGCAAGGGTACTTTTCACCACGCAGTTTAATGAATGGTTGAAAAAATGGTGTGGAGCACAGGGGTTTGGCTTCATTGGGACTGGGGTTCCACCTGGAGGACACCAGCCTATACTGGCAGGATGGTCTGCATCTGTCCAGGAAGGGAACAAGTCTTTTGAGCAGTCGGTTTAAATGCTTCATTGGCAAGCTTTTAAACTAGTCAAGGGGGGAGGCACTGATAAGCAGCAGGAAAATCCCAGCCTCTCCCTATAAAACAGGGTACTAAATGAGAAAAAGACCGAGGTAAAAAGGTCAGTGGGGAATGCTGCAACAGAAGGTAAAGCCATCAAAAAATGGAGAGCAATGAGTACCAGTGCCCGTAGTCTGGGTAACAAATTTCCTGAATTAGTGGCCTTGATGGAGGAGGAAGATCTGGATATCGTGGCAGTCACAGAAACATGGTACACACAAAACCATGACTGGGATGTAAACATACCAGGATACACTATCTACAGGAGGGACAGGGAGGGTAAAAGAGGAGGAGGAGTAGCTCTTTACGTATGGGAAGGAATCAAAGCAACAGAACAAAAGGGTAAACAGGGAGGAGGAGAAGCACTGTGGGTAAATTTGGAGACAGGCAATGGCACCACAATCCACACGGGTTGTATGCAGACCCCCTTCTCAGGGAGAGGAAATGGACAAGGAAATGATAGAAAGTATACTTAGAATGGCAGAAAAGGGGAAGATATTGCTGATGGGTGATCTGAATATGCCAGATGTTAACTGGAGTGCAGTTGCAGCAGCCACTTCAAAGAGTGGGGTTATTCTAGATGCCCTACAGGGGGCATGACTTAGACAACTAGTATTGGAGCCCACTTGAGAGGGAGCAATCTTAGACCTGGTTCTCTCAAATGGAGATGAGAGAGGATCCCAGATGTAGAAGTGGGTAGCCATCTGGGAACTAGCGACCATCGAACAGTATGGTTCACAATAAACACAGCAATAGAGTCAAGCCATACAAAGGCAAAAGTACTGGACTTTAGGAGGGCTGACTTTGCCAAAATGGGTGAGTGCCTAAGGAATGCAGTAGCAAATGGGCAGGAAGGAGGGGTGGAAGAACAATGGGGAATAATAAAAACTGCCATCATAGAGGTAACAAACCTTTGAGTGAAGCAAATAAAACAAAACGATGTGAGAAACCACTATGGTTCTCAAAGGAAGTGGCAGTGAAGGTTCAAGAGAAAAAGAAGGCATTCAGGAAGTACAAGGAATCACAGAAAGGGCAGGACAGAGAACTGTATCAGTTAAAGCAGAAGGAAGCTGGGAAGGTAGTCAGAACAGCAAAGGCCCAAACCGAGGAAAAGATAGCCAACTCAGTAAAGAAGGGGGATAAAACCTTTTATAGGTACATCAGGGAGCAAAGAAAAACCAAGGAAGGGATAGTAGGGCTTAATAAAGGGGAGGGAAGGTGGGCAGAGGGTGACTGTGAAAAGACAGAGATACTAAACAAATATTTTTGCTCAGTATTTACAAATGAAGAGGGGGAGGTACCTAAAACAAACAGTAGAAACACTCTGGATACAGAAGTTGATACCAGCCCATTTACAGAAGACAGGGTTATGAAAGAACTCTTAAAATTGAAGGTGGACAAAGCAATGGGGCCTGATTGGATTCATCCCAGAATTCTAAAAGAACTAAGGGTAGAACTAGTGACACCACTGACTACTCTCTTTAACAAATCATGGGAGGATGGGTGGTACCTGAGGACTGGAGGAGGGCAGATGTGATTCCCCTTCACAAAAGTGGGAGCAAGGCAGAAGCAGGAAACTACAGACCTGTTAGTTTAACCTCAGTGGTAGGGAAAATGATGGAATCACTTCTGAAGGAAAGAATTGTTGCGTATCTAGAGGTCAGAGGGGCACAGGACTCAAGGCAGCATGGATTCACAGTGGGAAGGTCATGCCAGACCAATCTGATAGATTTCTTTGACTGGGTGACCAAAGTAGTAGATCAGGGAGGGGCTGTGGACATGGCCTACCTAGACTTTAGCAAGGCATTTGACACAGTCCCACACAAAAGATTAATATACAAGTTAGCCAGCCTGGGAGTGGGTCCCATGATGACAGCCTGGGTAAAGAATTGGCTGGAGAATAGGACACAGAGTAATAGTAAATGGAGTCCTCTCTGAAGAAAGGGGGGTTACTAGTGGGGTACCGCAGGGTTCAGTATTAGGACTGGTCCTCTTCAATGTCTTTATAAGTGACATTGCAGAGGGACTGGAAGGAAAATTTGTCTCTTTGCAGATGACAAAAGATCTGCAACAGAGTTGATGCACAAAGTAGGTGGAAAGGATAAGAAGGGACTTGGCAAGGTTAGAGGAATGGTCAGATGTATGGCAGCTTAGATTCAATGCTAAGAAGTGCAAGGTAATGCACCTGGGAAACAAAAACCCAGGGGAAGAGTACACAATGGGGGGTGAGATACTAACAACAACAAAAATGGAAAGGGACCTGGGGGTAGTCATATCAAATGACCTAAAGGTGGGCAAGCAATATGAGAGGGCAGCAGGGAGGGCTGGGGGGATACTAGGATGCCTAGGAAGAGGCATCGCCAGTAGAAAACAGGAAGTTATTATCCCTCTGTACAGACAGGTGGTGAGACCCCATCTGGAGTACTGCGTGCAGTTCTGGAGACCCAATCTCCGCAAAGACATAGACAGGATGGAAGTTGTCCAGAGGAGGGCAACTAAAATGGTGCAGAGTCTGCACCGGAAGACATATGAAGAGAGACTTAAGGAGCTTAATATGTATAGCCTCGAGGAAAGGAGGGAGAAGGGGACATGATAGAAACTTTCAAGTACCTCAAGGGAATCAACAAAGTCCAAGAGGGTAGCATCTTTCAAAAAAAGAGGTGTGCAGAGGGGGCACAATTTGAAGATGGGGGGGTGGGGTGTGGCTCAGAGGTAATTTAAGGAAGTATTTTTTCACAGAGAGTGTGGTGGATGCATGGAACGGCCTTCCGGAGGAGGTTGTGGAGTCAAAAACAGTGGTGGAATTCAACCATGCATGGGACAATCATAAGGCAATTCTAGGGGGTTGGGGTAGGAAGAAGTAGGCTGCTGGTTAACTAGAATCTGCAGCTTATCCAGTAGGTAGGGAAATGAGCAGACTGGATGGGCCAAGCGGTCCTTATCTGCCGTCAAATTCTATGTTTCTATGTTTCTAAGGCCATCTCAGTAGCACACAGGGTTGAGGCACTGGATGTCACACCTCTGTCACAACGGCAACCCGAGTTCGAAAGTGGACTTAGGCCACTGGGGAGCGGGGAGGATTGAGCGCCAGCCTGACAGCTGTGTTGTTCTGTGCTGCTCCTGTACTGCCTCTGCGCGGAGGTGTGGTGGGCCAGCAGCTGTGTGCTGGGGTGCTAATGAATGGCATGTTTGTGCCTTTACATGCACGCATATCTGCATCATTGCACTCTGCTGGTCATCCACAGGGAGAAAATACAGGAGAAAAACGTATGGGGTGATAGGATAAAGCCTGCCCGCCCCGAACCCACACAGTTGCACTGCTGGATTGGATCACAGGGTGGGGGGAGTGCATCACTTCCTTGCACTGCTACAGAAGGGCCGTCCATGGGGGAACTTCAGGACAATAAGGCCTGGAGGAGACACGTTCCAGCTGTGAGCGGGGTTGGTGCTGAATGAAGCCAGCACCACACAAGTGGAGAAACAAATAATTTTATGAAGGAAATTATGGGCTGTGAGGACCGGCTAACAGAATTGGGGCTGTTTTTACATGAAAAAAAAAAATTATTCGTAGGGGAAATGATCATAGTCTTCATATACTGTATCAGAAGATGATACACTCCTCAGACCAAATGCAGCCCTTCAGGATGTACAAGGGAGAAAGGGAAAACACAGAGCCACTGAAAGGAAGATGACTCTGAAAAAACATTTGCAATACTAGAGAAAGAAAGTGTGTCTGGAAAGAGTCAGGTCTAAACATGTGAGCCTATAGTTCAGTTGTTAGAGCACGGGGACTGTATTCCAGGGCCCTGGGTTCAGTTCCCAGTAGGTCACATTATTTCTTTCTCACTACAAAAATTAGAAAGAAACTCTGAACGTCACCAGTGGGTTTTAAATAGCTGGTATAGCACAGCAAAATGCTACACAAAATGGGGTAATGCTAACCATTTCCAAAAATGTGTAACAGTAGACTGCTAACCATTTTTTTCTGAGTCTATGGAACAGTAGACAGAATTAAAAAAAATTATATTTTTTAAATTTTGATAACCATTCTGTGCCAAGTGCTAAGCATTTTTACAGCTGATTAGCACTTTCACATGTTAAACTGCTAATCAGTTTTTTTGACTAATAAACAAGGTATTCCAGGCAACAGATGTACAGAAACAGGAACAATTCCAAACTGCAAAAATGAGGCAGTTACTTGCAGTCCTGAGTATGAAGATACCTGTCTGTACTTGGAACCTGGCACCATGACATCTCCCATCACACTGATGCTTTGCACAGCATAGCTATGCCTGCTTATGAAGCAGGGGGCAAACATGATTCACCTAGAGTCTTTTACGATCTTAAGTCTTATCCATTAGTGCTTTGCACTGCAAATAGCATCTTTTGTATATTGGTTTGCCTAGGTGTCTGTGGTTCCTGGCTTGTTGCCAGTTTGCTGACAAGTCTGTTGTGATCCACTTGGAGTGGGTCCTTCCTTCATTCTGTGGTGTTTGCTAATAAACAGACCCAGAGGCCTTATCCAAGAGTGAAGGAAGCGACCTCTGCGAGCACTGAGCTCAGGCCATCAGATCCAACGTCTGTTTTCTAAGATTATTTATTTTTTTTTATTAGTAGTTTGTCAGCCCAACTACTGAGTGGCCCTCATCCATATTGTCTCCTACATCCCTAACACCTGGCTTATCTGGGAATTGCCATGCTCCGTTGGTGACCCTGTACCACAGGACTCTGAAGATACCCATTTGTCAGTGCTGGGCCTGGGGGGATCTGGGCCCTCATTTGGCCACGGTCGGGGATTTTCCTCTGGTTTTTCACCCCTGGATCCACTGGCCCTTGCAGTGACGTGCGTGTTCCACCTCCATGGAGATGCCCCTATGCGTCAAGCAGGTGAGGACCAGTTTCCTGGTGTCCCACTGCGCAGCCACCCTGATCCTTCAGGTGGCAGCCATGTTGCAGGACACACATTCCCCCTCCTTCCAGAGGGAGGAGAGCTGTCCTTGAGACATTTCAGTCCTGTCTCCCCCTAGCCAGCCCCTAAGCAGCCCACTACTGTTCCTGAACCCAGGTCATAGATAAAGTGGGAGGTGAGGTGCCCAGCATCTCAGCCCTCAGCCCTCAGTGTCACTGCACTGTAAGATTATTTTTGAATTGGTGGGACTATGTGTGGGTGCATGGCTTGCACACAGGTGACAGGCACTCACTGTAGTCAGTAAACTTTGATTAGAAGGATCAAAACTCCCCCCCCCCCCCCAAAAAGATTAAAGGCCTGGCCGGGGAGGGGTAAGCAGTGCACTGCACTTCCAAGTGGGAGGTCTGGCACGCTGTATTTCTGAGTTCTAGGGGCATGGATATGGTGCAGTCTTCCTTTCCCATTTAAATCCAGCCTGAAAGTCTCCAAGCTAAGCTCCTCCCACCTGGGTGGTATACTCTTCAGCAGCACCCCATGATGTCAGATCTTCCTTTCCACTGGAAGAGTAAGGCATCTTTTGCAGCTCTGTGCATCGTGTAGGCCCAAAAGCAAATCCTAAGTGTGCCATCAGCATTTTGTCTTCATTTCTAGACCTACCTATCAGGCCCCGTTCTGTTGGACTAATTAAGCACAGCGGGCCTTTCTCTACAGAGCTCCCACCTGGCTATTTGATCTCCCTCTTGATATACAAACTGCCTTCAAGTTAGAGCAGTTTAAACGCAACCTCAGGCAGTACCTTCTTTCTCTCAACTGCTGAGACTGCCCAACTTAAGCTACTTCACCCTCACATATCCCCTCATTTCCTGGCTAAACAGCTGCTACTCTCCCCACCCCTTCCCCTGCACCCCTCCATAGATACCTCCCTCTTGGCGTGTTTCCTCTCTACTTTACCTCACTCTGTAGCTCCTGAGCCCTGATTTCCACCTATTCCCCCCTCCTCTTTCTCCTGCTCCTTTTTGTGTTGGCTGACCCATGTTAACCTATTGACTTTGACAAAGTTATTCTTGACCGCCTATTACCACATACTGATACATTATTGTATTTTATCTTTCACCCTGGTATCTATTTTTGGTTCTACTTTGACTAAGTCTGATATAATGACGGCTCTGATTGTTTTTTTGTTATATCCATGTCATGTTTTTGTTACATTGTTGTATTTAGCTATTTGTTATTTCTTTTGGATGTGGAACCTCAAAGGTATGTCAGATTCTGAGACTGTAACAAATAAATAAATTTCTCATTTTCTATCGGTTACCGCTTCATCAGTGAATCGAGAAGAAGCCTGGTCCAGTTCCGATTTCAACTATTGTGTCGCATGCAACCAAAAAATGTCCCAGACGAACCTACGCTTGTCATGCATTTACTACCTCTGGGCAGAACACAATGCTCAGGCCTGCGACCTGTGTAAAACTCTTGCCCTCATTGCTCAAGGATTGTTATGCGTGCCTCCTCCTAGGTTGGCTTGATGAACGGGACCCCCAGTCCATTTGAAGGATGCCCATAAGGTGATGTCTGTGGTGTCAGGCTTGGCAGCCCAGCTTGAGGCCATGGAAGAGACAGCGGCCCAAGCTGCGGCGAGTGCTTCTTCAGCATCTGCACTGTTCCTAGTTTGGGCCAGTGTTGGGTTGTCCTTCATGGGCAGATTTAGAGAAATGTGGTAATTCCTCCAGACAGTCGGGGAGGGCCCTTCATATGGTGAAAAGAAAAAGGCAAAATAATCCCACAATCTGTCGTGGGACCAGGAACGAGCATGCTCTTCCAACTAATGTGATACCCTCGACCACTCGACTTTGTCCGAGCCTGTGTTAGTTGAGGGCCAGGCCGCTAGCTCCACAGTGCCCCCATTGGGCTTGCTGGCCATGACACAGGCCCACCAGGCGGTCAAGATCTTTCTTGAGCCAGTCAGCTAGTCTGAGGGGATTGAGGACGACTCGGTCTCCAGGACTCCAGTCTTTTTGACCCTTTCCCAGGAGGGTTGGGAGCAGTTGGTTGACCACACTGTTTCCTCCCAAGAGTTACCTCCTTCTGGGGTTCTGCAGCAGGAGATTGTGCATACTCTATACATGTCCCCTCTACCCACTTCTCCTTGCCATCAGTGCTTAAATCATTGGTCGAGATCTTGGTCTCGGTGTAGATCGTGGTCAAGGGACTCCTCATGGTCCCACTTTTGACCCTCTGCCCAAAAGCGCTGCTGGTGCTCCTCCCCCTCCTCATTTTTAAGATGAGGAGAGGTGCCGTTGCTGGCTGCGTCGGCACTCTGAGGAGCTGATGTGGCAACAGTGGGTCCCCAGGCAGGATAGGGCCCTTTCCTCGCCCCCTGCACTCCCCTGGTCGCTCTCGGCCTGGCCCGTCTTAGTCCTTCCATACCAGTGTCTTAGTGCTGGCCTCTCCACCAATTTTGGGTGGAGCTGCCACCCAGCCAACCCTTGCAGGGAGCCCCTACTAAGGCCTCCTGCCCAGAAACTGCCTGTCTCGCTTGTCTGTTAGTCGAGATTACCCATTCATACGAGTCCAGGGTAATTCATGGGGAGAAACAGCTAAGGCCAGTCTTTGAGGATTCTTTGGACTCCCAACGGGTCCTCGATGCAATCTTCAAGGACCCCAAGCTTTGACCGTGAATTGTTCAAATAGGTGACCACTGTACATGGGTCAGAGTCCTTCGGGGCTTTGCTCCAGTTGACCTCCAAATTGATGGAGATCCCCTTAAAGACAGTCCAGCAGTGGGCTGGATTGAGATGATTTGCTGGTGGTCGCCTTCCCATTGGTGGAGGCCATCCTAGGACCTGCACTGGAACCCTGCCAGCATCTGGCCTCCTGCGTGGTGCCCTCCGCCCACATGGTCCACAAGTATATGGTCCCAACCAGTTCCCTGTCTGGTTTCTTAGACAACCCCTAGGCTAAGGGATTGGTGACTGGTTCCGTCGTCCATAAGACCAGCAGTGTCGGGGATGTGGACAAGCGCCCTTCCCCAACAAGGAGTCCAAGAAGCTGGACCACGCAGTTAAAGTTTACACTGCGTTTTACCTGAGTCTCCATCAGGCGAGTTATGCCGTGATGATGGCCAACTTTGGTCATGCCCTGATGGACATCCTTGACCATATCCTCCCCCACCTTCCTGCAGATTTGCAGTCAGCGATTAAGGTGATGAGACCAGGGTCGAGCACTGGCCAGATACCAGCTTCAGACAGCTTTGGACATCGGAGATTCTTACATCCAGTCCATGGCCACAGCAGTCACGATGTGTCCTCTTCTTGGGCACTGACCTTTTCGGCCCTGGGGTGGACGGGTACATTACGAGGATCAGAAAGTCCAAAGCCACACTCAACTCTGTGACTTACTCACAGAATGATCAGTCAGGAAAGCGGACGAAGAAAAAGTCCTTTCAGGTTCTGCCCTTTCCATTCCGGTAACCCCAACAGCACCAGCCCAGCCGGGGTGGTTGCTGGTCTGGTGACCTAATCCTGTGTTTGCCAGCTAGGGATCCAGTAAGCCCAGAGGTCAGGGCAGTGGGGCCCTTCTGGCAGCTGGTGCCGGTGCCTCCTCCAAGGCTGCTCAGTGACTGATTAGGGAGTGTTTATTTTCCACCCATCCAGTCCCTGCCTCACCTCCCCATGGGAGGTTGGCTTCGCCATTTCTGGCACATCTGGTCTGCTACGACCTCAGACAGATAGGTGTTAGAAGTAGTGGGCAGTGGATTGCCCCTCAACTTCAAGGCTCTCCTGCCATTCCAAGCCCACTGCCTGTGGGAGTCCGCGGTGTTGCTGTCCACCCTCAGGGAGGACATTACTCAGCTGCTAGAAAAAGGAGCCATAGCCCATGTCGTTGACGCCACAGCTAGCCAAGGCTTCGTGTCGAGGTACTCCTGCTCCCTACACAGATTGGGGGGGCTGATGCCCTATACTGGATCTTCACTTCTCAATCAGTTCCTGCGGAAGCGCAAGTTCCAGATGGTCACTATGAACCAAATAATTCCATCCTTAGAGCAGGGCATGTGGTTCTGCTCTCTGGACCCCAGGACATCTTCTTCCGTAGTCCAGTCCATCCGTCCCACTGGCATTACCTCCTGTTCTGCATGGAGGGGGTTCTTCACAAATTCCAGGTCATGCCTTTCGGCCTCTCCTAGGACCCCCAGAGTTTTCACCAAGTGCATCACAGTAATGGCAACATTTCTGTGCTGCTGAGGAGTCCAGGTCTGTCCATACCTGGATGACTGGCTGATAGCCAAGCCATCCAGGGAGGTGGTGGATCGGTCCAGGGACCTCTCCCGCCAAACCTGCAGAGACTCTGGCCTTCTGGTCAACCCAGCCAAGTCTGAACTCAACTCCTCGCAGATTATCCACTTAATCGGGGCAGAGCTAGACTCCCTCTGGACTAAGGACCGACTCCCTACAGACCAAGCATCAGATCTTACCTCCTTTTGCCCGATTTCAGGTTGAGTGCTCGAACCCTGCCCAGGAATTCTGCGGCTGCTGGAGTACATGGCATCCTGCACCAGCATGATCAGGTGGGCCCTCTAGTAGATGTGCCACTTGCAGTGGGAGCTGGCCCACCAGCAGTCTCAGCGCCTAGGTTACCTGGACCAGTGGCTCAGCAGATAGCACACTCACCTCTGAGGCCGGGAGATCAGAAGGCTGTGGGTTGTATCCCCACACCAGGAACTTGGGTTAAATCCCAATACTGACACTGTAGTGCAGCATGGGGGGGGGGAGGTGCTGCATTCCTGAGGTGCCGTCTTTCGGATGAGACGTTAAACAGAGGTCCCATCTGCCTGTTCTGGTGGCAGTTCAGGTGGATGTTAAAGATCCCGTGGCACTTCTTGAAAAGAGTAGGGGAATTTTAACTGTGCCCTTGCCAAATTTTCCCCCTTTACTAAAAAATACCACCAACAGCTTAATCTGGTTCAAGGTTAGTTGGCATTCATCTGTATCCCCTCCCCGGGTTGTGCCTGAAAATAGGCAGAATTTGTCTTGTGCTCTGACCCGGTCAACAAAAACTAAATAAATAAATAAATGGTGACTCAGCTGATGTGGGATGCCATCCAGTGGTAGCTTATCGCAGAACATCTGGAGGAAGGAGTCCTGTTCGTCCGCCCTGAGCTAGCAATCACCCTGACAACCGATGCATCTCTGGTGGGGTGGGGAGTTCACCTGGGGGATCACAGGGCCCATGGCCTCTGGGCCCCCAGGGATTCCCATTACCACACCAACATGCCGGAGCTCTGTGTAGTGCACCTTGCTCTGATGGAATTCGCTCCATTTGTCCAGGGTCAGGTCATGCAGATACAGACAGTCAATACCATGGCCATGTACTACCTGAACAAGCAGGGCAGAATGCACTCCCTTAGTTTGTGTCAGGAGGCCCTCCACACCTGGACCCTTGTACGCAGTTTGGATGCTGATCTCCTGGCAATTCATGTAGCAGGAACCTCCAACCAGCTAGCAGACAGCCTCAGCCTAGTGAGCGAAGCTTCTGACCTGTTCGCTTCCTGGGAGAACGCAAAGCTGCTGCTATTTTGAGCCTGCCCCCACAGTGTGGGACACTTGTGGGGGATGCCTTCATGAGGCCCTGGACCCCAGGCCTCTTTTACACCTTTCCTCTGATCCACAGAGTGTTGTTCAAGGTGCGGAGGGACAAGGCGTGGATGATCTGTACTGTACTGTATATACTTTCTCTTCCTTGTATATTATTGCTTTTTGTATACCTGCTTCTGTACTGTACTTATTTATTTATTGAATTTTGATGACCGGGTAGGCCCACTGGGCCCCGGAGTTCCCTTTTTCAGGGGCGACCCGGGAATAACAGTACAGACATTATGAACTTTGTGCAGTTACATAATACAGGAAGTTATGGGCATACAGTATTCAGCTGTTTACACATAGCAGTGGTTATTAGGGTATTATATGTCATATTGGTAAGTTGTAGTTCATAGTATTCGAACATTTGTCCTGCATGTAAGTGAGACAGCATTATGGATTCCTTGGGTGAACATACTTTGAGAGCTTTAGGATGGTTCATTGAGGAGAAAAATTAGTGCTACCTTGATTGGGGGTTGACTTTTAATTCATAGTGGTAGTTTAGGTAGTGTCAGGTGTAGTGGCACTGGCATACACTTTTGATAGGAGATGGGTTTGAGTCTAGTGGAAGCCACGGCACTGAAGGGTTTCACGCACCTCCAGCGGGAGGTGGTTCCATAAGGAGGCAGCATACGAGAAGGATTTCTGGCCTGCCTTAGTCCTAGCCTTGGGAACCTCTAGCAATGTTTGGCCCGAAGACCTAAGGCTGCGCAGGTGTCTCTTTACTGTGAGGAGTCCCCTGAGGCTAGGGGGAGGGGAAGGGCTAATTATCTTTTTCGCCAGGCAGAGCACGGGCTAACTGAGGCGTGCTTCAAAGGATGGCCAGTTAAGCTTTACTAGCGCCTCACAGTGGTGGCTCCTTGAGTGGGATAGAGTGGCAAAGCGGATCACTTTGTTGTAAAGAACCTGTAATTTACCATACTCCCGCTTTGCGATACCCTGGATGACCGGGGCCGCAAATGTCAATGTTGGAAGTAGGACACTCTCTGCTATAGCAGTCCTAGCTTCAAGGGTTAACAGTTCCTTAAGCCGATATAGTAATCCGAGTTTGGAATGGATTACTTTAGTGACTTGGTCCACGTGATGTTTGAACGTGAGGCCCTGGTCGAGGGTGAGGCCGAGGTATTTTGTAGAGGGAACAACATCTAGCTTGTTGCCCTCCAGAGATGAGAGCTGGAGAATTTGCTATCTGTCCTGTCCTAAGGCTCTTGGTCCAAACAGCATAACTTTGGTTTTATTGGTGTTAAGGACCATTTTGTTGTTAATGAGCCACCTCTCCATGATGTGAATGTCCTTTTGGAGAGAACTGGATAGGTCATCCAGGTTGTAAGAGGACGTGTAAATAACAGCATCATCCGCATATTGGATTATATTGCTGCTTCCACAGTGCTTGTACAGTTCGTTGACGAACAACGAGAACATAAGGGGCCCAAGTATGGACCCTTGGGGTTCTCCCTCCATTAGGGACAGAGGTTTGGAGAGTTTGTCCTGCCACCTGACTCTCTGAGTCCGACCTGTGAGATAGCTTTCTATCCATCTGAGGGCGTGGGCATCTAGGCCTATGTGGAGGAGTAGTCTGTGATCCACCCGGTCGAAGGCCTTGGAGAGGTCTATAAAAACTGCCCCTGTGTTGGATCCAGCATCTAGGTCTTTAAGTACGTCTGAAGAGAATTTGGTTAGGGCAGTGTCTGTCCCATGATTGGCTCTAAAGCCATGTTGCGATGCGGACAACAGCATGTGGGCTTCCAGGTGCTTCTTAAGCTGGGCATATACGATTTTCTCCTGTATTTTTGCCAGGGTACAGAGCAGGGAGATTGGCCTGTAGTTTTCAATTGGTTCTGCGGCCTCCCTTATGGATCGGGACCACGTGCGCCTGTTTCCACTGGTCAGGACATATCCCTCAGGGACCTATTGATCAGCCAGGTGAGTGGCTGAGCGAGCGCCGTGGCACCATCTTTTAGCAATCTCGCTTTGAGTCCGTCTGGGCCTCCTGAGCCTGTTGTTTTCAGGGTTTTTAGGATGGCCAAGACCTCATTTATCTTGGCCAGCCTCAAATGAAAGGGTGGGCAGTCAGGCGATTGAGGAACCGGCGGAGTGACCGGGTTTTTAGGCACCAATGGCCCTGCCTGATGTTT
The DNA here is from genome assembly GCA_016271365.2 of Neoceratodus forsteri. NCBI lineage: Eukaryota > Metazoa > Chordata > Ceratodontiformes > Ceratodontidae > Neoceratodus > Neoceratodus forsteri. The sequence goes on along the minus strand of CM057459.1, from coordinate 244,587,603 downwards.
ATCAGGGTTGGTGAAGTACGTATTAAGGGTCTCAGCAATTTGTGCCACATCATGTAGTGCCTTTCCATTGGCAGTGATGGGGCCCGAGGTAATCTTTTTTTTCCCTTCATTAGTTCATTGATGTGGGACCAGAAAGTCCTAGGGTTGCCAAGGTTGGCTTTTCGGAGGTGGTTGAAATACTCCTTTTTCGCTAGTTTGGTGGCCTGTTTACATTGGTTTCGGAGGGTCCTGTAGAGGACCTGGTCAGCTTGAAGAGCTGTGTCCTTGGACTTTTTCCAAGCTTTATCTCGGCTGATCATCAGGGCTTTTAAGGGAAGGGTAATCCACTTATAGCAATGGCCCTTTACCCTGTAGGTTTTAAATGGGGCCAAGAGATCAGCGGCCCACATGATTGACCTGTTTAAGAAGTCCACCTCATCCAAGGTAGGGAGACCTCTAATAGGGGTCCAGTCCAGGTTGCCCAGGAGAGTATTATAGTGCTCCAGGGAGAACTTTGAGTAGTCCCTGGAAGTGAGTATTCTAGGAGGGACCCTTACCGTCCTATTTCTCCAAACACAGAAGGTAGGTGAGTGGTCGCTGAGGGCATCCACCATGGTGCCAGCCAGTTGAATATTTTTAGGGTTAGACACCAGTACCCAGTCTATGGTCGAGTGGCTGCCCGTTTTATAGTTAAACCTTGTGGGTAGGGTGACTATCTGGGAGAGGCTGGCCTCCTGAATCATGTCTATTATTGAGGACCTGGCCTCTGTGTTCCAATGCACGTTGAAGTCACCGAAGATGATGACCTCAGTAGCAAACGCGACTGTTAAGTTTTTTGTGAGGGACTCGAGGGATTGGAGGGCCTCCTTTGGTGGACTGTAAACGCACCCTACATTAAGGTGTTTAGCACCGCCGAGGGTGATGCGTACAAAGATAGTTTCAATTTCGGGGCTCATTGTTACGTTGAGGTTAATGTGAGCAGAGATCAAAGTAGCCTTAACGTATATGAGGACCCCACCCCCTTTTTTCTGGGTTCTGTCCTTCCGGTAACAGACATACCCTGGGGCGGCAAATTCGTGATCTAGGATCGATGGTTTTAACCAAGTCTCAGAGACTGCAAGCACATCAGGGTTGTAGAGGGCCAGCCACGCTTGTACTTCATGTGTTTTAGGCCTAAGACTACAAATGTTCATGTGTGCTAGCCTCAAGCCCCTTGTCGCAGTCCAGTTTAGGTCCTGGGGGGTTGAGATGGGGGGTATTATCGACACACGGGCCAGGGTTAGGTTGAATGTCACCTGCCCGCAGTAGCAAGGTCGTTAGCAGGAGGCGGAGAATATAGGTCAGGGAAGGGAACCTAGTTTTTTTAGGTTTGTATGTCAGCAAAAGAGTAGCCCTGTGGCAAATCCCGCTCCTACTGAGTTTAGTGGCTATAAGGAGGGCCAGGTTGTCGGCCAGGGGTGGGCTATAAGGGTGCCAGGCCAGGCGTTGTGCTGGTCCATTTGGTGGCTGCGCAGCAGAGGCTTGTCTACTGACTAGCCAATCCACCCAGAGGATTGAGGCGATGTACGGGGCAGCGAGGAGGAGACCCTTAATTGACCTAAGCTGGCCCAAGGTACGGGCATTCAGAGGCCTGTTGACTAGCATTTTCATCCTTATGTGGCGTTGTTAGGCTACAAGAGCTTGGCCTAGTAGTAACAGTACAAGGGAAATTTAGGGGGAACAGGCAGGGTGCCTGAGGGTGCCGGGACGCACAGCAGTGTTGTACTTATTTTAGTTGTGTTTGTACAATAGCTGTACTTGGCAACTTTTCTAACCCTTGAGTTCAGTAAGTAATAGCAACTTTTCTAACCCTTGAGTTCAGTAAGCAATAGGATTCTTGGTTATATGGGTTACTACCACAGAGGTAGTCTAGCAACAGGTCAGTTTGAGATAAAGAAAAAAAGAAGATACAAGCAGTTAGACTTAACCCAATGGCATTGCTATTGACAGCTATGGCATAAAAGGGTAGGGTTAGCTGGTAACATTGTGAGCACACGTTTAAGTTATAGCACAATATAGGGTCCCTATTGTTTAGTGTACACAATATAGGGTCCTTATTGTTTAGTGTACATTCAGCATTAAAAACCCAGTAGACCTTTGAGGTTCATTTAGATCATTCAAGTCTTACAATAGGTAGCTGGAGTTAAGCAGTAAGTCCCCCATTCAGTTGGGCTTGCCTGTAATTGATACAGGCTGAGGTAAGTTAGCCCAGGGCAATGCTCCACCTCCTGCGCTTCCTATTGGTGTAGGGCTCACTACAGGCGGCGCTGCCCCCTACATAATCAGAACCACAACAGGGCGGGAAATTTTAAAAAGTTGCAGTCTGCTTCCAATTTTACACCGGGGGAGGTCCGCCGACCAGATTACGCTGTTGGCGCCTCAACCCCGCGGTCTGTACTTTGATGTATTCATGACCAGGTCCACCTTGCAAATGAGCCTTGCTCAATGGTGCCCGCCTGGATAAATAAAGATTTTGATTGATTGATTCTGGTAGCCCCAGACTGGCCACACCAGTTTTGGTACCCAGCTCTCCTCAGCAGCAGACTTCTGTGGTGATTACCCCTATGTCCAGACCTGCTCTCCTGTCACAAGGGGAAGGTCCTGCATGTGAACATTCAGTCCCTACACCTGACAGCCTGGTTCCTGAGTGGCTAGAGTTCCAGGCTTTGGGTCTCTCTAAAGAGGTTCTCCACGTTGAGAAGCCTTCTGGAAAGAGTCATCCCTCCAGTACTATGCATTAAAAGGGAAGAGGTTTTCCATTGGGAGCCAGGGCAGGGAGCTAGACCCCTTGGCCTGCCCTTTTGTCAACATTCTGGATTATCTATGGTCCCTCTCTCAGTCGGGCCCGCAAGGTGCACCTAGCAGTCATCTCTGCATACCAGGCACAAACTGATATGCTGGCAGTGCTGCAGCAGATGGTGGTCAGGGGCCTCTTTATGGGCCTTGACCACCTGTCCCTGCTGGTGCGTGAACTACCACCACCACCTTTGGACTTGTTGCTGGTACTGGCAGTGCTCATGGGCAAGCCAATCGAACCGATGCACAGGTATGAGATGTCACACCTGTCATGGAAGACTGCCTTCTTGGTTGCTATCACGTCCGCCAGAAGGATCAGTGAACTCCAGGTGCTCTCTGTGGAGCCTCCATATCTGGTGTTCCACAAGGACAAGGTTGTTCTCCACCCCCACCCAAAGTTCCTCCCAAAGGTTATGTCGGAGTTTCACCTTAATCAGGTGATTAACCTCACAATGCACTTCACTCCAACCTCGGAGGCCGAGCACAGGCTCAACATGTTGGATCTGAGGTGAGCACTTGCTTATTACAAGGAGCGCACAGCTGGAGTTCGTGGAGAGGTTTGCCAGCTATTTCTTATCTACACTGAAGCTGCACCTGGCTGACCAGAAACAAAGCAGATGATTGACATGTGGATTGTCTCCTGCATCGACCTCTACTACTGGTTGAATGGTAAGGGGCCTCCTGTAGGGCTTAGGGCTCATTCCACCAGACATACCGCTGCATCGGTGGCTGCTTCCAGGGATGTCCCTATCCTGGAGATCTGCAGGGCTGCTGTCTGGAAGTCAGCACATACCTTTATCTCTCACTACCACATCGACCTTCGGTCATGCCGGGATGCTAGTTTTGGGACCCCTGTTCTCCAGTCCCTGTTTGCTAGATAGCGATGTGTACCTTCACCCTTTCTACTGGAGTAGGAGTCTGCCTAAGTGTGGATAGTGCACCATATCCACACCCCTAGAAATGAGGGTTACTCACCTCTAACCGTAGTTCTAGGAGTGGTATATGGTGCGCACACACACACACACACACACACACACACACACACACACACACACATGACCCACCTGACCTCCCCTGGCAAGTGGCACATGGATTCCCTGCTTCCAGCTTGCAAGAGCTGATGTCACGGGACAGTGCCGAGGAGTATACTACCCGGGTGTGTGGGAGGAACTTAGCTTGAAGACATTCCAGCTGGATTTAAAGGGAAAAGGGAGACTGCCTAAGTGTGGATATGCACCATATACCACTCCTAGAACTATGGTTACAGGTGAGTAACCCTAATTTATTGTGTACTGACCCTGCAGGGGCTGAGCAGCTCTATCTGATGCAGTAGCACCTCTTATGGTGGAAGCAGTGGTGGTATTGACATTGCCATCATACAGCACTGGATGACCCCACAATAGGATGGTGTCCCAGAAAGGATCTAACAGTGTTTGATGTCGGTGGGACCTAACCAGGGACTAAACTGTATTCTGCTTTACAAGACAACAGCCATCAATCCCTCCCACCCCCACCTTGTAACCACTCGCATCCAGAGCCTCTCTGCTGCACCCTGCCCCAGAAATAAATGGGTCTTCATAGTATGGGCTATGAGTGTGTTTGCCAACTGACTAAGGCCTCACCACAAGGGCCAAGTCATGGAAGACTGGGGCGGTGAAAAGGGTTTAGTGACTGCTGGACTGTCGAAGGTGTGAGTGACAACTGGAGCGAGATCAGCTTAGGAACAGGAGGAGAGGAGATAAGCTTGGAACAGGCAGAGCTTAATAAATTGTTAACCCCCCAAAAAAAAAATTCCTTCAAACTACAGAGTGGGAGGTCAAGTTCCAAAAATTTATGTTTGGCATTCCTATAATCTCTGTTTGGAAATTAGATAGGGGCCCAAAATTTCTCTAAACTTAAATGTTAAAATGATGGCATAGGGGAGCGGTATTCAAGTTGGAATTCCAGTTTAAAGAAAAAGGGTATTACAACTTTAAACTGACATTGTCAACCTTTTTTGCATCATATTATTTCTAGTTGAAAGATCACATTTTATGATTGCTTACCTTCTCTAAAATTCATTAATGTTGCTGATTGTTCTGTCTGCCTCCTTTCTTAGTAGAACTGAAGTGTAATTATGCCCAGTTTTGTGTTTTGATCTATTCTTTTTGCAAACTTCCTGAACATTAGGAAAACCCACAAACGGTGCAGCCACTCATGATGTAACAGCCACCTCTACCCCACTGCATTATGAGGGGCTAAACTGTGGTGTGGGTGTTCCCAAGTCCAGAAAGGATACAGTGGGAGTTCATCAAGGACTGTAAACAAATGTGTGGTGTGGTAACACCAGTATGGTGGTCAGTCTGTTTTTCACTTCTAAAAAACCAAAGGGAACCTGAAACAAACTACCAGCTACATTAGCAATCTCTACAGAATGTAACCAATCGTAGCATGTATTTTTTTAAATAGAGATGCTTTGAGATCTAAGGGGGTTGACAGTGTTCCTTTAAACCCAATTTGCAGAAGTGGATAGACTGCCATTATTTCTAAACTCTGAAGAGAAAGAGATGGGAGGATCAGCCTTGCGGTGCAGTTGCAAAACCTTAACTTTGCAGGGTATTTGTTGTCCATCAAGTCAGGACCACACAGAATTAGGGTGGGAGTTTCTCTGAAGAATCTTCCTCCGTTTATTCCAATGCATGTTGGAGGTATTATAGTGTCCACTTCATAGCTTCTGTTAAACTCATAGCAAAGGTCCTGGGACCACTAAAATTTGCTTGAGATTCTTTGTCGGGGAGTAGAAGGTCCAAAGAAGAACCATTGTTTTCACCCTTGCTTTTTAAATTTAATGTTCTTATCCATCATTTCTATAAAAAATATGGAGTTTTGGAGGGCCTAACATTTGTGTGGGATACATCATATAAGGCATAAATTCGTGTCGGAGACTTGATTAGCGGCCTTCACTAATCAAAGTAAAAAATGATTCGCAATTGGCCGAAGTTGATTAGCAATTACCAAAAATTTATATTTTTGCTCAAACCCCAATAAAATATACTTATCTTGCTCTGTATTGATAAAATACACATTTACACATGTTTCTGAGACTGATATCTGTTTTATTTAGCCATTTCCAGAGAAATACAGCAATTGTGCAGCAGCACACATACATCTTAAGAGACGAAATAGGATGTCTGCCAAAGCAGACCGTGAATTCGTGAGTCATGATAAATTAAACATAATGAACCCCAGCCTCCGGAATAAAAACTCCACCTGGGACCGTGATTGACCACACAGTTACCATCAAGAATTGGGTACAACCTGTTTGCTACTCTTCTCCACCAGGCATGTAGCCAGTAATTCTGGCCTTTTTGGGGTGGAGGGGACCTGGGGGTGGTCTGCCATCCGCAGCTGCTAAATCACCAGGACATCTTGGTTTAGAACTAAAAAATATGTCTACAGCCCTGTCTGGGTTGATGTCAGCTGGAGGGGGGCCCTGCTTTTTAATGTGAATCAATGTTTCTACACTATCCTCTGCCAGACTTGCTCTCCAGTCAGTTTTTACCTTGTTCATGGTTGGAAAACACCTTTCTACTATTACATTAGGCACAGGAAATACTCTCAACTCATTGACAAGCTTTAACAGATTTGAATAAGAATTTTGGAAATCCCATGCCAGCTTTGACCAGATAGCAGAGGCAGACATATTATTGATGAAATTGATTTGAGCAAATATCTTAAACTCTTGCCATTCTGCAAGCACTTGATTGGTGTCACAATCAGGCTGCAAAAGAGCTGAAAAATGGTCAGCTACTTTAGTGATAACACTGTTACCATACAGCTCCAGCTCCTTTCAGTCTGTTGGCCAGAGTCTGGTATCTAACACTTTTGCACGGTTATAGATGCTACTTTCACCATTCAAACCGAACCTTTGTTCACAACAGTTCTCAATACTTGTAATGTGTTTCTTACATTGCTGTTTAAAAGTTTTAATAGATTGAGCACTTAGATGTGTTAATTTTACACCCTTGTAAGTGATTTCAGGACATGCTCCTGAAAGAACATCAAACCCATTTTTTAAGAGAATGTCAAGTTCACTGCCACCTATGGGGCGACTCTGTTTAGCGTGGTCAAGAGTGTTTCTCAAAGTTTCAACAGAGCTAAGTACTCTGGTATTTCAACAACTTCTTTTTGAAGTGCTAGTGAGAACCTGGCAAGTGGCTGAAGCAACTGTTCAAAATACAAAAGATGTGCAACCATTTGGAATTTAGTCAAAATTTGCAACACTCCCTTGGCTTTGGCCTGATCATGAGTTGGGTCTGTGGCCATAGATTCTAAATGAGCAGTGATTACAGGGAATGATTTGGTAACAGCCCGGGTAGCAAAAAGTTTATGCTGTACACAACGAATGCCATGGGCTTTCTTGTGCTTTTCAACTGATATCTTCATGGCCTGGGCACAGGACCGCAACTCTCTAAGTTGCTTAGGACTTTTCTGATAGAGATGAAACAGCTGGGTCAGAAAGTTTGAAACGTCACTGAAATAGGTATTATCCAAAGCATCTTTCATGGCCAGTTCTAATCTGTGTGAGAAACAATGAACAGCACCCAACCACTGTAGGTCTTCCCTTAAAAGTGCAGCAAGACCTCATCTTACACCCATGTTGACAGCTGCCCCATCAGCCCCAAACTCAACCATTTTTTTTACGTTAAGGACACTCTCTGCAAGAATGTCTAAAAAGAGATTTTTGAGTCCCTCACGTGTGCCATTTGATACAGCTTTCATTCGTAAAAATTTAGCCTCCACGTGAACATTGCTGGGATTAACATAAATTACGTAAACCAGTTCCTTTTCAGTGATACCACTATCAGTACTACCATCCATAAGAACTGAAAAATAATTAGCATTTTTTTACAGTTGCCAGCAGGTTTTCCTCTAGGTTCTTGCCAATACACATTGTTAGTTCTTTCCCACTAACAGCGTTAATATTTTTATTGCCCAAATGAACTCCATGGCGCTTCTCTTGTTCTGCTATCGCTTCAAACTTTTTAATAGGGATGTCCTCTTTGACCATCATATACAGGATCTCCATCAGCCTGCCTAGAACCATTCTGTGCTATTCCTCTGCATTACCGAAAGCTCTCCCTGCAAATAAATTAAAATTATTTAGCTCTGGGTCACATCCTCCTATCCCTCCCGATTACTTTAAACTTACCAATTGTGGTATGACAATATATTTCAAGTGGTGACCTTGTTTTACCAAATTTCAAAATATTAAGAGCTTTCTTGTGCTGCTCTGTCTGAAGATGTTTCCAGATGGTGTTGACTTTTAGCTGGGGGCCTGTTATCCCTGCAATTAATGCCTCACTGAAGTTCCTCAACCCACGTAGCTCATCTTTATACTGACAGCACAATTCGTAACTAGTATGCACTGCACAGTCTCTCTCAGTCTCCCTCACTGCTTATCTGTAGCCAGTTTTTGTCTGGATCATATTTTTTGCACCATCCTTCTGCAGTTGCTAATTTTACTGTGCCAGCCATGTTGGACTGCAGTTATTAAAAAGTTTGAAGTTAGCAAAACAAGACTCGTGTCAAGCTGTGCACTTAAAAATTAACACATCAAGTTACTGAAATCTGGCTAACTGTACTGAAAAAAAAAAAAGAAAATAGCAGCTGCAGATTTGCTTGTGACCTCCTGAGCCCCCCCCCACCCCCCGCTAAATTGTTTACTTGTCCCCATCTCTGCCATAGGCATGGCACACACTTAAAGTTTCAGAGTTGTGAACTGAACACTTCCCAAAGTTCACTGCTGCAGCAAAGCTCTAGCTGGCAGCGGGGCTAGTGTCTTAATTTGTAATGTCCCCTCAGATCCGATTGGCAGGGCACACAAGAGTTACAACTTCCCCAGTGCAACAGAGCAAACAGGTGTATTTTTGTTTTCATCCCCTACATCTCTGCCAAAGCAGGGCACTGATATAATTGTTTTTACTGCTTTGTTTCCTCTCCCCTGAGAACTCTGGAAAAACCAGGGCACAATTCTTATCATCACTGCTGCAAAAAGGTCTGGCTGGGTACAAAATAAAGCAGGCAGGGCGGGCATGACCACCCATTGTACCTTCATCTTTGCCAAAAGCAGCGTACATTTACTTAAATGTCACAGAAGTTTTTCCTTCGTTTCCTCCCCTTCATGGGGGGTAGGAAGAAATAGGCTGTTGGTTAACTAGGATCTGCTGCCTATCCTGTAGGTAGGGAAATGGGCAGACTAGATGGGCCTAGCGGTCCTTATCTGCCGTCAAAGTCTATGTTTCTATGTTTCATAGAACTCTTTGAAGTAAACCAGGGCACAATTCTTAGTCTGTTCTGTTCCCAAAAATGTTCTGCTACTTGCAAGTCAATACAGTTTGTTTGCTTAATCCCCCATCATGATCACTGCTACAATAAGGGCTGGGTACATTTTAAAGCTGGGCATGACTGTTTAACCACTGTTGTCCCTTCATCTCTGCCCAAAGCAGAGCACATTTAGTCACACAAGTTACTTTTCCCTTTTTGTTTCCTCTCCCCTTGAACTTTCTGGAAAATCCAGGTCACAATTCTTATTTGTTTTCTGTTCCCAAACAGTTTGCAAGAGAACAGTAAAGTTTGATATTTTTGTTCCCCATCATATCAGTCACTGGCATTCGATTGGGCTCGGCATTCCACCCCTCTCCTGCTCTTCTCCTCCTGTCTCCCCCTCCCTATCACCCTATCTCTTGTTGCTCCACCCCAGACTACCTAGCACTTACCTTTCTGTTCTTGCACTTACGACAATGTCACATCCTTGACTGCCTACACCCTTGTTCCCCACCCCTTCCCCTCTTATTCCCTACCCCTTGCACCACTTATGTCACCCCAGGATGGTTTTTATTTGTATTTGTGTCTTGCTATATATACACACCCGTATTGTTAATTGTGCATTGATATTTGCCACTGACTGTTTGCTACTGTGCTAGTCTATACACATGTACTGTCTTTTGCTACCAAGTTAACCTCCTTACCTGTATTGTATCTTACCTCTGCTTACTTCTATGTTAACCATTGTATCTTACCACTGTTTTGCTTGCACCCATTGCTGATGCAGAACTTTTGCAAAAGAACCCTTTTGTAATCCTAGTAATAAATAAAATAAAAATAAAGTTTACACCACTCTGTTCATCTCTGCCAAGCAGGGTAATAGTTAGTTCACATTTACTTTCTTGTTGTTTCCTCTCCCTGATTCCTCTCCATTTTGTCCACAGTTCAGTCCCATCCCACGAGGTGTCCGCCTTGCCCTGACTGCCCCACTAGTCATGCCACTGCTCTGCCACGTGCCCTCCTGTTGAGTTCACTCCTCCAGGCTCCCTGGACAATACATTGAAAAGTTTGTACTTGTTTTTTTTTTTGTAGAGACTCCCTTGATTGTCTGCTCATCTGCATGCTGCTCCTCCACGAGTTGCTCGACCGAATCTGCATCACACTGCCTGCTCGCCCCACCACGATGCTTCGCGCTGCTCTCCTCTGGTCCTGGTCCTCTCTCATGCTGTCTCAGCCTCCTCGGCTCCCCTGCTCCTCAGTGCAGCTCCTCCCTGAAAACACAGAAAGAAATTCATTACCGGACACCACCAATGGGCTAAAAAAAAATACAGTTTAAAAAAAAAAAAGGAAACTGGAATTTACCTTGCTTAAATTTTGCTCCGGCTGAATCTTCTGGTCCTGCTTGCTCTTCTCCTGGGGCCACGCCGTAAGAGGACGCTGTAACATTTCTCCCTTACAGAGACTGGGTAGGGGAGGATCGCTGGCAATCAGGAGGGGCGCGGGGGAGGAGGACAGAAAAAACGCGGGGAAAACAAAAATTAAAGAAACATGGCCCAAAATGCCACAAAGAGCATTTTTAAAGGACCCAGGGCTAGTTCAGAATGATTAACAATGACTGCTAATCATTCCACAAGTTGACTCACTTTTCTCCGATCTTGGGACGCAAATTGCGATGCGAACCCACTTATTTTTATGTCTTGTCATAATCTGCCGGGGGTTGGGAGCACCATTCAAAATACCTACCAGAAGCTCTGGCTTTCTACCTATCCTGTGTCCTACTCAACCCCAATGTCTTTTAATTGTTTGGGTAACACAAGCACTCACTTACATAGCTTATTAGCTAAAAAAATTGCAGTATATGGCCTAATATTTTAAGGTGTTGGATTGGAAGTTCCACTGACTTGTAAGTAAATCATTGATTCATTTTCACACATCCTCCTCCTCCTCCCAGAAATTAAGAGACTGTTTTTACCTTATAGGTGGGAGTTCACATTTTCACAAAAAGACCTATTGAAGAAAAGCAGATGGACGGTTTAAATCCAGATGATATTATTAGTTACCTTCACAAGTACCCAAAGGCTATAATTAGATACCTGGAACACTTAGTGATGGAGCAAGCAGTCCAGGTAAGAGGGGATTCTTTTATTTCATTTTGTTTTATCTGTTTCTGTTACTAGTCCACCAGTTGATATGAGAAGTAATTAGATCCTGTTGGACCCGAAGCAGAATACCACTCTGTGAGTTGGCTGGTCTGGAGTGCAGAGTAGCAAAACAGTTGGGGACAGATATTCAGAGGTTAGCACGGGCTAAACGGGGTGTTTGCCCACACTAACTGGGTTCTGCACCTGATTCCTGGGTGGGGTCTGTATTCAGAAACCCCCACAGTGGGGGCAAAACCCATTAGCACTCAAACGCTAACATACTGCTGCGCCCATGCAGATGAGGGGGTCCTCCCCTGTATACGCGCAGAGCGGCAAATTCAGAGATTTGCACTGGCTGTAAATGCCACCCAAATGGATGCAAATTGTCTTCACAAACCCTGATTTAACGGGGCACAAGTTCCTGGTGGCGGGCAGCAGTACTGCAGCGGCCTGCCCACCGACACCCCCAAACTCCATAGCGGATAACCAATGCATGCCCTGTTATCTAGGGGCACCTCCCATCCTCCGATACCCATCCCAGTATTGTGAGCCATTGCCCTGGTGTCAAGTGGCTCCTCCACCCCCACCCCCGATCACCCATTCCGGTATTTGTAGAGTATGCCCTTTTGGCACCCCCGCCCATTAATCACCGTTCCCGTAATTGTAGAGTATGCCGTGGTGTCTAATGGCACTCACCGAGTGCCATTCTCGTAAGTGTAGAGTATGCCCTGGTGTTACGTGACACCCCCTGCCCTCCGGTCACCTGTCGCTGCATATGCAGAGCATTCCCTAGTGGGCCCTCTTCCCACCCTGTGATTTCCCGTCCTTATATTTGAAGAGTGTTCCCTGATGTTTTGCCCCTCCCCCCAATCCATTGGCCCGCAATCCATAGTTAGTCCCTGGTGTCTAGCGTCCCAGTGCCAAGCCCGAGTCCCCAGTGGCAAGCAGCCCTTCTCCCTCACTGAGCACACCACCCAGCCAACCCTCCCCTGTACCTAGATAAGCCGCTGCCATGCAGAGGGCCTGATACGGCCACCGGCACAGCTGTGCTCTCCCTCCTCAGCCGGTCACTGTATGGGAAGACTGGGAAGGTGCATACAGTCCACACAGACTATATGCGCATCCCCTGTCATCCCATGTGGCCGAGGAGGTGAGAGGATGGCTGTGCTGGTCACCATATTGGCTCTCCGCATGACACTGGCTTTCCTAGGTATGCAGCGGAGAGTTGGCTGGGTGGTGTGCTCTGTGCAGGTGTGACCACTAGCCAGCTATGACTCAGAGCTGGAACCAGGACAGATGCTCGGCGGGTGGGGTGGGGGGTGCCCCTAGACACCAGGGACTAACAGTACATTGCGGACCAGGGGATTGGGGGGGGGAGCCTCGACACCAGGGCAACACTAACGATACAGGGACAGATGCTAGACACCACGGCATGCTGTACACATACAGGGACGGGCAGTTGGGGAAGGGGTGCCACTGGACACCAGGGAGTACTTTACGATTATGGTAATGGCAAAAGATGGGTAGGAGGTGCCACTAGACACCAGGGCAAGCTCTACAAATATAGGGACAAGTGATCGTAGGGTTGGGGGGGGGCACTAGACAACAGAGAGGACATTTGCTTTGAGAGAATTGGCATTTGGGGTGGGGAGCCATATGCCATCATGCTTGATATGGCGGGCAGCCACGGGAGGGGCACAAACCTGCCACCATTTCCCATACAAATGAACCCATAATAGGCATGCATATGGCCTCTTAGCGCCTTGCATGCCCAATGGGCTTATTTGTTTTTTGCGTCTGAATATTGCGCCATGGCTTCCGGTGCTGTCAGGTCTGGGGCGCAACTTCCTATGAGCTGCATACATCCCAGGTTCATGGCAGGGCAGTGCTGCTTGACTTAGCACTGTGCCAACATGGCCCAATATTCAGTCGGATAGCGTCAGTACGCTGTCCAGCTGAATATAGCAACCTCTGGGTCGGGTTCAAGGGCAAGTACAGCACAAACCTTTGAGCTCTGCTTTTTCCCATATGTGAATATCTAGCCCCTGACTTCTGCAGTGCACATGGTCCCCACCAGCCAGAGGGCATGAGTTCAGGCCTGCATCAGGGTTCAGGTCTCCTTTGTTGCAGCTTGACACTGCTGCAAGAGCTGCTGGGGTCTGGTCAGGTAAGAGTTGCTTTAGATTTTGTTACCTCATAGAAAAGAAAAAAGTTTCCCCCCTTATTAGACATCCAAAGACACCTTTTCATCTAAAATGTGGGTTTCACTCATATGCTATGAAATCCAAATTAAGCAGCAATGAAATTGTGTTGACTCAGAGTAACTCAGAATTACGCTCCCTTTGTGTAAGTACTTTGGATTTTATTACACTACTGAAATATCACAAAAAATACAACTATTTTACAGCAGCAACTTAAAATGAAGGGGCATTAGCAGGGGCTAAAATGAAGTTTTACAGCCACTAGCCAACAGGAGTAGTTGCTTGGAAAATCCACCAGCCCCCCATGGACCATTCTGCTGGCCCAGCTGGTGTACTTACTGGAATGTTACATCCTCTGGTTTATGTCAGCAGGTCTGGTTTAGAGAGAAATTTTAACTAGCCCAGTACAAAATCTGCTGGCATTTGGCTAATGGGCCAGTGCCAGTTTCGAACCCTGCATTAGGTTATCTAGTGAGTAACTTTCTTTTTGAAGTCCTGTCCACTGTCTCCATTTCTCGTACAGTTTTTGTTTATTTAATTCACACTTTCTTCTGTTTCACTTGGCATTACCTCTGACCCTGGCCTGATCAACTGCCCGCCTGAGATCTTCATTACTGGAACTGGCAGCTCTCCTGATCTGAACCCCCTACAAATGACTACTTTACATCCCAAGTGTATCCCCTGAGGGAGGACTGCCTGTTTCCAGGTGGTTAGTGCGTACTCCAGGGAGGGAAAAATTCAATAGTTGTGGGACTTTTGGGGGAGAGGATGTCTCGTTCCTGCATCCAGAGGATGTGGGCAGCCTTTAGCGCAGGCAACTGTAAGGTCAGTTGGGGGGGGGGCCCTTTGTCCCTCCTTCCTCGTTTTGTTGGCAGTCACATGGTGGTGGCTGCCCAGGATGGGGGGGGGGAGTGATGTTGCATGGTCATTCCCAGCATCAGTGGCACCACTGCCAGGCCTCCCTTATGTGTCACTAAATGACTGGTGTTAGGAGCACTCTCGACTCCAAAAAGAGAGCATCTGTGCAGACTCTGTGCGCTCTCCCTGTCAACTTCTGCTTCTGGCATCCTGGGCTTGGGACATGAGCCCTGGCATCTCCTGCAGCTTTTCACTTGTCTTAAGTTCCATTGTACTTGCTTTCCATCTTTCTGCCTCATCACCACAGTGCATGATACTCATTTGTTGTTGTTCTCCCCTTTATTCACTTCCCACCTGAGGTACCCGAGTAGGACATTTTGGAAGAGCAAGATATGATGACAGTCTCCTACCAGTTGAGGTAGTTGAATTGCTCCTTTGCTCATCTGGTGGTGATATTGGGTTGGAGACATGCAGTATCTGTGTCTTGAACCCCAGATCCTACTGTCTTCCTCATTGCTAATGTGAATGTTTGTGATAGTATTTAACTCTTGTCTGTAGGTTGCAGCAACTTGCTCAGACTTCCCCAAGTTGCTAATCTAGAGAATCTGTTTTAACAGCATGTATGCATGATATTGTTTTTTTTTTGTTTTGTTTGTTTGTTTTCTGGTTGATTGTTTTTCTGCTTTAATGAGTCCATTTCTTTGGTGTATGGCACCACTAGTTCATAATACTATCCTGCCTTTTCTGCCTATAGAAGGAAAAGTACCATACTCACTTGGCGGTGCTGTACCTTGATGAAGTCTTAAAGTTAAGAACACAGGCACACTCCGAAGAACTGAACAGAATGCAGACCAAGCTAAGAAGTCTACTTCAGCAGTCCAACCTTTACAGAGTGCAACTGCTGCTAGGTAAGGAGCTTGATCCCTGTGACTTTTTGGGTTTTAAGTTACGCTGGTTACGCAGAACCTGACACGCTTTCAGCAAGTGATGGAAGTTCATCTTTGACAAGCTGGCAAAAGCTCCAGTCCCAGTGCAACAGTGGGCTTGCATAGAAACATAGAATCTGACGGCAGATAAGGACCACTTGGCCCATCCAGTCTGCCCATTTCTCCCTACCTGCATTACTACATCAGACCGTGCCCAATCTACAGCTCTTTCTCCCCCCCCCCTTTACTTTTTAGCATTGAAACCCAGCTGCCTCACTCCCAGAATAGGAAGGACATGTATTATAAAATGGCAAGGATAAATCCTGGAAGCTGATTGGCTGAAGCAGACTTTGACCCGTGATGATATCTCACAATATCGTCATGGTCCAAAACTGATTACCAAGATCAGCCATTTACTAACACTTTAGGGCCATTTTATAATCGCAGTAATATAATACACTCCTAGGTGTGGTATATCATGAGACATCGTCACTTCTCTGATGCATGAGACACTCGGCCTGTGGCCTCGTGCCTCACAGTGCACCCGATGCGTGACAGTATCTCATGATATACCACACCCTTTCGTGTATTATTGCTTAATTATATAATAAGGGGAGTCTGGACTGCACAGCTGAGGAGAGGGATCTAGGGATAATGTGGATAGTAAATCAAAGTCATGCAGGCAATGTGCTGCCACAGTCAAGACAGCAAACACGACTTTGGGGATGTATTAGTTGTGGGTGTACAGAGCAGGTCAGGAGAGGTGATCCTAGCCTAGTACAAGAACTTGGTTAGGCTGCATTTGAAATACAGTGCCCAGCTCTGGTCTTCCCAGTTAAGAGAGGGCATTAATGCAACTTAGAGGGTCGAGCTCTAAAGATTTGTTGCCTTACAAAGTATGTAGATATTTTAGTTAAATTGTAATTACTTTCATTACCAAACTGTGTTTTAGTGCAAAAAAAGTACCTTTTTTTCATCATTTGTATGGTTCTAATCGGTTTTGGAAATTGTGGCCTAAACCACAAGTTATGCTCTGCTTGCAGCTGTGGAGGAGTTTGGGGGGGTTAAATTTACAGTTTAGTGGTTCCATTTCAATGGTTCCAGTTTGATAACAATCAAAGAAGGGCTTCTTCCTTTATTATGTTTGCTTGCATGCATGTGCAAGATTCATAGTACCATCATCCGAGTTTTCGGAGGTGTGGCACCCGTCTTCCAATTCAGTCAGTGTGTTTGCAAACGCGGCCGCAGTTCTCCAATGCTCGCTGGAGCTGTCTATGACAGCAGTCGAAATGCAGTGGAGTACAGTTGAAAGGGAGCTTACCAGTGAGCAGCGACAAGATATCGCCCGTCAGGCGCTGCCCCCCACACACACACACACACACGCATGCATGCATACCGCGTGCTCGCCTCCCCACGCACACTGTATAGCCGACGGGGTGCCCAATCCCTGTCGGCTGTGCTGCCTCCCCCAGAGCCTCCACATGCCACGCTGGGTGCCCATCCCCAGCATGGCTGCCCATGTATAGCTGATGGGGTGCCCAATCCCCGCCGGCTCTACTGTCTTCCCCGAGAGCACAGGGGCTCCCAGCGTGGCAACAGATGCTGTCACCGACGTGGGTACCCATCCCCATCGGCTCCACGCCCCCAAACAGCCGCCCTTGTGCCATGCTTGAGCCCACCCCAGTGTGCCAACAGATGCTGTCGCCGCCACGGGGTGCCAATCCCTCGTCGGGTCCATGCCCCCCAAAAGCTGTCTCTGTGCACGCTGGGAGCCCACCCAGCGTGGCAAAACATCCCGCCGTCTTTGTCCTTGTTTAAAAAAACAAAAAACCTGAAATAGAAAACGTCCTCGCTGTCTCTGCCCTCACCCGCGCCCACCCACTGCACACCCTGCCTCCCACACCCCTCAACACCATACTTACCTCCGACTCAGCGCGGTGATCTTCGGTGGACCGGGAACACGTCTGCACTCTTCAAAGCCGACCACGAACTGAGGAAATGCCGGTAAGCTGTATAATGAGATAGATAGATAGGGTTTTTTCAACTTTGATGCATGTCTCAGGCATTTTTTGGAATTTTTGCACCAAATTTTCAACATGGGATTTTTGGGACCCCTTCTCATGAATGCTCTCACTGTCATGACGTTAATCTGGCCCGAAGGGTGATTTCGCAGTCACTGTGCGAAATCACCTTTCGGAACCAAGTAACGAAAAGACACTGCCACTGTTCATAAGGTGGGCTCTCAAAAAGCCTATGTTGAAAATCTGGTGGAAAAATTCCTGAAGTGACTGTTTTATGTAGCGCAATGCTATGTAGTTCCTACGACTCGTAAGTCTTGTGGAATTTTCAATATTTTC